>JAJTUV010000231.1:0-600000 GCA_021653895.1 Mastomys natalensis
ATGAATGCTAATCTTCTTGCTCTTCTCTCTCTTAAGTGCTGCAGGTATGTGCCACCATGCTGGGCTGGAAGATACAGCTAACACAATAACACAGCTTGTGTTATAGCTCATCCAGAACAGCCAGAAAATTTTAGGATTGCTGCGATTAAGAACATAGTTGGGAGCTAGGTGTGGTGGCACATGCCTTTAGTCTCAACCCTTGGGAGGCAGAGGCAGGTGGATCTCTATGAGTTCAAGGCCAGCCTGATTAACAGAGTGAGTTCCAGGACAGAGAGAGCTACACAGAGAAACCCCTTCTCAAAAAAAACCAAAAACCGAACTAACCAACCAACCAACCAACCAACCAACAAAAACCATCCAACCAAAAACAAAGCATAGTTTGGAAGCACCTTGATAGATGATATGTGTATCTAAATATTCCTTCTTATATTAGCAATAAGGACCTAGAAATGAAAGCAGGAAAACATTTTCTTTATAAGGCTAGCAAAAATTACATAGTGCCTAGAATAAATTTAGCACAAAGAAATACACTCTTTGTAGAGAACTATGAAATCCTTTTGAAAGAAACAATATATATTTTTTTGGGGATACAATATCATAAACAACAATTTGTTTCTAAACTAATATATACATGTGATGGATTATATGTCTATAGGAATATTTAATAAAATAAAATCGTGACAGTGATACCAAAGAATGACAAATATTCCCCTCCTCCAAATTTAGATTACATCTAAAAAAACGGTTAGGTGGCATATACCTTTGATCCTAGCACTAGGGAGACAGAGGCAAGTGAATCTCTGTGAGTTCAAGACCAACCTGGTCTATGTAGACTGTACAAAGTTCCAGAACAGCTATGGCTATTAAGAAAGAATCTGTCTAAGAAAAGAAAAAAGAAGACTAGGTGAAGAGTAACAGGAGTCTGTCTTCAACAGATACCAAAATAATTCAAGTTCACCGAAATCAAGTCATTAGGATACCAGCACAGGAAGAGACAGAAAATTATAAATAGATTAGATAATCTGTAAATAGATTTCAGATCCCATGAGTACTCATTATGATTAAATAGGTTTATCATTAATCCAGTGGCTTATGGGATATGATATTGATAGCACAGGCAATGTATGAGGAAATTTGACTCTGCCTCTATAAAATAAATTTAGGGGAGCTAGAGAAATGGTTCAGTGGTGAGGGGTGCGTGTTGTTTTTGTAAAGTCTGGAGTTCAGTCCTCAGCACCCATGTCAGGCAGCTCACAAGGTCCTGTAACTCCAGTTCCATGAGATCTAACACCTCAGGGCCTCTGCTGGCCGCTGAAACTCCTCATGTGCACACCGTCCCACCCCACCCCCAAATTATAAAGAAAATAAATCTTTAAATAAATTTGTTTAAAAAAAAAAACAAATTTAGATCCATCAAAGATAACCATATGGGTGTTAGGAGTCGAACTATAGGCTGGGCGGTGGTGGCTCCGCCTTTAATCCCAGCACTTGGGAGGCAGAGGCAGGCGGATTTCTGAGTTCGAGGCCAGCCTGGTCTACAGAGTGAGTTCCAGGACAGCCCGGGCTACACAGAGAAACCCTGTCTCGAAAAAAACAAAACAAACAAACAAACAAACAAAAAAAAAAGCATGAAGACTTAGAATGGGTTAATACACTTCAAATAACATACCATTATATCCATAAATATCTTCTAAAATATAATCATGTGTTTACAAAAGAGTTAACATGTACAATATACAAATATGCTAAATTGATAAATAATGATGGCTCAATAGTAAGCATGGTGCACAGGCCGGTAATACCAGCTCTTGGGAGGGACAGGCAGGAACATTAAGGGGTCAAGGTCTGGGGCTGGAGAGATGGCTCAGCAGACTAGAGCACTGGCTACTCTTCCAAAGGATCTTGATTCCCAGGACCTAGCCCACAGGTGGCTCATAACAGTCTGTAATACAGTTCCAGGGGATTCAACATCCTTTTCTGGCCTCTATGAGAACCAGGTATGCAAGTGATATGCAGACATACATGCATACCAGGATACATATACACATAAAATAAAAAAAATTAAATTAAAATTAAAAAGGACTTCAAGGTCATTCTCAACTATATAGCAACTTGGAGGCCAGCCTGAGCATGAGACTGTGTCCTCAATAAGTGAATGAATGAATGAATGAATGCATAAATAAATAAGGAGAAGAGGAAGAGGAGGAAGAAGAGAAGGAGAAGGAGGAAGAAGAGGAGGAGGAGGAAGAAAGGAGAGGAGGAAGAGAAGGAGAGGAGAGGAGAGGGGAGGCGAGGAGGAGGAAGGAGGAGGAGGAAGTAGAGGAGGAGAAGGAATCAAAAGCCAAAAGCCTGACAAGTTGAGTTTGATTCCCAGAACCAAGTAAGAGCTGGCTCCAGTTCACACTCTGCCCTCCACACTGGTGGCTCAGCACATGCCTTCAAACACATCATGTTACACAAATGCACAAAAGCAAATAAACACTAAACAAGAAAAGGAATTGTAGTGGACTTAGAAGGGCTTCTCAGAAGTATTTTGGAATGAATAAAGCAAAATCCAGCAGGATAGCAGGTACAGAAACTGATAACATTTCTGTGGAGTAAACAGTTTTGAGCCCATGTATGCATACGATCACTTTTAGAAAGGGAGTAAAAGTCTGTCCCAGTTTCTGAGGTAAACAGGAGCAGAGATGACCATCTGAGTGTGGTCTGTTCCGACTGGTACCTGGATGGATAACAAAGCAGTTTGTTGCAGCCATTTACCAAACACGCTCAACTCCACCTCTGCCCAGCAGCCTTTTGAGGAATCTGATGGTTTCTTGCTCCCAGTCTTTCTATATACCTGGAAATATTTGTCAGATGGGTTTCCTTAAAAACTACTTTTGCCTTTGATGCTTGGTTTTGTCTATCTGTCTGTCTGTCTTTTTTCCTTTTCTACTTTCTTTATCCACCTTTTCCTCCTCCTCCTCTCCCTCTTCCCTCTTCGTTGGCTCCAATGTAAGAAAGAAAACATAAAAACTAACCACGATAAACAGATAAACAAAAGCCCCATTTTCACCATAAATAGAAAATGAATTATACACAAAATAACTAGAAAGTAAAAAAAAATATTAATGGGCTGATGAGATGGCTCAGTTGATAAAGGGGTTTTCTGTCAAGGCTGCATTTGATGTCTGGGACCTACATGAAAGAAGGAAAGAATCAACTACTGCAAGTTGTCATCTGATGTCCATATGTGTATGTACACATATATCCTGCCCACAATAAATAAATATAATTTAAAAAACGTTTTCAATCCTCCTTTGCCTAGTATGAAAGCTCCTACACCCTTTATGATTTTAACGACCAAGAGATGTTTGCAGAAGGAGTAGCTGTTTCACTGTCTTCTTCAAGGTTGTTTGATGCTCTGTAAGGTGCCACCTTACAATCCCTGGTGGCACAGCCGCAGCACCAAGTCAAACCTTATTTCTCCATCTGGTACACAAGCTCCAGGGAAGGTGTGGTCCCTCCTGCAGCCGATGATGCTGTGTTCCTTAAACTACTACTCCGGGCTGGCTCCTCTAGGTTAGGAGATGACATTCAGGTCTATTCTTGACTGGAAAATAACTCTGCTCCCTTCCTTTCCTCACTTAGAACAATGATCTCATGTGTGGAGGAGCTAAAGTAGACGTCGAAATGCCAGCTCCGGTAGGAAAAGGTCTTGGGAAGGGAAAAGGGCTCATCAGGAGGCCATTTAAAGTATCTTGTCTTGTTTCTTAAGGTTGGGAAGGATCGTAAGAATAGAACTGGAGGAAGCTAGCTTCCACGCGGAAGAGTGGTGGCAGGTAATTATAAAGCGATGACTATCTGTGGTTCCCCCAGGAAGTGTGCAAATTATAGAGTGTAAGTTCCATCTGGTTCCTCTTGAGAAAACAATAGGAGCTTTCGACCCTGGGACACACCTGGGCCCCACCCCCTTCTTAGGCTTTGTCTGGGAGTCTCCCTCTGTAGACCCCAGCTGTCTATTGAGAGGTTGAAGTTAGTCACCTATCTATCCCTCCTTCCCTGACCCTCTCTGGTGAAGGCTGCTGTTCACCGGTTCCACTCTGCCTTCTCTGTGGCTCCAGAGAGATGAAATGGCAAGAAAGTCAACACAGATGAGGTCATGGAAAGCAGATGCTGGGCCTGTGCTCGCTGTTCACACAAGGCAGCTTTTCATTTCTTTGGAAAATCCCACCTCAGGGCCCCCATGGAGAAATGGTCGCCCCCAAGACTCCTGTTTACTTAGCGCTGGCCTGGGAGGCCTGGGCTGGCTGACACAAGCACCACCCTCTTTTAAGCCATACTGACCTCAAATTGGCAGAGTACAGAAATAAGAGTCTGTGCGAGGGGCTCCTGGGGGAAATCTGTGGAATTTTCCTGCAGCCATTTTGACTGCACTGAGAGCAGCTGTTTGGCTTACAGATGTTTTGATGTGGAGACATTTTGACTCAACCCAAACCCAACTGTAAACTTCAACCATTTTTAAAACATGTAAGAGCACAGATAACTTTATCCCACTCTTGAGCCTTACTCTTAATGATCTTTATGTTTAAATAACATCCTGTAATAATATACCATAATTTCTTTGTTCCATTGACAGGCACCAAGGCTATCATCCACAGTGTCACAATAAATATAAATATTCAGAAACCCCTAAGGTAAGGATGTGATTTGGATCATCCCAGTTATATATGGCACAGCTGGATTATGTAGCAATTCTATCTATCTATCTCTCTCTCTCTCTCTCTCTTTCTTTCTTTCTTTTTTTACTGAGGAACTCTATACTGGTTCCCATAGTGAATGGACTAATTTACTTTTCAATCAGCGGCTTCATGTTTTTTAAGGTGTTCTTTTTTAAAATTTATTTATTTATTTTATGTATATGAGTATACTCTAGCTGTCTTCAGACACACCAGAGGAGAGCATCAGACCCCATTACAGATGGTTGTGAGCCACCCTGTGGTTGCTGAGAATTGAACTCATGATCTCTGGAAGAACAGCCAGTGCTCTTAACCACTGAGCCATTTCTCCAGCCCATATACAAGCTTCTTGACCTCTGTAGGCTCATCAGCATCCCACACCTTTGATAGCAGCCAATCTGACAAACACAGTTTTGATTTGCATTTCCCTGATAATTTAAATATACAGGTTTTCCCACGTGTTTTTTGCCCATTTTGTTTCCGTTGGTAAGTGCTCAGTTCATTTTTACACATGTCGCTTGGGTTACTTGTTCTTTTGTTGTTCAAGTTTAGTTCTTTTATTTTATCTAATTATTAATATACTGAATAGTAATCCCTGGGAGGATGAGTAGCTGATGAAGACTATACAGCTCAGACTGTCCTTGAGCTTTGATGTAGCTTATGGGAGCATTGGGTCCTCTGTCTTCAGGCCTCAGCTTCCTGAGTGCCAGGGCTACAGACATGCAACATCACACCTAGCTCTATGTTTTTTTTCAAATATAAACAGCTCATAGCTAAACCTCCTTAAGAGTGGCTTTTGCTTAACCCACTGCTTTCGATAAGCTGTGATTCTGTTTTCATGTGATGGTCAGATCTTTAAGTTTCCCCTCTGCTTTCACAAGGCAGACCACCCATTGTTCAGTCCCCACATGCTTGGCTGGTTTCTGTTGCTTTGATTTCTAGTGACTTTTGATGATGTAATAAGACATATGTGTGATTTCATCCTCGGTATTCTTTAAGTCTTGCACTGTACCTTAAAATAGAATCTGCTTTGGAGAGAATTCCATGGGCTGCTGAGAAGAATGTGCAGTTGTTGAACAGAAGAGCTTCATGTTCTGTAGATAGTTGTTTGTTAAGTCCATCTGCTCTGTAGGATGGCTTGATGTTATTCTGAAGAGTCTCTGTTGATTTTGGGGGGAGGGTTCAGATGTTCTATGTATTGGTGTTGGTGCAGTACTGAAATCACCCACTAGTATTGGGACATAGATGTCCCTTTATATTCCGTGTGTTTGTTTTGTACACTCAGTGTATGCATTTTTACAGCCACTTCATCTTCTGGATGGGTTGTTGTTCTGTTTATTAGTATGTGGTGACCTTCTCTGTCTCTTCCAACTAGTTTTGGCTTAATTTCTTTGACTTTGTCAAATCTGAGCATAGCTGTCCCTTCCTGCTTCATGGTTACACTTGCTTAGACTATTAATCTCCATCCTTTGACTTCAGTCTGTGTGTGTCTTTGCCAATGAATGAGGTGGACATTTTGCAGATACCAAGCACCTTAATATCTTTTTACTGAGCTGCTAAGTCTCTGTCTGTTAAATGGAGAAATAAGACCATTTGCATTCAGGGATATAACTGAAAGGTATGGACAAATTTTGGTCAGTTAAGTTTTGTTTGTTTGTTGTTTTGTTTTTTGTTTTTTAAGATAAGTTTTCTCTGTGTAGACCTGGCTGTCCTAGAACTCACTTTGTAGACCAGGCTGGCCTCCAACTCAGATATCTGCCTGCCTCTACCTCCTGAGTGCTGATTAAAGGTGTGTGCCACCCTCCAGCTGTCATTTAGTTTAGTGTTTGATGCTTTCCTAATTTTCATCCACTTGACTGCTCTTCTAGTGAAATTTATTTCTTCCTTTGCTCTTGTGCTTGGGTTTATCTTCTTCCTCTGGGCATAGAATTCCCTTAAGTGTCTTCCTCAGGGCTGGCTTACTGCTCCTGTACCTTTAGAGCGTGCCAGCCAGTCTTGGAAGGTCTTTATTTCTAATTTTATCTGGAAGGATAGTGTCGACAAATATAGTAGACTAGACTGACAGTTATGTTCTTTCAGGGCTTGAGAGACAATCTGTAATTTCTCGGCCTTCAGAATTTCTGCTGAGAAACCTGATGTTGTTCTGCTGGGTCTAGCAGTAGGTCTTTGCATGTGAGTTGGCATTTCTCCCTTGAAGCTTTGTGTATTCTTTCTGTTTTTGATTCTTGGCATTTTAACTACAGTATGGCATAGGGAGGTGCTTTTCTGATCATGTCTCTGGGATTCCACATACCATCTGTACCTAATGCCAACAATATATATTGTATATTAATATACATCATTCTGTCAAAACTTCAGTGTTCAAATATTAATTGCTAGTTTTGCTTCAACATAACAAGATGCAGCTATACTTTGTGAGAGCAAAATTGGTCTCTGCAGCCATCAAGATCAAAATGTGAAATTCCTTCTCACTACTGTAACTGACATAAAAATGATATATATGTGTGTGTGTGCATATATATATATATATATATATATATATATATATATACACATGCATGTATATATACACACACACATATATATGTATGTATACACACACACACACACACACACACACACACACACACATATATATATATATATATATATATATATATATATAATATATGTTTAGTTAGTTACTTATTAAATTCATTCCTGGCCATAGTCATCGCATTTACCCATAGGTGATAATAATTATTTCTCTAATTTAGTCATAGTCCCATATAATTATTTCATAACCTAAAAACTATCCAAATTTCATAGGTAACTATCAACATACCTTACATAAAATGAAGTGGGAAGAGGCATACACACACACACACACATATAGATTACACATGTATACACACATGCACTTACACAAACATACTGTAATGGTTTGTATATGCTCGGCCCAGGAGTAGCACTATTAGAAAGTATGGCCCTGTTTGAGTAGATGTAGCCTTGTTGGAGTAGGTGTGTCACTGTGGGTGTGTGCTTTAAGACCCTCATCCTAACTGCCTGGAAGTTAGCTGTGCTAGCAGCCTTCAGATGAAAATGTAGAACTCTCAGCTCTTCCTGCACCATGTCTGCCTGGATGCTGCCATGTTCCAGTCTTGATGATAATGGACTGAACTCTGAACCTGTAAGCCTTGCTGTCCTTTATAAGAGTTTCCTTGGTCATGGTGTCTGTTCACAGCAGTAAAACCCTAACTAAGACACATACATACACAGACACACATACACACGCACAAATACATATGCACACACACAGACACAGACATACAATATACACACATGTACACACATGCACACATGGACACACACACATGCACACACTCATGGTGCTATGTTATTATGATCCTCACAGCCATGGCTGGGCGTGAGGTTCTGAAAGAGTTCTGTAAGCAGAACATATCTATTGCTTCTTCCTCCTCTTACTCATGCAGTGTTCTCAGACAGCAGCTCTCCTGACCTGGAGAGCTGACTCAACCTTTGTCCTGGGTCAGCTAATCTCAGCTAATCTCAGTAGCTCTTCCTTTTTTCTGTTTGTACTTTCATTGTGGACAAAACAACCGCTGTGTAGCAAGGCCCTGACTTTCCCTTGGTTGTTAGGTCCGGTCATCCTGCCTATGGAGCAAAGCCTTATCTGTTTGTGCTTGCTGTCTCAGTGGCACAAAGATTCTGGCCAGAGGGATGTCTGATGCTTCATTCTGATGAAATCGGGATAGTCCCTCTTCTGGGGACTAAGGCCTCCAAGCTAGCACAAGCTAAGTTGGTGTGGGAAACTGAGGTCTATGCAGGTTATTCAGAGTGAGACTAAGAGGAACTATTCTTACTTCCAGCCCTCCATTCCTAGACCCAGGCTGAGGGCTACGGAATTCCTGGCTACAGATATACTATATCATATCATTTGCTCAGTCAAAGCCTATGCTACAGCTTGTAGTGCACAGCCTGTCATTCTGGGTGTTGTCTCCACTTTGGAGCCATAACAGAGTCCCTGGCGGGCCTTTCTACAGCTCATCGGCCG
This sequence comes from Mastomys natalensis, assembly GCA_021653895.1. Classification (NCBI taxonomy): domain Eukaryota; kingdom Metazoa; phylum Chordata; class Mammalia; order Rodentia; family Muridae; genus Mastomys; species Mastomys natalensis. The sequence goes on from JAJTUV010000231.1 coordinate 8,773, forward strand.
AATGCTTCTAAGTGACAGAGTATGTGGTAGACCAGTGAATTCCATTCTCAGTGCCACTGCTGAATTTCCTTAGCTGCAGAAGGAGTTCCTCAGAAGATGGAACAGAAAGGCCAGGAAGAAGTGGTTGCCAAGGAGTCATACTCCACTTCTGACAAGAAAATGTCTACCTCCTTGGCCCCATCTAAAGATCCATTCCTTCCCTCATTTAGGCCTTTTCTAGCCTTGGCTGCTTTTCCTGTACTACTTAACACAGACATATGTGCGCGCGCGCATACACACACACACAACACACACCACACACTCACACACGCCCCTGTTGCCTCCCTCTGCTGACTCTTCCCTCTTCTCTCCCCTTCCCACCTTGCTCTCCTCCCGGCCTCCAAGCCAGCGAATGCGGGGCTCTGCCTATACAGGACAGCCAATGCTTCTCCTCTCTCCCAAGCTTTTGCAGTCTTGACCTGTCCTTTCCTCTGGGGACCAGACCAAAGTACCATTTGGGGCTGAGATACCTCCTGGTGAGCTTAAACATCTGGTCACACCAACCCCCAGCCCACCCACTGCTCAACAGGCAAAGGCATTTGCACTTGCTGCACAAACCTGATGAAAGGAGTTCTGTCCCCAGAACCATGTTTACATGGGTGGAAGGACAGAACTGACACCACAAAGCTGTCCCTGATCTCCACATGTGAGCTACAGCATGTCTGCTGCACCTCCTTCCCACAGTATACACATAAAACACTAACAACAACAACACCAACAACAATAAATGAAAAGCCCTTTTGCTCTTGGACACAGTTGGCTATGTGCCAGCTGTTGCCATGTGTCCACCAATTAAAAAGTAAAGTAGGATGGTGGATGACAGATTGTAGCCACAGTGAGGCCATCAGCTCAGCACCCGGGGACCTTCAGAGAACAAGCCAGGCAACTAGATCCTTGGCCTGAACACCAAAGTTTATCAAAGTGGTGTAGATGAGGAGAGCTGGGGATTCTTGGGATGACATCTGAGAGTGTACCCTGAGTAAAGATGCCTTACCCTCATGGCGCTGTCTTAGGGTTTTATTGCTGTGAAGAGACAACACAACCATGACAACTCTTATAAAGGAAAACATTTAACTGGGTCTGGTTCACAGTTTTGGAGGTTCAGTCCATTATCATCATGGCAGCGAGAAGCATGGCTGTATGCAAGCAGACTTGATGCTGGAGGAGCCAAGAATCTGTCTTGATTCAAAGGCAGCAGAAGGAGACTGTATCCTACCTACACTGGGCATAGCTTGAGCATATAAGAGAGCTAAAAGCTCACCCCTACAGTGACGAATTTCCTCTAACAAAGTCATACCTTCTCCAACAAGGCCACACCTCCTAATAGTGCCACCCACTATGGGCCAAGCATTCACGTACAAGAGGCTATAGGGGCCAAACTTATTAAAACCACCACAAGCACAGTCTTTCATACCTTCCAGGGACAGGTCCTTAGCCATCAGGGTTCTTGCTGAAGAAATACATCCATACCCAAGACTGCCCAAAATGAAGAGTATCAGTAGGGACCATTAGTAGAAAAGGAAACCACGTGACAAAGAAGGGAACTTGAAAGAAAAACATGGCAACTTTAAAAGTAAGAAAAACAAAGAAGTGTTCTTGGTTCTAAATTCAGTCCAATGAAGTTGTGTGATTGGAAGAGAGGGACAGCGGAAAGGAGAGGGGCGGAGCCACCTGGAGGGACAATACACAAGCCATTGACAGAGGATGGACAGATGGTAGATGGCTAAATAGGTGGTAAATAGGCACATGGGTGATATATAGATGATTATGAGACAAATGATAGGTCGATAGAGAGGATGTAAGAAGTCCAGCGGCTTTGTCCAGCCCGAGCTGTTTGCCTCATCTGTTAAGGGTTGGGAATGAGCTGATCAGCTCCTGTGTGGAGTTTCAGGGGAGTATCTCTCATCTACAGAGCCATCCCACCATGGCAAAACCACCTCCACTCTTTCCTCTTTTTCCTCCAAAATCCACCTTAGCCCACTCTGGTGCAGGTACGAGTGCATGTAGCTGCTTCCTGCCAGTGGAAAACGTTCCTCTTGGGGGGAAAAGAGCAAGGCTCACAAGAACCGGGACATAAAGAAACTTAGGAGAACCACAGGTTCTAACCCCAAGGTTATATAAGCAGTAAAAACTGCTGGAGAGGGGAGCCCTGCCTCCGCTAGTCAGGGCTGCCTTGCAAGCCGTGCAGAAAGCTCTGGGCATGCAGCCTTCACGAGTCATCACCATGCTGGGGTGAGCTTTTCACCAAAGCATCTGAGTCATTCATACTCCCATAATAAACCCCTCACCCACACTTCTCCAGGTAACCCCAATATGCTCTTAGTGCCCACCCTGACTTGTCCTGTAGGTTGCCTACTTGTCCTGTTGCCCACTTGACCTTGTCCTATAGGCATCTCTTAGGAGAGGAAGCTGTGGGTTTCTAGAGGCAAAATTGAGCAAAGTAGGATAGGATAAGGAGGATGGCATCCAGGAATATGAAGGATAGTGGATTCTCTCTGACCCGAGACCTATGGTCACATCCCTGCCTACACTGGACAGTATCAGCCACTTCAGCTGGACCACGAAGGCTGACGTTAAGCAGGCAGAACCTTCTGGATACAGGCACAGCAAGCCATCTTCAGTGCTGAGCAAGCAGATATTCCTTCATCTTTCTGACCTCTTCCAAGGTTTTCTCAAGATTTCCCGACCAGTGACACTCAGGAAGGTTCAGGTTGTCTCAAAGTGACAAGTTGTACTGCCTGACTCTCAGAATCAGGAAAAAAGGAGGCAGTTAGAGCACACAGGATTAACTCTCGTGGGTCTGGTCTCTAGGTTGTAGTTGCCTCCTTCAAGAAAGGGGTAAGAGTGCTTGTCTAGCATTCATGAAGTCTGGGGTTTGAGACCCAGCAGTAGATAAACCAGATGTGGTGGTAGAGACCAGTGGTCCCAGCACTTGGAATGTAGAGGCAGGAACATCAGAAATTCAAGGTTCCCTTTGGTTATACAGCAGATCCGAGGCCATCCTTGGAATGGGATACATGAGACCTCAGAAAGAGAGGGGGAGGGGCTAGAAACAATGTAGTACATACCTACTTCCAACTACCTGGGAGATTGAGGCAGGAGAGTTGACTGAGGAATTTGATGCAAGCCTGGGCAGCATTTCCAGACTTTTTCTCAAAACAAAGAAACAAACGAAGCAATTAAAAATAAGTGACAAAGTATCTATCTTTGGTGAAGGAGGAAAAAGTTCCCCCAGTGACTGAGAGCAGAGTCAGGACTTAGACATTCATGGAGACAGTAAACTCAGCCCTTGACAGTTGCAGCATCGGGGCTTTGAGGCCCAGCTGGCATGGCCACAGGCCACTGCAGGAGGTCTGGATGGAGTGTGCCCTGAGTCATCTCAGGCATCCAAGGCCAGGGGAGTCATGCCTGGGATTGATGAACACCTTGGCTAAGAGCAACGTCAGTCCTCTGTCTGGAAGGTGAGTCAGGGGCCCACAGAAAAAGGCCTTCACATTCCTGGAGATGGTTTTGTCTTACTGTACATCCTTCCCAAAGTAACCTCAACAGTACAACAGCTTTCCAGATCATATTTCTACAGTGAAAACGGCTGGTGTGTGCCTTAGTTCCCAGGCATAGCACAGCTTGAAAGCCAAACTCCTGTGGGACTTTAAAAAGTCATAAGCCTAAATCTCCCTTCTATCCAGTCCACAGGCATCTTTCCAGCATTTATGGAGTAACTACTATGTATCAGGCCTTGTGTCCTAGTCCACAGGAATTCCAAAGACATACCATCCCCCCATCCCTCCACCTGCCTCCCACTCTTATACTTCATATAGTCTAGGGCTGGAGGACTCTAAACATCAGGGTAAGCCAGACTTTGTTTTCTGTGGCAGGGTCTCACTAGGTAGCCCTAGCTGACCTGGGACTCATTATGTAGACCAGGATAATAGTGGACAGAGATCGACTTGCCTCTGTCTCCCAAGAGCTGGGATCAAAGACATGGGTCATCACATCCATTCTTGCAATTTGCTTCAAACTATGAGTTAGTTGAGGGTTGGGAGAGCTTCTACAGAGGGGAGCAGAGGGAAGCAGAGGGAAGCAAGGACAGCTTGTGTCAGGACCTCCAAGAGCCGATTGGAGGATCCCTTGATCTCTCTTTTGTTTCTCTTTCTACTGTGACCACATGAAAGAAATCTCTTTTCTCTCTTTTTCATTATTACATGTTTCTTTCATTGACATGTTGGGGGCAGGTGACTGAGTCTAGCTTGCTAGGGCTTTTGGGTCCAGGATGTGAACCTAACAACTCTAGTAACACCTTGTCAAGCGGTAAGGCTCAGTTTATGGGAGCATTTGGGTTCCAATATTCCAACTCTCAGCCAGACCATTAGTTGGGAGGCTCAGGACCAGGACATTCTGATTAGGACTGATGGCCAGCTGTTGCCTTATTTCATTCTACTATAACAATGGGTATGTGCCTCCGTTTCCTAGTGTAAATAGGTCCTAAGGTACCAAGTACTTGTACTAAGTCCTAGGTAGGAGTGTCAGTAGGTTATATGGATGGAGAGAGATGTTTGCTCTTTCAATGGACTGAACGGGCCCTGATGCTGCTAAGTCATCAGCCCAGAAGCAGAAGTTTCTCTCTAGTGATGTCTCACAGTAGGCAGGGGAACGCAAAACCCCCAAAGACATAGTCAAATAGCCCACAGATACTTAGGGCTTTGTAAAACGATGAACTTTTACTCTGGATCCGTCACTAACTGTGTGGTCTATGACAAATTGATTAATGACTCTCGAAACTTATTTGAACATCTGTCACAACAGTATGATTGTAGCAAGCTACCCTTAGTTGTTTGAGAGATTAGACAGTGTTTGTAAAATGATTAGCATAGTGGAGGACATGTTCAAACTGCCCTAGAAAGATGGCCTTCTTCATTTCCCAATGAAGAGGCCCCATCTGCCGGCAGGGTTGACCAGTTGGCCTTTGTTGCTAGGAAGGCCTATCTTATGTATGAGTTGAATGGAGCCTATTGCCCTTTCATAGAGGTAAGTGGAGCCTGGCAGCAGGGAGCAAGGGACCAAGAGATGTATCACCATCAGGGCTCCCCACTAGCTTCCTGTAAAAGCCCCCAGACAGCACAGGACACTGGTCTTATTGGGTAGCAGAAAGGGTGCTGGGATTAAAGCAACATAGAGCCCCATGCTCTGCCTTCATAGACATTGAATCTGCCCAGATCAAGAATAGGAGAGACCACACCCGGAGTGAGCAAGAGCCAGGATAGAAATATTGCAAAGGGTGTGTGAAGGCCTCCAAAACCAAGTTCCTCAGACCCTTGCTTGTTGCGTCCTCCTTAGCTGGCAAGTAAGACATGACACGCCTGGATTCTTCTCTGACAGCTCTTTTATTCCAGACAACGCTGGATTCTTCTTCACAGCTCTTTTAGGAACAATCTTCATACATTGAATGGGGAACCTCAAGCAGCTGAAATACACTGCTTATATACCCTTCCAAGGGGGCGGGTCTGGCGGCCTGTTCTCTCAGGATTGGTTAGGGCCAATAACTCATTAGCATAAGCCCCATGATTGGTTAGGGCTCAAGCCTCATTAGCATAAGCCGTCTTGGGAGGGGCTTAAGGCCAACGCATGCGCAATAGGCTTGTTTATGCAGGATGCTGCGCTGGCCATATTGGAAACCGGTGCCGTCTCTCTTCGGCTGCCTACACTTGCTGTGTGGGGAGACAACTTAGTTTTTCTGTCTTTCAGGTCTGCTATCTGGAAAACCATGGGAACTCTCCCCCAACCCCTTCCCCCCCCCCCCACACACACATACACACACACACACACACACACACACACACACACACATCAGATACTTAGAACATGGCCTGGCCCATAATGCAACAGACTGAAAGAAGTGAAGATATTTTACTGGGTCAATAGCCCTCAATAATAGAATTCCCCAGAACTTTCATGTCAGGGGAAGGAAAAGGCTAGTGCCAGCTGAAGGCTGGAGGGACTTGTCTCCTGAAAAAGATTTCACAAACTGGACCCTACCTTGACGGAGACTGCTTAGTTATGCATCCTATAGGGTCCCTGGGAAGATGACCTGTCAGGGAAGGGGATGGTGGTGGTGGTGGTGGTAGTGGTAATGGTGGTGGTGGTACAACCTAGTGTGCAATCACTAGATCTCATTGTTCTTCTTTCCAATGTGGTCACAATGAGTAAATCTGCTCTCTCTGCTTTTCACTGGTCTTTGTCTATTTAATTGATCTGTTGAGGACCGGTAGCTGAGCCTAGCATGTTAGGGCTGTAAGGGTCCAGACTTTGACCCCAACACCTATGGTGACATGAAGACTATGCTTTAGCCACTTGGTACAGGGTATGACCATCATGGGCCCCCAGTTTTTATGATCATGGTGGCAGTTAGAGAGCCTACAGGTCACAGACAGAAAGACACACTTGTGCACGACTTTTTCAACACATTCCTGCCCGACTCTGACAGCGGCAACCCTACAGGGACATCTTGAAAACAGATCAGGTCACACAGTGCTATCTTGGCTCCCTAAGCCTGGCCTTTTTTAGCCAGTCAGAACAGTAGCCAAGAAAATAAATTGCTCTGCAATTTCTAATGGACAGGGTTTTCAAGTGACATCTTGAGGGAGGTCCTGGAGACACTGATGGGTTAAATGTCAAAATTCTTGTGTGTGTGTGTGTGTGTGTGTGTGTGTGTGTGTGTATGTGTGTGACATGTCACAGCACCTAAGTAGAAGTCAGAGAACAACTTTTGGGAGTTGGTTCTTGCCATCCACCTGGTTTTAGGTCAGGTGTCTCTTGTTTCTGCCTCTTTAGTATATAAGTATATACTTACTCTAGGCTAGCTGGCCAGTGAGTAAGCTTCCAGGTGATTCTCCTGTGTCCCCCCTTGTACCCCTCCCCCATTTCATTGTAAGAGCGCCAGAACTACAGCTTTGTAGTACTGCATCTTTTTTTTTTTTTTTAAATGTGGGTTTCAGTGATCTGAACTCAGATCATCAGGTTTGAACACTTTTACCCACTGACTCATCTCCCATCCCATATAAAGCCTTTTTCCAGGCAGCCAGCCATATTTGAATTTTCTAGTGGCTGTCCCAGTGATAGTATGTTACCTCTAGAACCTACCCCTAGCACTTAGCATCCCAGGTGTTTGAGATGGTTAAAGATGGGACTGAGTTCTCTGCTGGTTATGGTAGGAGGCCAGAGGCAGAGGGGTGGAATGCTGTGGGAACAGGAAGACTAAGTGACTGGAAGGTCGAGGAAGCAAGCGCCTGAGGCCTTCCAAGGTAGCATCTTGGACAGGCGGCTTACCATGATCTGATCATTACGTTGTAAACATGTATCAAAGTGTCATTCTGAACTCCTTCAATACAGGCGATTATGAGTCACTGAAAAAACAAACAAATGGGCTGAAGAGATGGCTCAACAGTTAAGAGCACTGACTACTCTTCCAGAGGTCCTGAGTTCAATTCCCAGCAACCACACATTGGCTCACAACCATCTGTAATGGAGTCTGATGCCCTCTTCTGGTGTGTCTGAAGACAGCTACAGTGCACTCATATACATAAAATAAATAAATCTTAAAAAAAAAAAAGAAAGAAAAGAGAAAACAAAGAAACAAAAGGTGTTCTGTCTCCCCAAGGCTCAAGGCTCATCAAAGAAGAGGAGGCAGAAAGATTGTAAGAGCCAGAGGCTGGGGATGGCTACAGCAAAACAGTGTTTTGTGGTCCCAACAGGGCAGTTCCACAAAAGAACTCAGTGTTATGTCAACCTCCGAAAGACCTGAGCAAGATGACAAAACCCCAGCATGGAGAAGGGAGGTGGGTAGAAAGTCCCGCCCTAGCGAAGGAGCTTTTGGCAATTGATGGCTGTTGGGAGAGGGAGAAAATAGTTTTCTTTAAGGCTGTGAACCCTTGATAGGCCAACCACACCCAGAGGTAGCATTCAGGTGGTACAAACAGGATTTTGTGGGTTTTAAAAAAAGAAGACATCAAGTTCGGTGGGCAGGATGATGATGTTGGGTTTGGGAAGGGGGGGGAGAGGGAGTGAATATGCTTTTAAGATTGTATGAAATTCTCAAAGGATTAATAACAACAATATTAAAATTATTTTTTAAAATGTTCTGAAATGGACATAGGAGCTGTAAAAATTACTGGAGGGTTCAGGAACATCCATAGGGCCCCACTTTGTGACATAAAGAGTCCAAATGTGACCGTATCTGTCCAGCCTCCACTAAAGCGTTCTTGCTGCCTGCCACGACCTATGGAGAATGGGAGGAATCCTGTGTGCTTAATCACAGAAGGCTTAGTGGAAAACGGGAGTCGGGAAAGAAGAGCCCTACTTGCCCTGTGGTTCACATGCAGGTGACACCTTGGGCAGGGCCTCTAGGTGATTTCTCTACAGCACATCCAGAAATCAGCTCATTACTTCAAAGAGGAGTCTGTGGTGGCCATCATCTTTCTTTCCAGGACCGAACCGCCTCTAACTCTGTGCCTCATACACTGGGACTCTGGAGGTCAGGGAAGATTAAAGGAGTGGGAGGAGGGCCTGGGAACTAGAAGCTTTCGAAGAGAAGATGAACATCTGGAGGGGCAGGTGTGAGGTGTTCCAGGCCAGATGGTGGCAGGTGGCCGGGTTCTGTGAAGACCAATTAGGGATGTGGAAAGCTGACAGTTGGGCAGGTGTCCGGTTGCTGTGAAAGGGATTTGTTCAGGTGAAACCAAGGTTGGTTTCCAGTGTTTCATCACTGTTTGTAGCTGCCTTCAAGCTTTGCCTGCACAGGCAGTGGGAATCTCTTAGAGGCAGAGTAGCTTGGGAAACAGGGAAGAGGCAAGGCAAACTTACATCTCTTCTCTGCGATACCCTAAGGGAGAACAGCTCCAAGAGCCACTTCTGAAACCCTCACTTGGTTCCATGTGCTGACAGAAATGTGGCCTGAAGCTCTTTGTCTCTTACATTCTCCCTCGTGAGCCTAGCCTTTAACAGCTGAGTCATCTCTCCAGCCCCCTCTGTCTCTCTCAGCCTCTGTGTTGAACATTTGAACATGGTTACATGTGACAACGAAGTACTGCCCTGACCCCTCAAGGGTTCTGTGAATATTGTCTTGCTGAAACTCACAGTCCTGGGATCTGAGACTTAGTTGGCCCCTGAGGTCTGTGCCTGATGCCTTCAGAGATAAATGATAAGGAGTTCTGGGTGAGCTGCCAGGTGGATGATTAGCGTGGATGGTTCAGTGCTGCAGAGAAAAAGAAAGACTGCAGTTCCTGAGTGTCCACTTTGGGGGGCAGAGGAGCCACCCTTGCACATGCACATTTGATATCATCTAACCCTGGATATGAAATTAGCAGAGAAGTCCTTCGGACAGCCACTCTTATAGACAGAATGATCATTCCCTTTGAGGCCGTGCTAATAGTGAAAATGTTTGCTATTTGTTTTTGGTTTTTTTTTTGTTTTGTTTTGAAACAAAGTCTGTCTAGCTTTTTAACCCTGGCTCACCTGGCCTTAAACTTGTAGAGATCTTCTTGTCTCTGCCTCCTGAGTACCATGCCCAAGAGGCCCCCACCCCATACACACATACCCATGCTCTTGAGGACTAGATAATAGGCAAGTACTCTTACCAAGTGAGCTATAGCCTCAGCCTTCAGTAAAACACTCTTAAATGGTAATATTTGGGAAACATACTGTTCAATTAAATCCAAGCACAAGGTTCTTCGTTTTAAATGTATTTTGGAAGTCTTGGGTGTGGTTTGCTGTCCCTGGGTGTTGATTCTCTCCTTCAATAGGGTCTCAGTCTGATGGATCCTCGAGGGATAGTCCTCTGGGGAAGGCTGAGGTAGGAGGGAGCCAAGAGGCAGTCTGTTTTCCTGCCGCCTTTGCCATTCTGCTCGCCTAGTCTGCTCGCCCAGTCTGCTCGCCCAGTCACGGAACTTCACAGGCCTGGGCCATGGGAGCTCTGGAGCCACGCAGAGACCTCACCAGGTAAGAGAGACACCGCTGGAGAAATGAGGAAAATGAGAAGGGCTGAGTGGGCTCTGAGTTTCAGAGTAACCAGAGAAAGCTAAGGAAGGAAAGAGACACCACAAGGAAGAAGCAAGTCCATTGAAAGAGCAGGCTTCATCCTGCTGAATTCATGCAGGGAACTCCGAGTGACTTACATTGTTAATCCTGGTTTTGCTGAGATTCACAGATGGTTTTCTACTGATTGTTTTTTTTTTTTTTTTTTGTTTCACCAAGAGTGGGAGGTCTTAAATGAAATCCCAGATCATTGATCTTGATCATGACCACCCACTTACAACCATTCCCTGTAATGAAAAATGCAGGAGCCGGGCGGTGGTGGTGCACGCCTTTAATCCCAGCACTTGGGAGGCAGAGAGATGGATTTCTGAGTTCGAGGCCAGCCTGGTCTACAGAGTGAGTTCCAGGACAGCCAGGGCTACACAGAGAAACCCTGTCTCGAAAACCCAAAAAAAAAAAAAAAAAAAAAAAAACAACAACAACCCAAAAACAAAGCAGGAGAAGGATTTGTACAAGGGTCTCCCACGCAGAGGATCACCCACATACAATGTCTCCCACATGGAGGAAACCCCCCACGTAGGGACTCTGGTCTCCCACACGGAGGATGTCCTCTATAAAGAGTCCATGTAGAGAGTGTCTGTAGCTCTTTTATATAGAGGGTCTACATAGAGCATATGAAGAGATATGAAGGTGCCAACATGAGGAACATGAGGCTCTGACTCAAAAAAAAAAAAAAAAAAAAAAGAGGCGGGGAGAGAAGGGAGGGAGAGGGAGAGGGAAGGATAAAGAGAGGGCTTCCTGTCTTCAGGCCTGGTTCTTGCAGTGCTGGTGGTTGTGAGCCACCATGTGGTTGCTGGGATTTGAACTCAGGACCTCCAGAAGAGCAGACAGTGCTCTTAACCGCTGAGCCATCTCTCCAGCCTGTTTGTGCACTTTTAATTGCTAAGTAATATCCAGCATATTGGATGTGACACAATCAATTCATATATTCATTTGGTGATGGGCATTTGGGTTGTTTGTGGTATTTGTCTACCACTAAGCTTTTACAATGTTTTCATTTCTTTTGCATAAATACTTGAAGAGGAGACTCTGAAATTTTAGAATAAGTGTATTTTTAACTTGTCAAGAACTATCAGTTGTTTTCCCAGGTGTTTTTATTGTTTAACGTTTCCATCATCAGTGTATGAGGGTTCTGGTTGCCCCAAGTTTTTGCTAGCACTTTTTACTGGTGTGTGTGCTTGTATGTTTGTGTGTGTGAGTGTGTGTTTGTGAGTATGAGTGTGTATGTGGGGTGTGTTTGTGAATGTGAGTGAACGTGTGTATTTGTATGCGTTTGTGAGTGTGATTGGGTGTGTGTGAGTGTGAGTGAGTGTATGTGTGAGTGTGTGTTTGTGAGCATGTATTATGGCTTTACTTTTACTTTGCACTTTCTAGTGGCTAAAGGTATTGAGCATCATTTTGTGAGATTGTGACTACTTGTATATCTTCTTTTGTGGTATTTCTTCAAATATTTTCCCCATATGTTTATTTTCTTTTTTGTTTGATTTTTTTCCTTAATGTGAAAGTTACATTTGTCTATTTATTTATTTACATATGTGCACACATATGTACATATGCATGCTACAACATGTATGTAGAGGTCAGAAGAGTTGTTTTTCTCCTTCTACCATGTGGACCCTCATGAAAGTCAGGCCATCCTCTTGGCAGCAAGTATCTCTACACACTGTACAGTCTTGTCTACCCTTAAGTTCTTACTAAGTCCCTCTTCCCCTAAGACGGGGCTTCTCTGTGTATCCCTGGCTATCCTGGATCTCACTTTGAAGATGAGGCTGTCCTCTAACTCACAGAGAGCCACTTTCCTTTGCTTTACAAGTGCTGGGATTAAAGGCGTGTGCTGCCACCACCCGTCTTAGTCATGGTGTCTTGGTCATGGTGTCTTGGTCATGGTGTCTTGGTCATGGTGTCTTGGTCATGGTGTCTTGGTCATGGTGTCTTGGTCATGGTGTCTTGGTCATGGTGTCTTGGTCATGGTGTCTTGGTCATGGTGTCTTGGTCATGATGTCTTATTACAGCACTAGAAGAGAAATAAATACAGTGATTTTTGCTTTTACCTTTTAAGCATATTGAAATTCATTTTGACATGGCCATATAAAGTTTTGGGGTGAGCTCAGCTTTCTTAAAGTTTACTGTGACGCTTTGCCGAGGAAGGCTTTACAGGAGCAACCTTTGCTTTAGGTCTATGCATAGTCATTTTCCCATTGCTGGATAAAACCTATGACCAAGGCATTTATAGAATGAAGGGTTTGTTTCGAGCCTACAGTTCTGGAGGGTTGGGGGTCCATGTTGGTCAAGCAAAGGCATGATAGCAAGCACAGAGCTGAGAGCTCCTGTCTTTAGCCACAAACTCCAAGTAGAGAGAGAGAGAAAATTCACACACTAGGAGCACTGGGAATAGTGCATGGCTTTTGAAAGGTCAAGGCCTGTCCCTCAGTGACACACCCCCTCCAGGTCACCCCCTAAGGCCAACTCTCTTAAGCCTCCCCAAACATGCTACCAACTGGGACAAAGTACTCAAATACCCAAGACTTATGGGAGATGTCTCACCCAAACGACCACGGTGTGTTTCACTCAGTCCTTGAACAAAAACGAAGCCCTTTGTAGGTTCTCATTGAGTTCAGTGGTGTTGGATGACGTCTCCCCTCTCTGGCTCCATTTCCACTCCCTCACAGCCCGTGTGAACTCTGGGGATTGTGCCACAGGCGGAGTCCTAGTTCTTCTTTGCAGGGTCGTGTGGGGTTTCACAATACTCTTTCACAGTTGGCTTTTAGATACATCCCAAGGAGATTCCTCTAGGCCCAGCCTCTGCCTGCTCAGCCTGAAGATTCCTCTAGGCCCAGCCTCTGTCTGCTTAATCAAGCAAGATCGTAATGTTGTGCCTGTGTTTTCTTCTGTACTGTGACAGGGGCTACCTGAAGAGAGCCGGGGTGAGCCTGGTATCTGCTCATTTTCTAACGCTCCTTCATCACGGTTCTGCACCACATGTGCAGTATCCAGACATGGTTTTCTCATATTTATCTAATCCCCTCATTATGTATTATAGCAGGAGACCAAGCCTTGCATCACCATCACCAGTAGAGGATGAGGACTTGATGACCAGGTTTAAAGATCTGTTTTTATTTCCTGTGTATGAATGTTTTGCCTCTCTCTCTGTCTCTGTCTCTCTGTCTCTGTCTTCTCTCTCTCTCTCTCTTTGTGTGTGTTTATGTATGTGTGTAAGTCCACCATGTGCATGCAGTACTTGTGGAGGCCAGAATGGGGTATCTGTTATCTTATAGCTGGAATTATAGGTGGTTGTAAGCCACCATGTGGGTCCTGGGAACAGAACCTGGGTCTCAAGTGCTCTCAACTATCCAGGCATCTCTCCAGCTCCATTTATAGTGGTGGGAACTTTCAACTTTTCTTTGTAACTTTTAAACTCCACAGCAAATGATATGGGAACAAGAAAGGACACAGGGAAATCGGAGATCTGCAGATTTGACAGTGGCAGTGGAGGTTTAGGATACTCGGGAAGCGATTACAACAGGGAGCCTGATAGCTCTGTGGTGGGACCAGGGGGGTTGTGGGGTGCAGGCATGAAGAGCATGAAAAAAAAAACAGAATTCGATAGCCTCAAAAAACCCCTAAACATTGCTTCTTCTTGTTGTTGTTACCTGTATCTGTTAATTAATTTTACTACTGAGATGGCTCACAGGTAGCCCTGGAACACACCACCACCCTGGGTTAGATTCTTTTTTGTTTTAGAAGTGGAAAACCTAGAATACAGTGAAACCAAGGTTTCCTCTGAGATGGGAATCTCAACCTTGGTTATATTAGAATCAACAGGGTGTTTAAAATTCTGACACACAATCTGCAATTGAATAAAAAAAATATCTGTGGTATGGCTCCATGTATCTGTATTTAAAGAAGAATTCTCAAAGGAACTATCATCTTTAAAAAAATTTTAAACATGTAAGAAAGTTTTTACGTGTATGGGCATTCTGTCTGCATGTATATGTATGTCCATGGGGTGCAGTACCTGTGGAGGTCAGAAGAGGGCATTGGATTCCCCCCCAACTGGAATTACAGACAGTTGTGAGTTACACGTCGGTGCTGGGAATTGAACTCACTGAGCCATCTCTCCAGCCCTCGGGTATTAATATTTGTGTTTTCTCTGGGCTATGCCCACGTGCTGCTGAAGCTGAGTTCACTGACGTCCTCCGTCAGCTGTGCTAGCACCGCAGCGCTTTCTCCCTGGCATCTCCAGCCGAGGCGCTGTCTTTGACCTCCTGTTCATCTGCTTTCTTCCCCTCCACGATCTCAGAAGGAGACCCAGGAGATGAGACAGGGAGGAGGGCAAGCACAGTGGGTAAGAGTGAATGTAGGTACCCCATAGGGGAGTGAGCAGATGCCATCTCTAGCAGATGCTAGAGAATCCCTGTTGCCTCTGGCCCTTCCTCTGCTCCTGAGCTTCCTTCTGCCTCAGACATATCTGAAGCTAGCCACTCTGTCGATGACTGTCCCAGGTCTCCTTCCCACACTTTGTCCCTCCTACAGACTGATAAAAAGGCCCTGGAGTTCCTACCCATTCATCACGGATGTGTGGGCTTGTCCCCTGGGAGCCGAGCACACAGTTTCTCTGTGATGGAAAGTGCCACAGGCCTGTGTCCTGTTGTTGACTTGAAGGCTGACTTTGGGTCAGTTTGTTCCTCCACCTGACAAGCCAGAGGGTTGAACTCGTGCTTTCTACAAGGTCTCTGATGTGTGTGCAAGCAGCCTATCCCCTTTTGAGGAAGGCTTCAGTGGTTACCTTCAAGGCCTCCTTCCCGACCAGATGTATGTGACATCTGGTAGGTGTTGACTGTGTCCTTGACAGTGCCCGACTCTGACAGAAGTGGCAGTGGGGATAGTATCTAAGAGGATGGTGGTGGGAACATGGATGTGTACCACTGTGTTGTGGGAACTGGCTCCTTATGTAACCTTTTCCTTTCTTCTTTAAATGTTATTTGTGTTATATGTATGTATGTATGTATGTATGTTATGTATGTATGTATGTTTCCCCCCTCACTTTCTCTCTCTCCCCCCTCTGTGTGTGTGTGTAGTGTGTGTGTGTGTGCCATAGCCAGCATGTGGCAGTCAGAGATCAACTCGCTGGAACCAGTTCTCTCCTTTCACCATGCAGATTCTGGGGATCAAACTCAGGCCATCAACAGGCTTGGCAACAAGCATCTTTACTTGCTGAGATCTCTTGCTGGTTTGTCTATCTGTCTTTTCTTCTCTCTCTTCAGTCTAAGTACACTTGGATACCTTTTCATTTAAGATAACCATGATCCAAATGTTAGTCTTCAATTTATTTTCCTGAAAATCCTGCAGGCAGCGTTCAAAGCGAGGTTACACAGAAAACAGCACCGCATCATTACGGCCCCTCGCCATGCGTGTAATATGTACAGCGTAGGAATGTCTTGTACATCGATCCGAACAATGTGGTGTTAGATTGATCTGAAGGAGACGTATTCGAAGCTAACTCCATTTCTTTTCAGGAAAAATGATTCTTTCCAAAGTCTCATGTGTGACATAAAAAGTGTTTGGTTTGAAAGATGGCATTCAGCATATCCCTGCTACTTCAGGAGGGAACAAGTTTGTCCTCTGTGGACTCCCGAGTGTTGCCGGAGGCTCCAGAAGATTGGGCGTGGTGAACAGGGCTGGCGAGACAAAGACTGTGGGAGAGGAGCCTGTCCTTGGGAGATGTTTGGAAGCTGGTACAACGGGTCTTTCCCAGGGCCTTTCTGGGAAAGATTTCCTGAGCGTTGGTACTACATCCAAGAAAGAGGCCAGGTCTCACAGTGAGCCCTGGATCAGTATTCTGAGGAGGCCTAGCCAAAGCCAGCAGCTGAGGGGTCCTCACAAGGACACTGGATGGAAAAGACACCCGTGTGATGTTGGTGGCATCTAGGAACCACTAGAAACATCAAAAGAGCAGACCGTGGGAAAGCTAATCCCCTGAATTGGGAGGATGGGGACTGAGAGATGCAGGTTCCTCCTCTATAGGTAAGGCTCAGAGTTGCCTCCTGGTGCCTGTGCTGCAGCCCTCAGAGATGCACACACACCACTGACACCACCCAGATCAAGGTGGACCACAGGAGAGCAAAGGGTGAGCCCCATTGGCTCTGGGTGTGTTTACAGAGCAAGGCTCTGAACTTTGGAATGTTTTCATGAACTGTGGCCTGCTTCCCGTTGATCCTTGTGTTGACGTCTGCTTTGTAACCAGGGTACTACTGTCCAGGCCTCTCCTGAGCATTAGTGGGGCTCTGGCCAAGAATAAGAGTAGATGCCTACATTCAGGTTTTGTTTTCTTTTGTTTTTGTTTGTAAGACAAGGTCTCAAAGTAGCCCAGGCTAGCCTCTAAGTCTCCATGTTGCCCAGGATGACTGTGGACTTCCAATGTCCCTGCCTCTCCCTCCCGAATGCCAGGTTTATAGCCACATGCCACCATTCCCAGTGAGACACTGACTCTTAAAGCATGGGAAATTAGGCTTATGATCGAAACGAACAACAACATAAATGATTTATTACTTCAAACTATTCCATAGCTACTCTGTTCAACTGTTGTGGATACGGCCTTAATTAACAAGAGCACCTCAAAGTGCAAATGGAAACAGAAAGAGAAACAAAAAGGTAGCCACTCAGTGGGACTGGAAAGAACTGGAAAGAAACCTTCTGCTCTGTAGTGTTATGTAGAATTTTGTTCAGGATGTTTGGGGGATGGAGGAAGGCAACTGGCCCTCTCTTGGTTTTGAACTAGCAACAGTGATCCCTTTTTACCTTTGAGAACACAAAGCCCACAGCACGGCTTTCCTGAGCCCTCTGCCATGTTGTTAGCTGAAAGAACTCATACTTAGGCTTTATGGTTTTTTACTTGTGAAGCGTTGAGAGCATGGGACTTGCTTTACTGAGTCAGTTTATGGATCTTAGATATAGAACCTCCAGTTCGGTGGACTCTTTTGTGGGTGTGAGGCAGGAATGCACATGTGTCTAAGTGTGTATTGCCCATGGAGATGTTCCCCGGGTACTGTTCACTTTATTTTTTTGAGGCAGGGTCTCTCACTGGCAACCAGGCTCATTAAATGGGCTAGTCTGGCTATGATCTCCAGGGATTCTCTTGCCTCTACCTCCCAATACTGGGATAACAAGGACAAGTCACCATTCCTGGCTTTATTTATTTATTTTTTTTAACGTGGAGCCATCTCATCTCTTTGGCTTTTTGAAGGGAAGGTCTGTGTGAGCCAATGGGCTTTCCCATGTGGTCTCTTCTGCCTACTTCCACTACTGTGACACCGTCTCCCATGAGGCCCTAACCAGAGCTGAGCAAAAGCTGTCACTGCTCTTGAGCCTCCAGAACACCCAGGTTCCAGTATTTTGTTTATAGCAACAGAAAACTGGCTAAGACAGAATGCTAGACTGTGCAGAGCTACCTGTGATGTGAGGATCAAGCAGCTTTGGCCTATTCTAATCTCCCACACTGGTTCATTCACTGAGGTCGTCTGTGATACTGACCCCTTTTCCTTCTCCTTGGGCAGCACTGTCTGTGTAGGGCTTGCTGTCTTTCTAGTCTCTGTTTTCCTGCCCTTACTGGTCCATTGAGCCATTGGTAACTAGGACCATTTAACAATGTTCCTGACATCTCCCCAACTCCAGGAGCCTGCTTAAGTCCTGCTGTGTCCCTCTTACCTTTATCTCCCTTATTGCCTCTACTGGAGGACCCAGGCTGTTCTGTTGGAGGTGTTCACCTTGGCTCAGGAACCATGGCACTGGGAAGCATGAGACATCAGTTTCTCAAGAGGAGCCTGGCAGTGTGGCTACTTCCCTCCGTAGGTTAGAATGGCTAATAGTAATAATGACAGCAATGCTGTGGATTCATTCCGGCATGGACCAATTTTGCTCTTTAATCCCAGTGTGGTGGCCTTTAATCCCAGCACTCAGGAGGCAGAGGCAGGCAGAGGCAGGCAGAGGCAGGCAGCCTGGTCGACAGAGTGAGTTCCAGGCCAGCCATTTCTATACAGTGAGGCTCTGTCTCAAAAGCAAAAACCAAACAGAGTCCATTGCCTGGTACCAGAGATGGTATCTAAAACACAAGTAATCAAACCTACTGGTCAGTGAGTAAGCTAGATGTGAGCGAGGGGTGGACCACAGGCTGTTTTTTTTTTTTTTTCCCCAGAAACTATAAAAACAAACTAAGAAATAAATGCCACCACCCCCATTCAGTATTCTAGCCTGAAGCGAATGACCCATGATCCTCTTTTTAAAGGGCAGGGTCCAAGTGGCCCCAACCTTGAGACCTTGTTCCTGTAAGCCAGGTGCTTTGCTTTTCTCCCCGTGGGAAGCTGGTTGCCACATCCCCTGCTACAGATTTCCCCAAGAGGCTGAAGCCAGCTGTAGCCACTTAAGCAACATAGTTAGGGTGCTTGAGATTACACCTAACTCCAGGAAAGCCTGTGAGTGACATTCCTGAGAGTTCCTCCCTGCCTTCTTTCATTGAAATAATTTCAGGTCTCTCTTCCTGCTACGGTTCAGAAAGAACTCCCCCAGGGGGCAAAGTCCTCTGGAGGGTGGTTCAAACCCAGCTTTAATGACATGCACTCACAACTTAAAAACCATCTTCTGGCAATTATCTCTGGCACTGGGCAGGCTGGCAAGTCACTATCTGTCAATAGTGGGAAGAGAAACAGTGGACATCCTGGAGAGTCACGTTCCACTCAAGGCTTGCTAGCCTTTCACAGAGGTGGAAGAGGGAGGCTGCATTGGTTTTTCTGTCTTCAGCAGACAGACTGAACTAGTGAGGCACTAGGCTACTCATGCTAGGTTATTGGCCAATAAAAATAAGGCTGGCTGGCATTTGCAGAGTGACTAGGGATATCACAAAGGGGGCTGGGCCATGAACGAAGGTTCTGTGTTCCCTTTCTCTTGGTTATTCCAGGACCAGAGTCAATTAAAAGGTAAGTTCTATATGAGGGATAAATATTTTAAACAAGAGTACCTACCTCTGAATTTCATTTATTTATACATTCACAGGAAATAGAGTGGAGGAATGTCTCTAAGGTCAAGGCAGAAGGACTATATCTATTTAGTCATTCATTGATTTAACAATCACTCATGGTTATGTACCCTACATGCCAGGAATTCTTCTAAGAGTGAAGAAAGTTGTTCTTCTGCAGGACAGATTTAGTTTTTAGAAAGCTCAGTTGCCCATTTCTCTTCATCAAAATTATGTTTGAAGAGAGTCTTACTCTTCCTTAGGACAGCATCACTAGAGACATTTCCAGATTATTAAAAGCCTCCCAGAAACTCCTGTTAAGATCCAATCAAATTGGTTTGAGCCACCAAGAAGAATTCTTGGCTCATGCTATTGAAAAGACAGGGGATACTGCAGGCCTGGTCCACAGACTGGCTTCTCCCTGTTTTTGGCTCAGTCTCCCTCTGTGTAGAGTTTAAGCTAGCCCCGAGGCTCCACACTTCATCAGACTTTAACTGTGACACTCTGACTGTGGCTAATCTGTTCATAGTCCTGCTGGTGGAGTGGGGGGTGGGGTGAGGCAGGGGTGGGGTGGGGGTGGGTGACATCAGCTGGATCAGGAACAGGCGTTCTGAGCACGGAGCTCTGGTTGCCCAGAATGGAAATGTACCAGCCACCTGGAAAGGAAAAAAAAAAAAAAAAAGACTAAAGCTTTGGGCTAAACAATAGCATGTGAATTCAACCACAGATTTGAAAGCAATCAATTAGCCATATTTCAACAATATGGGGGTACAATTGAAGTCAAATTTCCCCATTTAGAGTCCTAACTAACTACCTCAAACGTTTCATCTTTTCCTTCTTCGTGGTTCCACCATGCCTGGATGAACCAAGAAGTGTTCAAATGTTAACGAGTGTGAGCATCTTTGATGGAAACACTGCACGATGCTTGGGGCAGAGATAGAACTCAGAACTATTCTGGAATGTTTCCAGAGCAGGTGCCACTGTTGTCTTCACAGCAGAGGGGTGTCATTCCATTTGGGCCTGGGCCTCTTGCAGATGGTGTTGCCTCTGACAGCGGCAGGGGTTTCTCTGGTTAGGATAGAGGTTAGTTTTCTGTCTTTTTCCTTCCTATACCTTGGTGCTATGGAGTTCAAGACCTTGGTCACTGGAGTCTTCAAGCCATGTTTAAGCAAGCCTTTTCTGTCTGAGGGCTTGAGGATGAAGGGTAATTACTATTCTTGTTCTCTGTCTAGTGATTTACTCACCAGTATTCTGAATTTATCAAAGATCAGTGTGCTGCTAACTGAAAATGCTCCTTATTTATCTGCACACTCATGTAACAATTATACCATTGATAACTGAAACTTATTTAAATCTTCAATTACTTTTCCTTTGATTGAAAACTGTCTAGATTCCTGCCATTTATGACATCCTATAATTACAATTTATCCTATCAAATTGTCTT
The DNA here is from genome assembly GCA_021653895.1 of Mastomys natalensis. NCBI lineage: Eukaryota > Metazoa > Chordata > Mammalia > Rodentia > Muridae > Mastomys > Mastomys natalensis. The sequence continues at coordinate 29,349 of JAJTUV010000231.1, forward strand.
ACATTCTTGAAGTACTTCACAAAACAAAACTGCCCCAGATAGCACAGTGTCTGTAAGGCAGTTCACAACGCTCTGTAACTCTAGTTCCAGGGGATCTGACACCCTCTTCTGGTCTCCACAGGTACTGCATGCATGTGGTGAACAGACACACATGCAGGCAAATACTAATACATAGAAAGTAAAATTTAAAGATTTGAGAAAGTGTTAGTACTTGAAATCATCTGTTATTACTCTTACTTTACTTTACTGTATGATTTAAGTACTCTTCCTAGAATTTTAATCACGTAGAATGGTCAAGATTGAGCTGGGAACAGGCTTCTTTAATCCTGGCACACAGGAGGCATGGGCAGAGGGATCCCTGTGAGTTCAAAGCCAGCCTGGTTTACAGAGTGAGTTCCAGGAGGCCAGCCTGGTCTACAAAGTAAATAATGGGCTATATAGAGAGCCCCTGTCTTTAAAAAGATAGATAGACAGACAGACAAACAGACAGACTTACAGGTAGACAGACAGACAGACGATCAGACAAACAGAAAGACAAAATGGCCAAGATTACAGATGTGAGCTGTGAGTTCTTCAACAAGATCAGGAATTTAACCTCCATACCCATCCCCAGACAGTTGATTTGAATCTCTTTGACAATTTAGTTTCCTAGAATTGTTGTAGATTTAAAACATCAAATTAGTTACTATTATGTGAGTGGATCTGGGCATAGATTCGGAGGTCAGAGGACAGCTCTCAGGAGTTGATTTTGTTCTTTTACCTAGTCGAGGCAGGGTCTCTCTTACCGTTTCTGCCAATTTTAGAACTCCAGGTTAGCTAACCCCCAGCTTCCTGGAGGTGCTCCCATCTCTGACACCCATCTCCCGTATTAGTGCTGGGATCACAGATGTGAGGTCCTGTATCTGGACTTCTGTTCATTCCTGGGATCAAACTCAGCTGCTCAGGTAGGCTTGTGTGGAAAGCGCATTTACTGCGGAGGCTCCCTGGCCCTGGTGTGCGATGTCAACTTCTGAAGCCAAGGAGTCTTTCCAGAAACGTGAAGCTTCAGCCTTGCACTTTGGCTCGCCCAACCCTCTGGCTTGCCATAGTAGTTGCCTGACCTGGTTAGAATTCTCAGAGATACATCTCCGTGGGTGGTGTGGCAGGATGGGTACTGAGGTTTCTTCTGCCGAGGAGCAGGAGGTTGAGTCTGGGTATCGAGCATCGTCTTTGGGACATTTCATTCCTGTGTTATGCTGGAGTCCACCCCTGGCTTCTTTGTAAGTGACCACTGAGCGGTCACGCCTGGCAGATCTTCGACTCTCCCCTCTGCTCACTGTACGGGCCTCAAGTCCTGCATTTGGTGAAGCAGCGTCTCCCCACCCCCCTACCCCCAAGCTTACTTGACTTAAGTCTCAGCTTGTATGTTTTAAAAATTTATACTTGAAGTTCATAATCCTTATGGGCATATATTTAATAAAGAAATTCAGTAACTTCAAGTGAGTAGGTATGTCTATGTATTGATTCTCCTCTTCCCTCTCTCTCATCCATACCTCTTAAATCATGGTGAGTAGAGCTCACTGTATTATTTTCTTCCTCCTCCTCCTCCTCTTCCTCTTTCTTCTCCTCTTCCTCCTCTTCTTCCTCCTTCTCTTCCTTCTCTTCCTCCTCCTACCTCTTCTCCCTCTTACTCTCCCTGGTTCTTTCTTCTCTCACCTCTATTTATCCCTTTCTCCTCTTTTTTCTCCATGCTGGGGGATTAAACCCAGGGTCTATAATTTCTCCTGTTTATGCTCGTGTATTGTTGGAATCCTAAAACGAAGCATTAACTTCTTTTGTAATAATAAGTACAATTTTAAGTCCTTTGAGTCATAAAAACGAATGCCAGCTTCCCATAGTAAACACTGTTAGTACTTTCTGTACTAACTTGTTTGGCCTGCTCCGCCCCCAACCCCTCCACTCTCTCACCTCACCCCCTCCCCTGCAAGCCTGTGTTTCCTTCTGTCTCATTAGAGCCGTGGGCCACTCTTAAGTTTTCGCCTCCTATTTTTCATTGAAATTCCCACTGTGTAGCAAGCACTTTCTCACATTATCAAGTGTTCTTGGGAAATGGGATTCATAGCAGCTGCATGATATTCTGTCATGAGGATGCCCCGTGATTTATTCGGCTCTCCTGTTTTTGGCAGAGAACGGTTTGAATCTGGTAAGTACATAGATGATCATTCTCAGATGAAGAAGCTAAGGTCCAGGGAAGTCAAACATTAACTGGAGTATGGCCAGCTGGTTGGAGAGCTACTCCCAAGGCCTGGATCTCAGCTCCTGCTGCTATCACATGCTGTCCTCTGAGTCCTTCGGGGCACTTCTGTAACTTAACTGTAGGGAAGTGCCTACATTCTTTCTAAATTACCTTTTACAGTTTGGGGCACATCACTCTTGTCTGTCAAGATCATTTTTAAAAGTCATCTATCACATAACCATTAGCTAATGAAGGATGGTGTGGCAAACATCAGAATTTGTGGCTTTCCCCTCTATTGAGAGGTGTGTCCCTGTGCTGAGGAGAAGTGGTGTAGCTCTGATCAGATAATTCCAATCGTCAGGGCAATTAAAGGGGAGAGTGCTCATTAGCCGCCCCTGTCTGCGTTTCTCAGGGATCCCCTGGGTTCTGACATTCTGCGATCAGCATTCCAGGATGTCTGGACTCTGCCCAAGGGCCTGGCACTCACAGGATGGGAGAGGGGTAATTATTGGGTGGGGAAAGGAAAGGAGGAATCTCGCACTTGTGGATGACACTGTTCCTGGCACAGGGTCTGAAGGCATGGATGACAGAACTTGGCAGGAGGGGACACTGAAGGATAGGAGTGGATGGATTTAAGGACAGGAAGCAGATCAGGGACTCTCTCTTTCATTCACTTGGGAACATCTTTTCATCCTGACACTGGGTTATGAAACTCTAAGCAGATGGAGCAGAATTCTCGAAAACAGGCCATGGCCCTTGATGGCGTGGATCTCATTTCTTTCCTTCACGTTTTATGGGACACATGTTACCCACACTTTGCAAATGAGTCTTTGACATCAGCGTCTGTCATCGCTAAAGCTACTTCTTGAATCATCTAATATAGCGTTTTTCCCTGAGTATGTCACCCCCACCTACGTGCCTTGGAGCACAACCCCTTTAGAGTGTCCTTAGGAAATACGTGGCTCTGGTTCATTCAGCATCAACAATGTTCACCTATTGCCTTTCACAAAGCACTTAATTCAGAGGGATGTGACTGGCAAGTACCAAAGAGTGTGCTGCCTTCTATGTATGATTGATGTTAATCCGCTGGCCATATGGCAGTGTAAATTTCTAGTACAAATTCCATCTGCATGATGCTACGGCTCATTCTTGGACGCCTGTAATTGTGCAATTTATCAATGTGAAAAATGGACTTTGAAATGCAGTAATCCAGAGCTAACGTGGTGAGTGCCACAAGGGAATTGAGTATGTTTAGAAAAGCTCTGTTTCCATGGGAACAGAGTCCGATGAGACAGGTCTGGCATCCCTGGGCTACATGAATCATCCATTCAGGTGACAAGACTTGGTCCTAGGTCCAGCTCTGACACGAATTGTCAGGTGCTATGAACAGGTCCTTGACCTCCTTGAGACTTAGTGTTAACTGTGAGTTGAAGAAGTCTGGTTGATCCAGTGCTTACTAGAAATATATCACTAATAAAGCATTAAAATTATAAAAAAATTGGAATCATTTGAGATTCACAGAAAGTTACAAAACCAGGCATCTTTCCCTGTTAGCTTCTATTCAGCTTCCTTTGTGTCTTTAATATCATTGTGTGTGTGCGTGTACTCATGTATGCATGTGCATATGTGTGGAGGCCAGAGTATCATGTCTCAGGAGCTATCCATCTTGGTTTGGTTGTTTGGCCTGGCTTTGTTCTTTTGGAGATAGGGTCTCTCATTGGCCTTGTGCTCTAATCTGGCTAGAATGGTTAGCCAGTGAGCCCCAAGAATCGTCATTTCTCTGCAATTCTCAAAGATCAAGATTCCAGATCTGAGATTCCAAGCTATGGTGACCACATCCAACTTTTGTGGGTTCAAGGAATCAAACTCAGGCCCTCATGATTTCATGGAAAGGACTTTCCCAACTGAGATACTCCAACTTTTACATCTCATAGAAAGCTCAGTGTGGTTGTCAAAAGACAGAAATGAACACAGATGTAGCCCTGTAAATTGGGCTGTTTATTTGGATTTCACTACTCCCTTCCACAGGAATTCATTTTCTACCCAAGGAATGACCCAGGAGATCTGTTCACATGTAGTGATCCAGACTCTTATCTTGTGACCATGTCTCATCTTTCTTATTAAATCACAACCTCCATAGTTCTAAAGAGGAGTAGCCACTGGGGCCAGGGAGATGGCTCAGCAGGTAAAGATAAAGATGTTTGCTGCCAAGCCTGCTGGTCTGAGTTAGATCCCTGGAATCCACTCAGAGGAAGGAGAGAAACAATTCTAAAAAGTTCTCAGCCAATCTCTACACAGGCACTGGAGCTTAGAGTCAAGAGTTTTTAGTTTGACAAGTGAAGCCCAGGAGTAGGTCTTCGGGTATATAAGTGACAGGAAACCAAGTTGAGGAGGAAGCTTCTGGGTCACTTAAGAGTTCAGAAGTTTTGCTCAGGTTGACATTTGCATACAGATGTGTCCTGTTTCTTGGCTTAACTTCCTTTCAAACAGTTCAGCTCTTCTTAGATATGTCATCACAACACAGTCACGAGATGCCTGCCTGAAGTCCACAAGGCTAAGTTCTCAGTGGCCCAGATTTGGCCATCTGCTTGTAGGTGAACCACAGGGAAAAAGATAGGCCCCTATCTGTTGTGAGGTGAGCAGAGGTTGCTCAGAGCTGTGGACAGCATCCTATAACCATGAGTGGAACAAACAGGAATACAAGACAAAAGAACCTGTTGGTGGTGGTGGTGGTAGTGCACACCTTTAATCCCAGCTCTTGGGAGGCAGAGACAGGCAGACCTCTAAGTTTGAGACCAGCCTGATCTACAGAGTTAGTTCCAGTACAGCCAGGGCTATACAGAGAAACCCTGTCTCAAAAAAAACAAAAAAAAAAAAAAACAAAACAAAAAAAAAAAAATCAAATTAAACCAAAACAACCCTCCCCAAACCAAAAGAACCAAAACCCAACCCAAAACAAACAAACAAACAACCCTTAAAGACAAACAAGGACCTCTGAGATGTCATTTAGGTGCTGGATTAACCAGCCCCAGAGCTGAGTAGATTATATGAAATAAGAATTCCCTGTAGTGTTTAAGTCACCAACCAAAGCAAAAGGTACAACGGCATTCCATCTCTCCATTTCCTGGACACTGGCTTCTTTGTTGATCATCTGTCAACGATGACCCAATGCAAAGCGGAGCTCAGCCTTGGAACTCATCAGAGATGATAGAAACTCTGGCCTTGTGTAGGCATCTGAGTGGAAACTGAAGTGATGCTTAATTGTCTCTCACTCAGGAAAGCCGGAGGAGAGCCACTGGTACCCGGCAGTAGATGGGGAGATGAAGGAGTCTGGAGTGTGATCATGACTTACAGACAGCATGTCTGTATTCAAGCTTTTGCTCATCCTATGAAACAATCTGGAACTGACCGGAAAGGGCACTTTGGCCTGGAGAACAAGTTTGTTTCTCATGACAATCAAGTGGGCACACTGGGTACCACAGTTCCCTCTTAGTCAGACTGGCACGAAATGAGTGTGGTATACAGGTGTGGAGCCCACCGGCAGTGGGAACCTCTCAGTACAGGCTGCCATCAGCTCACAGTTTCTCACCAGGAAACATTGCCTTGAGCAGTGGCTCTTGATGGATGGGTTATGACCCCTTTGGGGTGGTGTCAAATGACCTTTTCATAGGGTCATCTTAAGACCATTGGAAAACACATATTTACATTAAGATTCACAACAGTAGCAAAATTACAAATGTAGCAATGAAAATAATTGTATGGTTGGGGGTCACCACAACATGAGGAACTGTATTTGAGGGTCGCAGCGTTAGGAAGGTAGAGAACCACTGCCTTAAAGGATGACAGGAACGGCCATTGAACACACGTGGTGCCAGGCAGTGGTGGCGCTCGCCTTTAATCCCAGCACTTGGAAGGCAGAGCAAGTGGATGTCTGAGTTCGAGGCCAGCCTGATCTACAGAGTGAGTTCCAGGACAGCCAGGGCTACACAGAGAAACCCTGTCTCGAAAAACCAAAAAAAAAAAAAAAAAAAAAAAGAAAAAAAGAAAGAAAGAAAGAGAGAAAGAAAACACACGGCTTTCTTCCCCCTTTGTGCCCTGTGTTCTTGCTTCTTTGATGATGTGTATCAGTAGGCTTTGCTTACCCTCCCGGCTTTTTAAAATGAAAGCAGTTTCTACTCCAGCCTTCCCTCCCACGCACACTTTCTCACGAGCAGATACACACTTACCAGAGCACTTCTAGACTTCTTGCAGATCCACATATTTTGAGCATGTACATAAAACCATTTATAGGAGTTTAATCTGTGAATCATAGACAGAAGATTCCCATTAGGAAAGAACAGTGGCCTTCTGAAGCTGTGAAGTGCTTATGGCATCCAAAGGAAGAAAACTCAGCACTCTGTGGGAGCTCAGGGTTCACAACACATCTGTGTTTTAATATTAGAAAGTCAGATGGAGCCTTCAGCCCAAGAGGCAATAATCTGATAACTTAATAGCACCTTGCTTAGGGTTGGCATAGTGTTAAAAAGTATTTGTTGAGCTGGCAAGATAGCTTGGCAGGTAAAGACACTGCCTCTAAGCTGACAACTTGAGTTCAATCCTGGAATCCATGAGGTAGGAGGAGAAAACCGACTCTCCTCAACTTGCTCTCTGATGGAGTGCCCAAACATATACACAGCAATAAATATGCAATATAAATTTTAAAGTGTTTGCCGAGAGGATGGGGAGATAGCTCGATTGGTAGAGTGCATGTCACACAAGCATGAAGACCTGGGTGTGATCTCTGGCGTTCACATAAAAACCCAGGCATGGCTGCACACATACTTGTAACTCTGGCACTCTTAGGGGTGGAGAGAGGAGGAAGGTTGTGGGAGTTTCCTGTCTCTGGCTAGAAGCCTAACTCCAGGCTCAGTGGGAGACCCTGTCTCAAGAAAAAATATGGAGGACACAAGATATATTCCTCTGGCCTCCATGCCCAAACATGGCCACCTGCACTGGTACATACGTACATATACTCCACACATAAGCAGCCCCTACCCCTGCACACACATAAGCCAGGAACTTTTAATCCCAGAACTGGGGAGTACGTAGAGAAAGGAGGATCCCTGGAGCATGTCTGTCAACCACTCAGACTGATCAGCAAGCCTCGAGTCCCAGTGAGAGCACCTTGTCTCAAAATACAAGGTGGACAAGGTGGACAGATTCTGAGAGAAACACCTGGAGTTGACATATAGCATAGGGGTGTATGCGTGCCACACACACACACCACACTCACACACTACACACACACTCCCCAACCACACTCTCACACACACACTCCACACACAATCACAGGTGCACACCCTCCCCCACATATGCAAACACAAATAGTTACAACTGTAGTGACACATCCTCCAGGGGTTTTTCCAGATACAGTTTTATAAAGCAGAGCTTTAGAGAAAATCAATTATTTTAGGACAAATCCCAAGCATTCCAGAATTGCCAAACGCTCAAGCAATCTTTAAATTTTTTCACAGTTAAACTTCAACAGGGCCGTGGACAATCTCCTGCAGACTGGATACATTTGGGTAAAGGTTTGCCTTTAATGTGTAACATCGGCTCCACACAGAGAGCCCCGAGGGCCTGGCCAGCACTGCCTGGCTGAGCATCTCACACTGGCCCTCTTGCTCTCAAGTTAGTTTTACTGAAGCGCCATCTTTATGTGGGTCAGGACTTTCTTTTTTTTCTTTCAAAACTTTTTTTTTCCTATTTAAAAAAAAAAATCAAACAACAAACAACAACAAAAAACCTCACTCTTTCATTTCCAGAAATTTCTGTACTTCTTCCTTCCTGCTGGTTTATTCAGGAGCCCCTCCCCACAGTGAAGATGCAAGTTTCTTGAAACTGGTTAAAGTTCTGTAACTTTGCTGACTTAGGCAGATCTTCTTTGTTCAGTCCTTAGCTGGACAGAGGCTCCTTCCTAGCCCCTGATGGGGAGTTTGAATGGATTTTAAACCACACCGATGAGTCTTAAGGAATGCCTGTTCACTCTGTCCTGTTTCCTCTTTTGATCCCAGACTCAGACCTCTGCTCTGTGGAGAAGTTACCTCTCCCCATTTTGACCTGGAGACACATCTGACTTCATCCAGCCCAGTCACACCCCAAGGCATGGACTCCACTGTTTCAATCCTTCAATCAGAAGCCAGGAGTGCAAGTTGAAAGTTCTGATTGAGCCTTGTTTTCTCCATCTGGAAGACAAGGATCTATTTATTATCAGTCTAAATAGACCTTGGCTATTCTGCTCTTAAGACCAAGAGAAGAAGATTCCAGAATTTATGGTCTTTTCTTTAACTTTACTGTTCAGTAACTCTAAACGTTTCCCATTTCCATCACAGATATTTTTTTCCCAGCCATATCCTTGACGTACGGTCATGATCCACTTCTGCAGCCATTTAGACACTGTAAGCTGCTTTATTCTCTTTGGCTGCCATATTATTAATTTTTTTCCCTTAGAATAAAGATTGTCAGAATGATAGCATGCTGGGTTTGGGCCTAGGCAGCTGGTCTCTGATTTCCGGGTGATCTTGGCTCTGAGTTTTCTTTACCCCATCTGTGAGGCAGAGACCCTACCATCTGGTCTATAGGGCTATGGTGAGGATGCACTGAGGTCCCCAAGGAGGATGGCAGTCCTTATGATGGCCTGTCACCTGTTAGACAGTGGACAGAGACTCCCTCTAGGAGTGGCTTTAGTGGCGATAGAATACCTGATCAGATGCAACAGGCTAATAATAAATGAAAGAATACAGTGAAAAACTGAGATTTGTAGAGGCTTTTGCTTATGGTCTCTCCGATAGGGTGCGGGGGTCAGGGAGTGGGGGCTGCTGCTTGTGCCTCCCTTCTTCCCTCAAGTTAAAAAAAAAGAGGAAAGGAAAGCAGAAGGGAATGGAAAGGAAAAGAGAGGAGAAAAAGAAAGGAGCGGAACTTTCCCGAACTTTCCCGTTCCTCCCTCCCCTGGCTGTAAAGCCTGAAATTCCATCCGTGTTTGTTGTAGTCCTCAGCTCGTTTCCATAGTTACCCAGATTCCAGGGACTGGCGCTGGGCCCACCACAACCCATCCCTCAAAGTCTCCCTGGCAGAAATAAAGCATTCCTTCTCCGTGCAGCCACATCAGAGCCAAGAGATGCTGCTGTCCCCCTCCCAAAGCCCCCACCCCAGCCCCACACAAGGGTGACTTGCCGGGTCTCAGCAGCGCTGTTTGGCACCATTTTGAGGGTAAACACAGTATAACGATCTCCTTCATTTCTTTTCTCTTCATTTGAGCGGAGGAATTACTTTCTTCTACCAAACATTACACTCTTGGAAACCACTCCAGATGGTTCTCATTAAAATTCCAGTCTCCTCATGCCCCCGCTTTGCAATTCTTCCCCCCTACTCCCATTCTTCTCAAACTGCTATCTCAAAACTAAACACCAGGTTAAGGAGTAACATCCAATGAATAGGGTCTTTTCAGAGCCCTCTGGTTGGTTATGAAGGAGTCTCCAAGTCATCCTGACAGTGCCTCCTGGGTCTTCCTGGGGCTGCTAGTAGTCATGTTTTCTTTTGACAAGCATTCTGAGTACTGTCACCACTAGAGTCCAGATACACCTGAGAGACGTATATACAACTAAAAGGGTCGGAAAGAGGAAGTAGAAAGCCAGCTTGGCCTCTGCTCTCCAGCAGGGTCTAGCCTGCAGAGGGACTGTCCGTCCACTTAGTCATTGTACACTGTGGCCTCTGCAAGACACTGGCCTTGGGGGTGAGGACATGCTTGCTCTGAGCATCTGGGGTGGGGGAGGGAAAGGAGAAATACCAATAACTCTTGGCCATAATTACAGCTGAGCAAGCCACAAGCTTTGCTTCCACATCTGGAAAAATCTGCTTATGCAGGAAAATGGTGTGTGTCCAGGGATTTTTACTTAGTGTGCGCTTATCCTACGTTGATGAATTGTTAGGGTAGCTCGCTGCACATTCATGTCCTTCTGCCCAGATTCAGGAAATGCTTCCTTCTGTCCTGCCTCCCCTTTCCCCCTGGCTTCCCCTAGGAAACATCCGCACATATCTTTTTCTTAGACACTGGAAAATTTGAATCTTGCTCCCTAGAGAGTTGAACTGTATACTTATGTGTCATATGAGTATAATCTCATAAAACAGTCAAACAGGAGAGTTTAGACTCTAGAGAGGATATAAGCGAAAGCCATGCGTGGGCACTTCTGCCATCGACACCATCTTCCAGGAAGCTTCCCTTGTGTCCTCTCTACCTTTTTCCACAGTTATGCTAACACACCCGTGCTCAGACAATAAATGCATGTTTTCAATCATGAATGAGGGCACACTCTGCACGCTTATAAGTTACTTCTTACTTCAGGGACGTTTCCCTCTCTCATGTAGGTAGCTCTGTCTTGTTCCTTGACCCCTGCAAAGAGTTCCCAGGAACGGGTATACAGTAATTCTTTAGGCAATCCCCTCTTGATGGAGGTTTCAGCTTCTTCTTTGTTACCCTTTCTCCATTCTCACAGTGATGCCATTGAGAACCCTGGGAAGTGTTTCCTGAAGGACATGTGTCCTGTTTCTCTTTGACAACTTCCTTCAGGTACAACCCTTGATGAGATGAACTGGCCACTTCTAGGTGCACACTACCAAACTGTATTAGAAAATGGCTGCTCCAAGACATGGCTTCCAGGAAAGACAGCCTGTGTGGGGCTCTCTGCTAATCTTTTAAAGGGTTGACATCTGATGAAGCATGTTGATAATCTGATTTCTTTAATTATTAGTAATGTGTCTTAGCTCAGCTTCAGATGATAGAAGCTACTCCAGGTAGTATATGGGAAAAGAGATTTACTATTGAAAACTCAGTCTGTTAAAATTATGTCAAATCAGGTGGAATGGAAGCTTCCAGGTTGAGATTCCATGTCTGAATCTCAGCTACAGACTGACCCATGGATGCAACTTCTCCTTCTGCCATGAGCTGGAAGCTAGGGACTTGGGAACCTAGGACCTAACCATAGACCCGACAGTCTGGAAGCCAGGAAGCCTCAGGGATGCCCGGTCTCCATGACCACATCCTCTGAGCTATACAGTGGTTGCTTACATCCTGTCTGGGATTCCAATGGATCTGAAGATCGCATATAGATGCAGAGTAATATGCACACACACACACACACACACACACACACCATACACACACAGAGAGAGAGAGAGAGAGAGAGAGAGAGAGAGAAGAGAGAGAGAGAGAGAAGAGAGAGAGAGAGAGAGAGAGAGAGAGACCTTGTTTGACAGTGGAATTGGTGACTTTTGACGGACACATCATGATGTATCAAGCTATATGCAAAAGCTCAGCACGAAGGAGGCTGGACTTGGAAATGTTTGCTGTCCGCATTCCAGCGAGTAGGGAGGTAAGCTGCTGGATGCTGAGCATTGGCTGAGCCAGTCTGCAATCCGTGACATAATCATACTTTCATATTTTGTATCTTTTTTTCTGATGAATTGCTCAATTATACCCCTTGCCTACTTTTCTACTGGAGTTCTGTTCTACTGGAGTCCTTGTCATGTAGGCGTTTTATATTCATCTGTTTTTTTCTAGTTTCTAGTTCTTAGGTTTTATAGCTTAAGAAGGCACCTCTACCTCAGAGTTTTTAAAGGACACAGCTACATTTTATATATCTTTTTACTTTAAAAATGATGATGATGACTATGTGGTGATGTATGTAGGTGCACATGCTCTTGAGTGTTAAGGTCCGAGGATAACTTTCAGGAGTCGATTCTTCCCTTCCATAGAGGGTTCTGGGAATTGAACTCACATCATCAGGCTTAGTGGCAAGCACCTGTACCCTCTGAGCCATCTCACCAGTCCTCAAAATGCCTTTATAGACAATTTATGTTTAATTCTTAAAACTATCTCTATTGTGAAGTATAATCACATCTCAGCCTAAGATCTAGTGTAATGTGAAGAAGATCCAAGGATCTAGATGAACCCTGCCCTCATCCCCACCAAGGAAAACTAATTGTCCTAGCTAGCTTAACTTGAATAATTTGTTGAATAATTTGTCCCCTGCCCCCCAAAAACCCACAGTTTAAACTTGGAGAATGTTTTTAAAAACTTGTACCATCTCTTTCCTTTTTCTCAATCCTTTCCCCCTCTTGATAAAGCTTAACAGTAATTAATTTTGATGACTCACACTTTTTGGTTATCCAAATGCCTTAAAAAGATGAGTTTGTGGTCTGGAGAGATGGCTCAGAGGTTAAAAGGACTGGTTGTTTTTCCAGAGGTCCTGAGTTCAATTCCAGCAACCACATGGTGGCTCACAACCATCTGTAATGGGATCTGATGTCCTCTTCTGGTGTGTCTGAAGACAGCTACAGTGTACTCACATACATAAAATAAGTAAATAATTCTTTAAAAAAAAAAAGAGGTGGGTTTGGCATCCCCCAATAGATGGGTTTGGCATTCCCAAAGAATAGATGTGATAGGTCACCCTCCTACAGAAGGCTTGATTGGGCCCTTCTTCCTCAACATTCAAGGTTTAATCTGTTGGTCAGTCCTGTGTTTACCTATCAGACACTCATTCCCTTCTAGTAGCCTTTGCAATATTACATTCCTGCTCATGTGTGTAGGAGACAGGACATGTCACAGGAGTAGGCTGACCAAAGCCAAAAACTGGTGCAGATATCCAAATGTTTGTTGGGTTTTACTGCTGTGAAGAGACACCATGATCAAGGCAACTCTAGGGACAACATTTAGTTGGGGCTGCTTACAGTTTCAGAGGTTCAGTCCCTTATTATCATGGTGGGAAGTGTGATCTGAAGATAGTTAGGAGAGGACTCTCTTCCTCCTTGGACATAACTTAAGCACGGGATCTTAAAGCCCACCCTCACAGTGATGCACTTCTCCAATAAGGCCACATCTCCCAATAGTGCCACTTTCCATGGGCCAAGCATGTTTAACCACCACACCACACCAGCAACTTCTTTACATCACTGGACATCCGTTAGGATGCTCCCCTCACCTACTGCTGTTTCTGCATGTGGTCGCCATTAGAAGTTGGCTAATAGGACTGGAGTGATGGCCCAATGAGTAAGACCACTGGCTGCTCTTCCAGAGATCCCAAGTTGAATTCCCAACACCCACATGGTTGCTCACAACCATCTATAGCAGTAGTCCCATGGGATCCAATGTTCTCTTCTGCTGTGCAGACATACTTGCTGACAAAATACCTACACATAAAATACATAAAGAAAAAAAGAGTCAGAAGCATGAGAAAGATCACAAGCTTAAAGTCTGTGTGGTGGGCACAGTGAGTTCCAGTCAGGGCTATAACATTAAACCCTATCTGGGGAGGGTGGAGGAAAAGAAGGGGGAGGGGAGGAGGGGAGGGGGAAGAGGAAAAAGAGGGGAAGGAGAGGGAGGGGAGGAGAAGGAGGAGGATGGGGAAGGGGAGGAGAAGGAGAAGTAAAAAGTAGTTGGCTAGAACAGTTCTTTGTTGCAATGTACTTAACAGTACTGGCCAACACCTCACTAAATGCATTAGGACTCCTGACACCTATCTATTCCCTATGCCAATCAGGACAAAAAAAAATTCTCACATGCTTCTAAACACACCTAGATGAAAAGGAGGAGAGAGGGAGGGGAAACTGAATCAGAAATAAACAGAATGTCATTACTGTAAGGTGTCTTCTCAACCCCTTCCAAAGTCCAGAGCCAGCCAGCTCTCAGAGGCCAGCTTCTACAAGCTTTCCCAAGTGCCTTCAACTGCTATAGGCCTTTGTCTTTCTGTCTCTCCTCTTGTATGGTCTCTGTGTCCATACCTGTTCACCTATATATCCATCCACAGGTCCACCCATGAATTCATGCATCTGGCAGTCCATTGGTCCAGTAGATATTTATTGTGCATTAAGTTTCATATTGTCTTTTTTTATGTGATGTGTTATGTGGCCTCACACACTATAATATCAGGTAGGGACCCCAACTTCAGCTCTATTCTTGCTTTTCCCAGAGTGCTTGTGTTAGCTCTGCTACTTGCTTGGAATTTACTGAGTACAGATAAGAGTTTTGACCCATGTCCCAGATCCTCTTTCAAAAGCAGTGGGAAGAGGTTTTTGGTTTTGTTTTTCTGAAAATAAACAATATTTTTCTAAGTTTTGCAGCATTTATCTAATTATCTGAAAAAAAATTACCCAAAGAGCTACTACTTTTTCAGAAGGCTAGCTGTGCAATTTCCTTCCTCAGCCTGTCAAATCTTGTCCCTGGATGTGACCCTTGCCAGTAGGTTTGTTGTCTTTCCTTCCAGACTGCAGAAAGCATATTTATGCAAATTCATAGTCAGCCACACCCACACAAGTACCTATCAACTTAGCAGACACACCAAGAGTTGTTAAAACATGAATTTCAGAAAATGTATTCAGGAAATAAAATCTGGATGCTTAACTTAAATGTTTATCATTCTTTAAGCTATGGTGTCGTGTTGAATGAATTTTTAGTCTTGTGATTCCAGAAGGTTGAGAGAAGGTGGCAGACCCCTGGTCCCAGGGTCAGCAAGGGGTCAACTAGATCTTTAAACCGGAGTCAGGCTGGGGCTGGAGCTCGGTGGCATAGTGCTTGCTTAGCATAATGGAAAGTCCTGGGCTCAACCCCCAGCACAGTTCTCCTAATAGAGAGCTCAAACCCAGGTCTTCTGCCTTCCAAAGTCATTGCTGCTGAACCTTGCCATCTCCAAAGGTCACGAGCTTAATATAGGATGCCTTTGAAGTGCCTATTGCCTTATCTTGATAACAAGCGATAGCTCAGGTTTCAGGTGTTTGCCATGGGTCCCAATCTGCCCAAACACATCACTGCCCTGCCTCATTTAACCTGAGAAGTGTATGATATAGGTAGTACCGTCAACCTTGGCTTCAAGGAGACCTGGGTTTAGTAAGGTAATAGCCTTCGAGGGGATGCACAGCCGGAGTGTTGTTTGGCTTTGGGTTTTGAACTCAAGTCGTCTTGTTTCAAGGTCTGTGCACTTAGTTACTGTACATACATTGTATGCATACATAATGTTAGATAAGCAACTATTAAGGAATCAGATGAACTGTGAATTTGAGATGAAACATAGTTCAGAGACTTTGCAAAATGAAAGCAGAGAGGGAGAGGAGTTAAATGCTTCTAGATAAGATAAATGCTAGTGTTACAGTAAAGTAATAAAAGAAGCAAGTGATAGTGGGGAAAACAGATCATGGGGAGATGGCTGATTGAGAGAAAGATACAAGGTGAAAAGTCCATGGGGAAATAGGGACCGGCTCTCTCCACTTCTGCCATGAGTGCCCTGAACCCAGCCCAGGGCTCAGATGCCTTGCTGCCTGAATCCTAGACTCCAGGAGTCCCTTATCTCTCCAGCTCCGAGGCAGCCTGGGTGAGAGTGGGGTGGGTAGAGAGGTAGGTACATCTCCTAAAATTACCACAGCTGTGAGAATAGAGCCTGGAAGGAGAGAGGCTGGGAATGCAAACGCCTTGAAAGAAGACAGATCAGACCATGAGGGGTCTCAGTCAAGGGTAGGTGTTAAGGCAAGCTCACTGTCGATTTGGCAGAAAGTCTGCCAGAGACAGCCTGGCTGCCAGTTAGTGAGTGGCATTTAGAAGGCAGGTGGTGTGGAAGCTGGGGGCAGAACTCCCAGAAGAGCGAAGGCAAGACCAGAGTATGGGCGGAGGAAAGTCTGTTTTGCCTTCGGGTCACCGGTGGCATCTCCATAAAGGGGGCCTGAGTCACCAGGGAAGACATGGATAACAGGGACGGGCTTTTACATCACCTCTCTCATTTCCTCTCCAGTCATTTGGTATTTTTGAGCTCTCCACCCTTTGTCCCCTTTTCCTGCCCCCAGCAAATCCAGCTAATGAGTATGTGTGCGTGGATATTTTTCTGCATACGTACAATCAACTCTCGGAACAGTAGTAGCTGAAAACAAAGGAAACTGCTATGATCTGGCCAAATTTGAGCCACAAAAATAGTTTTTGCATATGTTTAACAAACTGAGTAAACAACCCACAGAAAAATAGGCAAAAAGTCTTTATACTACCAAGTACCAGCAATGGACCGAGGAGCTGAACACTGTCCCCAGCTGTCATTGTGTTTTTCATACATTATTTGGGTCAAAGGGTCTACTGTGAGACAGGGCTAGAGCAGGTTACAGAGTCATTGGCTAAGAGTCAGTGCAAACTTCAGTAAGGACATTCCCCAGAGTCTCGTGATTACCTTGCCTCAAGTGCTCTTAGCTGTCCACGCACCTGCCTTGCTCAGCTTACAGAATCTCTGTAGCTGCCCCTCACACCACTGTCCTCAGGCAATCTTTCCCGAGTTCAGTCAGCTACCTCCTTGGGAGATCTCAAGAGGACCTGAAGCCCCACGTGACAGCAAAGATGCTCGCCTTAGCTCTCCACTCTGCTTCTCTGGACCTGCCTGCTTTGAAGTCTGCTGATTCAGGACCTTAAATGCTTGCCCTTCCAGTGTAGTGACATTTGAGTTATTTTCTAGACGACATGGAACCCTGACTGATGGCTGCCCGTGGATTAGCGAGCTACATAATGTTTGGAATATATTGCAAGATGAAAACATGGGCCCTTTTTACAAGCGATTCAAAGATTCAAGATAAGGAGGTTTAATTAATCCAAATGCATGCTTCTCAGAGTGCACACTCATGAAGCCAGCGCTGGTTGGCTTAGGGGCAGAGGCAGGCTAGGAATGTCCATCGTCTGAGTCCCAGCTACCCTGGGACAGCACCTCAGGACTTGCTGCTTCCTCTGGGTTCGCCGAAGGACTTTGGTACTGGAAGGCTTTATGAACCAGACACGAATTTTTAAAAAGGAGTTGAGCGGCCCCTGCTGGTTACAAAGGGACACTGACTCTGAAAATGACTGAGATATATATGTAGTATGTATGTGTATGTATGTGTTGTATGTATGTATATAAGTGTGACGTACAATTATTTATTTTGGTAATTAAATAGGAATATTTAATATTTATATATCCAAGGTCCCTAATAATAATTCTCTCAGTTCTGTCTCCATTTTAGAAATAAGACAAACAGAAAATTTGAGAATTCTGATGGGATTTTCTAGGGCACGGATGTGGCTTTTGGCAAGGACATAGGATTTGAGATGAGACAGTCTAGGTTGGAAGGTGCTTACTATTTGAGTGACTTTTATAAGTCTTTTAACCTGCAACAAGTAACATTAGATTTTAAGCTGTCATCTCCTGTTCAAAGGACAGTGACAGCTAAAAAGAAAAGGCAGGGCTTGAACCATGGAAGTGTTCCAACCATCTCAGCTGCCATTGTTGCAATATCATGAAGGGGTGGGTCTAAGGCGGTCTTCAGATGATGGGCAGCTCCCGGCCCTCGGCTGTTTTTCAGGGACAGAGATTGTGTCTGGCTCAGAGAATTCAGCTCTGGGTTATAAGACAAGGCCCACATGCATGTGAGTTTCGTTAGAACCATACGGCCACAATCCAGGGCTCTCACTGCAGGGAAATACTGTGCAGTGGGCGAGTCTGGACAAGTCCACCTGGAAGAGCTATCCCTAACTCCTCTACTTCCACCTTCACCTCCACAGTCCAAGGCACTATCATCTTTTTCAGAGTAAAGCTCTTTTAATTTATCTTTGCACTTCCTGTCTTAACTGAAATCCATCTACTGGGGTGACTTGCATTAAACAAACAAAACAACAAACAAATGCTGGGAGTGGTGTCTCACTCCTATAATCCCAGCACTTGGGAGGCAGAGGCAGGTGATCTCTGTGAGTTCCAGGCCAGCCTGGTCTGCAGAGCTAAGTCCAGGACAGCCAGGATTTATACAAAGAAAGTTTGTCTTGAAACAAAACAAAATGAAACAAAAAAATCAAAACCAAAAAGATCAGGCAGTTCCTAGCTCTGATTAAACCTTTCTTTCTTTTTTTTTTTTCTCAAGACAAGGTTTCTCTGTGTAGCCCTGGCTGTCCTGGAACTCACTCTGTAGACCAGGCTGGCCTCGAACTCAGAAATCCGCCTAGCCTCTGTCTCCCAAGTGCTAGGATCAAAGGCGTGCGCCACACACCCCGGCTCTGATTAAACCTTTCAATGACTCAGGAAATGTGGAGAAGCCTCTAGCCCACCCAGGTCCCTCGCTGGTAACACCAGTTGAGGCTTTGTGTCATCTCTTGCTCTGTGGTCAACATTCACCCCTCATTGGTCAGGTGTTGGTTCAGAAAGTCAAGGCAGGTACAAGAAATGTCACATTGTCTTTAAAGTGAATGACATCTATTGAAATCTACTATGCTGTACTTCACGAGTATCTCTTTCCCTGTTTTTTCCACCCGTTCTCTAGCCACTGTGTCTCTGTATACTGGCTGCCAAAGATACCCAGCTCATGTCCTCTGGAGTGCTGTGTTTATCTATCTCCAGGAGACGGCTGGAAGGGAGAGCCAATAACTGACATTTCATAGCAGTACATCCATCCCCAAGGCTTGATGCCATGGGTTCCTTTTTTAGAAAAAGATTTATTTTTATATTTTCATGAGTGTCTTGCCCATTCGTGCATATGCATCTCATGTGTACAGTTCCCTCAGAGGCCAGAAGAGGGTAAGGAACCGACTAGAACTGGGGTCACAGACAGATATGAGCTAGTATATGGGTGCCAGGAACAGAACCCAAGTCCTCTGCAAGAGCAGGAAGTGCTTTTAACCACTTGAGCCATCTCTCCACCCTTGACAAATTTTTGTATAAATATAGCTCTGACTACTGGTGTTAGTATTCTGTCTAAACTCCACCTCCACAGTTATCTGGCAACAGCCAGGTATGCTCCTCCCCACAGTTACCTGGCACAGTGTACCTGCCCCTAGGGGCCCCTCCCTCTCCCCTTCCTCTTCCTCCTTCTCTCTACCTTTCATGTGGTCATGGCCGACCCTCCACTTCTCTCCTCTTTTCTCTCCATCTTCTCCGTTTCTCTTCCAACCTTTGCTCTCTGCCCTGAATACCCCCACCCCCCACCCCTCGGAACTGTTTGGTTTGGTGTTGTCTGTTCTAAGCTGTGCGCGAGGTCTAACAACTGGTTCCACCGTATTTTATATTTGAAGGGGCTCTGAGATATGAGATGCCATCATTATTCTGAATAAAAGGAGTATGCCATTCGAGCAGAGAACCTCTCCAGTGGTACAAAGGCAATGGCCATAGACAGAGCAGAGGTAACTAACAGCTAACTGGGATTATAAGCACATGCTATCATGCCACGAAGCCCATTTTTTTTTACTGGAGTTGGGATCAAAGTTAGGTCCTGACTAAGCCATCCTCTAATTCTGATAACTTTTTAATCTGTCCATTTATGCAATGTCTAAAAATAGCCTGGGAATCTTAAGAATGGCAGTTATCAGTGAGTGGGGTATTGCTTGGGGTGCATGCGCCTACAGGCTAACTTCACTCAGAACACTTCTCAGGAATGGGAACACAGGTCTGTGCTTCTCTTCATGTCTGGCTTCTTCTGTCTTTCCTGCTTGTATTTTCAACTACCTGTGCCAAAGGGCATATGTAAATAGCTGGGAAGTATTAAACTTTGACAGAAGCAAAACTGGAGCTAAAGGCAAACGTTTAATCGACTGCGTTCAAACACAAGTGCATGAATGACTAGTTGTAGGCTTCAAGAGCCACACTGAAAAGTCTTCACTCCTGAGAAGTCTCAGTTTCTCATTCGGAATATTTTCATGATGGGCTTTGTTGGTAAAACAAACAAACAAAACAAACAGGCATATGTTTTTGAGTGTTGATTTATTAGTAAAGATCTGAATTTGGAGACAGGAAACATTTTTATCCCATACTTTTGAAAACTCCATCACGAGAAGGAGCCCAGCATCAGTTTCCAGCGGGCGGGACGTTCTCGTGGAGGCCCTGTAAGGCCAGGTCTGTCCACTTCATCTCCTGTTCTTTCACCGACTCTGTGGTGCCACCATTGTCTTGCTCAGGCTCAGGAAGCTCGCTCTGGAAGGGAAGCATGGCCATAAAACCATCAGGAAGTGTCCTTTCTATATACTTCTGAGATGGGTCTCATGTAGCCTTCTGCACTGCTGGGTACTGAGCTCAGGGCCCTGCGGAGCTACAGAGCATTCTACCACTGAGCCACAGTCTCAGCTCATGACCCTGAAGTCTCTCTCCTATCTTCCTTTGCCTCCCAGGAGCTGGGATTACAGGTGTGGACCTGGTCTTGCAGTTATTTCTGAAAACACAAGGGCATTAGGAATTAAAGCCTGGGAGGGCCTAAGAACAGCCAGCATAGCTGATATGCATGTTCTAAAGAAAGACTCAAAACAAACAGATGTATAGAAACTATCAGAGGTTCTGTTCAGTGTGGCTTGCGTCCCTTTCAGCATGAAAGCTGTGTCCTGACTCTGGTTTTCTTACAAAAGGCAGTGGGGCAGGAGGGCTAAGGGCAGAGACTGGAGCCCCCAGATAGCCATTCATTTGCTGGCTTATTTGGGTGGTGAGGTAATTCAAACTCTTGGGGCCTTTGTTTACACTTTTGAAAATGGGGAAAAAATGAACTTTTTTTTTTTTCATGTCTCTGCCTTGGGAGAAAGATAGAATGAGACCATTTAGATCCTGTGCATGCTGTGTAGGGTGTTCAGTACTCCAGGCACACACTGCTGTGTAGGGTGCTCAGTACTCCGGGCACACACTGCTGTGTAGGGTGTTCAGTACTCCGGGGCACACACTGCTGTGTAGGGTGCTCAGTACTCCAGGGCACACACTGCTGTGTAGGTGCTCAGTACTCCAGGGCACACACTGCTGTGTAGGGTGCTCAGTACTCCAGGCACACACTGCTGTGTAGGTGCTCAGTACTCCAGGGCACACACTGCTGTGTAGGGTGCTCAGTACTCCAGGCACCACTGCTGTGTAGGGTGCTCAGTACTCCGGGGCACACACTGCTGTGTAGGGTTCAGTACTCCGGCACACTGCTGTGTAGGTGCTCAGTACTCCAGGGCACACAATGCTAAGTGAGTGGCTGAGAACACTGACAAAAGCCATTGCCGAGCCTCTTGAAAATGCTTAAGGGCCAATCTGATTTGCTGATACGTCTTCAAATACAGGAATTGTATCAAGAAAAAATGCTGCACCCAAAACACTTTAGTGACAATATGGGCTGGATAAGGGACACTGACAATGTAACAGATGAGAGTTCCCCTAGTGGGAAAACACAGTAAAGATTAGCTCATACCTCAAGAACCATTTTCTTACAGAGATAAGCCATGGGGCCACACTAGACCCATGCTTGGCTCCAGAGTTCACTGATATCATGTATTTCTGTGCAATTCCCTGAGCTTACACTTTGTGTTAGCAAACTGCTGCTTAATATTCAAAGTTAGGATTTCCCACTTATATTTATACTATATGGAGGTATTTTTCTTTTTAAAATTTTGTTCAACATATAGGACATGATATTTAGTTACAATATGTACTAATGTATTTGAATTGGGTCCAGTAAATTGGTTCTGTGGGTAAAAGGACTTGCTGCCAAGGCCGAGTTCTAATGTGTGTCATGGCACACAGGTACACACATACAAGAAAAACGCAAATGTGTTTGCGTCACATGCATCTGCTTTTAGAAATGTAAAATGAGATTTAACATTCTGTAAACAGATCCAGAGAACTGTCATTCTCTAGTCCATTTAGAAGTCTGACCTACAGGTGACAAAACATAAACAGACCTTTGATTCAGAACTACTTAATTTCATGCTCTCGAAGGGCATGCTAGGTTTCCTAAAATGATGTATGCTTCGCTTGGTGACTATTAATTCTTGCGATGAATACTACCATGCAAAACCAGACAAAACATACCCACTAACACAAAATACCATAAGCACAACATTCATGGGGGTAACTTCACCAACAGCTGCAGTTGTCTGCAGCTGCTCCTGCCAAGCGGCAGAGTTTAATCCCTGACTGTGCATCTGGATTGGCCACAGACTTGCTCTTCTCAGCAGAATGCAGCTGTGGGGCAGTTCCAGGCCTGAGCCCTAAGGCTCTGCACTTCCCTGTTGCTGATGAACCTGAGGCTGAGGTCCCAGAAGACCTGCTGGGTGCTGGGTGCTAAGTCCCAGCCATCCTACTTCCTGGAGATACCCTGTTAACTGCCAGGCGTGTGACCTCCTGCACCACTGAGCTCCCGCTAGACTGCTGGCTGACAGTGCAGCACCAGCAAGCCCAGGATTAGTCGGCTGAACTGGTGTGGACTAGAACTCCCCACTGAGTTATAAACCCATGACCAAACAGTTGTTACCATAAGTTGTTACATTAAGTTTCAGGACATGCAGCAAACAACCGATAGACACATTCCTTTAGAATCACAAAATTGTATGGATGGGCCATGGGACCAGGCTACCATGCCACCAGGAAGTCAGCAGAGAGACTTCTCTCTTCATTCCCTACCACATAAGTACTCCTTAAATCTTGTTGTATGGAGTTTAGCAAGTCACCACACTTTTCTTGGCGCTGTTCTGGCTTTCCTCCCTTGCCTAGATCACTGCTCTGCAGTGATGTCCCCTGGCCCTTTCTTCTCTCAGGTTGTCTCTGTCAATGCTACAAACCCCACTTTCTGAAAGACATGGCAGCTTCACCCCACAGACCTTTCATCCCTAGGTCCCCAGAGAAGGAGGCACAAACACCTTCTCACACCTATGCCCAACATTCTGCCTCCTAACTACAAAGGGAATTGCTGCCCACTGCTTTGCCATCTCCCAGTGTGTTTCAAAACCCGGGGCCTGTTACCCTCTCTTCTCTGCTGCAGTACCCTGTCTAGCACCATTACATTTCTGGTTCTTTCTTAAGGATTACATCTTCCCTGCATTTCTAGTGCATGCCAGGCCTCCAGCCATTCTCCACTTGGTTACTCTTTCCTCTTGCTTGGTGGTGTAATTAGTTAGTGGCCTGCCGCTCCTGAGCCCTGGCCCCAAACAGGAGCTTTAGCTTATGCTCATATAACCTTAGGGCACACAGTAGACTCTGGAGAAGTGATTGTTGGTTGGCTGGCTGGACAGATGAAAGCTTACAGACTTTGAGCTTTGCAGACTGAGGCACGAAATCTGACTTACTAGTCACTAGACTTGAGGTAAGTGCACCTCTCTGATCCTACTCTTTTTCTGCCAAACAGAGACACCACCATCTCTCCTGTATGGCTGTCTTAAGGACTATAGATAACGCAAGTCTTAATTTCAGTCTGTGGCTTAAAACTGGTAATAAATGGTAGCTATAATTCTTTTTATTTTATTATCCTGAACTTGAACTAAGTTGAGACTTGAATATCCACCCAACACATTCCCACCTCTTACTCTTGAAAGAGAGTATAAGTAGCAGAGTATTTTCTTTGTAAAATAGCAGTGGCAGGCAGTGCTCCTGGAAGTCATGCTGCGTTAGTTGCTCTTCCAGAGCACGTGTCACACTGTACAGAGAAAGTCCCCAGACTGTTTTCCTTGTCCTTTGTTAGGCCTTTGCAACATCAATAAGAGTTTTTAAAAAATCTACATAAGCAAAAGTAAGGGGTTACTTATTGCAGAAGGTTCAACAATGGCCTTTTAAGGGAGTTTCCCAGAGATCAGCAAAGAAAAGGTTTACTGAGAGTTTGTATGTCTAAAGGCCAAAGAAGAAAGGCAAGGTAGCCTCTAAGCAGCTAGCCTGTGTGCATGCCAGTGTTTGAGAGATGCCAGCAGAGGGGCTGAGGGATTGCTCAGTGGTTAAGGTGGCTACTGCTTTTGCAGAGGACACTGTTTGGTTTTCAGCACTCACAGTGTGGGTGGTTCACAAACTGCCTTTAACTTCAGCTTCAAGGACACCCACTTCTGGCCTCTGAGGGCACCTGTACTTACATGCTTCCCCACTGTACCCTAGACACTCACACATACACAAATGGAAATAAATCTTTAGGGCTGAGGGATGGCTCAGTGGTAAGATCACTGACTGCTCTTCTAGAGGACCCAAGCTTTGTTCCCAGTACCTATGTGGGGTGACCTCTAACCTGTAAGACCAGCTTCATGGAATTTGATGCCTTCTTCTGTCCCCTCCCCACCTGCATATGGGTGGCAGACATTCTCATATACATACACATATATACACACAAATAAAAACAAATAAATCTTAAAACAAACAAAACAAAGACTGATAAGCTAGCATGCTCCTTGCTCCTGGGTGTGATGTGCGAAACTCACACTTGGCTTCCCTCTGGCTTTGGCCTACCTCTGGGCTTTTGTGGCTCCAAAAATCTGGCTCCAGCCCTGGTATGACCTCTAATGAAGCTGCTCACACCAGCCAGTTTTCTGAGCCATGAAAAGATAAACTAGCTGCTTTTCAGAGACTTCTAGATTTAGAGGAAGCCACGGCTTGGATTTCTGGGCCCTAGCATTTCACTTCCCACCAGCCTCCACTAAGTCTCACCACATTTTGTCTCTGACCCATCATTGTCCTGAGCCCGAATCACAACCTACCAGCGGAATCGCAACATCCTCGTATGGCAGCTTGTCTTCCCGCCAAGCGTCATCAATCAGGTCCAAGATCCTTCCATCTCTCTGTACCTCACTGTCCATTCTCCTGCAGCTTTGATCTTGTCAGGTCTGTAAGCCAAAGAGGTCATTTTTTTCCCCCAACACAATGAAGGTACAGTATAACCCAGTAACAGGATCTGTCATACTTTTAGCTTGAAACTGGTTTTGTTGCTGTGTTTCCTTAAACCCTTAAGCTATACAGGTTAGCTATCTCTAGAATCATCTTCTTGGAAGAAATGACATGTACCCTAAGTCGAGTTTCAATGGAATTACACCTCCTTGTACACAGGAAATTGGTCTTACACCAGGAAAGGCCATCTTGTATGTGTCAGATGACAACATAAAGGCCACAGTTCTCTCCTAATCTCAGCTGACAGACGCTTGGTAATGTATATGGGATAGACAGTCTAGTCAACAGACCAGGCTTCTAGTGCAACTAGAGAGCAACATATGTCTTCTGAAGAAGGTCCTGGGAAGCACTGTGTATAAATGTAGAGTTCTTTTATCTTTACAATCTTACACAATCACCCTTCTCTGTTTGTGACTTTGACTCATGACTGCGACTTGGTCTGAGTGTTATCTCCTGCTCTTTAAGCCCTCCCCCATTATTTGGAACAAGTCTCCACCTGTCTTGGCTCAAACACTGGCATTTTTAAGGCACAGGAGCTAAGGGGACATGCTGGGTGACACTGAGCTGGGATGTGTAAAGTGACCAACCATAGGCCAGCTGCTAATCCTTAGGGCAGGAACAATGTGGGCAGTTGGGCTTACCCAGGAAACCACTTCCTTTCTTCAAAACATCCAGACTGAACTCAACAGCAGTAATCCAAGATCAACGTTGGCAGCTCCAGGTTCTTTGCCCCTCTGGGCTTCCTTCATTTTGCTTGTTTTTTTTTTTTTTTTTTTTTTTTTGAGAGTCTCAAACTCTCTGTAGCCAAAAGCAGCCTTAAGCTCCTATTCCTGCCTCCTCCAGTGGGATTACAGGCCTGTGCCACCTTCTCTGCTCTATGAGGTCCTGGGAATAGATCCAGGGCTTTGTGTATACTAGTTAAGCACACTGCCAACTGACCTACAGCCCCAGCTGAGGGGGACCCTGCAGGGTTCAGGGAGGGAAGCAAACTCCGAGGAGCTGAGAATGAAAACCCTGCTCAGACTGCTGTGGCTTAGATTTGGGAGTCTGATGCCAGGCGGTTATTCCCAACAAAGTTAAACACAGTATGATTTGGAAAAAAGTTTCCTGGTGTAAGACCAATTTCCTGTGTACAAGGAGGTGTAATTCCATTGAAACTCGACTTAGGGTACATGTCATTTCTTCCAAGAAGATGAGTTCTAGAGATAGGCTAACCTGTACTAGCTTAAGGGTTTAAGGAAGGTCTCAGTCATACAATAACATAGAGATCATCTGGGCTATTAGCTACCGCTGGTCCTGGTTGTGGGAGCTTAAGGAACCCCTGACTATAATGGTCATTTAGATCCCTAGCCACCTTCCAGTCCTGGCAGTAGGAGCTTGATGTGGTCTGGCCCAACAGATAACACAGATCACCAGGCTATTAATCACTTCCAATTCCACCTTTTTGGATAGAAAAACAAGTTTTACAATTTCCCATTGGAAGAACGATCCTGCATAGTTAACATTCTCAGTCTCCCTGGATATCTGTGGGAACAAGGACCTTTGTGCTGTGATCCCAACACCTAGCCTTCTTCCTTCTTGAAAAAAAAAAATTATTTGTGTACGTTCATGTGGAAGTCAAAGAACAACTTGGGGATTTTGGTTCTCTTCTTCACTGGGTAGGTCCCAGAGATTGAACTCAGGTTGCCAGGCATGGGAGCAAACGCCTTTAAGCCACTAAGCTGTCTTGCTGGTTCTCCTCAGTGCCTGGTCCAAGTGCTCAGGACGCTTGCTTAGCTCCCTGGCCACAGACGTTCCACATTCTTCTCCTCAAACTGTTGCAGTCTAATTCAAAAGACTGGCCATTAAGGAGCACTTTTGGGCTTATGGCTTCCAAGTTTGTTCCTTACATAAACACATCCTATTGTGTTCCCTGCCACCAAGTGGCAGCCCAAGGAAAGGTCTTGTAAGGAGTGGCACCAGCAACTCTCTCAGGGACTGTTTTGTTTCTGAGAGAAGGGAGACTCATGCAAGAAACAACACTTTGCCATACGGCTATGTGCTTGTCTCCAACAGGATAAAGGCAAGCTAGCACTATCTACCTAGTCTGCAGGAGGGAAGGGGCTTTTACTTTCAAAAATTAAAGATGGGGTCACACACACACACACACACACACACACACACACACACACACGAGAAGCCAAAGTCAGCTCCTTCTGCCATGTGAAAACCAGGTGACAGCTTAGCCGTTTTCCTCAGACTTAACCAGACCCTAGCTAGTGGATAATGCAAAGCTAGCTGAAGGGCCTCTTCTAGCCACCCCTCCAGGCTTTCACAAGAGTTTTCCCCCTTTCCTGTCAGCCTTTTGTTTTTGTAGCTGTGCCTTGGGTTACATTTCACACTTTCCAGTGCTTATTTTCCCAGTCCTATACAGGTTACACCTTGTTCTAAAATGTTCTGACTTCCCTCCAGCTTTTTAGCAGGCTTTCTGTCCTTGAATGCTCTGTTGCTTGCCTTAAATGATCTATGAAACACGTGAGGTCAGCTTTGTGACTGACTGGCAGGGGACTACTGTCCAGTGGCAATGCAACGATACCCAGTCTTTCCACATGCTGGCCTCAATATTTTGTAATGTGACCCTCTTCTACAGGCTTACAAACTGGTCCGCTTTTCACCCACCCCCTGTACTTCATCAGCTATGCTCTCAGATTGTCTCCTTTAGACCCAGGCTGAGTGCAGTTCCAAGAGTCCATTCCTTCACCAGCCAGTCCCCTAGATCTCTGGGCACAATACGTGACAACAGGAGGACAGCTTGTCACATTGTCCAGACAACTCTTTCTAGATATTAGATGCGTACATCCTATGAAACAAACGCACGTTTTATAAATTTTTTACAATCACAGCTTTCTAAATGTATTCCTAAGCTAAAAACGCGGCGCCTTTACTAAAAGTGGCCTTCGAAGGCCACCATCCTGGGTCACTACACGCAGAGCCACCCGCTGCCGCTGCTTCCGGTTCGAGGGGTGGAGATACTTCATCATACGGAAGTGCAAGGGGGAGGTCGAGCGTCGCTATGGGGGCTCCGTTCCACTCCGCACAGCGTGCAGTAAAGAAGTGGCTCTGAAGGTCGGTTGAGATTACCGGCCTGCGCCTCTGGAAGCAGTGGACGCCCAAGTCGAGAGCGAACGTTTGGCCAACCACGGAAACCCAGGCCGCGGGCGCGAAAAAACCCTTACCCACAGTGCGCGCGTCGGCTTTCTCCCGGCCCCGCCCTTCCTCCGGGTCACGTGACTCGCGGCGCTCTCATACCCCGTATGTGGGTGAGTCCATTCGCTGCTGTAGGGGGCGGGACGAACGCCGATTTGTTGTGACGTGCGCGCGTCCCCGGCCCGAGGAACGGCGGGAGCCCCGGGGGCGCGCTCTGCCGGGGGCGCGCTCCGTAACCGACTGCGTGCCCCAAAGACGGGCGAGCTGCGGCCTGTTGTGGTGCGGTCGCGGCCCTGGCCACCGTGGTGCCGCTAGCCTCCAGGCCGCATGGCCCGCGGCCGCAGCTCGTTGCGGCCCACCCACTGCGGGGCCGTCCAGTGCCCGCCTGCGGCTGCCCGGTCGGCGCGTCCCTGGGTCCCCCCGCCTCCTCCCTATGGGGCTCTAGGCTGCCCGGCCAGGTGCTACGGCCTGCAGGAGGGCGGGCTGCGGGCTGCGGGCTGCTTGGTTCCCGGGAAGGGACCGGGCTGCTGCTGCCGATGTAGGACCAGGCCTTAGCGTTAGCCACTTAGCGGAAAGCCCGCAGGGTTCCCCGGTAATGTTAGTATGAGAGGTGCGGAAACGTGGCAGGAATCCCTAATGTAGGGGAATTGCAGATGGCTTCAACGCTTTCAGGTCAAGCATAGGAAACAAGATGGGTAGAGTGAAAGTTTTGAAAGGGCAGTTCCGTAACAACGCTTTAATGTAGAGACACTTGTCAGTGAATGGATTGCAAATAGGGCTTTTGTCCTTTACAAAATCTGATGTCAGATACGAGTTTTCATTTATATTATAGACTGTACATTTAGTGCCAAAAGTGCTCCCCTTCCCAACTAGCGCCGGCTCTCCTTTGTCTCTGGTCTGGAACTTATAATGTAGACCAGGCTGGCCTCAAACTCACAGAGATGGGCCTACCTATGCCTCCTAGTTAAGGACCTGCACCACCTCACCTGGTTTCCTGAGCTCTCTTACTTGAGGCCAATTTAGAGTTTTAAAATTTATTACTTTATTAAAACAGGGTAGGTGCTCTTTGTACAATTCCTCCAATATTTGTATTTATTTAATATTTTGTATGTAAGTCAGAGATCAATGGCTATAATTATCTTTAGCTATTTACACTTATTCTTAAAGGCTGTAGCTTAATGATACAATGAAACGAATTATCTTATTTGGAATGCAGCACCATTTTTAGGTTTTTGTCCCGTGCTCTTTGTCTTTTACTGTGTTGTCCTCAGTGATCAGTATAATCAAGGAGGCTGTGAAACTAAAGTGGGTTAGAGATTTATAAACACAGGCATTCGTCCCTTTAAAATGTGTATACACTGAAGTTTCAAAAACAGTGTAGATATTGTTAATTATGCTGATTCTGCTTCCTCCCTTGGAGAGGTAGGGACTGTTGCTTGGACCTTCCTGTACTGTGTAGTGGTTGATGGTGACAGCATTAGTCCACACTGCCATAGCTGACATAGCTAAGGTGCTCTCTACCTCCACCCTGTCATAGCTAAGGTGCTCTCCATGCCAAAGGCTAGATTTGCTTTTCTAAGTTTTACAAAATCACAGTACTAATTTTACATCAGTACAAATTTATAAAAAATATATAATGACAATGTCCAGTGGGTTCAGGTTTTTTCAGCTACTCCATATGTGCACGAAATACTTTGCTTGGACCAAAATCCTTCAGAGAACTGTCTGCTGCATTGGGTTGCTAGGTCTTTAAAGCCTTCTAATCGATAGCAGTTTCTTACCTCCCTTCCTTTATCATTCAAACTTAGCTGGTTGTATGTATTTTTGAATATATGCCTCTACCTCTTCTATGACCTCTCCTCAACTGGCTAAATCTTGAATTACACTGTCCAGTGTAGTAGTCATCGGCCAGCCCTGATATTTTAAATGAAATAAAAGTTTGGTTCCCCAGTTACATTAGCCACATTTGAAATACCCAGCACTCACAGGTTGCCTACTGGCTTCTGTTTGATTGATTAATACAGACAAAATGTTTCCATAATTACAGAAAGTTCTGTTGAAATACAATGATCTTTTGAAATATAGTGTTAGATTCAACCTTGATTTTTGATGGGAGGTACAAGAAAACTGTCATAGGTTTTATATAATAAAAATGATCCATTGCATTCATTATCAGGGAGACTTGTAATATCCGAGTCATCCCATTTGGGATGTTAAAATTAAGCTGTGTATGTAATGGTTCCTATGCTGTCTGCTCAGTTGACCCACCATGAAATTGCCCAAGAGCCTTTTGGTCAATAGAGATCTTCCATGGCTAATAGTGCCTGGGTCTATTACTGCAGCACAGCCACGGAGTGGTGCTTTCTAGTGATGTCATATGCCCAGTGCTGCTTAGCTCTGGCACTCTTATGAAGAACTTGCCTTCCACAGCTATCTGACTATCCTGAAGTACAGTTTGTACAGGAATGGCAAGAAAAATGCTTAACTCCGTTCCTTTCTTTTCAGACTACAGCAATGAGTTGGTGGCCTAGCAACCTCCAAAGGTAACCCAAGGGCTCTACCTTAAAACAGATAAATTTGAATGTGTTTAAATCTGTGACTTAGCAACATCCAAAAGTAACCCAAGGGCTTTCACCTTAAAAACCAACCAACCAGCCAACCGACCAACCAACCAACCAATAGGCTTTAATATGTTTAAATTGTTTGAACATATAACAATTTTTTCTATACCCTATATTGTTTTGTTTCTAGCTAGTAGGAACCCTTCAAGTCCAATAGTTGTGATACTTTCCTCCTACTTTTGCTTTAGCTGGGTTTTTTGTAGTCCAGGCTGGCCTTGATCTTACTATGTAGCCAAGGATGATCTTGAACTTGATCTTCCTGCTTCCACCTCCCAAGTGCTAGGATTCCCGGTGTGAGGCATCATATCCAGGTCAGTACTGCTTCTTTTCTTTTTTGTGCAGTAGTTATAAAACACTGTCGTAGTCCCTATAAGACAACAGACCGAGGCTTCTCTGTAGGTTTAGCTTTATTCCTGACTCCTCCACCTGATGACTTCCCTCTGTCAAGGCAGTGTGTCTCAGTTTGTTCTTCAGTAAATAAGCACCCAAAGGCAGATGCATTTCTCACCTCGTCACAGGCCCGTCACAGGTGTATATGGTGATTGATACCTCTTTGTACAGCTTCTTAGTATTCCCTCAGTGATGAGGGCCCTGTTGGCTGGCTGAGGAGCCCTATGTTATATTTGACTTTAGTGGTAAGGGGTGGCAGGTCATCAAACAGTTTTTGCTTAAGTCTGTATTGAATATTAGGAACACAGAATACTCAGTTACAGTCACATGGCACCACCATAGAGGAAACATGTGACTTATTGAGTAAATGCAGGCCATGTTGGTTAGGGACAGAATCAGTGATGTGTCTGTGATAAGCCAAATATCTAAAAGAAATCTCAGTTCTCCCTCTGTAACTGATCCTAGAGAAGGGTAGGATGTTGTTAAAGAAACACACTTAACATTAGCAGACATTTTTTCAGTTACTGGTCATCTGTGCCTGTTTTAAAGTAGAATTCCTTTGTCTCAATTCTAGGATTTAAGATTTGAGCTGGTGGCTTTTCTTATATCTGAGTAGTTTTTATCACAGTGCTGCTGCCACCAAGTGGCCATTAGGCAATATGCTTCAGTTTTATTTTGTTGGCCACTGAGAAGAGCCTGTTAGCCATAAGAAGGCAGAGTGATATAAAAAATGGCACATTGCTTAGACTGGAGGGTCACATTCCTGGATTTGAACTTAAGGAATATAACCTATAGCTTTTCATAGTCAAGCTGTTCTCCCTGTTTCATCAAAGGGGTAGCACCTGCCTTTTACAAGAAAGATAGAAAGTATAAGAAGCAGGTAGATAAAGTGAATATTCACTAAAGTTTAGCATATATTATACACATTGTTAGTGTCATACATAAATGCCAAGAAATTATATATTATTAAATAGACCCTGTTTAAGAATGGCATGACCTAAAGAGGTATATTTTTAGTAGGAGTAATTTTGAGAAATAATTATAAAAAAAAGGTGAAATAAAGACCGTGGCAGTTACTGTTCATACCCTTCATTTTACAGATGGAAAAACCGAAGTTCGACGGCACATAGCTGGTTAGTCGCAGAGCAGAATTGTTTTCTGGGTCTCTGTCTAGTGTTGACTCTGCTGCCTCCCAATTCTGGAGCAGAGCAAAGGCCGGGTCTGGGTGGCACTGTAATTTGACTCTTACTGTGGTTTAGAAGAAAGTAGAATAAAGTGTGGAGTCCTCTCCGTTAGGGTTTTCCTTTGGGTCATGGTGAACTACATCAGGAACACTGGTTGGAGGAAGCCCCTCAGCCACACTATGCATGAAGAGCCCACAATCCTTGTTAGGACATATAGAGATAGGTGCAGATACACTAGTGCCACACACTAGGTGTACCTCTGCTCTTCTCGTCCTTGTCTGTGTCTCTAGAGTCATCTGTGTGTCTTCTGTCCGTGCAGTCATTGCTAGGGGATGCTGAACATTTTGTTTTTTAGTTCCACATTGGGATATTTCTTGGTAAGGAGCATGTCTTTTATTATTATGTAGAGAGCTGTTCGTACAACTCTGAACTGCTTGTTAAATAAGGTAATTACTTCTCTGAGAAGGAGGCTACTGGAAAGGCTTCTGGAAAAGCATTAGGACAGAGAGACCAAATCTCCACACCCTAACCTTGTCTGTAATTCAGGGTTGATTGAATTGAAACTTTGAAAACTGAGGGAAAAGGACAGTTTCTTTTTTCTTTTTAAATTTTATGTACATGAGAGTTTTGTTTGCATGTTTATCTCTGCACTGTGCACATACCTTCTAATCCCCTGAAACTAAATTTATGGAGAGTTATGAGCTACCATATGAGTGCTGGGAATCAGACCTGGGTCCTCTGCAAGAGTAACAAGCTTTCTTTCTAGCCTAATGGGGGCACTTACTTCAGAATGAAAGATGGTCTCTGCTAAAGAACACTTTGAGAATTTCTGAAGAGCAGCAACTTACCATACAGCTCATGATACTTCTGAGTTTAAGGAGTATTCTTTCTTCATGGTGTTAATTTCTCTTTTCAGGCAGGTTTTTTTTTTTTTTTTTTTTTTTTTTCTGGTCTTCTCTTGTTTTTCTTCGAGGTCCTTCTTGGCAGTCCTGCAGCTGTGAGCAGTTTGCTTAAGGGGACTGAAGTGTCCCAAGGCATGCAGCAGTGCCATGTTAAAATACTGCTCTTAGCTCTGAACCTCAGAGATGAGTAGCATTGGTTTTCTGCCACTGAGAAACAAGTAGTTTAGAAAGAAGGAGGGAATATGCTAAACATTTATTTTTAAATTCTATATAATTTGGTATGAAGAGTGGGGGACATGTCAGGAACAGTAATTGTTATCAGTAGTCAGTGGTCCTGGTTTACTCCTCTCATTTTGTAGTGGGGGTTTGTGTTAATGTCCCTTGAGAGAAAGTCACTTTTCACCCTCAATTCTTGAAGAACTAAGCATAAAGGGGCTAGAAGGAGGGTTCGGCAGTTAAGAGTGTATCTGTTCTTGAAGAGAACCAGAATTTGGTCCCTAGATCTAGATCTGGTAGTTCCAATGCCTCTGGCTTCCATGGACACATAGTTAAAAAATTAAGTATTGATTACAGCAATAGAAAGAAAGCCAGGCCTGGTGGCAAATACCTTTAATTCTGTCTATCACTCAGAAGGCAGCTGGACTTCTCTTGAGTTCAAAGCCAGCTTGGTCTACATGCATAGCTGGTTCTAGGCCAGCCAGGGCTACATAGTGAGACTGTGTCTCAAAAATTAAGTTAAGTTAAACAAACAAACAAACAAACAAACAAATGCCTAGAGTAATGCAGTGTTCTGTTGATTTTTGTAGGATAGTTTCAGCAGCAGTTAGGATTTTGTTTGCTTTTGGAATGTATTTGTTGCTGGCATTTCTAGATGATAGTCCTTGCTTCTATAGCCAGTTTTGGCTGCTTTGTACTTTCTCACTATGATTGCTTTTACTCACCCTAAGTTGGAATGTTGGAGTTCAGAACAACAATTTTCTCACTCTTCCTTGTTTTTCCCCCCTAGTTGCCAAAACGAAGGGGATTTGGTGATGGAGGCTTTGTTGGAAGGAATACAAAATCGGGGGCATAGCGGGTAAGTTTGCCTTTGTGAGTTCATTGCAGTTTAAAAACTTATCTGGGTTCTGTTAGACCAAATGATAAGCTGAGCTATGGCGAGTTTGTGGACAGCGTCACTCCTGCATCAGTTGCCTTCTCTCAGCAGTACTAGGGAGGACTGCGGCTTCTGTCCATGCCTGAGTTTCCTCTGCAGCGCAGAAGGGCACAATGGCTTGGGCAGTGAGGTAGGCTGCAGTGTGTTCCAGATAACAGTTGGGAGAAATAACAGCAATAAATCTTCTCAAGGATAAGTTTCTTGAAGCAGTTCTTTTTTGTTATCTTTTTCCTGCATAATAGTCTGTTTGTTACCAAGGCTGTTCATTTTGGCTGAAAGAGATGCAACATAGGCTTGCTTGGATTCTCTCATAAGAATCCCTTAAATATCCCAGAAGACGTGGTTAGTAGCTCTACAAGTCTCACTTTGCAAGCCAGATGTAAAACATGCATCTGTGTTTCAGCAAGTGAGCTAGGTTTTAGGTTACTCATTAGAGGAGGGCAAAATACTGTGTGGAGTTAAGCAGCATAGCATTTGACAGCATGAGAAGCAAAGGCTCAGGCACCCTGGGCTTTGCTTCTGTAAGGTTCTTTAGATAGGCTTAGTCTGTGATATTTTTATCTGTGAAATATAAGAAACCGCTTGGGCATGAACTGTGTCTGGTCTGTTGGTGTTTGTAGGGGATTTTTGACATCCTGTGAAGCAGAACTGCAAGAGCTCATGAAACAGATTGACATCATGGTGGCTCATAAGAAGTCTGAGTGGAGGGGCAGACACATGCTCTGGAGACTTGTTTGGACATCCGCGATCGAGAGCTGAAGGCTCTGAGGAGTCAGCTGGACATGAAACACAAAGAGGTAGAGCGGCTCCTTCACTTTTCTTGTTATCTTGATTCTGGCTTTTAAATTATACATGGTACCGTACACCCATGTTCATGCATGTATATAATATACTTGGAGCAACCCTCACCTAAACCCTTACTTTATCTTTGTGGTAATTTAATCTTTTATGCCAAATATGTTTCTTAAGTGTTTGTTTTTCTAAAAAAAAAAACATTTGTTTACCAAGGTAGGGTTGTTTGTTCAGTGGTTTTGTTTTTACTTTTTTACTTTTTTAAATTTTTAAAATTTTTTTTGTTTTTGTGTTTTCAAGACAGGGTTTCTCCATGTAGCACTGGCTGTTCTGGTACTTGCTTTGTAGACCAGGCTGGCTTGGAACTTAAAGATCTGCCTGCCTCTGCCTTCTGAGTGCTGCGATTAAAAGGTGTGTGCCAGCACCCCCCAACCTTATTGTAATTCTTATGGTTTCTGTTTTTATTTGTTTTTTAAGATTTATTTTATGTAAATGAATATTTCACCTGCATGCACATATGTGTGTACCGTATGTATGCCCAGTGCCACAGATTCTCTAGAACTGGAGTTACAGACAGTTATGAGCTGCCATGTGGGTACTGGGAATTCAACCTGGGTCCCCTAGAGGAGCAGCCAGTGCTTCTAACCACTGAGCCATCTCTCCAGTCTTCTTATGGTTTCTTTTAGAAGACAATTTATTATAAAAGTATAAGAATGGTAGTATTTGTTTCAAGGACCATTTTACTTTGGAAACATATAATGCATACTTTATTTAAGAAAATGTCAGCATAGACTAGGATATGGCTTTATGTGCTCACTGTGCAACTCTAAGACCCTGGGTTTGTATCTCCAGAGGTCATGCAGTATAGCCACGCATGGTGGTATACATCTTCAACCCTAGCACACAAGAATATGGGAGGAGGCTTACATAATCTTGCATAACTTCATCATATTACATATCCATATTTACATTACCAGGTTTATAGGAGTTGGTTTTGGCTTCACTTGTAAAGTTAGGTGAAAATCAAAGTTGAAGCTGTAGGGACATGGTTTAGCAGTAGAGTGCTTGCTTTGTATGCTGAAAACCTTAGGTTCAGTTCCAGCATTCTTCTACCCTCCCCCCACTCCCACCAAATGTTAAAGTTGATTCCTTGCTTTTAACAGTTTGCCTCCTTTGTCAGAGTTAAACAGATCAAGGCTGGAAAAGCAGCTCAGTGATGGAGTGTGCTTAGCATGCACACAGTCCTGGTCAGGATCATCAGTATTGTAAACAAAGTTAAGGAAACCCACTGCAGACAGACCTTTCTTAAAATAGGGTAGAAGGAGGAGAATAAAATCATTTCCAGTCCCACTGCCCACTAATATTGGTAGTTTTGGGGGGAGGTTTAAGAATAGCTCCTGACTTACTCCTCATACCTTAGCTAGTGCAGTAGAAGAACAGTGAGTACTGGAAGGGAAGCAGGAAGTGTTTAGGTGGAAGCATTGTCTCTGAGTTTCCATACAGATTAGTCTGGGAAGGAGACGAGCTGTGGGTAAATGCTAACTCTAAGCCTCATGCTCATTCTGCCAGACTTGCCTGCATGGCATTTGCCCTCCTGAAGGCCAATATACTACCAGGACTGACAACACAGAATTGTGATTTGGTTGCTGATACTGTATACATGTATGAAATTTTCAAAGAATTAATCAGTTATCACCCAGTGGTTGACCATTTGTACTTAGAGTCAAATAACATTTTAGTAATATCAGCTGTATTGATTTAGATTTCTGAAAATGGTATTTGCTAACCTAGAGTTTATTTTAAAGTTTAGGTTAATCTTTTTCTTTAAGTCTTTTTTTTAAAAAGATTTATTTATTTATTTTATGCATCTGGGTACACTGTTGCTATTTTTAGACACACCAGAAGAGGGCACTGAATCTCAATACAGATGGTTGTGAGCCACTATGTGGTTACTGGGACTTGAACTCAGGACCTCAGGAAGAGCAGCCAGTGCTCATAACCACTGAGCCATCTCTCCAGCCCCTAGGCACATCTTTTAAGAACACAACTTACACAGAGACAGGGAAATGATAAGAAAGCACAGCAAATGATAACCACACTGGATTGCAGAGACAGAACAATTTGGTGGGCTAGAGAAATAGGTCAGTGGTTAAGAGTACTGGCTGCTCTTTCAGAGGACCCAGGTTTGATTCCTAACACCCATGTGGTGGCTAACAGCTGTCTTAGTTCCAGTCCCAGAAGATCTGACATCTTCCTCTGGCCTCCATGGGCACCAGGCATTCGATGTGGTACACAGATAACATACAGGTAAACACATGCCCAAATGGCTGTCTGTGTCTTTACTATTCCACTGCACTTGCTTCTCTCAGGACCTTGTGAACTGCTCACACCAAGTCTGGACACGTCGGTAGTTAACTTTCCCAGGGCAAACCTCAGCAGGGTGAGGATGGGTAAAGTCAGCAGCTTCCTGTTGCTCACAGAGACAGAACACATCTTTCTGCTTCCTTAGTAGGTTCCCAGTGACACAGCTCCAGCTGCATACTGCCGTAGTCTCCCAGGAATAGGCCATTATGGCTCTTCCTTCCCGTCTCCTCATTGTGCTTTCTAAGGTCATGCTAGTTATCCACCCAGAAGTCTGTTTCTCAGATTGCACTTCTAGAAAAACTCAAAATAAGACCAAATAATATAGTAAGATAGTTTTAACCTTCCTTATATGTATGTAAAAAATTACCAAGACTGTAAGTAGGAAATAATAAAGCCACAGTCATGCTTGAGAGTTTTAACACATTTTTCTTAGTAACCGATGGAGAACATTCATAAAGATACAGATTTGAACAGCATGATCAGCAAACTTGACCCAGTTTATAACTGTAGAACTCAACACAAGAGAACTGCAGAGCATGCATTTCTTCTGCAGCACAAACTGAATGATCATCAAAATTGACTCTATCCTGGGCCATGAACAAAGTCTTGAAATCATAGATAAACTCCCTTAACATAGCAGAAGCAAGTTAGAAAAAGATAACCTTGAAAAATCTGTGTATTTGGAAATTAAGTTATGAATGACCCAGAGAAGTCATAATAGAAATGAAAAATAGTTTGAATAGTCCCAGACCTCAACTCTGGGAC
Organism: Mastomys natalensis; assembly: GCA_021653895.1. Lineage (NCBI taxonomy): Eukaryota > Metazoa > Chordata > Mammalia > Rodentia > Muridae > Mastomys > Mastomys natalensis. The sequence continues at coordinate 67,585 of JAJTUV010000231.1, forward strand.
TCTAATGATCCAACTGTAAGTAATAACAGCCTTAAAGTGTACAAAGCAGCACAGGCTCCTTAGGGAGAAATTATGTCCATGAAATCTACAGAAGTAACACAGGTCTCCTGTTATTGATAGAACAAGCACATGGAAAGGCCAGTTAAAGTGGAGCGATGATCAGAATCAACTTGACTGATCTCAAGCGTGTTCCTTTTTAAGTGACTGAAACATTTACTGCAGCCCAGCAGCTCTCACCGTAATCAGCAGATTAAATTGTATATTTTTATAACAAAGTAGATTTAAGCTAAGACTCAACACAATAAAAGACAACGTTTCAAGTACTTGGAAATTAAGCAATATACTTAATGACCTTCCATGTACTTGGAAAATCAATGCACTTCTAAATGATCTTTAGTTTTAGATTTGTTTATTTTATTTATGGATATAAATGCTATACCTGTGCATATTTATGTTCACCGCATGCGTGCCTGGTACCCATGGAGGTCAGAAGAAGGCATTGGACTAGGACTGGAATTATAGATGATTGTGAGCTGCCAGGTGGATTCTGGGAATTGAATTCAGGTCCTCTGAAAGAGCAGCTAATGCTCTTAATTGCTGAGGGTGTTCTTCAGCCTACCATATATATATATATTTTAAAGATTTATTTATTTTTATTTATGTGAGTACACTGTAGCTGTGCTCAAACATACAAGTACAGATGGTTGTGAGCCACCATGTTGTTGCTGGGAATTGAACTCTTGACTTCTGGAAGAGTAGTCAGTAATCTCAATCTTAAGAGGTCACTCTTAATCACTGAGCCATCTCTCCAGCCCCCAAATATCTCTTAAGTCATGAAGAAATCACAGTGAAAATTAGAATATACTTTGATAATAAATAGTAATGAACTTGCTGTGGATCGTTTGTGGGGTTGGATGAGTGCATAGTGGCAGAGCATGTACTTACACATGCAAAGGCCTGGGATCACGTTTGTGGGGTTGGATGAGTGGCACGGTGGCAGAATGTGTACTTATATATGCAGAGGCCCTGAGGTTGATCCCCAACACAGAACCAAACACAGGAAACAACACAAGGTGCAGCTCACATGCTACTTAAAGTGAATTTTACCTATCTGTATCTCCAGATATGTTTCAATAGGAAGACTGAAAATTAGTCATTTAAATATAATGTTTTAAGAAATAAGAAAAAGCTTGAAAGATGGCTTAGTAAGTGGGTAAATGGCTTGCCACACAAGCATGAGGACCTGAGTTTAATCCCCAGCACCATATCAACTACAAATATGACTGCATACATCTGTAATCTGCACCAGAGAAACAGAGAGAGGAGGATCCCTAGAGTTTGCTGGCCAGCCAGTCTAGCTGAACAGATGAGCTCTAAGTTCAGTAAGAGTCCTTTCCTCAATAAGGGGGAAGATTATTGAAGAAGACACCCAGCATCTATGTCTGGTCTCTAAAAGCAGTTTATACACATGTGTGCACACCTATATACATATATGAATACATACACACACACACACACCACCTTTCTCTTCCCATGTACTGGTTAAATTCTAACTAGTTGTCAGGAGAATACTGCTGGATACTTAAGAGTTGAGGACTAGTATGAGATTGCTGTCACTGGGACTGAATCATGGAAGACTGGGTAAGATCACTTCAGAATCTGTCTCTGATGTCACTGACCTGTGCTTTACTTGCAGAAATTACTGTTTTAAGTTTTACAGGTCTCTAAAATGGAAATTTTTGTTATCAAAAATTTAAGTTTTGTATCTGCTATTTTTATGAGCGTTTATTATTTTAACAGAGGGTTGGGGAGAATAAATCACACAGGGAGTGTGAGTCTTGAGCCTAACTTTAAATTTGTAAAAGAGTTGTTCCTGTTTTTAGCTGTTGTGTAGACTGTTGACTCAGCCATTTACTTGCCTGCCTGGGAAGAAGGCTAACTAGGTAGTTACACTTGAGAACATTAGTTTGCAAGTAAGTGAAAGGATTATTTTTGTGCTATGTTGCAGGGATATCCTTCCAATGCTAATACTGAACAGTCCTACCCCTTCCTGCTTTTAGGTTGGAATATTGCATCAGCAGATAGAAGAACATGAAAAAACCAAGCAAGAGATGGCCATGGAGTACAAGGAGGAGTTAATGAAACTGCAGGAAGAAGTGAGCCTTTGGTTCTGGGCCGCTATGTGTGGTCGTTCTTTCTCTGTAACTCTTGACTGTTGTGTTGAGAACTCGTTTCTGATTTCAGTGGTGAGAATGCACATCCTGTGTGATATTCTGTGGGAAGTATGTGGTAGAAATATTATTTTTCTGACCTTGAATCTAGGTAAAGAATCTTGCCTCGAATGTTTGATATGACTAGGCCAGCAGTTGGCTGAGCACAGAAAGGAAAAAAAGAGTTATGTTTATATAATACTGAAATCTTGATACCAGAACATTTAATATTTTAATTTCTAAGTTTATATTGGAAGATACAAAGCCCTTAGAAATATTTGGGGAGCTATGAGGTGCTGGTGCACACCTTTAATCCCAGAACTAGAGAGGCAGGGCTGGTGGATCTCTGTGAGTTAGGGGCCAGCATGGTTTACAAATCGAGTTCTAGAATTGCCAGGACTACATAGAGAAACCCTGTCTCTAAAAACCAAAAAGGAAGGAAGGTAGAAAGGAAGGAAGGGAGGGAGGAAGGAAGGAAGAAAAACTGTGATTAAGAAAAGCAGGGGTTGTAAGATGGCTCATTGGGTAGAGGCACCTGCTACCAAGCTTCATGACATGAATTTTATCCTAGGAACCTACATGGTGGCAGGAGAGAGCTAGCTCCTGCAAACTGTCCTCTGACTTTCTCTTGGTGGGCTGAGGTATACACATACATCCCCTCCCTTCTCCCCCTACCTCTAATAAAAAAATAAATAGGCGAGCAGTTGAGTTTTTGTATCGGATCACAGGTCAGTTTCTAGCACCATGTTAGGAAGATCAGAACACCTATAATTCCAGCTGGAGGGATCTGACGCCCTCTCTGGCCTTGATAGGCATCTGTCTGCACCTGCATGCACATACTCACATAGAGATAAACACACATAATTAGAAAGTAAAAATACAATCTTTAAAAAGAAAGAAAATTCTATTTTCATATTCAATTTAAGTTTTAATATTGGGGAAAATGACTTTTGTTTTGGTTTAAGTCAAAGTCTCCTATTTACTATGCATCATCAGTGTCCTCAGGGGTATGTTTTGAGAACCACTGGCCCAGAGGGGAACAGTCACTGCTTCCTCTTCTGTGGAGTGGGTTGTGTGTGTGTAGGGGCATCTATGAATGCATGATAATTGTAATAAAACTAAATTTTATTTTTTTGGAGTGGAAATTTCATTACTTTTATAAATTTCATTTATTTCTCTCATACACATGCAAGCAGGCATATGCACTTTGAGATAAGGTAGCCCAGGTTGGCCTCAGATTCTTCATGTGGTTGAAGATAACCTTGCCTTCTGATTTTCCTGCTTTCACTCAGTTCTGTGATCACTGTATCTGCTCCCACAGCCAGTATGTGTGGTGCTGGGTCCAGCCTAGGACCAGTGCTTTCTAGGTCAGCACTCTACCAGCTGAGCTGTGCCCCAGCCCTGTCATTTTAGTTTGCTTTGCAGCTCTAACATGCTGCCAATCTATTTTCAGTAGTGTAAGTTAGCAGTGTTCTTGTTTTGTAATCCCAATTTGTCTGACCACCACAATTTGCTAACTCTTAAATTTTAAGTAAATAAATAACTGTTTTTACAGTTAAGCAGACTGAAGAGAAGCTATGAAAAGCTGCAGAAAAAGCAACTGAGAGAATTTAGAGGAAATACCAAAAGTCTGCGAGAGGACCGGTCTGAGATTGAGAGGCTAACTGGAAAAATAGAGGTATGTCCCCAGCAACATTCCAAGTTGCAATGGCACTTGTCCGTTGGGTAGGAAAATGCCATTTCTAATGGAGCTGTTTCCTGGAGCCAGTTCTTGCTGTCTCCGGGCTGCCACTGAACTATTCAGTGTGGGTGGGTGGTCCACATCACATGCTCCCCTGTGACTGATGGGGTTCCAAGCTGTCAATTAATCTCAAGAGTGTAGATCTCCGTACAGGGTACTTGGAAATATATAGAGGTTTTATTTTGTTTGTTTTTTTTGTTATTATTGTTAAAATGATGGAGCATGAAATTGGCATTCACAGTACAGGGAGCAGGGTTAGCCGACATGTCTGGGACGGTATCCTGGAGACGATCCTAGTACTCAGTACCTCCCATTGTGAGAAACACTGACCGTCAGTAAGTGGCAGCCTCCTACCTTATCCTCCACACTGACCCTGTAGGTGTTAGTGAATGTGGGGGAATGCTTGGCTTGTTCTTGTAGAGAGTACTCAGCTCATCAGGTGGTTTACGTTCAGTTCCCATTTAGATAAAGCATAAGTTACAAAGGATTTGGCTCTCTCTCTGATTTTGTTCTTGTTCCATAACTCCATGATTACTGATACGAGGCAGTGAGTCCCCTCTCTTCTCTAGTACACTGAAACAGTCACTCAGGATGTTTTGGGACCTCAGAGTCTGATCCAGTAGTAGGCATGGGACCTAAGAATCTGTACTTTACCTAATTGAAAAACACCGTTCAATATCATTGTGTGTCTTTTAAAAAATGTTCTATGAGTGATCTGTCTTATAGAAATGCTACTTTAGGGGGCTGGAGAGATTGCTCAGTGGTTAAGAGCACCAATTGCTCTTCCAGAGGTCCTGAGTTCGATTCCCAGCAACCACATGGTGGCTCACAACCATCTATAATGGGATCTGATGACTTCTTCTGGTGTGTCTTAAGACAGCAACAGTGTACTCATATACATAAATAAATAAATATTTAAAAAATGCTACTTTATATACTTGTTTTGGTTAGGGTTTCATTACTGTGAACAGACACCCTGACTAAAGCAACTCTTATAAAGGATAACATTTATTGGGGTTAGCTTACAGATTCAGAGGTTTAGTCCATTATCAGCATGGTAGAAAGCATGGGAGTGTGCAGGCAGACAGACAGATATTGGAGGAGCCAAGAGTTCTACATCTTGATATGCAGGAAGCAGGACATTGGACTTCCATACTGGATGGAGCTTGGGCATAGGAGACTTCAAACCCTACCCCCACAGTGACATACTTCCTCCAACAAGGCCACACCTGCTCCAACGAGGTCATATCTCCTAATAGTGCTACTCTGCATGGCCAAACATTCAAACACATGAATCTCTGGGGATCAAACCTATTCAAACAACCACAATATTTTACCATCTGGAATTATAATTTTGATGTTTAATATTCTTTTTATATTTCAATATTTTTATAGATTTAGAACTTAGAATCAGGACCACACAAGTACTGCTTCCCCTCCAGCCTCTTTGCTGCTACCATTTCTTCCAGCTCCTGCACATTCTATCACCAACCTACACTACCAACCATGAGCACAGAACCTCGGGAACCATTCTCTAGTCCAGGTTACTTCACTGACTCTGGATTCAGCTTCAGATCGTCATTATGTTTAAAATCCTGTCATCATAACCTTTGAGGGTTTCATCACAGACATAGCAGATCACACTCTGGCCTTGGAGTGCTGTAGAGACCTTTCTATGTTGCTATTTTGATCTCCTTGTCTCATCCACTTACTTCTATTGGCATTCCTCAGTTCTTATCTTTATGAAATTGCTTTCAGTAAGACAGTCATTTTCATACTATTTCTGCCAATCCATGAGCATGACAGGCCTTTCCATCCTTGGTGTCTTCTTCCATCTCTTTCTTTGGTGTTTTAAATTTTTCATTGAAGAGATTGTTTACTGCCCTGGTTATGTTATTCCACAAGTGTGTGTGTGTGTATTTAATTCTGCAGTATTTTAAAGTTGTTGTGAATGAGACTGCTCTCCTGAGTTCTTTGTCAGGGTGTCTGTTATTGGTTATGGAGAAGTTACTGAGTTTTTATGTGTGTTTTATATCTTGCTCCTTTTCTGAAGGTGTCTGTCAGTTCTAGAAGCTGTCGGGTGATGGTATTAGAGTCTCATGTACAGGATCATTTTGTGTAAAGAAAGGATCATTTGGCTTCTTTCTTTAGTTGTATCCCTTTCCTTTCCTTTGCCTTTTTTTCTCTAAGACTCTAAAGACTTGAATACAGTGGAAAAAGTGTATGCCTTTGCCTGTCACTCCTCCTTTTAGTGGCAGTGCTCTAGGCTTCTCTCTATTTAGTGTGTTGGTTATAGGCTTGCCATATATGTCCTTTGTTATGTGGAGCTATAGTTCTTTGTTTATTTGTTTGATTTTTTTTGAGACAGGGTTTCTCTGTATAGTCCTGCCTGTCCTGGAACTCACTCTGTAGACCAGGCTTGCCTTGAACTCAGAGATCTGCCTGCCTCTGCCTCCTAAGTGCTAGGATTAAAGATGGGCACCATTACCACCTGGCTGAGCTATAGCCTTTTAAAAATTGATTCTTTGTGAATTTCACATTATGCACCCCAATCCCACTCATCTCCCCATTCCTACCTTCTGTCCTTGCAACCTCTCCCACCAAGAGGAAACAAAAATAAAACCAACAAAACAAAAAAACCCCAAACCTCCATGGAAGAGGCAGTATGTCATATAGTATCCCCCTTTGTCCAAACAGCTACACTTGCAAATGTTCATTGGAGTGAGTGTTTGGTCTAGTTTGAGCCCACACCATCAATACTGGATTGTCAGTTGGACTTGTCTCAGATATCCTGTTGTTACCCTGTGCCTTGGAGATCCTCCAGCTTTGAATCTGTAGGACCCGGCCCCTTCATGGGTTCCAGCAGTTCACAAATGGAATAGATGTTGGGGTTGGCCAACTCAAAGCCTTGGATCTGGGCCTGGTAGATGGTCAGCTTGCCAGCTTTCCTGTGACTGTATCATCAGGGCCAGGTCTCCTGCTTTGCTCAGGTGATGGGTAGGGCCAGCTCTCCTGCCTATGGCAGCTGACAAGGGGTGGGATTAGCTCTCCTGCACTGATGCCATTGGAAACCTCACCCATGCCACCAGGGCCAGGTCTCCTGCATTGTCCTGTGAGGGGTGGGGCCAGTTTACTCCAGGGTGTAGGTGGTGAGGGGAGGATCCATGAGCTATAGTTCTTTATTATTAGTTTCTTCAAAGCTATTGGATTATGTCAGAAGTCTTTTCTGCATTAATTAAGAGGATCATGTGATTTTTGTTCTCAAATCTATTACTATGATAAATGATATTTGCTAATATATAGTATATATTATAATTTGCTAACGTATTAATATGTACATTGAATCTTCCTTGTATCATTGTAGTCATAGCGAATGATCTAGTCTTTCCCTCTAAAGCAATATTTGTCTTTGCCAGTAAGGTATGTTTCTTTCAGGTAACAAATAGATTGATCTATTTTTTTTGTTAAGATTTATTTATTTATTTTATATATATGAGTGCACTGTAGCTGTCTTCAGACACTCCAGAAGAGAGCATTGGATCCCATTACAGATGGTTTTGAGCCACCATGTGGTTGCTGGGAATTAACTCAGGACGTCAGCCCCTGATCCTGTTTTTCAATCCAGTTAACCAGTGTGTGTGTGTGTGTGTGTGTGTGTGTGTGTGTGTGTGGTGGGGGGTGGGTAGAGAGGTAGAGAGAGGGAGATAGAGTTGTATGCACCCATATGAGTGTATGTGGAGACTGGAGGAGAAGTTGTATGGCTTTTCCTATCAATTTCCAATTTGCATTTTTGAGACAGGGTCTTTCAGTAAACCTGAAACTTACTGGCTACAAGCTTCTCGATCCTACTGTCTCCTCACCAAAACACTGGAGTTACAGGTATACATGGCCATGCTCAACTTTTTATGTGGGTGCTGGGATTTGAACTCAGGACTCTGCTTTCTCAGCAAGCACTCTTACCCACCAAGCCACTTCCCTAGCTGTAGTTTGTGTGTTTTGAGAGAATTGAGACCATTCGTATCTGCCCAAGGATGGCAACTCCCATGATAATGAAGACAGTGCCCCACAGACATGCTCAGAGGCCAGTCTGATGGAGACCAATCTTGAGTTGAGATTCTCTCTTCTCATGTATGTTTACTTTGTGTCAGATTAATACAATCTAACCAGCACAGATAGTTCTGGTTATATATAATAATCTGGTTTGACAGTATTGTCTTTCAGAGCTTGAATTACATTGTTCCATGCCTTCTTGGCTTTTATTTTTTGTTGGGAAATCTACACAAAGGTAAATCATGGTGAGTTGGTACCTCTTCCTTGCAGCTTTGGTATCCTTTGTTTTGAATGTTTAGTGTTTTAACTATAATATGATGTGGAAAGACTCTTTTCTGGTCTTGATATTCTAAATGGTTTTTGTGTTCTTGATGGTTCTGCCTCTATATTTGGGGGATTCTCAGCTGTGACTGTGTTGAATGGATTTTCTGCCCTTTATCTTGAACTTCTCACTCTTTTATGCCAACGAATCATAGATTTGATTTTTGTGTATATGTGTGTGCACATGTGTATGAGCATGCATGCGTATATGTGTGTGTTTGGGTGGAGACAAGAGGTCAGTGTAGTTACTCTCTACCTTACTTTTAAGACAGAGTCTCTCACTGAACCTGGTGCTCACTGATTGAGCTAAGCCTGGCTGGCTGTGGGCCTAGGGACTCTTCTGTTAATACCTCCTCAGCACTGGAGTTTCAGATGTCTGCTGCCATGCCCAGTATTCTCTAGTGAGTGCTGGTCTATATGCTTACATGACAAGCATTGTTCATGTACCGAGTCATCTTAATAGCTCTTAGATTGGGTCTTTTAATGACGTCCTATGGATCTTGTACCTCTCCTTTCATATTTTCTTATCTTTGTCATTGTCTTCTGTTCTAATTCGTATACCTTGTCTTCAGGCCCTGAAACTCTGTTTTCTATTTGGAGAGGCTTTCCATTGAGCTTTTATTTGACTCAATGAGATTTTATTTACAAAATTTCTATTTGATTTTTTTCAGTATTTTTGTCTCTCTTGAGTTCCTCATTCATACCCTGTATTGACTTTCTTATTTCATTCAGATGCTTGTCTGCTTCCTTTTTGAATTCCTTCAAAAGTTTGTTTGTGTTATTTGATTTCATTGAACATTCTTACTTATTCATTTAGTGTGCATGTCATGTCTATACCCTCCAGCTGAATGGGACTGGGTTTTGGTCTATTTTTATTAAGTGCTATTCCTAAGTCAGTGCTGGCACATGTGATAGAATGTCATATAGACAGACTGTGAATGAATAGAATATCAGAAAGCTGACTATAACACTTAATCTAAGGAGCCATCTAAAGCTAAAGCTCCCTGGAGGACAAAGATGGGAAGATTGAGGATCTTTTCCCTTTGATTTGCTTTATTTTCAGAAATGTTGGGCCCATTTTCATGACACAGAATTTGAAATTGCTGTTGATTCAAAACCTTTTAGTTTTGAGTTATTTGGCGTTGGGTTATAAGTACCTGTAAAAATGTGATGCATATTTTCCATGTTATTCAAGCTTTTGTAATTCTTCTACGAAATGAAAAAAAATTGACTATCAAAAATACTGTTATTGGCAGAATATGAAGTGAGAATCAGGCTACTGAGTTACTGATTTAGAAATCTGTTTGAATCTATTCAGTTTCTGGGTCTGAATGTTAGAAATTTAGATGGCAAAGGGAATATTATTATTTTAGCATCACTTTTCTGAAAAATACAAAATGGTAACAGCCCTTAGGTGGCAGCAGATCTGCAACAGTGTTCATGAGCCGCTGTCCTGGCCTGATTCTTCCTCTTCACCACTAAGAGTTACATTTAGAAAGACAGACATCTAGAGGCACAGTGTGAGCAGAATTCAGTACTCCTTTGCAGTGTAGTCAGCTACGTGAGTAATGGGGCTCCTGCTGAGGAGAAGGGTGCTACTGTACCCAGGGAGTGGTGGCGCTCTGAAAGCGAATGGCGAAATGAAATCCTCACAGCCTGGAAGCACTTAGATGTAAGTACCTTACTTGCCTCCCCAGGAATTTCGACAGAAGTCTCTGGACTGGGAGAAGCAGCGTCTGATTTATCAGCAACAGGTATCTTCTCTGGAAGCACAGAGGAAGGCTCTGGCTGAACAGTCAGAGATAATCCAGGTAGGCTTAAGCCATCTAATGCATGGGTTTTGATTGAGTCTGACTTACTGCCCTGCTCCTTCTGATGGACACCATTGTCTTACTTGGATTCTCTCTGCTAGTCTTTGTGTGGTAAGCTCATCTTCCTCTACTTGTGGCTTAGCCTCTTCAGCGTCTAAAACACTCAGATTCTTTGTCTTCTCCTGTCACCTTTCTTCACTGTCTTCACTCTCCTAATCTTGGTCCCTGTCCTGCTCTCCCCTCACTTTTGTCCTCTGTCTCCTTTTTTTCCCATTTCTTTCTGCTTCTGTCATTGGTTTTTTCTGACATTGCTTCTGTCTGAGCTTTGCTCGTCTCCATGGCAGCTTGAGCACTTTGACTAAGGAGCCTCAGCCAGGGAAGCACAGATAGTTTGACTGGAAGGACTCACTGCATTGGTATGTATCATAATGGAAAGTAGTGTCTTTGTGGCTACAGAAATGCTTTTTTTAGTGTAGTGATGAGAACTTAAAAAACTAGTGACTTCAGCAAAAACTAAATAGACTCTGAATTTAGGATATGTGTTCTTAGGAGATAGCCAGCTCCTTCACCTTTTCCTTAAAATCAAGAATACAAGAAGGAATGAACAGAGAGAGAGTGGTGAGTACGTATAGCCACCCTCTACTATCTGCTGTTGGGTGCTTACTGGTCACATATGTTATTTGTAGCATAACAGTCCATCTACACTGGCACTTATCTCATTTCTAGGATGCCAGAACAGACTAGGTAAGTTCAGAGATCTAGAGGGAGATGTTTGGCTTTTTATTCATTTTATGTATATGAGTACACTGTAGCTGTCTTCAGACACACAAGAAGAGGGCAGAATTGGATCCATTAACAAATGGTTGTGAGCCACCATGTGGTTGTTGGGAATTGAACTTAGGTTCCCTGGAAGAACAGTTAGTGCTCTTAACTGCTGAGGCCATCTCTCCAGACCAAGCCTTCATTTTTAAACCTTCATTTTATTTTCTTTTTAAAGCATTGACATCTTCTTTATCCCCTAAAATACTAACTGTCTGGTACACTATGTCAATGGTTTTGCTATGAGTAAAACTCCATTGAAACTTTCAAGGAGGGCCCTATACCCTACAGAATGAAAATCTGTTTTGTCATCTTCAAGAAGCTACTAACCAAAGTAGGACAGTGGAGCCCTCTTGGGGCTTGGGGTAGATAGGATCAGGGTTTAACCTGATTAAAAAAGCTCTGTGTTCTTAAAGGCGTGATACGTTACTGTAACTTAATTACAGCCATTAGACTGGGAAAGAACAAATCGAGTTTTGTGTTTTTTCAATCCTCATTTTATTCATGTTTATTGATTATATAATCTTTAAGTCACTCTATCAAATTACTATTGTGATTAATTCTATATAATGCAAACTTCACTGTTAATAAAAGTAGAGTTTTTATTTACCAGTCACTCAGCTGAGATAGAATAAGATACCTTTAAAGAACTGACATCTGTTGTGCCCGCTAAAGATATTTGAATTCTTCTCATAGTTTTATTTAAAATAAAGTTATCTGACTAGTTATAAGTATTACTTATAAATGTATTTCTCTTTTTCCTTGGCAAACTAAACAAGAGTTAAAGCTTCCTGTGACTCAGTTTGTGTCAATCAATGCTGTATGATTATCTTTACTAAACATTTAATTAAATCTCTGTGTGCCCATTATTTAGTGTTAATAATTGTCATCATCTTGCCAATCTTGTATGCAAATGAGCATTAGAAATTCATAACAGAAATTGTACCTAGTTTTCTTTCAGTGTGGTATTGAACCCAGGACTTCACTCATGCTTGGCAAGCACTGTACCAGTGAGCCGTCCTGACTGGCTTTCTGAGTGCATTAGTGTTAACATGTGCACATTTTTTTGTGCAGCTGTTCTTTGAGACTTCTAACTTTTTTGTTTTAAAGAGGGACATGGCATTAAAAAAATGATTGATTTTCTTTTATATGTGTGTATTGGTATTTTGCCTGGATGTATATATGTGACCACTGTTGTACAGAGCCACAGTGCCAGAACAGGGCATTGATTCCTGGACTGGAGGCGTAGATCCTTGTGAGCTACAGTGTGAATGCTGGGAACTGAACCCAGTCTTCTGAAGAGCAGCCATGGCCTCTTATCCAAGGAGCCATCTCTCCAGCCAGCTATTTCATCTTGGAAAGCTAAAACTGGGTACACTTTTACTCTTTATCTTTTGCTATTAAAATGTTACAAAGCAAATCATAGCATCGACTTATTTTTGAACAGATAAGAACTTAAAATCCCTATAATATGACAGGATAACACCAATAGAATAAATAATAGTAATATAACTTAATATTCAGTCTGTACAATTTTATCCAGTTGTCTAAAAACTGTTCTTTCACAGTTGGCTGTTTGAGCAGAATCCAGTTGAGTTTGACTCATTGCATTTAATTGATATGTGGGACAGCAGAATATCTGAGAGCCTGGTAAATGTTATGAGAAAAAAACTGAAAAAAATTCTTTCATATTTTTAACATTGAAGAAGATTCAAAATCAGCTTCATGCCCTTTGAGTCATGTATTTGGATTCGTCTACGCAGCTACTGAAGTTTATATTCCATGCTTGTTTTAGAAAAAATGAGAACATCCTTTGTCTGACTTTTTTTTTTTTTTTTTTTTAAATGTAGTTTTGGAGCTTCAAGGAAACCATTGTTACAAATAGATTGTTTAAGAACAGTGGGGTTGGAGGCAGCAAAGGGCTTTGATTTTCCATTGCAGCACCAAGCCCTTACCTGTCTGCCCATCAGGGTTGCCTTCAGATGTGTGCACTCAGGCCATAGCATCCCTGTAGGCAGCAGCCTGAGGAGCCTACAAAGCTCTGACTAGTGTGCACCATGCCCTGCTGTGCCTGCCACCTGGTGCGCTTTGACACAAGTGCTTGCTGGCTCCCTAGGTCAAATTGCCTTAATGGTTTCCTTACTTTCACTGCCCTTTGGTAGATGAGATAACTCCACCCTTCTGAATGCTTAGTGAATGAGGGGCATTTCTGCTTTCTTGAAAGAAAATATATTTGTGCATGAAAATATATATTTCAAATATATTTACCTTTAAATGCTTCTAAAGCTAGCCAGTTAAGAAGAGGAATTTTAGGAGTTGTTTCTGTGATTTTCTGACTTGCTTAGGATTGAAAGGTATTTCTGAGATTAGTGCCGCTGTAGAATTATGTGAGTTACACAATTTACTATTGTGTAGTTAGATTAAAAATTTAAAAAAAAAAAGTAAGATTAATTTTAATATATTTTATTTAGCCCAGTATGTCAAAATATTATCAGTTCAAAATTTACATTTTTTAAAAACTAAGTCATTGACAGCCCACTGTGTATTTCATAGTTAGAACATTGTTTACTTCAGACTAGCCACAGCTCAGTGCTCAGTCTCCCTTATTGCAACAGTAGACAATAGAACTTGGGGTATCATTTCTAGTTAATAAAAAAATACTGTCTTTTTGTATGAGTGAAATAGTAGATCAATAAAAGAAGACTGTTGATTTTCAAAACTGAGACATTCTGAAGTAACAAATGGAGACTAACTGGTTACAATGTTACTTAACACAGCTAAAGCTCCATCTAGCAGTGAGTTTCAGATCACAGTGTCCTGTAGTGATCACAGTGCTGAGGTTTCAGGGTATGTGTTATCTGTCCTCCTGAGCACTCATTTGGGCAGTTTTTTCTAGCTCTGCGCTGTGAGCTCCAGGCTGGTGGGCAGGTTACGGATGGGATGAGCTGACTGAAAGTACACACAGCTATTCTCCTTCATACCTTCAACCATGTCTCTACATTTACTTATTCTGCAGAGGGTTCTGCATAATGTTTCCTCTTGGGAAGAAGAAGAAGGTCGGATTGTTTTTGAAAGTCTTCTGCCAATTGCATGCATAGCGGCTAGTGTTGAACCTGTTCTGAATTGTCTTTCATGCCATTCTAGGGATCTGGTGAAAACAAACTGCCTCTACTCTGAGGCCTTGAGCTCTAATTTACACAAAATTATTTGTCTGTGTCTTCTTTCCCTCTACCTTTTCTTTTCTTTCTTTTTTTTTGCATCTACTTTGTGTCACCATATTGTAAGACAAATTGGTCGTCAATTATGTACAATAGAATCTGTAGCAGATGGATTCCACAGAGATATTTCTGTTTGAATTTCTAAAATAAAAGTGGGTGCCTTTCCATTAGGAGATGTTTAAAATAAAAGAAGTTTAACTTTACAAATGATTTATGTCCATGTTTAATGTATAGATGAAAAACCAGTCTGGATACTGAATTAAAACTTGAAAAAAACAGAATGTGAAAAGCCAAAAATACTATAGCTGACATGCAGAGCCAAAAAGGTTAGGTGCTGCACAGCACAGGTTACGAGACTGCTGCTGAAGAGCTTTATTGTTTTGAGTAGATGTCAGTAGGATATGCCACTAAAAGGAACTGTCCAAATGGCTGATAGCCAAGCCTTCCTAGGAGTGAATCTTTTCTTTTCTCAGTGAGTACAATTATTGATTATTCTTCTACCATCTCTCTTTTCCCTATTAATAATCTATATGTTTTTAGGCTCAGCTTGCCAACCGGAAACAGAAATTAGAGTCCGTGGAACTGTCTAGCCAGTCAGAAATTCAGCACCTGAGCAGTAAGCTTGAGCGGGCCAAGGACACCATCTGTGCCAATGAACTGGAAATAGAGCGTCTTAATATAAGGGTCAAGACCTAATGGGAACCAATATGACTATCCTGCAGGAGCATCGGCAGAAGGAGGAGAAACTGAGGGAATCTGAAAAGTTATTAGAGGTGTGTGTTAGCATGAGTAGGTTAGGGAAATGTATGCATGTCCTAGGACTGGGTCCCAGAATGCTCAGCTTCCTCCTTGGGCTAAGGCTGATGGCTCAGCTCTTGATAGCTGTATTAATACTGTCCTTGTCATAAAACTTACAGTCAGCCTCCCTGGTTGCTTTTCTCATGAAGTAGAAACATTGCAATATTATCTGACTTTTTTTCTGGAGTATTTTGCAGTCTCTGCAGGAAAAAGAGAGAGCTAAAGGAAAGTTGTAATAATATCTGTCTTTTTTCTTGAGTGTTTTGCAGGCTCTGCAGGAAGAACAGAAAGAGTTGAAGGCAAGTCTTCAAACTCAAGAAAGCATCATCCTTGAGGCAAAAATGCAGAAGGAGAAACTGCAAATGAAATTAAAGGCAGTTGACACTCAGCACTCAGTAGAAAGGTCTGTTTGAACCTTAAATGCTATTCTCCTGGTCCATTTGATGGTTTGGCATTGAATGCTGATCTTAATATCGAATATTTTCATTTTTGTGTTGATCATCTTGTCTTATTTGATTTTAATTTATGAGTTAGATTTTTATTGTCATAAAATTTGTGTGGATGGTTTTGTCTCCTTTTCATTTAAGTCTCTAAGATTCTGAGGACCATAAGGTTGGAAACTCCTTTTCTCTCCTAGTTGAGACTTGGAGGGCCTCCTCCCTGCCTTAGAAGACTAAGGTTGGTGAGAGGTAGCTGCTTGTCATCAGAAATAGCCTGTCACTGAGATAGCCCTTTGAGAACTGACTTTATTTTATTACTATTGTATTATTATTAATTATTTAAAGATTTATTTATTTTATGTACGGAAGTACACTGTTGTATTCAGATGCACCAGAAGAGGGCATCGGATCCCATTACAGTTGGTTGTGAGCTACCATGTGGTTGCTGGGAATTGAACTCAGGATCTTCTGGAAGAGCACCAGTCCTTTAACTTCTGAGCCATTTCTTCAGGCCTATTATTCCTCCTTCTCCTCTTCTTCTTCCCCCTCTCTTCCTCTCTTTCTTCCTCCTCTTCTTCTTCCTCTCTCTCCTACTACATTTTGAAATAGGATCTCATGTATTATCCCAGGCTACCTTCAGAATTACTATGCAGTTGAGGATGACCTTGAACTCCTGGTCCTCCTGCCTTTACCTCTACATGCTGGAATTACCAGTGTTGTGACCCCACCCAGTCTCAGGGCTTCATGTATGCCCTGGGAGTTCTCTACCAACTAAGCTATATATTTCTAGCCTTGAGTTTATTTTTATATATCCATCATTGTTAGGGCAGGTTTATAGTAAAATATAATAGAGTAAATGAGCTTCCTTTTGTGTAAGTCAGACATTCTTTTGTTCTTGCCAGACTGTCTTGTAAAGTTTTTTTTTTTTTTTTTTTTTTGATATAAGGAATCAAGTGTCATCAAAATGGTTTTGTTATTTTATGTGACTTTTCCCCTTGAAACACATGCCAAATACTAGTAAAGATTAAATTGCTGCTGACCCTGGATTGTTCTCCTGGTATTTCACCCCCCACCCCCAAAAACAGACTACAAACTGAAGAATTCTAAGGAGCTTAGTTAAAAGAATAGTTGGGACAACAGGATGGCTTGCCATTGATGGTTTGCCAGGATAAGAGAAGAGACCTATTTTCTCCTCCTCCTGTTCTCAGGCCTCTGGAGGACTGTCAGATGGAAAGGAAGTACAACTCTACAGGGCAGGGAGTCTTGGATAATGTGCTCTCCCAGTTGGACTTCAGCCACAGCAGTGAAGAACTCCTGCAGGCAGAGGTGACTCGTCTTGAAGGCAGGTAGATAATTAGCTACGCATTTAAAACTTGAAGTTGTTAGAGTAAACTTTGATTTTCACATGACTCAGTAAAAGAATGCATTCCTGAAAATGAAGTTGTTTTCTCTTAGCATTCTCAAATGGTCTCACTCTCTAGTTCATTGAAAATACAGAAGAGACTCTCCTATCCTTCTGCCAGTTGGCCTGCATCTGGGCCTCTGCAGAGGTGTCTGAGACTGACTTGCTCCTGCCGTGACTTCCTCCTTAGGGCTTTCTTCAGAATGGTTTATATAGACAGAAAGTATTCTCGGAGCTTTTTCCATTTTAAAACAATTAAACTCCTTTAAATCATTAGAATGTTTTTTTTCCTCTGTTCTTCAGAATCAAATTCTTTTTTAAAAAATATTATTTATTTATTTATTTTTATTTATATGAGTACACTGTAGTTGTCTTCAGACACACACTAGAAGAATTGTATCGGATCCCATTACAGATGGTTGTGAGCCATGTGGTTGCTGAGAATTGAACTCAGGACCTCTGGAAGAACAGCCAGAGCTCTTAACCACTGAGCTATCTCTCCAGTTCTAGAATCAAATTCTTGAAGACTTGTGTGTATTTTGACTGTTCCCACTTCACCTTTTACCTTTTAGGTCCCATTCAGTTCAGCTTTCTTCTCTACTCCCTCACTGAAACTGTTCTTGGAGAAGACACAGTGGGCATGTCTTTCTTCCTTCTTTCTCATTTATGGTGTGATTTAGATTTTCTTGGCTATGAATTGAATACTAACTAATGGCATAGTATACTATAGTATTTGATGGCATAGTATATTATAGCATAGCGTGGCATAGCATGGCATAGTGTGACAGGTAATGCTTTTCATTTTGTTTTCTTTACAAACTTTATTTTTTTTGTCATATTTGTAAACTTTTATTGGGAAGAGTTTGATATTTTATTTTAAACTCATTTATTATAATTGCTTGTATACTAATTTTTTCATGTGGGTAAAAGGTAAAATATTTATATAAGCTATTAGCCTTTAGGCAAACATAACAAGAAGAAATGCCACTTTACAGTTTCTAGGTTGTTTTGATACTTTTGTTTTCATTTTGCTTCTTCTGGAAAGCACTGCTATTCAGTGTGTTTTGTTTGTGCAGCCCTCTGCTTTATACCTTTTAGAGTGCACTTGTGATCACTATTGAGGTGTTGTGTATGCTTTAGACTGAGTCAAACAAAACTTACTATTACTATTATTATTACTATTACTAGTATTGTTATTATTTGTTTTTTGAGACAGGTTTTTTTCTGTGTAGCCTTAGCTGTCTTAGAACTCCTTTCTGTAGACTATGGTGGTCTTGAACTCAGATTGGCCTGCCTTTGCCTCCCAAGTGCTGGGATTAAAGGTGTATTCCACCCACCATGTGTGCTAAATAAAGCTTATTATTAGTCTTTTGATATTGGAACAAAAACTTATGTTTTTAACCATAGTTGTCATCCTCCCCACCCTTCCATTGGTTTTCTGATAATCTTCATGATCTTCTTGTCAGGTTTAGAAGTTGTGCCTCTGGATTTGACCTCCGCACTACACTAACACCTTAGCCCCTCAGGTCCTGCTTTTTCCATGAGTGGCTAGGACAATGTGATCTCTGATTTTACCCCTCTGTTAGCCTCAGTGTTTAGCACATTGTAACCATATACTAGCTAAATACATAAATGCAAATTTTAGAATTTCTGGAAATGAAATTACAATGAATAAATAACAGTGTTCAGTAAGAATGGCTTAAACTTTTTTCTTTGAAAAATCTAGTGGACAAAAAGACTGTTCTGAACAGTGTGGTGTTTAGTTTGAATAGCACCTAAAACAGGAAAGGTGGTGCTTAATATTGGTTTTTGTGTTATTGTACTACAAAGATGCTATATCTATTTTATTTTATTTTATTTTTGTTTCATGTGCATTAGCATTTTGCCTGTATGTATGTCTGTGTGAGGGTATCAGAAACCCTGGGACTGGTGTTACAAACAGTTGTGAGCTGCCATGTAGGTGCTGGGAATTGAAGCTGGGTCTTCTGGAGGAGAACACAGTGCTCTTAACTGCTGAGCTTTCTCTTCGGCTCCCAAAGATGCTAGTTCTGAATGATAACTTATCTGGCAGGTTTGCTGTGTTTGTGAAACAAGATAGTACTGAGATTTGCAGAATAATTTAGAAGTGTATGCTGTAGGGCTAAGGGCTAATGGCTAAATTTGGCAGACATAAGAAGTAACATATTTTAACCAAAGAGTTTTTTTCAGTTTCGGAGATAAAATATTCGTGTTAAAGGGCTTGAAGAATTTAAATTAGCATATTTAAAGTAGAAAATTTCTAGAAAAATTTACCTTCAAGTTATAAAAACTGAATTATAGAAGGTGAACAGGGGAGTGAGGACTGGGATGACTATAATCAGGTCAGTGCTGGTTTAGTTCCTGAGAAGCTATTGGCCATCAAGGGCTAGGGGAAGGAGGTGCTTTGTGGTGAAGGGACAATTGCATTGATACAAAGAGACGGGCATGGAGCAAATGGCCCACGACAGAAGCAAAGCTTAGCAGTTTGGGTGCAAAAAGAATATCAGAAAAGAGCACTGGAATGAGAGGCATGCTGCCTCCATGGCTTTTAAGTCTCTGAAAGATTGACTCTTGAGTAAGAATAATGAGTTGGGGATTCTTTAAAGAGTTCTTGTGGTTCTGTATAGTATGGAGTGTGTGTCTGTGTGTCCTAAGGGTGATGAAGTGTGAGTCTGTTGTGACAGTTCTTGATGGCTTTCCCTTTCTCATAGAGCTAGAGAAAACCCTTACAGCTAGAGCAAAACTGTTAGTAAAGTTTCTGGTGTCTTTATAATTCTGTAACCAGTACAGTTTAAATCAGGGGGAAAGAGTAGAGGAAAATACAGAAGATGGGTTTGCTGCATCTAGTGATAGAGGAATTTCATGTGACTTTTAATGAGGGGTATGAAGTTTAAGGTGTTAGTAGGAGGTGTCTTGGGCATCAAAGAGGGTACACTTAGATAATCCATCTTATGAATTTTAGGAATTTTATTTTTATGGTTGTATTTCTACTATACAGTTTAGAATCTGTGAGTACAACATGTAAACAGCTGAGCCAAGAACTAATGGAAAAATACGAAGAGCTGAAGAGGATGGAAGGGCATAACAATGAGTACCGGACAGAGATAAAGAAGGTGAAAGCCTACATCATGCCTGGGCTCAGGGCTGGGTAGGAGGTGATTAGTGAGGGAAATCTGTTGAGGAGACCACTGGATGGTCATGGAAGAGTTTGGTGGGAGTTGTGGGAGGAAGCTGCTCTGGGAGAAGGAGGGGTAAGAGAGGATGGGACGGATGGGTGATCAAAGTACATTGTGCATGGGGACAAACTGTGAAAGCCAGTAAAGTAAAAACGGAATTGAAATAGCTCATGATGATTTCTAAACAATTGTATTATTTCTTTAAAAAAGATAATGTATGACCTGTCATTTTCTTATTGGCTAAAGATAAATATATATTTCCTCTGTGCTATGAAATAGTTAATGTCCTCATTGGCTGTTGTTATTCAGAGCCTTTTTATTAAGGGTCCTGTCCCCAGTGGCCTTGGGAGGTGCAAACAGGATATCAGGGCCAGCCTGGGCTAGACAAAACTGTCTCAAAATACCAAAAAAAAATTAATTTTTTAGAGGATTTATTTAGAGGATTACTCTTGTTATATAGCCCAGGTTGGCCTCAAACTCATGATCCTCTGGCCTTTTGAATTCTAAATATTGAGATTAGAGGTATCTGTTACCATACTTGGTTTAATTTGTGTTTTTCATTACTTCTTGAGATTATTGCTAGTTCCTGTGTCTGTGTGTGTGTGTGTGTGTGTGTGTGTGTGTGTGTGTGCACGCATGCATGTGTATATAGAGCCCAGAAGTAGATATTGTCTTCCTATTGCTCTCTCCCCACACAAAACATTGCCTTATTTTATTAATTTTTGTATATTTTTCCTTGTTTAATTCTGTACATTTTAAATATTTACATGTCAATTTCATACATATATATGTATATGTATTGTATCATATTCATCTTCAGTACCCTTTTATTCCCTTCTGTGATCTCCCTTCCCTATCTTGTCTCCTTCCTTCTTTCTCTTTGGGTTTCTTTTAGGCCTACTGAGTTTAGGGTTGCTTACATGAACGTTGGTAGGGGGTTATCTACTGGAGCATTTTACCAGTGACTACACTATTGAAGAAAATGACAACCCTCTCCTGGCAGCCATTAACCAGGTCTTCTCTCTATTTACTTTGTTCTTCTAGGGCCTTGTTCATGCTAGGCAAGTGCTATACCATTGAGCTACATTTCTAAACCTTGTTTGTTGAGATGGGTCTTCCTGTGAAGTTCAATCTGGCCTTGAAATCATTGGCCAGAGCAGGTTGCTCTCTATCTTGGGTCTTCCTGTCTCTGGCTCTGCCTCCTAAGGGTCAGAGTTACTGCTGTGTAGATTCATATGTCTGAATCCTAAATACTTTCTCTGAACTTTTGGTGCTTTCTTTTGTGCCTCTCTGTAGTTGAAGGAACAGATTCTGCATGCTGATCAGACTTACAGTTCTGCCCTAGAAGGAATGAAGATGGAAATCTCCCAGCTAACTCGGGAGTTACACCAGCGAGATATCACTATTGCTTCTGCCAAGTGTTCCTCCTCAGACATGGAAAAGCAGCTGAAGGCAGAGATGCAGAAGGCAGAAGAAAAGGCTGTCGAGCATAAGGTAAAGTCCATCTAGAGCTCTCCACTTAACGTTTGCCTGTTTGTTTTTAAAGGATGAATTTATTCAAGGAATAACTTCCTTATTTCAGTGAACTTTTAGTAGACACCTGCTTTGGGCTGGTTAGCAATCGGGATAGTGAGTGTTGGTGGGGAGGTCAGATGGATACAGACAAGGAAAATGACTACCCTAGTGGTATGTGGGCAAGGTGCTGGGAGCACAGCCAAGGAGCTGCATATCTAGAGTAAAGATCTCTGTTCCTGCAAGAGGAGGATGAGTAAGCTGGAGGAGACCATGTGGAGCTAGTATAACTGCAAGATGTGGCCTGAGCAGTGGGCAGGGGCCCACCATTCAAGGGAAATGGGAAATGGATGCATTCTGGAGATACTTGGCTGCACAGTTGGCTAGGCTTTGTGTTTGATTAGACTAGAGTAACAAAGAAGACAGGGAAAGAAGCTGTTACTGGGGATGAAGCTTGAGTAGCTGAGTAGTGCCCTGTAACAAGACAGAAAATGGTTGTAGTGTTGTGGAAGATGATACATTTCTGTGAAAGATGCCCATGATAGGGAAGCTAGCGGACGGGACATTGGTTTGGCACATTTGAGCTCAGATAAAGCCTGAACTTTTATATGGAAAATATTGGTAAGTTGGCTCCACAGAAAGCCTGAAATTCAAGGGTTGGCCATTTAGTTGTGGAAGACCTTACATGAAGGTGGCATTTGAAATTCCTCTCCCTAGATAACAGCAGTTACAGTGAAAAGGCAATAGAGCATGCATAAGAATGACTTGGACCAAGTTTAGCAGATTTCTCAATTGGGAGTGAAAGTGTGGGATGAAACTGTAAAAGAAGTAGGAGCGAAGGAGTTTCCCAGACCGCGTCTGCTGAGGAAGAAGGCCGTGAAAGGAGGCAGGAATCTTTTCATAGAGATAGTCTAGCAGAAAAGCTCGGCAGAGCGAGGGCTGAAAATAAATGAATGCTTTATGTAAGTGCAGTCCCATGTGGTGTTGACAGAAGAAAGTCGATGAGAGGTAGTGAAAGCAGGGTGTGGCTAAGATCTTCCCGTGACTGAAACATTGTGCCTTAGCCCCATTCATCTCTGAGTGACATTTAATTACACACATGCTGCTTTACCTGCTAACACCTTTGACACACTCTTAAGAAGTGTATGTGGGGCCCGGGAGATGGCTAAGGGAGTGAAAAGCCCTTTCTCTGCAAGCCTGAGGACCTGAGTTGGGATTCCTAGAACCTACATAAAAAGCCAGGCATGGCTGCATGTTCTGTTTATTACCCTAGCACTGGAGGGTGTGGGGGGCAGCAGAGATAGGTGAATTCTGAGAACTTGTTGGCTCTAGTCTCTGCAAACAAACATGGCAGGCATGCCTGTGCTCTCATGTGTATGCAACACACATAACACCCATATGTATACACATTTTAAAAGTTTATCTATATGGATAGAGAATGTAGACTAGACTAAATAGACTAGAGAAAATGATATGGAAAAGCTTTAACATATATTTGATTTATGTGGGTCTCACCCTCCCTCCCCCATCTTCCTTTTGCAGGAGATTCTGAGTCAGCTGGAATCTCTCAAATTAGAAAATCGCTGTCTATCTGAAACAGTGATGAAGCTGGAACTGGGCTTGCATGAGGTACATACATTGACACTTAGCTTTTGTGATTTTGAAGCCTTAGAATGTAACTGTTAGTATTGATTGTAGAAGGAGGTAGAATTAACTGGTTTTGAACAGTCCTTTAGGAGATACAGTTGCAAATGATGTCCAGGTACCCTCCTGCCAGAGGACACTTTTGCTATAGCTGTAGGGTATTTTTCCTGTTATATGTAGTAAGATGTTATAGTCTGTGTTCTCAGCAAGGAAAGTATAGTGCTGACAGTAATTATAAAATGGACATTGGGTGCTGCTTTTAGCACTATGTTATCATGCTCACAGTGTCTTTATTATAAAGCATGCCATCCTTGAAATAATTTAGTTTTCATTTTATTTCTATGAAGAATGATTCATTTACTCAAATATTCTAGAATACTTAGTGCTAGATTGAACACAGATAAATGATCAAATTCTTGACTCTAAAGACATTATAGTAATTTAGTAGAGAATATGAGAAATACATATGAGCTACTGTGAAATCAGAACAGGATTGGCTAACAGACAGTGTGATGTTCATATTGTGAAAGTCTGACAATTTATAAAATGGTTCATCTATTCTGACCCATCTTTTTTTGGTGTAGGTCAGATGTCTGAAGATTGAATTCTTTTTTTCTGAACTTCCAGGGAGTATTCTGCCTCCAAAAAGATACATAGTCAAAAAAGGCTCCCTATTTGCTCCAAAGTAGTTCCAATTTCACAGTCATGGAGGCCGAGAGTGAAGAAAGCGCAAAAGGCTAGAAGAACACTTTATTTCAACTAGGAAAATGGGGGACTATTTTCATAATTTTTCAGATGGGCAAGATTCTCTAAGCATCATGAAGCCATAAAGGATTTTACAACATAAAAATGTAAAATTTTTATGGATGGCAAAAGGCTCCATTAAAAAGACTGATAATAGAAGCCAAGTATGGCAGCTCATGCTTATAATCCCAGCTACTTGAGAGGCTGAGGCAGGAGGACCAAGAGTTCAAGGCCAAACTGGACAAGACCCTGTCTCAGAATAAAAATAACAACAGAGGGGCTGGGAGTGGAGTTTAGAGGGAGAGCACTCACCTGGCATGAGGCCTGGATTGATGGTATTAGCGCTGTGAAAGAAACGAGCAGACAAGGAGCAGTGACCTATAGGTAGACACAGGCTACCATAAAGTGTCAGCAATGGGACTGTCCTACAAGGGTGATAGGGAAGAGACCCAGTAGGAGAAGGGCAAAGGACTAAGTAGATATTTAAATTCAAGTGAGCAAGGGAAGCTATTAAACTTCCCTAATAGCCAAAATTTCTAAAAATAAATTTTTCTTGCTAATAGGCTTGATAATGATTTAGAAAGTTAACATATGGCTTTTCCTGGCAAGTATTTTAAGAGCAGGCTCCCAATGCACATAGAGATCTCCTTCAGCACAGTGAACATGAGCAGCCCACTGTCCGCCTGGTAATTTACACCTGGGATATTAACAGTGCCCTCAGCAGTTTTCACCCCCCAGAGAACCCCATCTTATAGGAGTAAAAGTCCAGAAATGGGCACAGCAGTTATTGTGAAATAAACTGGTTACTTAAGTGGTTGATTTGTGGTTGTACTCTGAAATGTGCTGTCATTTAAGATGGAAATGGTCATTTAATTTTTCTGTCACTCCACATCCCTTTGATACTATAATGAAAAAAAATTTTAAAAGCACAAACCCATATGGATGGGAAAAAAATAGAGGACACAGTAGCCAAACATTTAAAATATGTAATATAGTTTTATTTTTATGTGCATGGTGGGTGATTGTGTATGCGCACATGTGTGTACCTGCATGTATGTGTGTGGGTGTATGAAAGCTAGGGGTTGATATTGGATGTCTTCCTCTATCATTGTCCACCTTTTGTATTGAGGCAGGGTCTCTCACTTGGACCCTGAGCTTGCCAATTGGGCTGGTCTGGCTAGCCAGCTTGCTCCAGAGATCCTGTCTCCTTTTTCCAAGTACTAGGATTACCGGCAGTCTACTCGGCCAGCATTTACATGAGTGTTATAGATCTGAGCTCTGGTCCTCTTGCACGGCAAGTACTTTACCAACTGAACCATTTTCTCAATCCCATAGCTAAATATTTTATAAAGTTTTATCAAGGAGGTGGAAGATGGATGGAGGCGGGGGCTGGGGCACGTGGCTAACCAGCTGGCTGGCTTAATGACTAGATGGATGGATAATAAATGGATGGACTGTAGGTGAGTGGGTAAATGGATGAGCAGGTAGGTGAGTGAGTGAGAATGTAGCCAACAAATGACTTTGTATGCCCTGATAAAGCCACTGCCGAGTGAGTAGTAATCTGTGGACTAATCTGGTTTACACTATAGTGTTCTTTAAAAATGTGTCATTTGTGAGTATTAGAGTGGCTCCCTGTTCACATTAAACAACTGAGACATTCCAGGAATTGTTAAAGCCAGACTGCGAAGGGTTCCTTGGAGCTGAACTTCTCCTGAACCCTAATGGGAGCACT
This sequence comes from Mastomys natalensis, assembly GCA_021653895.1. Taxonomy (NCBI): domain Eukaryota; kingdom Metazoa; phylum Chordata; class Mammalia; order Rodentia; family Muridae; genus Mastomys; species Mastomys natalensis. The sequence goes on from JAJTUV010000231.1 coordinate 93,221, forward strand.
GACCTCTCTCCCCACTGAATACATGCCTGCTGCCCAGTTGTCATGCTGCCTTTCCCAGTCATGTGCCTGGAGTCATTGTTAATAAGTAGTAGCTATTGGAGATTTCAGAAAGATGCACAGAAAAGACAAGTTTATCTACTCTTTAGGTATGTGCAGTGGTTTCAGCCTTCCTACTGCTGTGACCCTTTAATCAGTTCCTCATGTTTAGTGACCCCAGCCATACAATTATTTTTGTTGCTACTTCATAACCATAATTTTGCTACTGATATGAATTGTAATCTAAATACTTTTGGAGCTAGATGTTTGCTAAAGGGGTCATGACCCATAGGTTAAGAAATGCTGGTTTAGTGACTTCAGACATCAAAGTGGTAAAAATCCTGTCAGCTTTAGCTTTCTCTGGTTTCAGAGTTACATACAGTATGAATATCTGTACAGATTATCAAAACATAATTACTAGGAAATGCTTTTTTGCATGTTACCACCCATGAAGGTGAATTTACTTTTCTAAATTAATCTAATTATCTTAATGAAAGCAGCAGCTTTGATTAATATTGGCCATTTTAAAGATGACTCGTAGTTCACAGTGTAGCCCTGCATTTAAGAAATACAAAGGTGTGTAGGTAGTTGACAGTGTAGCACATGTCCTGGGAATACACTTCTCTGAGATAGTATAAAACATGGACAGCTACTGAAAGATCTTGTAATTCCTAGTTTACAGCTATATTTACACACTTGTGATTGACAGGTAAATTATGTTTATCAGAACTCTGTGGACTAGCTTACTTTCACAATTTTTCTTTGCAGAAAATGAAATACGTTAAACTGTAAAGATCATCATAATTTTGTAGAATGCTAATTAAATTAAAAAATTAGAAAAAGAAAGTAGATATGTATTATCAAGAAATAAGATGTATAATCACAGAAATAAAACCAGTTCATGGTAGAATTCCTGCCACATAATTGAGTCCTGCTTTTATGTTGCTTAAATTCATATAAAACTACACGCCAGAAAGTGTTTAAGGTGAAAGGATATTTATTTTATTTTGACCATAATTCTCTTTAGACCCTTGTGTTTAAATTACTTTCTTTGAATTAGTTCTCTTAATTTCCTTCCACAGGTATTGTGTGTGAGGGTCGGGGTAGGGTGGAAAGAGGGCTCCTCGTTCTTCTTGATTTCCTGTCTCTGATTCTTGAAGCTTTCCTCTGCCCTGTTTCTATCCCTTGGATGGTCATGTACAGAGGGAAGCCATCCTGCCTTTAACGTTGTCCTTTCCTTCACTCTAGACAGACTGATGCTTTTCCTGTGTTCATCTTAAGAGGGCTAAAGACAAATCTTTACTTGCTCTAAGTAAAGCCGTAGTTAAAACTAAAACAGAAAATATCTCAGCCAGCATTGTTGTAGATTGATCATAATTACCCTTAAACATACTAGTGATTCTAGTGTTCTTTTTTTATTAGGCAAAAGAGATTTCACTAGCAGACCTTCAGGAGAATTATATTGAGGCATTAAATAAATTAGTGTCTGAAAATCAACAACTACAGAAAGATTTGATGAGCACCAAATCTCAGCTGGAGCATGCTACTCACGTGTGCAAAAAAAAAGATGGCAGGATCTTTAACCCAGCACACAACAGAGCAGCCGAGTTCAAGAATGCGGAGCTTAAGTAAAGTCTCTCTCTCTCTCTTTTTTAAAAGAATTATTTATTTATTTTACGTATATGAGTACAGTATAGCTATCTTCAGACACACCAGAAGAGGACATCAGATCCCATTACAGATGGCTGTAAGTTACCATGTGGTTGCTGGGAATTAAACTCAGGACCTCTGGAAGAGCAGTCAGTGCTCTTAACCACAGAGCCATCTCTCCAGCCCCTTAAGTAAAGTTTCTTAAAAGTTCTTTGAAGTGTGTGTGCTACAGTGTGATCTCCTGCTTTGAGAAGACTTTCTGGCTTAGAGATGTGCAGTCATCACAGGTTCTGGTTTATCTGACCACCGTGTGCACAGAGGCTCAGGTGGCTCGGCCCTTGTTTCACCACAGCTTCTGTTCTGTGCACCCTGAGTGTAGGTGTAAACAGCGTCTTGTTCCCCAGAGTCGTTTCATGCTGCCTCCCATCACCTTCATCACACCTGTTCCATAAGAAGTAAAATGTGGCTTTCTATAAAAAGCATCATTGTATTTTTGATCAATTAATTTTAGATTGTTACCATAAGAAAGTTTATTTCAATGAGAAGCCAACTGGCTTTAGTTTGTTCTGTGTAGCTTATTTGTTTTTCCTACCAGAAGTCTTTGTTAGGACCCCCACCCCCACTCTCACCCACAGTGACATTATGTGCTTTCTCTGTGTATGGGTTGCCCTGGCCCTGTTCCTTCTGCACCATGGTGGCAGCTTGTTTGGCCTCTGCTGTGATGGAAGCATGAGAGCAGAGCCCAAATGAGTGAGGAAAACTTGTCTCCAACTGGGCTGCTCATTTCTAAGCAGTAGAGTCTTGCTGCTTAGCCTCTTATTAACATGCCTCTTTCAGCATTTATTGGAAAGAAAAGTTGCTACAGTTTTTCATTTATTTTGTTTTCTAATCTGCTATCCAGGCCAACCCATGGCCAGCACAGACATGATGGAATAAAGACCGAGCAGTACAAAACAGGTCACCACTCGCCTCGAGGACAAACGTTGGATAGCATAGACCCTGTGGCTAGGGTCCCCAGCACCCTGAGTTCTCACATCAGTCCCGACAGCTCCACCGTCTCTCTGCCTTCCAACTTTCTATTTCAGACTCACTCTTTGCCTTCAATGCTAGATATAAATGATGTCAACTTTTCTGACAGTCTGTCTGACTGTATGAATGACCAAGAAGAGTTTGTATCTTCGGTATGAAAACTATCTCATCTTAATATTTATTTTTAATTTTAAGGTAAAGAGGGTGATTTTTTTTTCTTACTGGGTCCTGTCAGTACCCTATAGTACTTTCACATTTGCAGTTTTACTTGTGAAGGCACATTCAACCAAGATGACTTCAAATTCAAGTTCTGAAATACTTACAGTACAACTGCAGGTAGTCATTGACTTTAGCCTGCACCTTCCTGCCTGCCTTTCCCAGAGAGGGCTGACCACGCTGCAGGGATTGAATCAAGGACTCTGTCCTTAGCATGGATAGCGAGGAGGGAAAGGAGGGACTGTCGGGAAGGAGCTGGTAGCCCGGGGCTGAGGGTGGTGTGTCTGAGGTGTGCAGAGCATGATTTGGGTACCTGTGATGGCCATGGTGGCAGAGGCTGTCTTTGACCCCTTGGTAGTCCCTCATCCTTACCACTAGGCTCCAGTGTTCTTAACCTTCCATTGTGAAGCACTTGTGTTGGGCTGTTCATTGCCTGTTGTCAGCTGCAGTATGGCTTTGTGAAAGTTTAGTAACCTTTTGTTTTCTTTGTTTGTTTTTAAATGTGTCAGCAATTCCATAGAAAGATTTTCCTATAGTTTTCAAATAAATGTCCATTTTACTTACACACAGTTAAAAAAAAATCAACACTGAAAAGTACCTTTCTTCTGAGTTTGGCAGCCAGCCTTCCCTGCCCTGAGATGATGTGATTTCACAAATGTTACCGTTTTCCAGTTAGTGTGAGCATCACCTGTTTCCTTCAGAAGTCAGGTATTTGATGGTCCGACTCTACATGGCCAGCATAGTCGATCTGATTATTCAGCACTTGCCTGTTTAAGTGCCCACTGAGCTTTGCTGTGGCCCTGCTGTGCCCACATGTGGACACAGGGAAAGCAGGAGAGCTGACTCCCATGCTCCTAATAGGGGAGCAAAGGTGGCCTCATGTTTTGTTCCTGTCTCAGTGTTCACATGGTGATGGCAGGTAGCACCGTGTTGTGTGAGAGCCTTAATTCCAGCACCAGTTACTGTGGTAGCTTTGGGAAAGTCATTTCTCACATCTGAAATTCATTTCTGTTTTGTCAAATGGAGGCAAGAGGGTGTATATATGTCTATACTGTGTGTGTTTATTCCCCCTGGAGGCAATGATTTGTGCTAACTCAGCGTTTAAGGTGACTTTCAAAGTATAACATTAAATGAGAGCAAACTGCATGTGCTAGATTTCCTGTATTCCCTTCAAAAATCCGAGATCTGAAATATCACCAGAACCAGGAGTTGCAGATCAAAGACCATGGAGTAGAATTTTAAGAAAGGAAATAATATTGATTTTTAACTGGTATTTCATTTGTTTCCTGTAGATTTTCAGTGCTTTAAAGTGAGACTAACGTTCAGAGTTTGGAAATAGCAGGCATTGGCTGTATTCTCCAGTAAGTGGCAGGCAGGCATTCTAGTCTAAGCTGAGATACTCTCAGACTACTGACGACATCACTTTACACGGACACTCTTTGGGTCAGAGAGAAAGAGATCTGTGGTGCGATGTTTTCAAGAACTTGCCTTTTTTCTTTCTTGGCATTAAAATGAAAATACCTCCTCAGGAAAAATTCCCCCTTTAACGTGGCTAGGCAGAAAATATCAAAATGTCAAGGCATTCATCCCTGCTCCCTAACACATGTCATGATTTGTTCCTCTCCCAGAGCTCGCTGCCCGTCTCTCCTCTGGGATCGATAGCTACCAGGTTTCTAGAAGAGGAGGAGCTGAGGTCTCACCATATTCTAGAGCGCTGGATGCCCACATTGAAGAACTGAAAAGAGAGAGTGAGAAGACCGTGAGGCAGTTCACAGCCCTTGTGTAGCCCTGCACAGCCACAGACGGAAGACTGGATTATAAAGTTCTAATAAAGCGATGCCTGCAAGAGCAGCACTGAGGAATCTGCAAATCGGGTACTTAGGTATTTTCACTGGCTTGTTTGAAGGACTACTTCCAATAGTAACTTGTGGGAATAAACCACTTTGCAGACTTTTCTCACATGAATATTTATTACTACAAAGCAGTACTTTTTTCTTTCTGACTTACATATGAATAGCCATGTACTAATTAAAGATTTTACTATACAGTTTGAAAATAGAGTAACTACAGAGCTTCCCTTAAAGGAAGTATGTAGTGGAGGCATGGCTGTGAAGTTGCTCAGCTAGCTCACTTGGTAGGTGCAAAGTCTGGCTACAAGTGTGTCAAGGGCCCCAGTGAAGTCCTTGGCAAGGAGGCTTTTACACACCCTCAAGGAGAAGAGAAGATTACATAGGTCAGAGCTGGATTTAGTGTGTGGAACTCGTGAGACATCGAGCCTGAATGCTGAAGAGAGGGTCAGATGGGAGACAGGATTTGAAGCCACATTGTTGATAGCCATGGAGGGCATGAGAGAGAGGAGAGCAGAGTTCTAGGCAGCTGAGGATCATAGGAGCCAGATCAGTACTGAAGCAGACCGTACAGTCAGGGCAAGGAGAAGGCACATGCTGGACTTGGCAGCTCAAGGACCCAGCTCCTTCCATTCTCCCTGCTAGAGGGTCTTTCCCATTAGCACAGAAACATCTTGGTATTCTTCCTTTCAAAGAAATGGAAAAGCTGCCCACCTACTCCATATATTTGCTCCTCTTTGGCAAACATTTCTAGAAATAGAAGGCTGTAGTGATGGTTTCTGGTTTGTTTTCTCTCTTGAGCCCTCTTCACCCTGAAGCTGCTGTCTTGCCTTGGAGGTTACTAATGACCTAATCTCCGAACATCATTCCACACAGCAGCCTCTTCCCATCCTCCCTTGGCTCCTGTGACCTGGTGCTGCTGGCTCCCTCTGTCTGCCTGGTCTCTCCACCTCATTCACAATCATTGGCTCTTCTGACTGGTGTGTTAGAGGGCCTGGATGTGTTGTGGATAGCCCCAGCCTTGTATTTTGATGCTAGTTCCACTTTCCTGGGAGGGGCTGCAGAGGAGAAGTGAATCTGTACATAGGTGATGTCTTGTGAACCTTCTGTCCAATTAAATTTGTAAAATAAAGGCTAGAGCCAGTGATTGGGCAGTAGAAGGGGAGGTGGAGAAAAAGGCTTAGGGGAGAGAGAAGAAGAGGAATTCGATATAAGAGGTAGTTGATGGACGAAGGTGAAGGAGTAGGAAGTCGACAACGGAGGAACGGAGGTGGAAGGACAAGCACACGGCCTGGATAAACTGCAAGTTATAAGGGATCTCATAGCTGGGGAATAGAGTAGTGTAATGGTAAATCTGCCCAATATAGGCGTGCAATTTATACCATAATTATTGAGTTGTGTTTTCCTTTACTGGTCTTATTTGGGTCGGAGATTTACCCCAACACTGGATGCACTTAGTGTACTCTGCTTAGAACTTTTCATCTGTTCCCAAACTTTTATGACCATGTGGAGCCCAGTGTTCTCTATAGACAAGCAATCAGATATGCTTCTGTTTTTGTGAGATGCCTTTATTTGGTAGTCTGAGAAGGCCTAGCTTTTATATTTTCAGCATAGAACTCCTGACTTTCCGTCTGGCCAAGATTCCACCTCAGGATGGAACCTGCGATTGCTACTTCCTCCATGCCACTCTTGGCCCCTTACAATGTCCTCTGCCCAGTTCACTGGGAGGCCCTGTGGCTTTTGCTTCTCTCAGATCCACCCACCGTGCTCTTTAGCTGCCACAAGCCACTCTCATCTAGAATCTAGGCGTGGCCTCCCTCCTGGTACCACTCTGGTACCTGACACCAATAATTCATCTTCACAGAGTATCCAGAGCTATGCCTTTAGATGATGAATGAAATGTTACTGCTTTCTGCTTTGCAATCCACAGAGGCTACTTACTGTATTCAGAATAAAATCCAAATGATGTATTGTGCCCACAGGACCTCGATGATCTGGACCTGTGCATAGCACTCATGGTGCTGCCCTCAGTGAGCTGCTTACATTAGGTTTCCTGAGGGCTTCCTCCATGGGCTCCTCACCCTCTGAGAAGGTTTTGTTACTTGGATTATGGCTCTTGGAGATAGGGGCTTCTCACACTCTGCACAAACCCATCTAGAGGGTGCTTAGCTATGCTGAATAAATGTCGTCCTTAAGGTGCCTGCATGCTGCCCTCCTGCTGCTACACATGCTAACCTCCTGGTCTCTTCTTTCCATAGTCTGTTGTTGCTGTTTTGCCCCATAGCACGGGGTTGCTTGGCTGCACTATCCCGTGTGGCATGCACTGGCCAGGGCCAGGGAGATGCTCTTCCTCTCACAGCATCCCTAGTGTGCCTGTCACAGCACTGGCCTCAACTGCTGCCGTTCTTGGTCTCTGTTCCCAATGGCCAAATAGCATGCTGCTCACATATGGGGAACTCAGTAACCATGGTGGGCACGTAAAAGTCCTGACCACCAGCCTTCATTTGTTCTTCTCTCTAGAATGAAAGTAATATTACTGGGGTTAAGAGATTTTACTGAAGATGGATTTCTAAAGGGCTGTTCAGACTGTGAGATATTATACCTGTGTAGATGAGTCTGAAGGAGTTTTTGAATTTCAGAGTCTCCCAAGCTTCAGATTAAAGATTTCCATCTCATGTCTTCACTGAGAGGAACAGGGACAGACCAGTCCCTGGGAGCACTCAAGGAATCATGAGATGCTATGAATTTCCTTAGAATTATCCTGCGTTCTTACAAAAGGTGAAATGGTCTATTGTTTAAATTTGTCAGAACATTGGATTATAGTTTAACCCTCAACTTTGTTTTTTCAAAAGATTTCCTACTACCTAAATTTGTCCAAAGTTAGTGAGTTAGTTTCTCAGAAGGTTTTATAAACTGTCACTGATCAGAGTTCCCAAATGAGATGGAGAGGATTGGAAGGTTATTGTTTTGTTGCCGCCGTTGATATTTGAGATAAGGTCTTGTGTTGCCCAGTCTATCCTGGAGCATCCTATGTAGCCCCGGTCAGCCTCCTGCCTTCACCTATGAAATGTCGAGAGCTCAGCACCGCCATTTTTGGGGAGCAAGTCTCCCTTTGGTGTTTACAGATATTGCTTTGTCAGATGAGTTAGTTCATTCCCCTTACCCTGGGTTCCTGATGAATTTGTGTCTAGGTTCTAGGACACAGGAGCTGTAATTTTCCCCAATTTATAGGGAAGTTAAACTGGTCTGTGGAGGGTCCTAGAGCCCTCCCTCTAGCAGAGCCCAGAGGTAGCAAGGACTCTGGGCACCAAATGACCTAATGACCTAATTCTAGCGCACCATTTAGGGGTGAACCTGAGCCACTGTACTAAGGCCCACACTTCAGTTTATCATCTGTAAGATAGAGCAGTGCAAACAATGCCTACCTCAGAGGTTTTGTGAAAATGAGCTAAGTGTATTTGTAAAGCACTTACAATCCTGCTTGGGACAGTATACTGTGGAAGCATCTTGACTGGGAAAGAACCTATAACCTTCTGTTCTGTGATATTTCCCTGACACCAAGCCCTGCCTCCCCTCTCTTAATGACAAGGAAGCCCTGGGAGAGCTGTGCCTGGTATTTTCTGTTTGCAGAATACCCTTGCGTCCAGAACCTAAAAGTTACAGGTGAAAAAAATACTTAAAACAGCTGTATGCCACTGAGGACATGGGTGACACAAACAGTTATCATGAAGAACACTGAAGCATAGGACAGAGACAAGAGAAGGGAGTTGTCAGCTTGTGCCTGAAAACTAGAACTAATATACCAGACACTGCCTTAGCCAGGCGTGGCGGCACATACCTGGAGGCCCAGCACCCAGAAGGCTGAGGCAGGAGGATAATAACAGCAGAACAGTGAACTTGCAGAGCCACATAGTAGATCTGGGTCAAAGGGAAAGTAGGGCTGGAGACAGTGATGGGTACATCAGCGCAGTTGCTCGAGGAAGGCAGCCCAGTTCCTTCTTAGGGACAAAGCAGAGGAGAAGACACTTTTACTTTATAGATTTATGGTGCCTCCATGCCTGGAGCAGATGCCTACCTTAAGAGAAGTCTCACTTGTTCAGTCCTAGTGAAGATTTGTTTAGGTGACAAGTGTCAGGGAGATTACAGTATTCTCCTGACTGATAAAGAGTTTGCTTTGCTTCCATTCAGTTACAGGTTGAAGGCATAGGGCTGAAGTGTGATCAGAGAAACTAGTTCTGAGGAGGTTGTGGGCAGGAGGGCATGAAGCTGGACCAAAGGGAATTCTGGGTGAGGCTGGGGGTGATGGCCTTGCAGGCCTTAGAGCAGCCCTCTGAAGATTGATCTCAGAAAGTTTGATAGTCTCAACACGGTGTTCACACTTTCCTCTGTGGGAACCTAGGATCTGGAGGTTTTATGCTGCCTCTTTGACAGTCAGTCAAAAGTGAGTTTACAGTCCTTCTGGGGAGAGAAAGCATCCAGTCCAGATGATACCTGAATGGTGGAAGGCCCAGAAAAGAGAGATGTGTGCACATGGGTTTTTCTGGCATCAAATTTGGTTTTTGTTAGATTCTTGAATTATCCTCCTGCCTCAGCCTTCTGGGTGCTGGGCCTCCAGGTATGTGCCGTCATGCCTGGCTAAGGCAGTGTCTGGTATATTAGTTCTAGTTTTCAGGCACAAGCTGACAACTCCCTTCTCTTGTCTCTGTCCTATGCTTCAGTGCTCTTCATGATAACTGTTTGTGTCACCCATGTCCTCAGTGGCATACAGCTTTTTAAAGTATTTTTTCACCTGTAACTTTTAGATTAAAAAAGAGATTTAAGAGTCGCAGCTTTCAGGACTGAAGTGCCCCTGGGGTGGATCCTGGCAAGAGATGTGAAATTGAACTCAAATCCTCCTTACCCAGGGTTAACTTTTCAAGTGCAGTAGAGAATGAAAACTATTCAGTAATAACAAACAAACAAACACCCAAATCATTAAAAACGGGCAAAGGAACAAGGCGTAGTGGTGCACATAATCTCAGGACTCAGCTGGGACAAGAGGCCCATGACTTGGAGCTCTGGCTCAGAACAACCATACAAGTACAAAAAGTTACATCAGCAAAGGATCTTTTAAAAATATATGCAGATGTGTAACAAAGCACATGAAAAGATACTTGGCATCACTGAATACCTGGAAATGAGATTAAAACCCACAGTGAGATACCACTGTAGAGCCACTGTGAAATGAGGGCACTGATTGGTGCTGAGGATGTGAGAAAAAGAAGCAATGCTTACATTGCTGATAGGAACTAAGGATGGTGCACACAGGGGGGAAACAGATGCCGCCGGTTCTTCAGAGAGCAGATGCCGAGTTGCCCATCAGGTAGTGGCATCAGTCCTAGGCATGCTCAAGGGAAGGAAACCGTCATGCAGAAAGCTGGTCACATGTTCACAGTGGCATTTTCACAACAGCCCCACAGTGGAAGCAACCCAGATGTCTACAGTTGAAGAGTGGGTGAGTGGCATGTGGCTAGCCATGCAATACGCTGTTATTTGGGGATGCAGAGAAAAGTATCTGGGAATTACCGTGCTGAATCAGCTACAGAACATTACAGAAAGTGTGGCTCTTTATCTGACGTGCCCAGATCAGACAAATTCATACAGGCAGGAAGTAGGTCAGTAGTTCTTGGTGGAAGTTGGAGGAAGTAGGACCAACTGAAGAGTACAGACTTTATCTTGGGAATTGTAAATATCTAGCACTCATAGCCGTGACCATTGCCCCATTCTGAGCACATCACATCTAACACTGAATTTGCATGCTTCAGGTTGGTGAGGTTTTAAAGGAATTCTTTCACAATTTCATATATATGTATGATCTATTTTGATAATAGTCCCCCGACACACACTATTTTATCCACTTCCCCTTCCACTGAGCCCCCTTCACAAGTCCTCTTACTATTTTCAGTGGTTGTGTGTGTGTGTGTGTGTGTATTCCTACTGCATTTAGACTTGCCTGAAAGCACATGGGTAGAGAGCAAGGGCAACTTAACCAGTGGCTACATCACTGATGACTATGACTCTTCCCTCCCCCAGCAGCCAATAACTGTTCATGTATCTTCACAGAGGGGTAAATTCCTGAGACTCTTCCCTAGTGAATTTTATGATATATGAATTTTATTTTCTATTTTTATTTTTGTAGATGCTCACGCTCTATAACCCAGGCTGGCCTAGAACTCATTGTGTAGTCCAGGCTGGCCTTGAACTCATGGTGGCTAATCCTGCTTCGCTCAAGGACTGGGATAATAGGCATGGGACACTAGGATTCTGAATTTTATCTTAATCTGTAAGTTCTTCTCCCTCCCCAACCCCCAATACTCCAAATACTCCTGATTCAAGGCAATACTGAAAAAGATAAGATGTTTGGTACATGTTGTAGTGAAATTGGCATTTTCTACTCTGGTTCATATTCTGGAATGTGAGACTCCTGTCAGAGTATGGATGATAGAGCTTCAGGAATACCTGTGTAGCAAGCTTTAGCTGATGTGATAACATGACTCAGAGAGATTTCCCAAGCATCTATGCTCTGGGTCCAGCTCTCTGTCGTGGGTGTGGTCTTGGTGCAGCTCCCCTAGAGGAGCAATTTCCAGAGTTACAGAGAGCGCTACTACAGGATCCATGTGGCTTCAGGGCTACAGGGAGCTTGGTGTTAGCCTCATGGCTAGATGGTTGCTTCTACTAGTCAAATGATTGCATACCACTTCCTGAAAATGGGAGGTCTGTGCCCTCAGACTTCTTGGCAAGCCCTTCTGATATTTCTCTGAGCTTGACTGGGCAAGGTAGAGAAAGACAATACAGTGTTAAGTGCTTACCTAAAACACACACACACACACACACACACCCCTGTATACACTCATACACATGTCTGTATACACAGTCCCACATATGAACACATGCATGTGTACACACAAAAGATGTGTCAAATCAGGGTATGAAACATTACAAGACAGCTCAAGTCCAGGGCAGCCCTTCCCAGTGGCCAGGATTCGCCTTCACCACCTTCTTCATTGCTTCCCAAATGAATAAAGGGCTGATAGCCTTGCTGTTGAGGGTTCCTCCTGCATTGTGGTGGAACCCTGAGACTCTCCTGAAAAAAGACTAAATGCAAGAAGTAAAATGCACAGCATTAAAGAGAATAGCAATTATGTTGACACTGAGCTATCAAAACACAAGAAAAGCAAATTTGTGATACAGTCTTACGTGTGCTTCTCCATTAACTCATTAAATAACAAGGCCTTGTGGCAGTTCTATCACCCACCATGCCTTGAAGCAGTCGTGTGTGCAGAAGATGTTCTGAGATGTTTGCAGCCATTCTAATGAGCTGTTGGAACATCTGTTATTTCTATTGGAACTAAAGCCACAGGTACTGCAACATCACTGTGGATTGCAGCCTCTAGTCACAACGGAAGAAATGTCACATTTCAGTTAGCCCATTTGTAGAGCCCTAGACTGACATTGTGGCTCTAGGCTCCTGGGGATACAGTCTGTGGCCACCAGGTTAAGATTTCAGAAACTTGCCTGTATCTCTCTTTACTCTGTTTCCCTGGAGACACTTTATTTGTTTAGAGAGACCAGTGTTTATACTTAATGTAAAAATTTTAAATGTATTTTACCTTTATGAGTGTTTTGCCTGAATGTATGTGTGTCACATAGTGATGTGTGTGCCTGGTGCTCCTGAAAGTCAGAAGGTGTCAGTTCCCCTGGAACTGGAGTTACAGATGATGATGTGCTAGAAATTGAACCTGGGTCCCCTGGAAGAGCAGCCAGTGCTCTTAATCTCTGAGCCATCTCTCTAGATCCTTAGCATAAACTCTCAAGAACAAGTTCTCAAATGGGTAGACTAGGTTGAGATAACAAACTAACTTAGTGAAACAATGGTACTTAAAAAAAATTCTCTGCAGCAGATTTGTCTTCTGAGGGAACTACTGTCTGTGTCTGATAGGTGGGGCATCCTGCCTGAGTTGTAGGTGGATCCCAGGGTTCACATGACCTCAAGGTTTTGGCAGCCGGGTCAGACCCCAGGGGGCTGGAACTTCTCAGTCTTTTTGGAAGAAAGTTAGGTGTGGTGGTTTGAGTATGTTTGCCCCATGGAAAGTGCTACTCTTAGGAGTGTGGCCTTGTTGGAATAGGTGTGGCTTGTTGAAGGAAGTGCATCACTATGCAGGTGTGTTTTGAAGCTCTGCCCATTGTGGAAGAGACCCTCCTCCTAGCTGCCTGTGAGACAGTCTCTTCTCTTGGCTGCCATTGGATCAAGACATAGAACTCTCAGCTCCTTCTCCAGCACCATGTCTCCCGGATATCTCCATGCTTCCTGCTATGATGATAATGAACTAAACCTCCGAAACTGTGAGACAGCCACAATTAGATGTTTGCCTTTATAAGAGTTGCCTTGGTCATGTGTCACTTTCTAGCACTGGAAACCCTAAGACATGGTGGTCAACAGCTCAAGTTCCTATCTGCCACAAGCCCAGCCTTGTGACATCTTTTGTAGGCTGCAGGTAATTAAAGAGACTCTGGACCCCGTGGCCATCTCTTTTGACACAATGATAGAGAGTTCTACCTTTTACTGTGGACAAGGGGCACATAGCATAGCTGGTCTTGCTCTGTGAACCCCAAGAAAACTTTGCAGTGCCCAAATGCATTCTTCTGGGCACTGAGGCAGGGGAGGCAAGAGAATAGTTGACACGGAGAGGCAAGGCAAAGCTTGGGTGGTATAGGCAGTGGTCCCAATCTGCCATCACACACAATTTTCTGCATCTTTATGCAATCTCTAAAACCACAGCTAGGAATAATATTTAACAACGCAACAAAATGACAACTCCATCAGACAGGAGTCTGCTGCTGGCGTCCTTAGCTACCTCAAACTGGGTGTCTGTTTCCGCAAAAGAAACAAGTTCTTTAAATTAGTGTTTGTCACTAATGTTTCAGATTAGCTTACAAGGTAATGGGCTTTATCATGGCATCTCATTTTTAAAAAATATTAGGTCTAAAAATATTTGATGGGATTAAAAAATCAATGCATAATATTATTTTAAAGTTCAGAAATAAACTTGGTAAAGAAAAGAGGAAGAATCTCAATTATTGCACTTTTGTGTACAGTCTCTACTGCTAAGATTTCTGAATAAGTACTGCAAAGAAAATTAACTGTTTTTGTGTCTTATCAATGTGGGCTGTGAAGAATTTAAAAATATCTAGACAGGGATTGTATATCGTCTCAAGCATAAATTCTAATATAAAAGTTAACGTCATTCAAGAAAGCTTAGGATTGTTATTAAAAAAAAAAAAAACTTCTAAAGACTCCATTGAAAGTTTCACATAAACTGTATCTTTTCTAATGTGTGGCTTTTATCTTTTTCATTGTAATTACATATTTCAGAGAAATGTAAAGGAATTTGTCTCATATTGTCTTACGTCACATTGTCATATTGTCTTGTTCATTTTCTGACAGTGTATAAGAATTCCTGAAGCAACGTACATTAGTCACTTTTTTGTTGCTGTGACAAAATACCATGGCCAAAAGCAATTTAAGAGTTTATTTTGGCTTATAGTTCCAGAAGGCGAGAGTCCTCTCAGCAGAAAAGTTATGGCATTTTAGCAGCAGCAGGAGCAGGAAGTGGGCTGGCCATGCTTTCATCCATACACAGGAAGCACAGAGAGATCAGGAAATGGGTGAGGCTATAAGGCCCCAAAGCCCTCCAGTAACATATTTCCTTCACAGATTGTCACCTCATGCCTTAGGGTTTCTTTTGCTGTGACAAAATAGCACAAGACCAAAAGCAACTTACAAAAGAAAGTTTAATTTGGGATTCAGGGTTCAAGGGGGCTAGAGTCCATGACCACCATGGTGGGGAGCACGGCGGCAGGCAGGCATGGTGGTAGAGTACTAGCCAAGAGCTCTCACATCTCCATCCACAAGCACAGGCAGAGGAGGAGGTGGGGAGGGAGATGAGGGGAGAGACTGGGAATGGTGTGGGCTTTTGAAACGAAACATACCTCTTCCAACAAGATCATACTTCTTAATCCCTCTCAAATACTTCTATCAACTGGGGACCAAGTATTCACATACCCAATGAAATGACCTACGGGGGCCTTTCATATTCAAACCACCACAGGGTCTATTTCATCTTAAAACTCTCTGGTAACACACCTATCACTGAGAGAAGTCAGGAAGTCAGGGCAGCAACTCAAAATAGGAACCGGAGGCAGAAACTGAAGTGGAAGCCATGGAGTAAGCCATGCTGCTTGCTTGCTCCTCATGGCTTGCTCTGCCTGCTTTCCTATACAGCCCAGAACACTTGCCCAGAGATAGCACTGCCCTACTGTAGAACATCAGTCATTAATCAAGAAAATGCCCTATAGACTTACCTATAGACAATCTGATAAAGGCATTTTCTCAATTGAGTTTCCTCTTCTCAAATAACTCTAGTTTGTGTCAAGTTGGCAAAACCCAAACAACTAACTAGCATACCTCCCAAAAGTTCTATAATCTCCCCAAATGCCACTGCCAACTGAGGACTAAGTGTTCAAATACATGAGCCTATGAGGGGCATCTCTCACTCAAACCACCACCAACACAATTTATAAAGGAACAGGATTCAGTTGGCTCATGGTTCTGGAGGCTGAATATTCAAGACTGGATAAGCACATCCCACAAGGCCCTCCTGTTACTGTCCAAGGACAGCAGGGAAACAGAAGAAGTAGGTGTGTGTGAAGGAGTCTAACATGGGGCAGCCTTGCTTTAGAATTACTGCACTCAAATAGTGCAGATTCATGAGAACTTAAGAGTTTGCTCAGTCTCCCCCAAATTAGGGATTAATCCAATCTGAGAGCAGCATAAACTCTCAATGTCCTAAGATTGTTAAAGGTTCTACCTCCCAACACCACTGTCTTAGTTAGGGTTTTGCTGCTGTGAACAGACACCATGACCAAGGCGACTTTTATAAGGACAACATTTAATTAGGACTGGCTTATAGGTGCAGAGGTTCAGCCTATTATCATCAAGGCCAGAGCATGGCAGCGCCTAGGCAGACCTGACACAGGAAAAGCTGAGTTCAACATCTTCATCTGAAGGCAAACAGGAGAATACTGACTTCCAGGCAGCTAGGATGAGGGTCTTAAAGCCCACACTCACAGTGATAACACCTACTCCAACAAGGCCACACCTATTCCAACAAGACCATACCTCCAAAGTGTGCCACTCCCTGGGTCAAGCATATTCAAACCACCACAACTACTAATAGTAAAATTCAACATGAGTTTGAGTGTGTGTGTGTGTGTATGTGTGTACATTGTGAGTTAGTATGTGTATACATGGTGGATGTGTGGAGACTAGAGCTTGGCACTGGGGTATCTTTATCATCTTCCACCTTATTTTTTTGAGATAGAGTCTTTTAACCAAGAACCTGCTATTTTTGCTAGATTGGCTGGCCAGTAAGCACTGAGTATCCTCCTATCTCAGTCTACCCAGTGCTAGGGGTATAGATAAATATTGCAGCACCCATCTTTTTACAAGGCAGCTGGAGATCTGAACCCAGGTCCTCTTGCTTGAGTGGGAAGTACTTTGCACATTAAGCTATCCCTGTGATCCTCAACTGAGTTTCAAGGAAACAAACCATGTTTAGACTGTAGCACATAAGGATTTTGGGTTAGGTACTTTTCATTGTTGTGATAAAATACCATGATCAGAAGTGACCTATAGATTAGTTTCTTTTGGCTTACAGTTTCAGAAGGAGAGTCCATAATGGTGGGGGAGGCACGGCAGTAGTAGAGTTACATCTCTAACCACATGTAGGAGACAAAGAGAGTGAACTGGAAGTAGGGCGAGGGTATAAACCCTCAACATCTGCTCCCAGTGGCATATTTCCTCCAGCGAGTCTGTCCTAAATCTCTGTGCACAGTACCACTGCCCTAATTTGCTTCTCTGTCGCTGTAATGAAACTGGAATGATAACTACTTGTAGGAGAAAGGGGTTTACTTCTGGATACAGGTTACAGTTCATCATCGAGAAGAACCCAGGCAGGAACTCAGATCAGGAACCTAGAAGAAGGAACCGAACCAGAGACCATGGGGGAGTGCTGCTTATTTTTCATGCTCTGCTCAGCTACCCTTTTTATACAACCCTGGACAACCTGCCCAAGGATAGCACTGCCCACAGTGACCTGGACTCTCCCCCATTAGTCATTAATCAAGAAAATGTCCCCACAGGAATGCCCATGGACCATTCTGATAGAGGCAATTTCTTAGTTGAGGGTCTGTCTTCTCAGGTGATTTGAGTTTGTGTCAAATGATAAAAACTGCCCAGCATAGCAAATGACTGGGGACCAAGCATTCAAATACCCAGGCCTGTAGGGGACATTTCTCATTCTAAGCACCACAGGTATCCTTCAGTTAGTTCTCAGGAAGACTCACCTCTGAAGGCTGTTTAAATATTATTATTTAGGCTTTTTACAGACAACTCTTCTTTTGGTGTGCAGCTATTAGAAGACAGACTGTGACCAGGATTCTGACTTGGTTCATGCGTCATCTAAACCATTTCTGTGGTTGAATCTATTTTGATTAATGACTATCCATACGAGAGCTGCCCAGATGACAGTCCATCCATTTATTAATTGTTCCTCCAAACATTAATGAAACACAGCCCTTATCTTGGAAGATGAACACCTCTTGAAGATGCCAACACAGGTGATGTGGGTGCCAGCTCCTCTTCCAGCTCCTAGAACATCTGACAATTGTGCATGGCAGGACTAATGATACACCTGCGCGCTTAGCAGTTTGTGTCACCAATGCTTGAGGACAGCCCCCAGGCTCAGGGCTCAGGCCCAATGAAATGGATCTGAGAGCAGAGGTTGAGGGCAGGGGCTCAAAGCCAGCTCACCACTTAGCAGCTGCATGCCCTTGGGGAGAATCTTTATATTCAGAATTCATCCTGTGATTCTAACTTACCAAGCCTGACCCAGGGCATGCAAGATGCTGAATAGGAGACCTGGAGAGCTGAGAAGCACAGTTGGCTTCCCCACAGGGATGTTCACAAGCTTCTCAGCAAGAGATGACCAGTCAGATTTTCAGCCGAACTTCCTTATTTTTAAATGTTGGGATCAGTTAAAAACTAAGTAGAAAGGGCAAAGGCCTCAGGAAATGGAGAGTAGAGACAGCAGGGGAGGCCATTTCTTTTGCTCACAGTGCTTTGGGGGAACACCAAAGCCACAGGATCTAGCCATTTGCCACATGCTCACTCAATTCTCCAGGGAGAATAGGGTTTATTTCACAACACAGTGACCTCCTTTAAGAGCTAAGGCAACCAGCAATGGTACACATGCTTGAAATCCTGCAACTTGGGAGGCTGAGGCGCAGGAGTTGAAGGCCAACCCTGAGCGATATATAGTAAGGCCCTGTCTCAAAAACAAAACAAACTCAAATCGCTAGGGGTTAAGGAGATGGCTCAGTTGATAAAGCGCTTACTGTGTAAGCAAGAGGACCTGAGTGGGGTCCCCAGCAGCCACATAAGAAGGCAGGTGTTATGGTGCCTGCCTGTAATCCTAGCACAGGGGAGCCGGATGCAGGAGGGTTCCTGGAACCTGTCGGCTAGCTATACAATTTAGCCAAATCAGTGGGCTCCAGGCACAGTGTGACCATCTCAAAAACAAGGTGGAGAGACACCGAGGAAGGCACTCAACACCGACTTCCTGTGTTCACACGTATGCTCACATGCACACAAACCCACATATGTGAGCCCTATCACACAAACTTCAGTTATAAAGCTCCTGGGGTGGAGAATTTCATTCCTTTTAGACAAAGATTCTTTCTTTAAGATAGAGGCACAGACATGTCCTTCCTTCCCCTGGACTTAAGAAATGTCACCATTTGATCATATATGCTTAAACCCACAAAGAATAAAAGATTAACATAAATTTGTGTGTGGCCTTTCTAAGTTCTCTTCTGTCTTCAGAAGCATCTGCTGTGGTGATGAAGGCACTCACATGTCACAGCCACAAGCTGGGCAGTTCCGTGTGTCACCAGAGGTAACAACAGCTACACCACATGTGAAACCTGCAGTCAGCAAATGAGCACCTGCCAAGGCCACTCCTGGATCCTGGGGTTGGGTTTAGGTCAAACAGATTTCACTCTTGTACTTTCACTAGAGTGAAATGTTGAACTGCCAGGTTTGTGTTTGGCTTTTTCAAATACCAAGCTGTTTTCAAAAATGGCTAATCATTTTACTTGCCCACATTTGAGGGTTCCAGTTTAACCCTGTCCTCACCAAATCTTGACAGTTATCCTACTGAGTGTAGCCTGGTAACTCATTGCCAACCTTTGGAGCAGAAATGTTTACATGGACCCAGGTGTTAAAAGCTTGGCTCCCAGTTTGCAGTGCTGTTAGGGGTGGCGCTTTCAGGAAGTGCAGACTAGTTGCAGGGAGTTGTGTCATGGCTTTGAGCTCTTGAGGGGTAGGTATATCGAGACCCTAGCTCGTTATTTATTATTTATTTATTTATTTATTTAGGCTTCTTGTTTGTTTCTTTGCTACTATAAAGTGAGAAGAAGCTTCAGTCTACCTCATGTTCCTCACCAAATCTGTTTCACCATAGTCTCAAAGGAACATAGCCGAATACCACACACACTGAAACTCTGACAGCATGCACAGAGACGGTCTCTTCCCCTTACGGTTCTTCAGCTTAGGTATTTTCTTATAGTAGTGGAAAACTAATACTTGTTATGGGATTAATTTGCATTTTGCTAATGACTAAAGATGTTGAGCACATTTTTTACAGGGTTATTAGCTATTTTCATGCTCTATTTTCTTTGATGCAATGCATATTTAGAACTTCCGTGCAGTTTTTAATTGGGTTGCTTGCTTTCTTATTAAGAAGGTACAAGGGCTCTTTATGTATGCAATACAGCAATTCCACTTCTAGGGACCTGCAAATTAAAATGGAAACATGTATTTCTATCTCTCTCCCACATATATATATATATGTGTGTGTGTGTGTGTGTGTGTGTATGTATGTATACATACATACTGGTATAAAGCCTTTGAATGTCTATAACTGCATTCATAATAGCCCAAACCCAGAGACAATCTAAGAAAGTATCCATCAACTGGTAAATTAAATGCATATTATATTCAACCAGGACAATATTATAGTGCAATGCAGAGTAGCAAACTATAGTTTCATTTTATAGCATGGATAATCTTAAACAATCCATACTAAGCAGCAGAAGCTGCGAGTCATGGATAATGTGAGTCCATGTAGAAAAAGTAGTCTTCCCTAGAGTAAGAGCTGGGCCTGGGGAGGTTTTACAGATTAAGAAGCATGTGTTAAATCAGCATTGTGGAATGACTATACAATCCAAGGACTTAGGAAAACGGCAAAGGGCACATATATATAAATAAATGTCATGGTCTGTAATTTAGATCTCAAAACTCCTTTTAAAAACACACCAAAATACAACCATAACAAAGTACTTTCAGAGAAAAAAAAATCCTGTTTGATTTTTAAAAAAATAGTTCAGACTGACAAAGACATCACGAGAAATTTACAGGCAAGTATCTCCATGAATGTAAATGCAGAAGCCATTTATGAAATATTAACAATTTAAATCTATTGGTAAATTTAAGTCTACCTGTCCAGTTTGAACAGTGACAATGCTGCTGACCCATCGACTGCGGTCCAAAAAAGGATACTTTTGCCATCCTGGATGAAATGCTACATCCCAATTCCTGGTCATGATTCTATAGGCTTGGCAAATGCCAGTGGATCTGTAAGGCTGCTCTGCTAGGAGAAGTACAAGGGGAATGACAGCCTATTGAGAAGTCGGACACCAGGGAGTGTTGGGAGCCGACTCCTAGCAGAAAGCGGCTATCATCTTTGTAGCCATCTCAGGCCATATGCTCTGATAAGAGACTTGTTTTTCAACAGCCTACAACAGCTGAGCACACTCTGATAAACATCTTGTTTTTCTCATGTATCTTGTTTTGCTGTTTAGTGCCCCCAGCTGCAAGGCGCATGTGGTATCCACGGCTACAAGGCACGTGGTAAAACACCTTCAATTTTGCTCCCCTGCTTGTCCACGAGGGCAAGGCATGTTGGTAAAGGGTATAAATACCTAGGGTTTCCATTCAATAAGGGAGACTTGAACAGACTCTCTGTCTTGTCTCCATTCTTTGTGTCTCTTGCTCCTCCATCCCCATTCTCTCTCTTGCTAGACCCTGACCCGCAGACGGAGCAGCAGAACAGGCCATTACAAGGGTGCTTGGTAGATTGATTTCCACTAGGGAAAGGTAGCTGCCTCCAGGCTCAGAGCTTCATGATTCTACCTGAGGACCTCTGTTTGTCTAAAGATACTCCCTGGGTGTGTGTAGCATCCAGATCAACCCCATGGGGAGCATATTCTGGCTACTGGAACTATGACAAATGTGTTCTCCTGTGGGATGTGTAAACCATGAAGTAGTTGTTGGCAGACATGCCAGTCTAGGGAGATTGTAGGCTCAAGTGGTACTCACTACCCGGTGGCTTGTGTGCACATGGCTTGAGAGTCTCAACTGCCAGAAGACCACTGAGGAGAAGCAGGATGTGACCATCTTAATGAGGCCCACAATGTCTAACCCATTAATATATGGGGTTGACTGATTCTGGCTCCTTTTCTGTTCCTTGGAGCACACACATCATCCTCGTATTTTGGTCAAAATGACAAGCGAGTCAAAACAGCTTATCAGTACAGTCTGAAAGTTGCAGAACAGTCACTAGACCTTCCCTTGAACAAAGCGTGCACCACAATAGTGAGGTCCTTGCAAAAGTTCTCAGCAGAGCTGAACTGAAGGCTTTGCTCTAGCTATGAACAAAGGACATGAGAAGATGCTGCCTACTGAATTCCTTAGCCAAGATCTGTGATCTCAGCCTGTACTGGAAGGGACAAACACTGACAGTAACTGCTTATTCCTTTTATGATCATGTTCTTCACTGGACGAGGTTGGTAAAGTGGGCTTGAGTTTAGTTCTCTTCCCAGCTACACTGGATAAACTTGGGAGAGTGCTTGCCATTGGAATGTTCATCATGATTCTGTCTGGAAACAAGTGGTTATTTTCAGTTTCCTGATGAAGTATCTTGGATAGATTTCTTATTTTCAGACCTTAGTATGCAGTTAAGCTATTGCTAGTATTGATTTAATAGCCTCCTCTTTTTAAAAAAAGAGTCTCTTCATATCATATTATAGTTAAACTGTCAAGAGCTCAGAAAAAAGAGGAAAAACCCAACCCTGAAAGATACAAGAAAGAGATGCACCAAACTGGATTATAAAGGGACAAACACTAGAAGTACTAAAGGCTTCTCAGCATACACTCTGAACTTTAGAGTCTAAAGATCCAGTGGGAATTTGTGGAATAATCTCTTTCAGGCCTTAGAAAAAACAACTGCTAACTTAGACCACTGTGTCCAGAGAAGTCATCCTTCAGGATCAATTTGAGAAATGAAGACTATCAAAGATTGGCAAACACTAAAAGAGCTCATGACCATTAGGTCAGTATATGATTTAAGTATAAGAGAACTAAATTAGTTAACTAAGTATAAGATACTTAATCCCACCCACAGATAGAAGAAGTAAGACATAAGAGATTTCAGTAAAGGAGAAATCTCACTAGAAGAGCAGATAACAAGAATCAGGGAGAAATAAAATATTATTGAGGTATAAACCATCAAGAGCCTGATGTGAATAGGGCAAAAGAAGAGCATTAGAATATTCTAAACTATAAAAGTAATTTTTATTCACCAGATGTCATTGTCATCTCAGGCTTACTACTGAATAAGCTCACCCTTTCTAGCTCTTTCTGAACTCTGGCTGGCTGGTTCAACTCAGGTGTTCTGGCTCAAACTCCTCTGGGCTGACTAATTCAATCTGGCTTGTCTCTCAGCTTCTCGCTGAATTGCTCTGCTTGGCCTCAAATTAACTCTGGCAATTTGTTCTAATCTTCTGGTTCCTTCTTATTCTCTGACTTCAACTGCCTCTGCTGACCTGGACTGAACTGCGTGAACTCACAAATGAACTCAATTCCACTACACTGCACTGACTGCACTGACTCCCAACTCTCTCTCCTCTCTCTCTCTCTCTTCTCTCTCTCCTCTCTCTCATCTCTCTTTTCTCTCTCTCTTTCTCTCTCTCTTCTTTGTCTCTCTTCCTCCCTCCCTCTTTCCTTCTCTCCCTCACTGCTCTTAAATAGCTTTCCTTTCCTGTCTGTTCTCATGAGAGTTGAGTGTATCCTATCTCTGACTCATTCTGTCAAATCTTTCTCTGATATGTCACTTGGTCTGCCCTTCAATTAGACTTCTTTGTTTGAGATTAAAGTGTACTAAGGGTGTGTCTGTATTCCAGCCAGATCACACTATAATCCAGAATGTGGCTGCATTCTGGCCAGATCCCATAGACCTAGAAGGTCTTTGGATGTGATCCCTTGCCAGAGCAGCCATGTTGCTGGATTAAAATTCCTCTACACTAAACAGCTAGAAGATCAACAAAATTACACTAATTAGTACATACTTTCAATAATAACTGCAAATGTAAGGGGTCTTAATTCCTCAGTTGAAAGACACAGACTAGTTGACTAAATTTGAAAAGAAATCCAAGTAGTCAATGTCTGCAAGAAACTTATTTTACACTGTCAACATAGACACAGTCTGAAAGTATAGGAGAGAATCTGACATTCCAAGCAAAAGGGACCTGAAAGTAGGAATGACTGTAGTCATATCTGAAAAAGTATAATTTAAACCAGAATTAATAAGAAGAGACAAAGAGAGACACCATCAGGACACAATAATAATAATAATAATAATAATAATAATAATAATAATATATGTATATATGCATTGAATGTTGGTGCATTCACTTTCGTAAGCACTACTGGGCATGACGTGTAATAATGATGGATAACTTCAATACTCCCAAGTTGACAAGTCAGGGTTAAAGTACATAGCTTATGGAATAAGTCTTTCCATATAACAGCAGATGGAGACACAGTCTATTCAGCCACTCACACAAATTATTCCTAATTAGATACTTTATGTGAGATCCTATCTCAAAAAACAAAGTTGAAGGCTCCTAAGAAAAGATAGCTGGTAGGCTGGACATAGTAACTCACACTTTTAATCCTATCTCTCCAGGGGCAGAAGCAGGAGAATCTTTTGAGTTCAAGGCCAATTTGGTCTACATATCGAGTTCAAATTCAGCCAGAAAGATGCTGAGTCAGAAGAAGAGAAAGAGGAGGAGGAGAAAGAAGAAATAAATAAATAAATAAATAAATAAATAAATAAATAATAAATCTGAGGTTGATCTCTGGCTTACACATGCATATCTACAACACATACACACCCTTCAATGAATGTGAAAACAAATAATCAATCAATCAATCAATCAGTAGCATCTCTACACATCAATAATGAACTGCTGGAGAAAGAAATCAAGAAGACAATTCTGTGAAGAGTAGCCTAAAATAAACCAAGAAACAAGCAAGTAAAGAGCCAGGAATAAGGCTAAGCACAACCTAAGTGAACAACCTCTGTAATACAACTAAGAAATACTGAGGGAGGAACTGAAGAGGACACTGGAAGATGGAATGATTGATCACCCATGCAAATGGGCCCAGCAGAATTAACAGTGTTAAGATGGCCAATATTCCTAAAAGCAATCTTCAGAGTCAATATAATCTCTATTCAAAGTACCAATGCCATTCTTCATAGGATAGAAAGTATTCTTTAGCATCTTAGGGAAGCACAGAAGACCACAAACAGCCAAGGCAGTTCTAAGCAAACTGAGCCCCGCTCGGGTATAACAATACTGTACATTCTCTAGTGTAGAGCCACAGCAACAAAACCAGCATGCAGACCACTGGAATAGAACAGAGGATCCAGAAATAAACCCACATAGCTACAGCCATCTGATCTGTGACAAAGGTACTAAAAATCCATGTCAGGCAGGGAAGCCAGCCTGTTCAACAAAGGGCACTATAAACTGAGCATCCACATCCAGATGATTGAAATCAGACCCTTATCTCTTACTCTGCACAGAACCCGACTGAAACCAGATCCAAGTGTAAGACTAAAACAGGAACAATATACGTTGCAAATTAATGAGAGACAAAACTAGAAACAACATACCTTGAAAGTTAGTGGGAGACCCAAACAGGAAAACTCAACCTTGCAGATTAAGCATTCTGTTTGTAGTTAAGACAGTTAATAAGTTCCTGATTGTCCTGGGTTAAGTTAAGGTTTCTATTTGTAATTAAGACTAAGTTCCTGTTTCTTAGCTCTGATGTAAACTGCAAAACATGTTCTTCAACCTACACTAAACTTGTAACCCCATTCACATGATACATGTCCTTATCTCTGTCCCTTCCCTTTAACTGTATCTTTCCAACACTGTATGACTGCCACCCCTCTCGCCTCTGTAAACACCTATAAAAGGCTCCTATAAAAGTCGCTCAACTCCTGACGTAGGGTGAGACATCCAGCTGGCCAGACCTGGGTGCACCCCAACATGCTTCGTGCTTTAATTGGACACTTGTGGATTTGGTCTTGTCTCCTCGTGATTCTCAGGTTTAACCCGAGACCTTAATGTAAGATGGAAAATGTTGAAGCTACTAGAGGAGAACTCAGGGGAAATGTATCGGTATACCTACAGGCACCAACTTGGCTGAATGGGACGCTGAGAGCTTAGGAGTGAGAAGCCGTGATAAGGACTTCTGGCCTCCCTCTAGCTGCCATCTTGCATCCCCGCGTGTGTGCGCCTTATCTCAGTTGGGGTGCCCGAGAACCCCTAAGCTTGAACCTTAGTCCCTCGTGCAGCCCCATTTCCACCCCGACAAGATGAAAGAAACGATCACGAACCAGGAAAAACTCGCCAAACTGCAGGCACAAGTGCGCGTTGGTGGGAAAGGAACAGCTCGCAGAAAGAAGAAGGTGGCTCACAGAACAGCCACAGCAGATGATAAAAAACTGCAGTTCTTCTTAAAGAAGTCAGGGGTAAACAACATCTCTGGTATTGAAGAGGTGAACATGTTTACAAACCAAGGAACAGTGATCCATTTTAACAGCCCTAAAGTTCACGCATCTCTGGCAGCCAACACCTTCACCATTACAGGCCACGCTGAGACAAAGCAGCTGACAGAAATGCTTCCCAGCATCCTAAACCAGCGTGGTGCAGACAGTCTGACTAGTTTAAGGAGACTGGCTGAAGCTCTGCCCAAACAATCTGTGGACGGAAAAGCACCACTTGCTCCTGCAGAGGACGACGACGATAATGATGATGATGATGATGATGATGAAGTTCCAGAGAATTTTGATGAGGTTTCTAAGAATGAGGCAAACTGAATGGAAGCAACTTCTGAAGAAGGTGACATTTGCAGAAGTTACAGGAGCTGCTATTTTATATCATGACTGCTTTTTAATTTTTTTTGTTTATTATGGATCTGATAAAATCTAGATCTTTAATATTTTTAAGCCCAAGACCCCTGGACAGTGCAGCTCTTTTTAGTTTTTGCTTATATCTAATTCATTCTTTGCGGCAAATTAAGCTGAATAAGCCTGGGAATAAAGTTTGGAAAAGGTTAATAAGATTCTTTGCCTAGTTAAAAAGAAGAAGAAGGAGGAGGAAGAGGAAGAAGAGGAGGAAGAGGAGGAGCAGGAAGAGAGAGAGAAGAAGAAGAAGAAGAAGAAGAAGAAGAAGAAGAAGAAGAAGAAGCAGAAGAAGCAGAAGCAGAAGAAGCAGAAGAAGCAGAAGAAGCAGAAGAAGCAGAAGAAGCAGCAGCAACAGCAGCAGTGATAAGGGAGAGCTTGCTAGAGTCCAAAGCTCGGCTCAGCAGAGGGAACAGCAGGGCAGAGAGGGTATGGAGGACAGAGCAAATCCCTGTTGGATATTCATCCAACAGAAGATTAACATCCAGAATTTACCAAAACCCAAAAACTGTTGCAAGAACAGAATGATCCATCATGCACAAGAAAAGACCTGAACAGATAACTTTCTAAAAGATGTGCAAAAACCCCAGTATATAATGTATATACATATGTATTTATTATTTATGCATATGTGTACTCATAGATATGGGTAAATGTTTACTATCTGCAGTCTTTAGGGAAGTGCTGAACGACATTGATACTCCAGCTGATCCCAGTTAGAGGCTGTCATCAAGAACATAACAATAAATCCCAGTGAGGGTTCAGGAGGAAAAGCGACCCTACGTGCTGCTGGTAGGAAAACAGAGTACAGAGCCACTGCGGACATACTCAACATTCATCAGGAAGCTAAATGATAGCTGGTTTGTGGTCCACTGTGGAACAGCGGTTAAAGTCCCATCATCCCTTGGGAAGCTGGAGGACTGTGAATTTGAGACCAACCTAGGTCTCAAAACAAAAACAAAACCTGTTAGGGTCCAAGAATCACTGAAGGAAGACCCCAGACTCAAATAGTATACAAAAGCAGAATGTTTATTCAGCTGAATTTCCTGCATGCAGGGGTCTCCCCATTCGGGAATGGAGACCAAGGTGTGTGCTCTTCAGGGTCAGTTTAAAGCCTGTTAGGGTAGGAGTGGTGACTTTTACCTTTCTTTCCCTAAATTGGTTGGCTCTATCTCCAGGGGTATGGGTGCCTTCGTGATTGGTTAGGGCTCTGGGGAATTTCCAGGGTGGTAAGGCATCCTTGGATTGGCTGCCCAAAGCTGTGGTTGGCTGACCACAGGTTCCTGGATCCTGATTCTCATTTCTGGGAAACAGAACCTTACTTAGGCCTAGTCTCCTAAATTGCCAGTTTGCAGCCTGTCATGGAGTCAGCCTGGCTCTGGCTAACTTAGTCCTCTCGAAACCATAGAGGGGGCAGAGGAGCTATCCCAGTGGGTAAAGGGCTGACCTGATAGCATGAGAACCTAGGTTTGAATCCCAGAACCCATGCAAAGCCAGACACAATAGGTGTGTCTGTTATCCCAGCATTCCTACAGGGGAGGTTGGGGCAGAGATGGGGACTCCTCAGACACTCATAGCCAGCCTGGTCCATGGAGCAGCAAGCACCAAAAAGACCCTGTTTCAAAGAAGGTGGAACTTGAAGACTGACATCTGAGGTTGTCCTCCGATCTTAACACTCGTGCTGTGGTACCCACCCATTGTTGCTCACATATGCACACACATAACACATATAAAACCAAAAGAAAAATCCCAGCCAAAAGTCAAAATAAAAGCAAAGGAAGTCCTAAAACACTAAATGAAGCTGCCCTCTTGTCTAACTAGAGCTCTCTTGGGCATATCCCAGAAGGAAGGTAAGCCAGTCCTCGGTAGTGATAATCTGCACCCAGTGTATAGTTGTGGGGCTATTGACTACTGAAGAGCAGATAGGGGAGGAAAAGCACAAATTAGCAATAGCTTGGAAGAAAAACAAAAACAAAAAAATCATATTGAGACTGATCCTATGAACACTTACTTACAAATAGGTATAAAGAACCCAGTGCCAAGGAATAGAACAGTTTAAGTCCAAGAGGTGAGTCTTCAAAATCACAGCATATCAAAATAGAGACACGGAGAAGCTGAATGCGAAATTTAAGGACATTGATTTTTAATTGAAAATCATACCACCAAGAAAACCTCAGGTTCCAGTGGCTTCACCAACAAATGCTTTCGAACATTTACGGAGGAAAAAAGCCTGCATCAGCTTTCCAGCAATTCTCTAGTTGCTTTCAAGGCTATCAGAACCTCCACAGAGTCTAAGGAGGGCATTGCAAATGGAAAAGGGCAAGCCAATCATCAGCAAATCAGATCCTTTGCTATAAGGGACATGTGGCCCATGACTGTACTCCTGGTACCTGAGAGGCAGAGGCAGGAGGATTGCTGCAAGCTCATGGTCAGTCTGGTTTACATAGTGATTTTCAAACCAGCCAAAACTACAGCATGAGACCCTGTCTCAAAATCAAACCAAACCATGTGATATATGGGAAGGGTAATATATTGAGACCAGGCTGTGTTTATTCTAGAAATACAAGTTTTGCGTTGCCTCACCCTAACTAGGACAAGTATTGAACACATGCTGAGATAGAAAACATGGAGCAGACACCTACTGTCTTCACCACATCTACCCAGAATAACCAGACAAGGGGAAGAAACAAAGGATAGAACAAGAGAGGAGGAAAAAAAGTTACCCACAGGCAACGTGATGCTGTGCACAGAAAGCCCAATGGGGCCTCCTTATTGAACTGTGAACAGTTGATAAGGCAATTTAGGAATGCTTCACTGGATATAAAATCCATGCATAACGATAAATGCATTTTACAGACTAGAAACAAACAATGAGAAATGAACATAAAGGTGAGACCATTTACCAGAACATCTAAAACTATAGCAATGTACATCCAGAAACAGCGACTACATCACAGACCAGCCTCTTCTGTGACCTACTAAATGTTTCCAAGGGAAGTAGAGATGTGTGGCCTCCAGAGATGAGCTGGGTGGGAGTGGGGTGGGATGGGGGAGGCAAGAAGGGGCTGGGAAAACTACCAGATGTCCAAACATTGTCTAACCCATCAGCACACAGCATTTGGATTATTATAAAATATTGATATTCAGTTCTTGGAACATATTTTCCTTGCTGAGTTAGCAGAAAGCAGTCCTCTGAATTCAACAGCACTCCATACCCTCTCAGTATTGTCCTCTGTATCAGGAAGCCTCACTGAGGACCCCTTTCAGGGTAGTGGTGACACAGCTCTCTGACTATCTTCCTGCCCCCAACACCTCTGTTTTGAATTTCTCATTGGCAGTGTCCTAGGAATTCCCAGCATCCCTCCTTGCAGGGATTCTCTCTCTCTCCTGGTCCGTGTCCCTTGCTGGGTGTAGCACTCCATCAGAGAAGTGGTTCAAGTGAGGACAGTTTTCTTAAAGACCTTGAAGGGCTCTAAATATTTTTTATTCGGTTTTCACCTTTGATGGAATTTTACCTGGAGGACCTCCAGGCTGGACATTATCGTCCAGCAGCGTTGAAGGCAGGGATCCACTGTCCTCACTTCTGCTGAGCTGTGAAGCATGAAGCCATTCTGATTATTAATGCTTCCCAGACAGCTGATCTTATTGCTTTTTGAAGTTCTGTTTTGTTTTCAGTGTTCTGGTGCTCATCCTTGAGATTTTGAATGGGTCTGTGTTCACATCTGCTCTCTGTGTGCTACAGGGATATTTGTCACTATTCTTTTGAGACACTGTCTCATTATGTAGCCCAGGCTGGCTTTGAACTTACCTTCTTGTTTGTGCCTACTAGGATTACAGGTATGCACCATTGTGCCCAGCAATAATAGAGAACTTAAACTCCTATAAGTCAGACAAGTCTGGGGATCTTGGGAGGGTCTTTCATTTGTGAAGATACTGTACTAGGTATCTATGGCTGTGACACAAACCCTCCCCAAACAATAAACTTTCATCATCACATGAGTTTTATTTTTCATTTTATGTACATAAATGTTTTGCCTGTGTGTTTGTGCAATTTGTGTGTGCAGTGCCCATGGAAGCCAGAAGAGGGCATCAGATCCTCTGGAACTGAGAGTTACTGATTGATGTGACCTGTGATGTGGGTGCTGAGCTCAGGTCCTCTGAGCTTTAAACCACCAACCCATCTTTCCAACCTCCACCTTGTGATTTTCATGGGCCAGGAATTGAGCAACAGATAAAGTCAGTGACTCTGGCTCAGTATCCTTCATGAGGTGCCACTGAGAGGCTCTAGAGCAGTAGTCTCCAAGGTGGAGGTTACATCTAAAGTGTGCGAAATGGTCCCTGGCAGAAGGGTTCCAGTTCCTGACCCACAAGGCTGCTTGACAGGTGCCCACTTGCATAGGGAAAAATATAAGAGAGAAAATGAGGAAGCTGTCGTGCCTTTTTATATCACAATCTTGAGTGTCTCACACTACCTTTCTGCAACATTTTTGTTGGAAGAGAATACTTATGTAAATAGTGTCCATAAGGATTGGGGTATAGTGTGTGTGTGTGTGTGTTGGCATGTGTGTATGTGTTGGTGGGCTATATACACATGCCTGTGAAAGCCAGAAGTCAACCTTGGCTATCATTCCTCAGACGTTGGCCACCTTGCTTTTTGTGTGTGTGTCAGACTCTTACTGAACTGGAGTTCTCTGATTAGGTTAGGCTGGAAGCCACTAAGCCCCAGGCATCTGTTTGTCTCCACCTCTCTAGTGCTTCCCTTGTAAGTGTGTATAACTGTTCTCAGGTCCATCCCTCCCCTAATGTGGGTGCTCTGGGATTGTACTCAGTTCTTCATGCTTTCAGGGAAGCTATTTTATAAAGCAACCGAGCTACCATTCCAGACCAGGCTCATCATTTGAATGTTAAGAAAACCAAAGAATTCTTGAGTATGTATATTATGTGTGTGAGTGATATTTGAGTGTGTGTTTATATGTGAGTTTGAGTATGTACATGTGTGTATGTGTGTGTGAGAGTGTATGTGAACTGGTGTGTGTGAGCCTATGTACGTATGGATGTACACTTGAATGTGTGAGTGTACATGTAAGTGTGAATGTAAGCTTCCAGAGGTACTCAGTCATGTGACATCCAGGTCTTCCCTTTAGGATTCACAGATAGTACCCATATGCCTTTTCTTAAGATCTCAGTGTTCTCAAACAAGAGTCTAGTTTTTGTGTGGAAGATATAAACCACGTGGTCAGATGTGGAGCTCTAAGTGTCACTGAGGATTTGGGTGCTCTCTCCTTCTACAATTAGCTCATAACTTTTTAGCCATCTATTAAGTCTTGGGTAGTAATTTTACTCATATTTTTCCTCTTTCTTTTCCTCTGTTCATTCTGGGGTTGAACTTGGGGTATCATGCATGTGAGGCAAACGGTCCACTACTGAGCTACACCCCCAGCTCTTCATGTGGTTTCAAGAGTTGGATTTTGGGAGACTTTCTTTTTCTTTCCTTCCTCCCCTTGGTCCCCTTCCTTGTCTGAGTATGTTGCAGTTGCTTCCACCCAGGCTCGGGGACCCTCAGGCTACAGCCAGGTTTGAAGAGGTGACTTGGGGTGCCTGGAATGTGGTGTCACTTTAGTTTGACAAATGAGCTCCTCTAGCTGGTAGTAAATGACGTATAGTGTGTCCCATGCTTGCCGCAGTCACATTGACATCAGACATTTCTCAATGCTCTTCACCTTGTGGTTTGAGACAGAGCTGCTCACTGGGACTGGGCTTACTGATGGCTAGATTGGCTGGCCAATGAGCCCGTGGAACCTTCTGTCTCTATCTCTCCAGCACTGGAATTATAGATGGCTGCCACAGCCAACTTTTTACATGAGTCCTTGAGATCCAAACTCAAGTCCTCTGGCTTGCACTGAAAGCTGTTTATCAAATGAGCTATCTTCCTGACCTCTTGAGTGCTATGCGGGGTTTGAGACCTTGGACGTTTTTAAAAATTAAATTGTTTAAAGAATTTATTGCATGTATTCATGTAGTGCGTGTGTATACATGTCTATGTGTCTGTGTGTGAGACCGTGTGCATGACATAGAAGACATTCAGAGGACAACGGATAGGAATTGGTCTTCCCTTAACTCTGCAGGTCCTGGAGACAGGATCTGATAAGCTATCTTGTTAGCTCTCACATGACAACTATGATGTCATCACACAACTCTCTAACATATACTGAGTCCTTATTATGTGTGCTGGATAGTTTTATGTCAACTTGACCCAAGCTAAAGACATCTGAGAGAAGTGACTTCAATCTAAAAAATGCTTTCCTAAGATCAGGCTGCAGGCAAGCCTATAGGACATTTTCTTAATCAGTGGTTGATGGCGGAGGGCTCAGCCCATTGTGGATGGAGTCATTCCTGGTGTTTCTGGACTCTATAAGAAAGCAGGCTGAGCAAGCCATGAGTATCAAGCCAGTAAGCAGCATCCCTCCATGGCCTCTGCATCAGCTTCTGCCTCCAGGTTCCTGCCCTACTTGAGTTCCTGTCCTGACTTCCTGTGATCATGAGCTGTGATGTGGAAGCATAAGCTGAATAAGCCTTTTGCTCTCCAACTTGCTTTTGGTCATAGTGTTGCATCAAAGCAATAGAAACCCTAAGACAAGTTGGTAGCAGCATGGTGGGGTATTACCGTGACAGACATGACCATGCTTTTGGGAAGATTGTGGAAAGACTTTGGGACTTTCAGCTAGAAAAGCCATCGAGTGTTGAGAGTTCAGTGCGCTGCTCTGTAGGAGCTGGGAGATAAGAGTGTTGAGAGCAATGCTATATAGAGGCCTGGCTTGTGAAGTTTCACAGGGAAGCAGAGGATCTAGTGGGCCATTTGAGTTAAGAATTTGTCGGTCTGGTCAGCTTGGGCTGAGGAGATGAACTGTGATTAATAAGACACCAGAACCACTAAGATGAAACCTTTGCTTTGCTGGGATGTTGGATGTTGGTCAGCTGGGGCTGAAATCAGCTGTGATTAAGAAGAGAGCAGTGGCACCGAGGTGAGATCTTCTGGGAAGTGTTTCCTCAGGGCCAGTACATAGACGCTGTGTTCCAGAGGTTTCCTAGGTTGCACCTTGTTACTGGAAGCCGAATTTGGTAACGTAAGAGCCACCCAGGTGGTACTGGTTCTGAACACATGAAGGGGTCATGGACAGCACCTGAGGCTTGGCACTGTGTGGCAGGGTTGGAGTTCTGGAAGAGAGCCTGGGAGAGGCTACTGGTGAAAGTCAAGTCCAATTGCAATGAGAAAGCCAAGTATGGCGTCTCCCATGGAGATGCCAGCACCATGGGGTGACCACCAAGGACAGCAGTGGGTGTGTCCTGGTGCCAGCCCGAGCCTAGAAGACAAGCTGTGTGTGCTGCAGAAGACGGAGCTGGAGAAGTGAGCCAAGGGCCTTGGAGGAGCCCAGAAGACTGTGAGTGAATCCCAGATATTGAACATTGAATCATTTATGCTGTTGGAGTGTGGTTTTGCTTTGTTAAAATTGTCACTGTGTCCTGGGTCTTCTCTCTTGATGTAAGAAAGTATTTAACTTAATTTGGGGTTTTACAGGAGCCCATAGTTGAGAAATTTCAAATGTTTGAAAGAGATTTTGGACTTTTAAGGAGACTGGATTGTTTTTTTTTTTTTTTTTTTTAAAAACTAGGCAAGGAGTGCTTTATTCTCACTGCTGGACAGAGGCGACACCCAGGACCTTGGTAGCAGCAGGTAGTCCTCCAGCCCAGCCCTTCCTTTTGGTATGGCAGCTTCAGGCCACTTTCAGAGCCAGGGTGACAGCCCCACCGGGGAGAGGAGCAGTAGGCAGCAGTAGCAGCATCAGGTCACCGTGGGGTTGGGGATGTGCCAGCTGCTGCTCATCCCTCCGGCTGGTGTCTGATGAGGACAGGGGTCTGGACAGTGAGCTGGGGACATTGAAGAAGCTCAGTTGGCAGTAAGGACACGACTGGAAATGTCATCTATGCCAGGCAGCCTGTCATTCCCTGTGATGGCACTGCAGCCCTGCATGTGCCAGTGGTGTCTGAGGACGGAGTCCAGCTCCAGAGCCTCTTGAATAGCATTACAGGACAATGCTACAGGCAGTCCTGTCTGCTGGCAAAGATGAAGAGGTTTGGTTCAGCTAGGCGAGGTTCTGAGATTCAGTTCATTATCATCATTGCAAGAAGCATGGCAGTGTCCAGGCAGGCACGGTGCTGGAGGAGCTGAGAGTTCTACGTCTTGTTCCGAAGGTGGACAAAGAGAAGACTGGAGACTGGATGTTTTAAAGGGACTGAACTTTAAATGTGTTTGAATTTGTAAAGACTGTGGGAATTTTCAAGTTATTCATGTTTTAAATGTAAGATCTTGGGGATGGATGAGAAAGGAAAGGTTGCAGCTTAATGGTGAGGTGTTTGCATGTCAAGGTGACAAGGGGACAACTCTGCTGCATATTTTTATGTCAACTTGACACAAGCTATAATCATCTGAGAGGAGGTAACTTCAATAAAGAAAATGCCTCTATAAGATTGGGCTGCGCTGGGCAGTGGTGATGCACGCCTTTAATCCCAGCCCTTGGGAGGCAGAGGCAGGTGGATTTCTGAGTTCGAGGCCAACCTGGTCTACAGAGTGAGTTCCAGGACAGCCAGGGCTACACAGAGAACCCTGTTTCGAAAAACAAAACAAAAAAACCCAAAACCCAAAACCCAAAACCCAAAAACCAAAAACCAAAACAAAAGATTGGGCTGCAGGCAAGCCTGGAGGGTTATTTTCTTAAGCAGTGATTTATAGGGGAGGACCCAGCACTTTGTAGGTGGTGCCATCCCTGGGCTGGTGGTTCTGGGTTCTATAAGAAAGCAGGCTGAGCAAGCCATGTGGAGAAAGGCAATAAGCAGTATCCATCCCTCCATGGCTTCTGAATCACCTCCTGCTTCCAGTGTTCCGTCCTGCTTGAATTCCTGTCCTGACTTCCTTTGATGATAAACAGCAATGTGGAAGTGTAAGACAAATAAACCCTTTCCTCCCCAACTTGCTTTGGTCATGGTGTTTCATCACAACAGTAGAAACCCTGACTAAGACACTGTTAGATGGCACATGCTCACTGTACACTACACTGCGCTAGGGATTTGCTGGTCTTTTTTTTTTTTTTTTTTTGAGTTCTTGACTCATGCCATCTTCCTGAGAAGGCACAAATGATTTTTCTCACCTCACGGATGAGGAAAGAGCCAGGGACGATGTGGCTCTTGCCAGGCCAGGTGGGAGTTGGCTGATCTGGTATCAGGGGCAGAATAATCGACTTTGAAGCATATATCTTTCACCTTTGTGCATTCCTGCCTGTTGGCAAACAGAATCGGATCCACAGCCCAGGCCAGCCAGTGCCGGGTACGGAAGAACCTAAAAGTCTTCACAGAGTTAAATCAATGTTTATAGAGGGAAACCTG
This sequence comes from Mastomys natalensis, assembly GCA_021653895.1. NCBI lineage: Eukaryota > Metazoa > Chordata > Mammalia > Rodentia > Muridae > Mastomys > Mastomys natalensis. The sequence goes on from JAJTUV010000231.1 coordinate 128,910, forward strand.
AGGCTTCAATCATCTGTTAATGGCTCCTGACGGCACAAGGAGGCTTTCAGTGAGGCGAGACCGGTAGCTAAGAGGCCATCTTCCTGGAAAGACGATCATTGGCCTCTTTTCAAAATGGACTTTTACATTCTTGCTGAGCTTTAAAAAATGTCAAGTGGAGCTTTTACAGTCCAAGGGGATTCCCTCCCACAGCAGGTTAACACTGATTTGCTGCTGGTGTTCCTTAGGGGGAGGTGTGGAATGAGATCTGATTCTCAAGACACCGTGCGCAAAGGGCGCGTGGGACCCACACATGCCCGCACCACGATGGGGCAACCGAGGCCATGGAGGACTATGAGTGGCCTTCGAGTGCCTCCAGGGGAACAGCTTCATTCCATTTAAAAAATTTACTTACCCGCTGCTATTACTGTTGTGTGTATTTGTGATGTGTGTGAGCTCAAACGTGCATGCCATGGCATGGACATGCTATTACTGTTGTGTGTGTTTGTGATGTGTGGGAGCTCAAATGTGCATGCCATGGCATGGACATGCTATTACTGTTGTGTGTGTTTGTGATATGTGTGAGTTCAGACGTGCATGCCATGGCACGGATGTGGAGGTTAAAAGATAACTATCAGGAGTTGGTTCTCTTCTTCTACCACGTGGGTCCTAGGGATTAGACTCAGGTCATCGGGCTTCCATCAGGCCTGTGCAACCAGCACTTTTATCCACTGAGCCAGATCGCTGTCCCTTCCGTTCATTTTTTTTTTTTTATAATGTAACAAAATGGCCAACATAAGCTTTAAGGTTTCTTTGGTGTTATACATACATAAAAATATATTGGCAAAATGTTCACTAGATAATTTGTTATCCCGAGGACACTTTTTCTTTCTCTTCATCCCTCTTCCTCCTCTTCAGAGACAGGATCTAACTATCTGTCCAATGTAATCCAGGTTAGCCTCTAACTCTTCCTACCTCTACCTCTGCCATGCTGGGCTTACAGTATACACTGTCACACTCTGTTCGCATTTTAAATAGAACTCTGCTCACTGTTCTTCATGCTCTCCTCTGCCATAGCAAGGCTAGGGAGGCACCTCTCTCCTCCTGTCTGCTGTCATCACTCACACAGCATAGCTGTTTTTGGATACTCATGGCTGTCTCTCTGCAATTGTGTTTACTCTCTCCGGGGTGTAAATGCCCAGGTCCTCTGCATAGCCAGGGCAACATGTGTCTGATTCCTTGTGACATGGAGGCAGTCATCTGGCAATGTCAGCAAAGCTCACGGCGAGTGAATTCCCCCAGAAGAAGGACCCCTGGGATCCATTGATCGGTTGCCCAAGCCCCGATTTGTTTCTTGGAGATAAGTGCTATAAGCCAGGTGGCAAGCCCTCTCTTCCTGTAGAGATACATTCCCCTGAGAGCGGCAGAGGTCAAGGCTGTGCATCTTGACTTGCTTGGGAGCAAGAAGGAAATTACTATTTAGGATGTTGTAGCTCAATAACCTTCTTCAGCCCACAGTGCTTTAAACAATGCAGTAATCTACTATTTCATTTTGGAATGGCCAATCACTGCTCACTCTGAATGTTGGACAGTACTCAGTCACAGGTGCAGTCGCTAGTGAGCTTGGCTCAAACCTTTCAATTTCTCTGTGGACTGAGAAACCCTAAGTGGGGAGGCTCTGTGGATCCTGCCCAGAGCCCAGGAGTGGGAAGAGCTCTCCAGAGCATCCAGGGACCTATTGTTCAGTTTCTGGATGGTTCTCAGCCATGAATTGACTTGGTGGGAGCCAGAGTCCCCTCCCCATGAAGCTGAGTAATTTCCTTCACTCCTTTCGTCTTGACTCCTGTTTGGCTATTAGTCAGGGTTGGCAAATATGTGTAATCCTCTCTTCTCACCCAGGATCTATGGTCTTTGGTTACTGTGAGGCTCTTTCCTATTGAGCTCAGAGGGAACCACAGACTCCTCATAAACTTAGGGCTTCAATCGGTGATGTTTAAATGTCTATACAGTTGGCTTGAGAGAGGAAATGGTGTGTGTGTGTGTGTGTGTGTGTATGTGTGTGTTTGCATGTATGTACTACCGATGTGAGTGTGTGTACATGTGTGTACCAGAAAGTCAACCTCAGATGTCATCTACCTTTTTGTTAAGACAAAGTCTTTCTCTGGGACTTGAGGCTTGCCAGCTGGGCTAGGCTTGCTGGCTGATAAGCTCCGGGATCTGCCCATCCTTAGTGCTGGGGTTACAAGCCCCATGCCCTTTCACCTGGCCATTTCCATGGATGTTAGGGACCAAACTCTGCTCCTTATGCTTGCACAGCAAGAACTTTACTGAGTCATCTCCTCAGCCCAGAGAGGCGGCATGTCTCCATGGACCTGTCCTTTGTATACCCAGGCCCTCACTGCTGCTTTCAGTCACTAAATCAGCCAAGCTTTCTGTTTATTTTGCACTCAATACCAAGAGCAACCTTGTTTAAAATATCCATAAGTAGGGCTGGGGCGATGGCCCAGTGGATAAAGCGCAAGCTTGAAGATCAGAGTTTAATGCCCAGGACCCTTGTAAAAGCTGAGTAGGTGCCTGTCACCTCAGAAGTGGGGGGACTGGGATCAGGGAGGCAGGGTAAACTGGCTTTCTACAATAGCTGATCAATGAGCTCTGGGTTCAATTGAGAGACCCTGCTTCAATATAGTGGAGAGTGGTTAAGGAAGACATTTGATGTCCACTTGGGGGCCTCCAGATGCATGCACACACATGTGTTCCCATACATGTGAATATGCATACAGAAATGTATTCCACATACATGTGCAGAGAGAAGATAGGGATTTGGGGTAGGGACAGGGAGAGGGATAACGAGTTCTGCGACTTCCCAGCACTCTCTTGATTTGCCAGTAGAAAATACTGTGCCTTTTAGTCCCAATTAGCAAAACTTGCGGTTTTACAGCTTTCCTATAAGATAATAGGTTCTCCGGGCCTCAGGGAGTCTCCTGCAGCTAGGTCTGCTGGTTGAGCTCTGGGCAGGCGAGGATGCCATTAACGGGAGCTTCAGTGTGTTTGTGTTACTTTGGGTCAAACAGAAGCATCATGTTCCAGACCTCCTTTAAACAGACCGAGCCTCAATTAGATATGGGAACAACAACTCCAGTCTTTTACAGATGAGGAGGCCCTGAGGCCACCTTCATGTAGAAATTTTGCATTCAGTCACAGTCCACAGACTAAGCAAATACCCCCTTAGAGAGAGAGCCTCAAGAATAAGTTGAGGTAGTTGGTCTTGGTAAAGGGGTCACTTTTTTTTTTTTAATCTGTGAAGGTCACTAGCAACCAGCCCTCAGTCTCCCCCCAGGGCAGCTGTTCCTCCTTCCCTGGGTCGGAATCCTCCCCTGAGAATCTCGTTGTCTCTCTCACTATCCAGGCTGTGAAGAGCTGAATGAAACCACAAGGGCCAGTCCTGGGAAAGTGAGACACTCTACAAATGTTCTGGGAATGGCTGCTGGCAGCTCCGTGCACATCCCTTCTCAGTTTTCCCAAGGAAACACTTACAGAGCATTTATCAAGCACCCGACGTGTGCCAAGAAGTAGAACCAAAGTGTGTGTTCCAAGAATCCTCAGTTCTGAGAAGAGGAAAGTGGACTGGAGCTCCCAGCCTCAACCAAGAAGCTCCCTCCAGGTGACACTCGCAAAGGAAAAGTTAATTTTCTCGGTGGACTGTCACTGAATGTATTAGCCACACGTATAGGCCCCAGGCCCAGCAGCAGGTGGCCAACATAAACCAACTCAATGGTATTTTGGTAGACTTTTTGTCTCATCTTGCTTTGGGTAATTTTTTTTTCCAGTCTTACTAGTCTGCTTGTATATGTATCATGGTTTCCAATTTTGTGTGTGTGTGTGTTTTAAATATATATGCATGCTTTGTCTTCATGCACACCAGAAGAGGGCATTACAGATGGTTGTGAGCCACCATGTGGTTGCTGGGAATTGAACTCAGGAGCTCTGGAAGAGCAGCCAGTGCTCTTAACATCTGAGCCATCTCTTCAGCTCCATCGATTTTGTATTTTTATTGGTTTGTGTATATGTGTTTCTTTTTTTCTTTTTTTAATTTTATTTTTATGGCTTTTTTGTTTGCTTTATTTTCTTTCTTTCTTTTTCCTTTTTTTTTTTTTTTATTTTTTTTGAGACAGGATTTCTCTAAGTATCCCTGGCTATTCTGGAACTCATTCTGTAGACCAGACTGGCTCTCAATTTCATAGAGATTCTGGAACTCAGATCTACCTGCTTCTGCCTCCCGAGTGCTAGGATTGAAGTTGTACAACAGCATCGACGGGCTTGTTTGCTTTCTAAAATGAGAGAAAGAAAGGGCACGAGCAGTGGATGGATGGAGAGGTTGGAAGGATCTGGAAGAAGGGAATCCATAATTGGAATATATTGTATGAAAAATATTTTTTCAATAAAATTGTATGGAAAAAAATTTGCAGCCCAGTGATGACCTTCAATCCCTTCTCATCACCAGATCATGCAGAGTCACAAATGTTATGTGAACCTGGAGGATCAGGCAAAGCTTTTCCAGGAGAGAAGGAGGAAGAGGTTGGTACAACAGGGACCAGCATGTTAGAAAGCAGGGTAGCATGAGGGTTTGTGGATTATGATGTCTCCTATTGATCATCCTGAGGACTGTTGTCATAGCCCCTACCATCTGGGGGCGCTCTAGGGGACCTTTGCTCTGGAGCTTCCTTGTCGTGTCCCATCTCAGTCTGAGGTGCTGACTACCTGGTTACCATCACTGGCCTTTTATGTTGCACAGGCATGGCCTCCAGGACACTGCAATCCCTAAGGTCAGTGCTGGCTCGGACTGGTGCTTCTATGTGACCAGTAGCATCCATTGCTGGTTCAGGAGGACCATAGGGAGGCAGCCTTTGGCCTAAAGCTACTGCTTACAGCTTACTCAACTGCAGGGGAGACTTCTCTCTATGGGCCCTCATCTGTGTCCCTCTTTGAAGAGCCATCTTTACACTGTCCTGGGAGTGAAACACTTGCCATGCTGTCTCTAGAGGAGAAGGGAGTGACTGGGCACTCTCTTGATTCTCTACTAAAATAAGCCTTTGTGTTCCATGCAAGTATTAACCAGGCCTGGCCCTGCTTAGTTTCGGAGATCAAGCTGAACCAGGTGTGTTCAAGGAGGTAGGATTGTAGACCTAAGATCAGTTTTTGTTTGAAGACTTATCTTGCCCACCAATGCCTTCTCCAGAGAACTTCCTTGGGAAGGATCATGATAAGCATTTTGTCTGAACACAGCTCAGTGGGGTCGATGTTCAGATTAGAGTTGGTGTGGATAGCAATGGCACAGGCAGGACTCACCTTGGCACATGGGGGCCCAAGCAGTGGCGCTGAGGGAGTGTGGGAGCCTGAACACTCACGGTGGATGGAGAAGCACATGAGACAAGACCAGAAAGCCTCCATGTGGACCAGATCTCACGTGGAGGATGCTAGAGGTCACAGGCATCCCTATGCATCTTCCTTGGGAATTTGATTGGTTTAGGAATAATTTTTCTGACTTGAAGTCTGAGGACAAGGCAGAAGAAAAGAGACTCCATGGAGACATCCATTCCAAGAGAGGACTGTCCAGGGGCTCTTAGTCTTCTTCAGTTTTGTTTGCAAATCATAGCGGACCAGTCTCTGTGTGGGTTGCTATTTCCCTGTGGTCCACCTGCTGGGCTCCATGCATCCCCTTGCCCGCAGGAAGTAAGAGGCATGCAGTGTAGCATGCCTGGGGCTCAGGGAGCAGACTCTTAACACAGCAGGGCCCTTCAGATGTTGCCTAACTGACAAGCCCAGGCTGGTGCCTGCCATCATCTGTTCACACAGACACAGCTTCACAAAGTCTCTGGACTGGAAGGAACATTGGAGGTCAGTCTCTTCCAGCCCTTGGGTGGAACTTGCAGCCTGTTCCAATAATTTAAGACTTTCGTCCTTCTACTTCACAGAAGAGTTGGAGACAATTTTTTCCTACTTCTCCATAGTGGGTCATTAGAAACTTCCCTCACCCATGGATCACAGTCCTCTGTGAACCCCTACCCCAAGGATGAAGTGTAACACATCTTTTTTGTGTGTGTGTGTCTAGCAATGAGGGACGTGATAAGCCCAGATTTGGGAACACAAATCTTTTTGCCCTTCACACTACAGCTATGAGAATGGTCTCCATGGTTACAGCAGCTTCTCAGAGGTGTCTGGATTTTCATTTTTTCCCTGCTAGTCCCCTAAATGTCTAATTTATGAGTAATCAGTTTAGGCAACCTGGAAAGTTCCTCGTGTGTGTGGTGTGTGTGTGTGTGTGTGTGGCACAATATCAAGAAACGTATATTATATATTCAGAACCCCAAAAGTAGGTTGACAGGAAAATTTTTGGCACGTTTTTCTTCTCCCACTCTAAAAAGAAATTTGGGCTGACTTTAAAATGCTCGAGTTAAACAAGATTCAATGAAAGAAGCATGGTCTTCAGATTCTTCAAAGGCACGTGAGCTGTGGAGGGCTGGGGCTGACCTAATTATGTTTTCTTTAATGTGGAATAGCTATTTGCCCAATATCCCATTTGCATCTCACCATCACGTTCAAATGGCAGGGACATTGATTTCTTTTTTTAAAAGCATCCTTTGAACATGAAAGTGTTGCCCTCCCCCCTTGGTTTTTTTTCCTCCTTGTAAGAGCAGCGATAAGGATGGATCGATAATTACATTGTTGGATAAAAATGAATATAAATTTTATTGAAAAAGAAGCCCAGCAACAGTGTGAGGACAGCATCCTCAACAGCTGGTGGCCCACACAATTCAGCACACAGGTTAGGAGAAACGGTCACCTCTGCAGCTTTGCTTACTCCAAATGAAAGGAAACGACAGACCTCAGGTAAACTGCCTTTGGAATCCGACAGTAGTGAGCTGTGTGGTCACACCATTAACCTGGTGTTTACTGACGGACAACCAAGTGTAGTTTAAGAATTAGCGGAGGGAGAAACCCAACCACTTCAGTAAGCACAGCAAAGAAAATGCTGGCCCACTGGGGTAACTTCTCTCCTTTTCAAGTCCTTTGAGAATTTCGCAGAGTTTATTGGCAACGTGTCCCTCCTGCTTCACAACAGGAAATGGTTCTTTATATCTAGCTCAAATCCTTCATGCTTCAGTTAATCTATTTATGTCTCTTTAATCTCGGTGGGCCGGGAGGAGTCCGTCCTGGTGGGACAATGTAACATATGGAGAACTCAAATATTCACAATCAGACAGAGAACAGTCCAGCTGAGCTGGTGGCACTTTTGAAGCAAGCTGAAAGGAACTTAATTGCACCCTTTTGCCCCACCACGCCCCATCCTTCTGCACCCTGGCACCCATCCTGGGGCCTGCCTGGCAAAATGCTGAGTTTGATCAGTTTCAGCCTGTCATTGCCATAGTAATGGTGTGATCAAAAACGACCCAGCCAGGCATTCCTGGACCCAGGCTTTCTTTCTCAGGAAAGACTTTCTGGGCAAATGCTCAATTCTTAATCCCATCCGTGTCTTGTCACCACGTCAGGCCAGGAAGTCTCCCTAGGCTCTTCTCACAGTCTGCATAGTAAGGCTGACCTTGGCATATCTACTATGAGGATGACTCTCCATGATGTGGATGACGTAGGCAGCATAACTCGTCCACGAGGGACAAGAAAGCACCTAGTGATTTTTAACAAACATCATAGAAGGATCTAGCTTGGGGGTTTGGGAGGTGGCAACTTCGCAATAGACCACGAGGGGGCGCTCGTGCCATTTGATCGGCCAATGAGACTCGTGGACAGGCAGACAAAGAGGGGGATTTGAATAAAAAGCCTTCAAAACGCAATCTCCAAATTTCCAGCCTGAGCAGCATGCGTGTAAAAATTCATGAAGATTGGATTCTGTTTCATGTATCTTTGCTTCAGTAAAAAGAAATGCAGGCGTTTTTCCGAGTGCACCTACAGCTGCCTTGACAAAGGGGCTGCCTGGTTAAACGAGGAGGGCGGGGCGTGTGGTTGACCCGGGCCACTGGGAGAGGCCCGGCGTGGGTCTCTGGTGCTGAGGACAGCTTCTGTTTTGTGGGGTAGCATCGTCTACAAGCTCCAGAGTGGATTAAATTGCTGTTTTGAAAAACGTGGGGATCGTTTTTTTTTTTTTTTTTTCTTTCTTCTTTTCTGCAGGGCTAGCAGTGGCTGTCGCGGCTGTGTCTAGCGAGTGGCAGGGATCGCAGAAGCACTTACTATTTTGTTAAAACATAGCACACTTCCTTTCTGCTCATAAAATAAAAGGGGTGAGGAAAGGCTGTTTCCAGGCAGTGCAAACTCCACTGTTTTTCTTGTAGTGGAGACACCCCACCCCCACCTCACCAGCTTTTGTGCGTTTTCCAGGAGTGAGTGACAAGATGCTGATGGGCCAAGACTGCCAGAGGACCCTGGACACAAGCCAAGGCAGCTCAGTCCCTAGCAGCCGTGCCAATAACAAGTGAGGCTACCCAGCCTGGTGGAGGGGGGCTATCTGCTATCAGGTGGATAGCAGTGGGGACCTGTGGGAAAGGGGCAGAGGGGATGAAGAACTGAAGTTCTGGGATCCTAGGTCTTCAAATAGGTCCTCTTGACAGACTGCCCACCCAGAGGTGTCGGTGCCTATGGTGGAGTCCTTTGTATTCACCTTACAGTCCCAGCATCCAACACAGGGTCAGCCTTTTTACCGAATGAGTCTGATGGCTCTTACTGAGGAAAGGGTTGAATGCAGAGGCTGTGCGTACCCCAGGCTGGCTCTGGCTACAGCTGAGCCCGAGGATATTCCTCAGAGAGAAGTGAGGGGTGGGGGTCCTGAGAGAGGCACAGTGAGCAGAGTCTTAGAACCCAGAAGTTTGGTGGGGACCATCCTGGAGCACATCCCTGCACTGGGATGCTATTGCAGGAGCCTCTTGGGGGCTCTCCTCAGGCCTTCCCTGCTTTCAGCAGCCCGCTTTCCTTTCCGCTGTTGCCATGGAAACACCAGCCTCAGGTGCTGCTAGGGCCAGCTAGGCAACTCAAGCTTTTTAGGACAGGCCTGAGCAAGTAAGAGGCCCTCAACTGTTCCCAAAGGAAGACTGAACTCAGGGCAAGGGTTGTCATCTCAGAGAAAGACAGGAGGGAAAATGGCTATGATAGGGCTTTTCTCCGAAATAGGCACAAACACTTTCTCTAGGGGCAGGTGATGGTCCCCTCAGCTTGGTTTGGCTTGTAAGAGACCCTGGAAGGAGCAGTGTCTTGTTATCATATCCTATCCCTAGTACTGTTGGAACTCATCTGCTTGCCCAGGGCCCAGGTCTCCATTCATGGTCACCAGCCAGGTTCCCAATAGACTATGTAGGCATTTGAGGCTCCTGATGATGGCTGGAAGGGCATCACCAGGCCCTCAGCTAAATTCTGGTAGGCACACAGAATCAGGGGTCTTCATCCTTACATGTGGGTTGCTGGACTTCCAAAAACACTCCATCCCTGGTCCCCAGCCAGGACATCCATGTGTGTACATGGCTGCTTTTCTGCCCTGATCACATCTCAGGAGAGGCTAGGGATTGGAGGATTACAGCCTCCAGTTGGCTGAGGGTCAACTAGCTTGTTCTTTACACCGCCTCCCTTTGTAAGCTCCTGAAGAGCATGAAGTAGCTAAAAGGGGCGCTAGGAATGTGGGAGAAGAGCAGGCCCAACATTCCCTGGGGTCCAGAAGTAGTGGGGAAACACCGTGTTACCTGGGGGGAGGAAATGTACCTCTCTTCATAGATTCGGCCTCAAACATCATTGGGGCAGGAAGGAGAATTCTCCAGGCATCATGTGGAAAGCTTCTGGCACCAGCAACACCTCCGCTTGCCCACCCAGCTCTACAACAACAAAGTACTAACACAAGAGCAGGCACAGGCAGGGGTGAACACTTCACAATACCTTGGATTTACATAGCACCTTTTTCTTCTAGAGGGCCCTTGCCTCTGCCCCTACATCCACAGGCACACTGAGGGAGACTTCCAGCCCGAATTCCTCAGTGCCTGTGGCAAAAGCAGGGGAACTGAGGCAGAGGGGACTGAGGCAGAGGCCTAGAGGTGATTTCATGCAGATTAGTGTTGTCCCGGGCTCTCTGCACTTAGCTTGGGCCCTCCCTGAGCAGGGCTGGCCATAGCCCTGGAGATTGTGGAGAATGCAGCCCCTCACTGGTCATTCACTTTGTATTTCAGGATGTAGCTGTAGAAGTTGTGGTTAGCGTTCTCTAGCACCATGACATAGACTTCTTGGCAGCCAGCCGTGTTGCAGCTGCCTTCCCAGTAGCCCTCAGGGTTAAGGGTGAGGGGCCATGTGTCCTGCCCTTTCACCAGGGCTTTGGCGATACCATGCAGCTTTAGTTTGAAGGGTATGTTGCGGTTGGCCGGAAGTACACCCGAGAGAGGCTCCAGCAGTTCATTGTCCTGCCCCCAGTTGCCGAAGCTCTCGGGGAACATAGGCCAGTTCACCTTGGTGTTGGCGCAGCACAAGAGGTAGTTGAAGACAAAGATGAAGTTACCTTGTTCTTGCCTCTTCTTCACAAAGATCTTAAGGGCAAACTTGCCAGCATGGGGCAGCTGGACTTTCAGCTCGGTCCTCTTCTCTCGGTTCAACTGGAAGATGTAGCGCCGCTGTGTCTCCTCTGTGATGGGGCCGTCATCGCCATGGAGGGACGCCAGGACACTGATGCCCTCTTCCACGCCAAAGCTGACAGAGCAGCGACCGTCGCTGGTGTGAATCATGGGGTCAGGGTGTGAGGGCTTCGTGATGCCCATCTGCTCTGAGAACCAGCTGGGGCCCACGGGCTGGTGGAGCTCCGTGGGCAGCCGGACAGAGAAGTCTACATAGTTGCACTTGAGTGTGTATTCTAACACTGAGCTGTAGATTTCCGAGTTGCCTTTGGCAAAGATCTGCAGCTTGTGGGTGCCCATGGTTGGAGGGTATACTTCCAGCTTCATCCCGTTCTTCCTGAGGCTCAGGAGCCCGTGCTCCTGCTTGCCGTTGAGCATAAACATGAACAGTGTTGGGGCACGGCTCTCAATGGTCACTGTGGCTTTCCCGTTCACTGCGGAGAGGAAGCTGTGGTTAGGTGAGACGGACCCACTGGGTGCTGGTGAATGCTTAATGCCTTTTTCTGGGCTGTGGGCTCTTGGGGAAGAGCTTGGTCTTAGGGAACATTTGCCAGAAGTGTCCTGAGCATCTCAGAAGAGGAGAATTATTGGGGACCCAAAGGCCACTGACGGACCCTGGCTGGCACCTCTCTTCCCCCGCTGCCTCTTCTCTCTTTCCTGCATAAACTGACTCTCCCCTTTCTCTTCGCCCTGCCCCCAACCCCTCTTCTGCTTCCTTCCCGTCTCTATTCTTAAGGCAACGCACAGGCACCAAGAAATATTCTTACAATATGTAGCATGAATATGGAATGGAGTTTTAGGTTAGTATAAATTAAGAAATCTGGTGTTTACATTTTTACATCTCCCCCAAAAAAGGCAAACTCAACTCGGCAATACGATCACAAGAGCGTTGTGGTCTGCTCCAGTCTTTCTTGTGGTTTAATGGCTCACGATGGAGACCACAGACCTCTGTCAGATTCAGGTGAGCTTTGAAGGGAGCAGCCATGGGCTGTCACTTCAACAGCTGAAGCGGCCACACGTCTGTTACTTACCAGAGACCATAGAATTTCTGCATCCAGACTAAGAATCCATGGGCAAGTGTAACGGGCAAGAGGCATCTGCTCCTTGACTGTGCCCTGGGGCACCCCTGCCCTATCCCCTTACTCCATCAGCCTGAGGTGTGGGGTGGGATCAAGGCCACCATCCCTCAGGCCGCCCTAGCTGATTGCTTCTGGGAGCTCAGGTCTTCTGTCTGGGATGTATGGCGGCTTCCTGCTAGCAGAGCTGGTGCTGACAGGTTGGGCTTTGATGAGAAGGGAGAGGTGGGCTGGTCAGCCTTCCTGACCCCTGCTGTGGCGTGCCAAGAGTAGAAACAGGCTCTGGGTCCCCAGAGAGGCATGGGAAACAATCCTCTAGGGAGAATCCCTTGAGGTCCATGACTGTGATTCTGGGATCAGGCCTTGGCCCTCAAGAGTGTACACACACCCGGCTGCTATGGTTTCCATGGTGTGTCAAGGGACAGCAAGTGTCAGCTCAGTCTAAGTTTTTCTTGGCTCACTCTAGGGAGCTTCAGCCATTACTGGTCCCCCACTTTGTGTGCCTGCCTCTCCTTACCTGTTCTGATCATGGATGTCTCCGGGTGGGCACTTAGCATGCCCTTGTTGTAGAACTCACTCTTGTGGTACATGTTGTTCTCAAATTGCCGTAGAGACTGGGGCGGCCTCAGCAGTTGCCAGTTTCTGTTGTCTGGGAAGTGGTCCTCAATGAACAGGGCGGGGTGGGTGAGGAAGTAGAATTCATTGTAGCTGGAGTAGAGGGAGACCTGGTTAGGAGCCATGTGTAAGGGTAGGCCTGACCACTACCACCCACACCTGGGTGTCTCATGGGGGAGCTTTGTCTAGCTGACCCAACCACTGGATTGGGTGTTGCTGACAACAGAAGCTTGTCCGCAGGATGATCTGTGGTCCTGACATGGGTACTGGAGACTCTTTGGTGGCTGTGTGCCGACCCTGGGGCCACACAGGATCTGAGGTCCCTTCTGAGACAAGGCCACAGCATGAACTCAGGGCTGCTCTCAGAGCCTTCGGATGTTATGGCTAGGGGAGGTAAAAAGGACGACTCTGTGTTTAACTCCCCAAAGGAGTTTGAAAGGACCAAAAGCATGATCCGTGGAACAGGTGCGGACAGAGAGAGCATGGGGAGGGAGGGAGAGGAGGGGCCAGTGTTCTAGTTGCACTGGACCCTTCTTGTCCCTGTGCCTGGGGGAGGGAGGGGTGCAGTGGGGAACTTCTGTAGCTCCTTAGGGCTGGTCAGAGACAGAGACAGAAGAGAGGAGACAGTCTGGGCTTGGGAGGCTTTGCCCCGCCTAAGGGGGGCGCTGTTGAGAGTAACAGCTGTATGTAGCTGAGCGTGGAGGGTCAAGGCTTCACTGGCACACATTGGACGGAACAGTCAGTTTCCCAAATAAAGGGGGACCAAGGCTGCCGAGGGACATCACGACCCATAACAATGCCATGCTTGGCTGAAGGCTAGGTTCAGGGTTGGCCAAGCCTTAGAGGATGATCATGGTCCAGACTGTGCTGTGAGGACTCAGGTGGCTCCGCCCCACCTACAGCTCTCCTCTCTGCCAACTGTGTCCTTCTTCCTCCGTCAGGAAATGGAGGAGAACTCGGAGTATCTAGTCACCGTAGCTGCTGGCATTGAGGCTCCTTAGCCTCGCCCCTCCTCATGTGTAGCCTGGGGCAAACTGGAGGGGCTCCTGGGTTTAGCTGCAAGGACTCATGGAGAGTCAGAGGAGTCACAGAAGGGTGGGAGGTGACAATAAAGTTCAGCTCCTTGCAAGTGGCCTGGAACCAGCTTTAGGGAAGGTGAGTGTAGCTAAGCAAGACTGCCCAGCCTTCCTCTCCCACTTGGCCCTTCCCTTCCCCCAGATACCTCCCTTCTTCAACCTTGTCCCCACCCTACACACAGACAAGACACTGGCAAAACTGAGCCTCGTACTTACAGAAAGGTGAATTTGGAGGTGGTGGTGTCCACCAGACCACTGCCCCAGGTGCTGTCCACCAGGTGCCAACGACCCTCAAGGTACACAGCATTCCAGGCGTGGTCGAACTCTCCAGAGAACTTTGGCCGGTCTGGTAGCCAAAGCCCTTGGAGTAGCCAGGCACGGTGACACACTGCACACCAGCAACCCTGGGGGTGGGACACGGGTCTGAGAAAGGGTTTGATTGCTGGGGGTTGTGGACAGGAATCCATAGTGCTGGCAGGCCTTGCCTGTGCTGGCCTGTGCAGACTGACTGCAGCCCTGTTGTTTGTTACTCCCCTGAGACTCTTCAGCTCCCGTCTGAAGTGTCTCCCCAGGGCCTGCTCTGACATGATTCGATGCACAGCTCCTCACAAGGAAAAATCAGGACAAGGGTGAGGACGGCCTCAAGAATGCAGGGAGCAGGGAGACGGAGATGTTCTTGGAAGAAAACCAACGTGACCCAAAGAGCTGCACCTAGAGGCTGGGACGCCAGCACACTTGGAGGGCGCTGGTAGAGACCTCATTCCTGGCTGTTTCCTTCTGCATGGGTTTGGGAAGGCAGGCAAACTGGTGTGTCTAGAACTAACCTAGGAGAACGGGCTGGCCACCAGGAGACCTGACCATCAGTTTTGGACTTCATGAGGAAGGAACAGAAAGCACCATGGTGCATTAATATCTGACTGCCTGTCTGGGCCACTGCATTGGCTAGTTTTGCATCACCTTGACACAAGCTAGAGACATCAGAGGACAGAGCCTCAATTGAGACAATGCCTCCATAAGAATGGGCTATAGGCAGGATCATAGGGCATTTTCTTAATTAATGACTAATAGGGAGAGGGCCCAGGCCATTGTGGGTGGAAACACCCCTGGGCTAATAGTCTTGGGTTTCCATAAAAAGCAGACTGAGCAAGCCATAGGGAGCAAGCCAGTAAGCAGCACTCTTCCATAGTCTCTGCACCAGCTTCTGTCTCCAGATTCCTATCCTGTTTGAGTTCCTGTTCTTACTTCTGTCAATGATGAACAGTGATGTGGAAACATGAGCTGAATAAAACCCTTTCCTCCCCAAGTTGCTTTGGTCATGGTGTTTCATCCCAGCAATAGTAACCCTAACTAAGACAGCTACCATTTTGAAGTCTTTATCTGCTCTGTGAGACTGGCTAGCCCTGGCTTTGGAGTCTTTTTTGACAGTGTATCCCCATGGCATGCAGCAAAGCAGGTATCACTTTGGGGAAAGTTGAACTGTGGGGGATGAGTGCCAGTCACTTTTGGAGACCTCATAAAACCAGGTCCGGGCTGTGGCCACCACGCTAAGGCCGAATCAGCAAGTCCCCTGAAGGCCCTGCCTTCCCCACATCCACTGGCCCCCTCTTCAGCAGCTCCTCCCTAACATGTCTAGTGACAAATGGACAGTACCAGTCTGACCTACATGGAGCTGCTGGCCCTGGTGCTGCTGGCCCTGGTGCTGAGTTGCCCCGCCCCAATACCTTTCTTGCATTTGTGAAAGCCACTAGAATAAATTCACAAGTCTGCTCAGTCCTGGATACCCAAAGTGATTCTTCAAAGGAACCCCATTTGCACCCCAACAACTGCCCCACCCTCCACACTTGCTGGCCCTGAGTATCTCTCTGATGCCCCCCTCAGGTAGCAGGGCCTGGTCACCCTCAGGATGTATCAGGTCTGAATCCCCGTCACATTAAACAACAGGTCTTAGACTAATGGGGTAAAAAGATCATGAATTTACTGTGAGGCTAGGAAGAGCTTTCCCCATGAAGATGAGTATTTAGCTAGCACTTAGTAGAATGCCACATTGAATATTATTGGTCTACACTTACACGTCATTTGTTGGGTCACTGGGGCAAATGTGGTAGCATGGAAAGGAAGAGACTCTCATTTCTCACATTTGCGTCACATGCAGATAATGATGGCATGTCACCACATCCGCTGTAGCCCTCCTCTCCCTGCAGAAGCACGCTGAGGCCACTCACACTGAGACTTCTTACAGAGGATGACATGTGGTGGGCCCTGTTGAGTCTTGGTCTGTTACTATGTATTGTAATGCTGAATACTGGCCCCCAAGGTCTGGTTGCCTCCAGAGATGAGGAAATCCTCATGTACACCAAGCGATGCTATGTAACATTTCCTCCAAGTTATCCCTGATTGGTCAATAAAGATGCCTACAGCCTGTAGCTGGGCAGAAGAGAGGTAGGCAGGTTTTCGTTTCCGGGCTTGGAGTCTGAAGCAGAGACCACAAGGAGAGAGGAGGGGAGAGAAGAAGGAAGGAGGCACCATGAGGCAGGCTGATCATGAACACATGGTTACGAGTAGGAATGGTCCAGCGGAACAAGGCAAATGATATCGCGGGGTTATTGACAGGGGAGTAGACAAAACAGCATAGGGGATTGATATCTGCTCAGCTCTAGTGCTGTTAAGGCTTGCTTTAAATATAAAGGTTTTGTGTCTTTTATTTGGGGACTGTATGATCAAGGGTGGGAAGAAATCATCAATTGAATTTTACTGCAACAGGTCCCCGCCCTTCTGCACACAGTGTCAAAGAGGCATTAGGCCTCCAGGGCTTCCTAGGGAATCTCTTGAGATTACAGTAGCTGGGCCCTGTGAAAGTATTTCAGGAGCACTTGGGGACATCCTGTTGATAGACACCAAGCGTAGCTAGACCCTGGTCGGAGGATTTTCTGCTGGTGTTGGTCCAAAATGAGTCCCAGAACAGAAGGTCTTCCTGGGGCAGGAAGCCATGGCAGGCAGTCTCTCTGACTGTAAATGTATGTATGCTGGGGAGTGAGGGCAGGGATGGTGGGGAGAGATTCTTGATCCCTTGGAAATGGGATCATAGGTGGTTTTATTTCTTTAAATTCTTCTGCATCTTATTATTATTACTTTTTTTTGGAGGGGGCTGTAGGTCAGGTGCAGAGTGCTTGCCTTTTGTGCAAGAACCAAAGCTCTGTCTTCAGTACTGTTAAAAAAAAAAAAACAGGGGGAGCGAGGGGGGTTGAGGGGGAGGAGGGAGGGGGAGGGAGCACAACAACATTCTAAAATATAATTGTGTATTAATTTTAGGATTGGGAAAGTCTATACACACAACTTAAGTGATAATCTTCAGTGTTGCTCAAAAACACTGTGTATGTGAACTTTGGTGTGGAGGGCAAAGGAAAGTCCCGGGAACCTTCATGTTTGCAAATGGCTCACTTCACAGGAAGGGCAAGTGGTGAGTGGAACGCTGGGGTCTGGATTGTTGTCTGGTGCTTGCTCTCTGCTCGGAGCATCAGGATCAAGGAAGGAAGGAGGAGCATTTAGATCCACATCCTCTCTGGGTGCTGGAGAGAACTGGGCTCTCCCGTAGGCAGACTGTGTCTCCTCCTCCTGGGGGAAGCTTGTTTTAAGCAGTGAGTGGGAGATATTCTTCCACCAGGAGAAGCAAGTGGGGAAGGGTCTTGCCCAGCCCAGGAAAGAGTCCTAGGAGGAAGAAAGGATGAGTGACATGTACCTGTATTGCTCCAAGCTGGAATGGGTGGCCACAGGGTGCAACCAGGATATCAGGACTCTATTGCTACCTCTAACAGTCACCTGCAGTGACCTTGCCAGGCTCATTATGTGCTAAAAAGGATAGTTGGCATTAAGTGATCTCCAGGGGGCGATTCTCCTCTGACCGAGGAGAAGGAGAAAGGGCCGTGGGGAATGCCTGTGGCAGAACTAAGATGAAAAATGAAATCATCTGTATGTTTCTGCATTGCTGGAATATGGCACAGGGATATTTTATTATCTGGCAGCTATGTGTAAGATGAGTTGGACAGAAGTCACAATGTAAAGTGTTGTCAATAATCCATGGTTTTTTTTTTTTTTTTTTTTTTAAATGAATTAACTCACAGGCATAAAACAATGATTGTAGAACTATCTATCCAGTCTCTCTAGCTCCTGATCAGATCATGATCCGTGACCCTTTCAGTCATTGAAAAGAGCTCTGATCACATAAATGGTGTGCCAAACACAGGAGCGGCACTGTGCGGGGGAGGGGGCGGGGGGACAGCACATGACACACAATGAACCACACAGTAAGAGATTGCCCCAAGACAAGGCTCAGTGGCCGCCTCATGCTTATGAAGCAGGAGGATCTGCGGACTGTCAGTGAAACACCAGACTGAAGCGGAAAAGTGTTGAAGAAGGTATCTCAGCTGAGACGTGTTTCCACCTGCTGAGTAGCTCGACTAGCCGGCCTCAAACACAGCCCAAGGCCGTCCATCTGTTTAACAACCTTAGGCTGCAAAATCCTAATTCCATCTGAGAGTCCTGACAGCACCACTGTCGGCGCACCAGCACAGGGAGCATGTGCATCTGAAGTTGCAAAGCCAATTCACATGCAGGACTTATCAGCACGTCTTCAGAGACACTCAGAACCTTAGGAGAAACCTGCAGCCCATCCCCAACCAATGCTCTGAGGCTTTGGAAGAACACTTGGCCTTCCCCGGAGCCTGATGAGTATGCACTGAGCAGAGGGTGGGCAGATGGAAGGTAGCATTATCTAGTGACCTCAGCTGGCTTCTGAAGCTACCTTGGCTTCCATGAGTACTTGTCACTTACCAAAGATCTGAGTGTACCAGCTTGCTGTGGTGTGTCCCCATGGCTTGCTGTGGTGTGTCCCCATGGCTTGCTGTGGTGTGTCCCCATGGCTTGCGTGGTGTGTCCCCATGGCTTGCTGTGGTGTGTCCCCATGGCTTGCTGTGGTGTGTCCCCTGGGTATTGAATGAGGAGTTGACCCGTCCAGACCATGGTGGTTGTTTGATACAGATATGGTCCAGGCCCTGCCACAGGAGCTGCGTGATACATCTATAGCCTGAGAGCAGCTGGTAGTGTGGCTGAGGGGCTGGGCAGGCAGGGACACCACTGCACACAGCAGCCTTTGACCGTGTAAATGAAACCTTCTTTTCTTTCATTATCTTGTTGAAAGAAGTGATTTCTAAGCAGGGCGTAAGGAATGGCATCTCTCTCAACATGTGGACTTGATTTTTACAAACTTAGGTATCTCTCTGTCCTTGCTACACATCTGTCCACCTCTGGCTTTGTGAGACACGATCTCAGCGGTCTCACGTCTAACTGTGGTTCAAAGAGAAAGGCTACCTGACTTGGGGACACACAGCCAGCTAAAGTAAAATTGGGGTATAGCAATCCTGGAGTACAGCAATCCTGAGACACAGTCTGAGAGCTTTCGAATTATGCCAGAACTTTCGCAGACCAACATTCTGTTTTAATTTGTGTGTTCAGTGGTATACAGTGAAATGAAGAGATGATCGGTGATAGAATTCAAGCTTGCATCCTCTTTCCGTGTATCTATAAGGGAGGGGGAGTTTAGGTGTCCCTTTCAGAGGCCTTACATGACAAAGCCAGCACTGACAATAATTAAATTATTCAAGTCAGCTCTAGGGGAAAGGGTGCAGGCCTTTAGTTCTAGCTACTTGGGAGGTTGAGGTAGGAAAGCTACAAGTACAAAGCCTGCCTGAGTTGTAGAGTGAGTTGAAGATCAGCTTAAGTAACTCAGAGAGACACTGTCTCAAAATAAAAACTTAACAGAGAGCCGGAGATGCAGCTCAGTGATAGAGTTCTTAGCTGGCTAGCATATCTAAGAGTCTGGGTTCAGTCTCCAATACTGCCGAAAAAGAAGAAAAAAAGACTATCTAACTCCCGGAGAGTCTGCACCTCCCTAGAGGCTTGGACAGCCACTCTGGTCATATTGGCCACTAGCAGCTATCTAAGCAGGCATGCCTCTGTCCTTGCTCTTTATGATACTAGAAGATGTCATGGAAGATGGATGGAAATGCAGCTGATGCATGATTGGTGACAACCAGCCTGCTCAGCGTCAAAGCCTCAAACTGGTAATAAACCTCCGGTTATCTCAAATCTCTGGAAAATCTGCTAGCTGGTGTTATTGGGGCCGTGATTACAGTGGGGAGAGAATTTACTGCAGGCTGACTCAGTGGCAGGAGCCTGGGGAATTAACCTTGGCCCCTGCAAGGAGATTAGGCAGAATCAATTAAGGCTATGGACAGTCGAGACGAGAGACAGACTTACTGCTCAATGCTAAAAAGTCAGAAAGAATCTGGACCAGCAATTACACAGGGGAGGAGAGAACTAACAAAAGACACCACGTGGGAAACGTAGGAAAGACAAGGGGAAACGAATAATGCCTGGAAATATCTAAGTCCTTAGCAAACTACTTTATTAAATCAGTCTTTAATGAGGCCGTGACGAGGAAGCAGAGTGCTAGGCAGAGTTTCGAGGACGGTTCTTTGGAAGAGGCCACCCTGGCCGTCCACAGACTAAATCAGTAAGTGTGAATTGCATGTCTGCAATTATTAAGGAATCAGCTAATGAATTTACCAAATGATTGGCATTTACTGAAGGGGTGGAGGAGTTGAGGGAGGCCAGGCACGAACGGGTTACTGCTCCTTAAGGTGACACTTAGTTCACAGTACTCTGAGCTACTGTTAAGTGTCCCAGGCAGTGCAGGGATTTTGTGCACGGTCATCGCTGGGTTGAGACTGACTTTATGTGATGTAAAGTGCTGGGGTGTATTTTAATGATGAGCTGCAGGGCAGGATGTGGCCGTTGTTAAGCATCTGGACCAGGTCAGAGAGCTGACAGTTTCAATCAATGCAAGCGTCAGTTTTCTGGATCTATGTGGGTAGGCTGGCAGAATCAGTAGGAAAGTTCCGAAAAAATGCTCCTATACTTATGAGAGATAGGGCAAGTTTTAAAAAGAAATAGCATTTCCGAAGTCAGCTGAGTGACACCTCCAAGTGGCATGTTGCCTCTTTTCAACCACCCTACTGTTCTGCCATGAAAGCAGTACAGTCCCTAAAATACAGATGAAGAAACTGAGGCTTGCAAAGGTTGCCACCTTACCAAAATGAGCAAAACTCATTTTGAGTGGTCAGTTAAGGATGGGGGCCCTGGTCTCTCTGGCTGAACCAGTGACACTTCTACAGTGAGCCAGGAGGCTCAGGAGACACACAGACATGCTTGCAAGACTCACAGCTGCTGTGGCTACCTGCAGGAGTCCGGTGCTGAGGAGCCAGAGCTGATGACTCCATCAGGGATGGGGGAGGGGCTCATGAGGCCCCACCACTTTCTGGGAAGCTGTAGGCAGTTAATGGTTGCTGGGGGAGGGAGAGTCAAATTTCTCAGTGGTAAGTCGCCCTTGTTTAATAATCCCTGCTCTTGCAGACAACCCTAATAAAATACAGTGCCCCCCTAAAGACTTGAAAGTAGGAGTTGGGGAGTCTGTTGGGAAGAAAGCGTTCAGTGGGAGGGGGAGGAGCTGAGGGGACCATAGGGGAGACAGTCAAAATACATCACATTCGTATGAAAGTGTGAAAGAATGAATTAATTAAGAAAATAAATCCAGGGATGGAGAGATGGCTCAGTGGCTAAGAGCACTGACTGCTCTTCCATAGGTCCTGAGTTCAATTCCCAGCAACCACATGGTGACTCACAACCATCTGTAATGGGATCTGATACCTTCTTCTGAAGGCAGCTATAGTGTACTCCTATACATAAAATAAATATTTTTTTTTAAAAAAAATAAACCTTAAAAGAAAACATCGTGAGAAAAACAAAAAAAAAAAAAGAAAACGAAAAAAGAAATCCAAGTGTTTTCAGATTTACAAATTCCTATGAAAACAACCACATTCTGAAAGATGCCAGGCAGGCACTGAAACCGGTGGTGTTCTGTTATTTAAAAGAAAACACACAAGTCTGCCAGGCATATCCTTCCTGCTACTTCTCTCCATTTTGGAAATGCCTACTAAAGGCCTACTGTGTGTAAGTGCCTATTGAGGGCCTGCTGTGTGGAAGAATCTGGGTCAGATGTTCTCAGAGAGAACAGAAAAAGGGAGGGGAGTAAGACACAGGAAGAAAGGAGCACAGAGAGAACTGTGCCAAGAGCAAGCCAGGGAAGGGACATGGGCGTCACTATCGTGACTGCCACGTGGGGGATTCGGAGCCAATTAGTTCTTTTCGTTGTATTGTACGTTTTGCAGATTATGCACAGTGAGCACTGTTAATTCACAAGAGTTATTAGTGGGCTGACAAGATGGCTCAGTGAGTAAAAGCACTTGCCTCCAAGCCTGGTGATCCGAGTTCCATTCCCTCATGCTACAAAGAGAGAGTTGACTTTTGAAAGTTGACCTCTGACCTTCACAGGAATGCTATGACATGTATATGCCCCCCACCCCCAGAGAGACAGAGACATAACTAACTAAATAACTAAATGTAATAGAGTTAAAAATGATTAGCAGAACAGTTGCTGCATCCCAACCATCCCAGCACTTAGGCCAGCCTCCGCCACCCAGTGACTTCAAAGCCAGCCTGTCTCAAGCACCATGGGGGAAAAGCCTAGTGGTAGACTGTTTGTTTTCCCTGGGAAAAGCCCTGGGTTTGATTCCTCAGCATCACCTGAAATAAAGAGCTACAAGATGAAAACCTACTATAACACACGCAAGTTAGTAGACAAGGTCTGCCGTCTAAGGTAGGGGAGGAGGCTCTGGGTAGATGGGGCCTAGAGAAGTGTCAGGAAAGCAGAAGTGTGGGTGTTGCTTGAGGTGCAGAGCCAACAGGTGGCTGAGGTCAGGCTTTGGAGGACTTTGGAAGACACTGGGAACCCAGGGACAGGGAGGCCCAAAGGCAACGGGACATCTGGCTCTGGGGCTGGGAATGCCACTGGGAACATGGTGGAGTAGAAGGCACTGCTCCTTCTAGGGGAGAAGAATGAGCCATCCAGAATGGATCCTGTTTAGGTTGCCTCTGAGTTTAAGGTCCCAGAGATGGGAAGTGAAGTTTGGAGGAGGGGGCTGGGTAGGGGGTCTATCCAGGTGTTTGCCCATACCCAGAAGTGGTAATACAGGGTTGGGAGGCCCTAGAGCACAGGCCAAGAATGGGTTGTGTGCATCTCAAGACAGGGTGCACACAAGTGGATACAAGGCCACAGGGGGCTAGCAGCACAACACTAAGTCATGCCAGCTGCTTGCCTGTGGATCATCTATTATGAGATTTGGTTTGATATTGCCGCCTGTAGTCCTGATAGGAGGACACTGGGTATCTAAGACCTACTCACAGCTTTTCAGAGACATAGCCAATCATTCACTTTCTGGTGAGCCCCCAGGGCTTCCTGGTTGTTCCCTAGGAGAACCCAGGAGACTTCAAAAAAGGGAGCTGTAGGGATGAGTCTGGCTCCTCTGGACTTGAGACTGTCTAGATGTTACTGGGATGTAGCGTGGCCTATTCTCCCACATAGGCCTGCATCTGGGCCATAGCTCTGAGAATGGGGCCCAAAGGCACAGAGAGCCACCACCTGGTTACTGAGCTTTCCTACCAATGGATATTTCCAGGCATGGCTCTCCCCTCTCCTCAAAGGACAGCCTCTCACAGTCCCCTTGGCATCAGCAGCCACTGTCCTCTGGCTTCCAGGCCTGCCATTCTTTTAACCTTCATCTGCAAGTGAAGGGAGAAGGCAGAAAAGGGGCCTTTTATAACCAAATTATCTTTGCGCATTCATCTGCCATTATGTTAATGCATGGCGAAGCCCGGCAGATGGTCCAAAGTCAATTACACTGGTGTTAAAAAGGGAGAAATTGACCTTTTCAGGACTCACTTGGATTCCCAAGCAGAGTTTGCAAACTCAAGCTCCAGACCTGGCATGGGGGCAGAGGCACAGAGGGACAGGAAGAGAAGAAAGAAGGACGCAGTCGGGTGACAGCCCGGGGACTCTTGCCTATCATAGGCTGTCTTTCATACCTGCACATCCTTTCAAAGAGGCCGGCGTAACCATCACAGTTGGTCTTCTGGGTCCTCAGGATGTCAGTGGGTTTGAAGGCCTGACGGTCCTTCTCCTGGGCAGCCTCTACGTCGTACTCTGGAGGACAGAGGAGGCGGCTGTGAGCAAGCAAGGCTCCCAGGTGTGGGAGGATGTCTCAAAGAGGAAGGGAAAGCCACAGAGCCCATAGCATGGCCTCCACCCGCAGCTGTGCTCAGGAGGAAATGGTGACATGAACAGAAACAGGACCCAAACCTAGCCAGATGTGGTCACCTCTTGTGTAGGTGGCAAAAGGGACGTTGAGGCCAAAGCAGAGAGGACCACCTGGCTCTTATGGTGCATGCCTTTAATCCCAGAGATGGGCAGACAGCTCTCTGTAAGTTCAAGGACAGCCTGGTCTACATAGAGAGTTCCAGGTCAGCCAGGGTTGCCTAATGGAACCTTGTCTAGGAGGGAGAAAAAGCTGGTGGTGGTGTAGGTGAGGGGGCAGCCTCCTTCACTCCTTGCGTGAGTACATTTTCTAAGTTGCACCTGGAGGACAAAAGAGGGGTGTTGGGGAATCTAGGTGGGACACTGGCTCTTCATGTCAAAGGACCAAGGGTCCACCCCACTACTCTGTCAGCCACTATCTCTCCAATTTGCAGGCTTCAGCAAGAGGTAGCAGGTCTTTGGCAAATCCCTCTGTGATTTGTCAGGACCTGGTAAGATTCCCAAAACTGTCTCACAGAGAGCAGTGGGCAGCTACTCAGGCCCAGGTCCCCGAAATGGCTCTGAGAACCCTGGGAATAGGTAGAAGCCAGTGGCCGAGAACACAGGTTGGGCAGCAGGAGACAGGGAGATGAGCACCTGCCCTTGCTGGCACTTGTCTTAGGACCTTCTGGTGTGGCTACTGTTCTTCAGACAGCTGTGCCCTCCTCAGCCTGTGGCCACCTCTTGGAGATGGCTGTCCCGGGTTCTCATCTCTGTAGAGTGGGTTTACTAGGAATTCTGGATCCAGGGAGCATGGCTTCTGGGTGAAGGCCCAGGTTAGGAAGGCGGCTTTCACCTTCCTTGGTTAGTCTTTGGTTACGTCAGGCACTGCTCCCTGACCTAACTCTTCACTGTGATAAATCAACAGAAGCAGGAATCTGAAGGAAGGGGCATCCAGGGTTTCCAGTGCCACCAGGGGGTGGTATACCTATATGGTGGCAGATCCAGATCCAGATGGCTCTGACCCTTTCCAGATCGCTGTGGGCTTCCTGGAGCAAGTCACTCACCAACTCATTCAGGCCACTCTTGACTGTTACCTGGGAGCAAAAAGAACAGACTCTACTGGGGCCAAGAGAGGATGGGGGTGTAACACCCACCAACTGTGACCAGCTACTCTTCTTCAGTCAGGAAGCTGGAGCAGTGCCCAAGAGGGCAGAGGCTGTCTGGGGGTAAATAGTGTGGAGGTAGGGGAGTTGGACAGGGCATGTGTGCTGGCCAGTTGAATCCCAAGTTTTAGAGCCAGTTTTCTCTTTCCATTTGGGGCCAGCCAGGCAGGTATCTGGGTTGCTACAGCAGCCTGTGGTCATGGTTAAGATTTACTAAACCTGATCTATGCTGGCTAGTTTTATGTCAACTTGCCACAAGCTAGAGTCATTTGGGAAGAAGAACTCTCAACTGAGAAAAAATTCCCACCAGATTGGCCTATGGACAAGCTTGTGGTGCATTGACGTAATTGATGACTGACGTGGGAAGACCCAGCTTTCTGTAGGCAGTGTCACCTCTGGGCTGGTGGTCCTGAGTACCATGAAGTGTTCATCATGGCCTCTGTATCATTTTCCATCTCTAGGCTTCCTGCTTTGAGTTCCTGTCTCCATGTCCCTGGATGAAGGACTACAAGATGTAAGATGAAATAAACCCTATCATCTCGTAGGTGCTTTTGGTCATCGTGTTTTATCACAGGAAGAGAAAAGTAACTAAGGCACCACCTATGGATTTAACACAACCCTTGGGCCTTCTGTCTTCACCCACACTGGTCGTTTTAAAATATGTAATGTCCCCCATAGGCTAAACACTTGGTTCCCAGCTGGTGGTATTCTTTTGGAAGGTAGGAAGTAGGTTGTTGGAGGTCAGGCCTTGAAGGTTTATAGCTAGCTCCTAGCTCCATTTCCTGTCTGTTCTCTTCCTGCCTAGGCTTGCAATTTAGTCACCTCATGCTCCCAATACCCTCCCTGCCACAAGGCACAGTACCTCCTCAAACTGTAAACCAAAACAAACTCTCCTCCTTCAACTTGCCTCTTGTCAGTTATTTGATCGCATCGGTAACAAAGTAATGAAGTAACAAAGTAACAAAGGTACACTGAGAAAGACAGTCATAGACTATCCATCTGGTTACTCAGGGTATTTTCAAGAGAGGTCTGGAGGTAGGCTTTTTGATCCTGACTTGGGAAACTCCAAGTCACCTTTGGGGACCTTAGCCAAGGGGTCAATTCTCCTACCTGTGAGGCAGAAGCATCCAGTTTTTCAAAGTGCCGGAGGTCCAGGGGCATGGATTTCAAACTGGATCGGTCCCAGGGGTAGGCTGTTAACACAGAGAAACCAGGTCAGTATGGGGGATCCCTGAGGTGGGCTGGGAGCTCAAATCTAATAGTCACTTGGAGGACTCGTGACTCTTTAACCTTTCTTACACTGACACACTCATCCCAAGAGCTGTGTCTCCTAGAAATGTTTCTTTGGGCAAAATGGTCTGGGAACTGTGACTACCCCATCTTGACGATCCACAGGGAACTTGAGAGTATTTTGAAGACCTTGGAGATTCAGCACTCAAAACCTTGGTTAACACAATTGTGCCCAGACAATTACTGAAGGAATGATGCAATTCACTTCCCCACTCCTGGTAATTAGCTTTTATTTTTAAACTTTCTGTAAGAAGTATCAAAGCAGTGTTGCTGGCCCCTGACATTCTTAATCAGGGAGGGCCCACGGTCAGGTGCTTGGTGTAAGGTATCTCAAGGCATGCTGGGTATAAGAAAGCCTGTCAGAGCTGGCCACCTGCGTCCCATAGGAGGCTCCCGGTAGGAGACTCAGACTTTGAGTCAGTCCACAGGGATAGAAAAAGGAAGAGAGAAAACAGGATGCTGATACTGGTTTATGGGCCAGTGTCTATCTAGGGTTTCCCACTGGATGCAGGAGCACCTCAGTCAGGGCTGGGAGGCAGATCTGGGACTCAGGAGGTGACAGGTGACATCATCCTGGCTCATATTTACCCGTAGAGTTGGAGCTGGGCTATCATGACACAGATATAACCATCCAGTGTGGTTCAAAGGCAGCCATACATCGGTCACCCCCACCAGAAGGGGAATAACTGGCCAGCTCCTGCTGAGTGCCTCACGCTCAGAGCTCCCTCAGCCTGCCTCCCATCACTGTCAGATAAGAGTGCCAGAGTGACAAGTGGGCCTTCACACCACACAGGCTTCCACTGAGTTTAGCCCTTCCTTGCCTTCCTGTTTAGAAGGATGGCGTTTCTAAAATGGTGTTAAAAAAATCTCTATTTTATTAGTTCCTCCTTCCCTGGTTCCATTTTTACAATATTTGATATTTTATATTCAAAATACCCATGATGATTCATGCCTCATTAAATCTACCTTCCGAGAAGATTATATAAGAATCAAATCGGAGAATATGATTTTATAGGAAGATACTTAAAATACCAGGAGCATTAATTAACTTATTCTGATTTTAAGGCCAAATAAAATAGGCAGGTGTGCATGGAGCCATAGATAGCATCTGGCCTATCAAGGGGGGGAAACTGAGGCTTAGAGAAGACAAATTAGAGGAAAAAGCAGGATTCCAACCCAGAACATCTAACTGCTCCCTACCTTATAAACATTTGACACTCCATTTTATTTATTTTTTTTTTTTTTTTTTTTTTTGGTTTTCCGAGACAGAGTTTCTCTGTATAGCCTTGGTTGTCCTGGAACTCACTCTGTAGACCAGGCTGGCCTCAAACTCAGAAATCTGCCTGCCTCTGCTTCCCAAGTGCTGGGATTAAAGGTGTGTGCTACCCCTCCAGGCCTCCATTTTATTTATATTTTTTGCATTGTTTGTCACAGTGGGGACTGAACCTTGCATATGGTGGGTAAGCATTCTGCCACTGAGCTATATTCCAAATCTGAGTTTTACTTTTTTTTTTTTAAAGATAGGGTCTCCAGTTCAACTGGTTTTCTCTCTTATATAGCAGAAGGTGAAAATTCTGGTCTTCCTGCCTCCACCTCCTGAGTGCCAGAATTACAGAAGTATGCCAGCATATCCAGTTGATCTGGTTCTGAGGGCTGAACCCGGATGTCATGCATGCTAGGTAGGCACACTATCCACTGAGCTACATTTCCAGCTCCAAATGAACATCATTCTGCATCCTGACTCCACTATAGTCTCCTGTAGCAGACTGTTCTGTAATCGGAAGGGTTAATCTTTATAAGAATTTACCCTCTTCACCTGTGTCTGTGGCAGACACTACTAGTCAATCACGACATTCTTTCTTCCAGATCCACAGATGGTCTCAGACTCTTGATGTCCCACTAAGCCAGTACCAATTGGCTGGAGACTGGACCATGACGCCAACTCACTGCTTTCTCAAGAGGCCCCAGAGAAGGCCTGGCACTCACCATGGGCATCTTTTCCTCCGGGCTGCCGGGGTCTCATGTTTCCATTTTTATCACCTTGTAAACCTGTAATATCCCAAAGGTCAGAGATACCTCAGGAGGAACAGAAAAGCAAGCACTGACAATTCTCCAGGTAGCAGTCTGGCTGCTCTCCTTGTTCGTGCTTGCGTCATAGACTCCTTGCTCCCAGCCCCACCCACCATGCACTGTGGCTAGACCTTCCATGAGGTCTTCTGGGCCAGAGGAGAAACTGGAAACAGGGAACCATGACAGGAAAGGGGTCCATGGTCTTTGAACTGAGTCAGAACATGTTGTGATCTCAAGGCTTTATACCCTGCAGCAGGCCAGCATGGAGCTGTGGTTCACCCCTCCTCTGCATTCTGCCATCTTGGAACATAGCTGCAGATGCTATAGGTACAAAAGGGTTTCTTCTAGTATTTCCTGTGCCTCAGCCTTTTGACCTGTCTTTGCCCTGTGCTTTCCAAGTCAGCAAAATGAGGCTCCAAAAGGAGAAATGACTGTCTAAGAAAGTTACCTGGCCAAGAGATAAAGACCCAGGTCCAGCTCCAAAGCCTCCAGTTCTAGCTATAATACAGGGCAATTGTCAGTATATGTAGGCAGTTTTATGCCTTCCCAAGACAAGAACTGACTATGGCTAAGAACGATAACAGAGGCACAAAAGGGAATGTGTATAGAACTTGGGGCCCAGAAGGTCATGCAACCCTTGGAATAGGTGGCCCTGTGCTGTGAATAGTGACCAACGAGACAGTCCCTGAGAAAGGAGCCAAGGAGTTTTTGCTGCTTGTTTCATGCCAGGTCAGGAAGACGTGGTGTCTAATGAAACCATTCAGAACTGAGGGTGGGCTCACCAAGGCAGCTGGCTTGTGCCCCCAGAGCCACTTCAGGCTGTAAATATAGGAACTGAAAGCTGAGAAGGTGTTTTCCATTCCCAGAAATAGGTTCTGGTTTTTCCTTGGAACTCTTTTTTCCTCCTCCTCCATCTTCAGACAGAGTGACAGGGTTCGAGTAGCTAGTGTTTACTGGGAATTAAGGACAATCCTATGAGGGGGTTGTACTTATTTTTTTCTTTTTCTATATGGAAAAAAAAAGAATCTAAAAGAAGGTTAAGTGGAAGCACACTGTGGAGTCCAGAGCCACACAATACTGCCTTTCTGGGGTCCTGACTGCTGAAGGCTGCAAGGGTAGCCTTGGAGGGCTTTACATCATTGAGAGGACATGATGGGAGGGACTTGAGCCTCCTCTGCCTCTATCCTCATGAGACCCCCATCAGGTAAGAGGCAGGCCAGGTGAAGATGGAGCAGGGAAGAGTCATTGCAGTCAGGATCCTGCCTGCCTGCATATATTGACAACGCCACATATTATAGCTAAGATTAGAGACTTCAGAGTTGGACCTGGGTCTTTATCTTTTGGTTGAGTAACTTTCTCAGATAGCTCTCCTTTCTGAGACCCACTTTGCCCACCTGAAAAAACATGGGTGAATACCAGAGAATAAGAACAGCGGCATCTGAGTGTCGTACTTGATTGTGAAATGCTCCCATAGACTTATGTGTGTGGACAGTCGGTCCCTGGATAGTAATGCTGTTTTGGAGGGATGTACAATCTTTAGGCGGTGATCCTCTCTGGAGGAAGTGGTAATGGTGGACAGTTCTTAAGTCCTAAAGCGAGTTCTACTTCCTGTTTGTTTTCTGCTTCCTGTTTGACCACCACATGAGGCAGTGATGAGTCCGCTGTACGCTCCTGCCATTATGGAACTTCCTGCTGCCAAATTTTCTCTGTCTCAGTATACTGTATCTCCCCAAACCATAAGCCAAAATAAATCTTTCCTCCCTCACGTTGATTCTCATCAGGTGGTCGCAGCAATGAGAATAGGAACTAACACAAGTGCGTGTATAGAACAGTAGAGTTTCTGCCTTCTCCCAGGTTGTCTGCTCAAGTCCCTCTTTGCCTTTCTCAGAAGATGTCCAGGCTGGAATCTGGCTCACCCGCCTGCCCTTGCCTGCCCTCTATCTGAGCAGCCCTGCACATGTACTTACGTTTAGCCAAAGAGAACTTCTTAAGCAGCTGGGGCATGGCGTCTTGAGGGTGGATTTCCACTGTCAGTTGAGTACCTGCAAAGGAGGAGGTGACGTTCTTAGCCGAATGCTGCCAGGAAGGGCACTCCATCTTGTGACAGATGTTCAAATGGCAGAATATGCTTCATTTTAGATCTTTCTGTTGACTATGCAGATAATTCACATTTTCCGGACTAACCCAAAGAACAACCGCAAGCACTCTCTCTACTCTATCCAGCGCAGCCACCAGCCTGAATAGTAATGCATGGGAAACCTACCTGCAGACCCTGGAAAGTCAGTGATAGACAAGAACAGGGTTGCAGTGGCCTGGACCAGGCTACGAGACAAGTTTACCCTTCTCCTTCCCGCTCTGGCAACACCTCAGTCAAAGGCATCCCATTCCAGGGTACAGAATGGATGTTAAAGAGTACTCAAGAAAAAAAAATCAATTCCTACTTGAAAGGTGAAATGGAACCCATAATTGTCTCAGGGAGTTGGGACATTCTCTGCTGTGTTTTTTCTTTATTCTATATTTTCGTGATTCAGTTCAAAAGCAACTATATGAGTAGCAGTGAGTTAGTAGCCAGGCATATGTGGCATGTGTATTCTCCTTCTCTCTCCTCACTCCTTCTCTATCTCCCTCCTTCTCTCCATCCCTCCTTCCCTCCCTCCAATCTCCCTCCTTCTCTCCCTCCTTCCCTTCCTTCATCCCTCCCTTCATCCCTTCCTCCCTCCAATCTCTCTCTCCTTTTCTTCCCTTCCCTCTACCCTCTTCTCCCCCCTTCTTCCCTTCCTTTATCCCTCCCTCTCCCTCCTCTCTCCATCGTTTTTCTTGCTGATTGTTTCCACACGGGTTATAAAAATTACCTCACAGAGTGACAAGACCAGAGCTCCAGCTTTTTGGCTAGAGGACAGGAAGTACGTGATTAAGTGTAATTCCCTAAAGTTACAAATAAGTTCCCATGGTCACCTCTCAGCTGCACACCATAGGTCTCCCATGCTCTATATACCACAGTCTGAGTACCAAACTCTGGGGAAGAACAATGGCCTCATTCTGAACTGGTCACTTCATGGTGCATCGCAAGCAGATAGGCCCCACAAAGGCAACCCCTCAGAACTTCTCAGCAGAGTGCCTGGGAAGATCTCAGTTTGAGAAGAAAAGATACCACCATGACAACCCACATTTAACCCAAAGACTATAAGACGGCACATTAGCTATGCTCCAAAACTAAAGGACAATCATTTTGAAATAAATCAAAAGATACAGAACTCAGAAAAGAAACAGAAGATGGAAAGAACAAAGTGAAGATTTTAACACTGAAACAAAAGATGAGCTACAACATTCTCCAAACAAAGGAAAGAGCCGGAGAATAGCAGCCAGGGTCCAATCTGGACAATGGAAAAAAGCCAACACTTCAGAGATCATAGGACCATATTGAGAAGTCCACTGTCCATATCTCTCACAAGAAGAAAATCAAGTGGGCAGAAAAGTAGCTGAAAAAATAACAAACTACTCAAATGTGAGAAAAGACATACATGTAGGGACTCAGGTTTCATGTATTCCAAACATGATAAATAGAAGATCTAAGTCCAGACATGATGTAATCACATCACTGGATACAACGTCCTGGAAAACCCTAGGATATGTGATACATTATATATCTGGTTGCTACATATTTCTCATCAGAATCTGGGTAGGAAAGATGTGGAATCTTTAAAAGGTTCTGAAAGGAATTAACTGTCTCTGTCCAATAAAAATTCCACAGGAGAATAAAATAAAAACATTTTTCAGGTACAGCGAGACCAAGACAATTTGCTCAATAACATATCCACTCAGCAAAGGAAAATACCAGAGATAGAAAAATGTAATAGTGAAGAAATCTTATCAAGAAGATGTGACAATGTCAAATATGTAGTCATCTGAACATAAAGATTTTAAACATTTGAACTAAAACCCACAGAACTATAAACAGGAATAGACAAATATACATTATAGTCAGAGATATCAGCTCTCTTCTCTGAGATTGGAGGGATTAATTTAAAAAAAAAAATCGGCAACTGTGGAGAAGTATTAAATAACACCATCAGCTAGGTGTGGCTTCTGCGGTGCTGTAGAGAGTGTCACCCAGTCCTGGAAGGTAGTGGAACATACATTCATGTCATGTGTTCAGAGTAGTCACTGTGACTTGCAGTGTGCGTTGGACATTCTGCACTCCCCGAGTGCTTTGTGCTTTGTGCTGATGTGGTGAACATCAGGATAAAGAAGACATCTTTAACACTTTTCCAATTAGTTCCCATGGGTGAATTCTTAAACACTGACAGAAGGGAATGAGGATTTTGTAAGCCTTTTGTAATCCTGGCCAATTTCCCAACATCCATCCATTGGTTTATGATTCACCAACAGGGTAGGGTGGAGAATGCCTTTTTCGCTCATTCTTGCCCTGGTTGATTGCCCACACTTCGCCTTCTTCCCAACGAGAGGTATTTCTTTCACCCCTCGGATGTAGGCAAACCTCACGAGTTAGTACGGCCAATTAGCGTGGGGTAGAAGCCGTGTTATTATCCAAGGTCTGAGTTTAGCCCTAGAGAGACTTTGCAATGCTTGCTTGCACTCTTGGCATCCCTGCCACAGTATGTGCTGTGTGCGCACCAGATTATGGGTGAGAGACCACAGGGCGCAGAGCAGGGCTGCTCAGGTGAGGCTATCTGAAACCATCTGGTCTCCAGCCAGCCACCAGCTGACAGCCAGCACTAGCTCAGCCAAGAATCGAGATCAGCCGGGTATGGCGTGGACAGTGATCGTCCAGCAGACCTGCAGGCTTGGAAGCTCACGATGCCACTAGCAGCTGAGTCCTGTGGTGGTGGATAACACAAACATGCCTGCTAAGCTCACTGGCACCTGCTTCCATAAATCCTTTACATTTTTATTAATGAAGGGTACTCATTGTTTTACGTATTTAAAAAATTTTAGTGTAGTTTATATTTTATTTGCTATTTAAATTTTTATGCTTTGTGTGTTGACTATCATCATCACCATCATCATTATAATATGTACCGATTTATTATGTTCCCTTGATGGTTTGGTAAGAAAGAGTTTCTTTTTATTAATCCTTTGTTAAAATATACTGCAATTATTTTCTTTTGGAAAAACATTATTGATTTTCTTATACTGCTTTTAAAACTTGTTCTGCATGCTAACAAGACCAGAGATAGAATGTGTTCTCCCCAGACCAAAAAGACTTAACATACATTTTAAATATTTAATTAACTAATCAATTAGTTAGCGTGTGTGGGGGTATATGTGTATTGTGTGTGGGTTTCATACATAAGGTGGCCTCTATAACCCTCCACCTATATCTTTGAGGCAGGGTCTCTCCCTGAACCTGAGGCTTGTGTTTCAGCTAGGCTGGAAGCCAGCAAGTCCCAAGAGCCTCCAGTCTCTGCCAGCCTCTGAGCTGGGTTAAAGACATTTGAGAGAATGCCTGCTCTGTCATGTGGTGCTGAGATCCAAACTCTAGTCCTCATGATTATGGAGGAAACACTCTTAACCTCTGAGCCATCTCTCTAGTCCAGCATTCACCTGTAAAGTATAGAATCTAGCACATTCACTGCCAGTGACACCAGCCTTGTGATCCTGGCATGAAGATGCCGAGGATTTCAGAACTCAGAGAGTGAGTCCTTTCTTGTCAGAAGATCGGGTGCCACCATCATCCACAGCATATTCCCCTTGTGGCCCTGGTTCACTTGGCCTCTTCACTTTCTTGTGCAACTCTTTCTGAGGTGTTTACTGAAGTGGTGTGTGGCCATAAGATGCTTTGTGAAAGGCAAACTGTGAGAGGTTCCCCCGGACGCTCTCTCTACTGTGGGTTACAACCCACAATGCTTTCCTGCAGCAAAGGAGTCTGTCTGACCCAGTGCAGCTGTTGTTTGGAGATTGCTGGGCTGAACCAACTGTAGCCTTACAGGAGCTGCAATGGTGAACAGCTCGTGAGCCTCTGGCCCAACAGTGAGCCTCTCCCTCACACTGTTCCTAACGCAGATACATCAAGCTGCCTCCCTCCAACAATGTTTCTTGTGAAGAATGTTGGGGCTGAGACACAGACCACTCTTGTGGCTCTTCTGGGGCTAATGGGGAGGTGACCTCATGTTTAGGGGGGCTGTCATCCACCAGCTCCTCCTAATGTCATTTGGGCCCCCTCTCCTTCCTGCAATTTTTCACTCTATTTCCTTGCCCAGGACCGAGGTGTCCCTAGGCTGTGCTGCTGTTTTATTCTGAACTCAGTCAAATCTTACCCCGATTCTGGAGTTTTGTGTCCCGCCAGAGACTGAGGAGACATCTGAGAGACTTCTCTGCCCCCAAGGAATGACTTGAGGTCATCACACTGTGTCAAGATGGTCAGCATTCACTAGAGAGGCAGACAGTGCACCAGCCTCACTTTTAGATCAAATAAAACTGAGATTTTAGTAAAAATATTAACCTGACCTAGCTCTCATCACGAAGAGTCTCAGGCAAAATTCAAGTCAGAGCTAAATCCCAAGCAGCTGCCAATCACACCGACCTTGATAGTCAAAAATAAGAGACTTTTCCCGGGACTTTGGGCATTCTGGCTGGCCTCTCTCACAATACCCTTCTCCAGGAGTCATTTGCTGAATAAGACCTCTGAAACTGCAGCCTTGGCCGTTTAGTAAAAGCATTTTAGGGATTATTTCTTGTTACCCCTATGAAGTGGCTTTCAGGCTGGACCTTTTCTAAACCCTGCTGACTCTCCTTCCTTTCTTTCTCAAAAGCAGAGATGCATACAGGGTCCTGAGTCTATGTGGTACTGTTCTAGGCTGGCCTTTTACCCAGTCAGGTGACATCTTCCACACAGCACCTCTCCTAATGGCTCTAGGTTTCAATCGGTATTTGTCTAACAGATCAATTTACTCAGAATACCTAATGTGGGCATGGCAAGTGGGTTTTGTGTTCTTCATTAACTCTGACTGATTGAAGTGGCTGCCAGGAGCATGATCAATTAGCAAATACTGCCAGGCAAGCATGTGTGCATGGGTGTATATGCATGCATGGGGATGGGGGTGGGGGAGACAGGTGTGCATGCGGAGGAGTCCCAGGATTTACACAAGATACTCAGCACCATTGACTTAAAGAGTTTCTCTATATGCTGAGCCACTTACAGCCTGGACATGCTTTTCTGTAACACTTAGAGTCGGAAAAATCTTACTTAAACATTCGTCATCTTAAAAGCACTCTCAAATGAACCATGCCTGGCTAGATCTTAACAGATGCGTGCTCTATACTTCCAGGATGTAGCAGTTGGGAAGCAGTCATCTCCAAAAGCTGGGGACAAGAATGATGGGTGTCATTTCAGAACTGACTCCTTAGTCACAACCCTGAGGGTTGGTAGTCACTATGCCTCTTAGCGATCACTCTCCGTCACCCAAATCACAAGCCTTCTGTAGATCCATCTTCCAAGGCCCCTGTGCACTACAAGGTGCTTTTTTTTTTTTTTTTCACCTGCTGTATAAAATCTACCACAGAACAGGTTGTTGAGGAGGAGGGGGAAAGCTGAATCATTATGAACAACAAGCTCCACCTGGAGCCTTGGACTTCTTACTGGGGTAGGCAGGGAGGTATACTCAAATCAGCTCTGTTAGATAGGTCCCTGTTCTGTATGGGGAAGTGTGGTACAGAAGTTAAGCCCACTTGGTTTTGAGTGGTACAAAGACATGTTCAACTCTGGGATATGACTTGTTCCGTTTAGTTGCATAACTTCAGGCAAGCTGCTTAGATGCCTCGGTTTCTCCATTTTTCCATTCATAAAGTGGATGAATGTGGCTGAGGGACATGAGGAGTCATGAAAGGCGCTTAGCGTGATGTGTGGCACACACCTCATGCTCTGCCTCTGATCCATGTTATGATTGGACCTCCCAAGAAAGCTGTGCTAGAGCTGACAGGGTCCCCAGAACGGAGCCAGAGGAATGCCAGGCTTGCCAGTGAGTAGGAACTCAGTACACAATGGTGATGTCCTTGCTGTTTCCCAAATGCCAGGTCTCCACAGGGTGATGTCCAATTCTTCCCCTTTCTCCCCCAGTCTGCATCTGTTGTGTCTAACCCTGGCTTATGCTTCAATCCTTGTCTCCATCCTTTCTCCTTCTAGCCCAGATCCACAACATGGGAAACCCTCTTGCCATCGGATATGATACCACCTCCGGGGAGTCCTCTTTCTTCCAATAACCCCTCTTCTGTTCTGTTCATTCCCCCAATATTAGAGGCATCGTGTCTAAAGCCATCTGATGTCTGCTAATCATATTCTGAGCAGAAGCCAGCACACTGAAGGCAGCCCATGCATAGGACCGTAAGTCCTGACCCAAGTCCTCTCTGCCTCGACTCCTGCTTCTTATTCTGCTCATGTCCCCTTTTCCCTTGGCCACAGACACAGACTTTCCACACCCATCAGATGCCTGCCTGCCTGAGAGTGCCTTCACATCACGGCTCCCAGCTAAAATTTCTCCCCAGATGCCCTTGCGTTTGTCCCACCCCCTCTTTTTTTTTTTTTTTTCTTACAGAGATATTCTGTCTCAGTTGCTGCTCACCTGTTCTTTTTATCCAGGGGTGGGGGATGCTAGAGATCAGACTAAAAAGCCTCATACATGCTAGTCAAACCACCATGCTACACCTCCAGCCTCTTCTATTCTGTTTACAGTGGTTCCTTATCATGAGCTGAATAATGAATGTTCAGGGTATCCATGCAGAATCTCTGACTGTGAGGGAGATTTTGCAGATGGCACCTTACCTATGCATCTCAGAGTGATTATTCTGGGCTATCTGGTTGGTCCTTAAATGTGACCAATATAACTTTATAACAGGGAGACAGAGAGAGAACTGCCTACCTAAAAGGGGAGAAGGCCATGTGCTAATAGACACAGTCACTGGAATGACACAGCCATAAAGCCAAGGAATGTTGGCAGCCTGTAGGAGCAGAAGGAGGTAAGGAATGGATTCCCTCCCAAGGCTTCAAAGGCCTGCTGACACCTGCCTTTTACCCAGCAAAGCTGACTTCGGACTTCTCAGTCCCAGAAGCTTAAGGCAAAAATTTTCTTGCTGCTTCTAGCTGCTTCTAGCTAATGAGCTACAGGAAACTCATTTGCAACCCCTGCCCCCACCATCCCTCCTGCCTTAATTTCCCCTTCAGTCTTCCCTTCTCGATAGGATTCAGCTCCACACACAGGAACCTTAGTTTTGTTCCCCATGTTGAGAGAATGGCAGCCCATTCATGATCTTCCTACATCAGTGAGGTATCTCTGATGAGAGGCTTGTGCAGCCAAGTCAGTGTCAGAGAAGTAGCCTGGCCTGCACTGGTTCTTGTGCTTTAGAAAGGAGCACACCCATTCCCCTTGGGTGCTGTGGCATAGTTTTCTTGTGTGTTATGGCATCAGCAATGGCAGCCAACTCTCTAGGTTGATCCTGAGAAGCCCAGGCATCTGATGACGAGCCATGGTAGATGCTGGAGTCCTTTAAATAAGCTCTCCCCAGCCATAGTGGAAACCTCAACTCTACCTCGTGGTAGTCTCAGATCTAGACAACTGCAGAATCAGCCTGGCCAGCAGAGAGTGCCCTTGCCTGCCATTTCCAAGTACCCAGAGCACTTCTGGGAAAATTAGGGCTCTCAAGGAAGGACTGGGTTGTTCCACCTTGCTGTAGAAAACTAGGCACTAAGTGGGATGTTTCATCAGGCTCAGCCTCAAGAGAGGTCAAGGAATCTTTGTAACTCAGGATATGGGAGGACTTGGATACTGTGAGCCAACAGGAGATCAGTTTCCAGGGAGCCACAGAAGCCCAGCCATGTGAAGGTTAACAACTGAGACCTTGCTGGGGTTGGAGGCAAAGTACCAGAGAGCTGGCCCTGACCCTTGCTGGATAGCTGTCTCAAGCCTTGGTCTCCTTATCTGTAAAGCAGTGAGACTGTCACCCAGTTAGGGTTGCTTTGACACTTGAGTGTGTATAGGGGTTAGCAGAATCCCATGCACATGCTTTGCACTCAGTGTTAGCTGGAGCACTGACAATATCAATAATGGTGAGACTCCATAATCCAAGGACTTCGTTCCTTGACTGGAGGGGAAGGGCAGATTTGGACCATACAGTTTCTCGGTTCTCCCTCTGGGATGCCGAGAGATGGAAGGATGCTCCAATCTCCATAGATCACAGAGGAGGTGCTCCCGCAGCCTGATCTCTGTATCCTGGGCTCGCATGCTTATGCAGCAGAGCCAGGCACACAGCTCCAGGAGAGACGGTTGTTAGTGATTTGTCTCTTACCTTGGTTGTCATAGGAAGTGATGACCCGAGGCTGCTGAAGGCACTGCTTCTCTGGCAAGTTTCCTATTTAAGGAAGACAAAGAAGGTGGCAAGTGACCACAGTGACAATGGTATAATGTTCCCTGGGAGGGGGACTGAGGGAGCTGAGTGCACCTGAGATAATTGTATGCTGGACGGGCTGAGCACATCTACTGCCATGCTGTGCACACCTCTGGACTAGCATAGCCTTACTCATGGGAGTCCACAAGTGCCTACCCCTCTGCCTCCTAGTGGAAGCCTATCCAGACTGGGATTCTTTCTACTGGTCTATGGAACCACCACTCTGGACTTTTTGCTACAATTTCCAAAATATTTTCTCACACACAGACGTCTGATGGATCATCACACCTTTCGGTGGAATGGACTGGGAAGTTCCAACATGGTACTTGAACTGTTAAGTTTTCAAACTCCTAGCTCAGTTTTCTTTCCTCCCTCTGAGGAGCACAGGGACAGTAACCTGCCTCTGATTCTAGCCTTGAAGACGGGAGGACACTCAGTTTGATTTAGTTTCACCAATATTACAGGGCACTCAACATGTTTGAGTTCTCTGTACCCACTGGTGATATTTACATGTCCTTATAGTCCAGTGGGGTCAGGATGCTGAAGAGAGATGCCTAGTTCTTGCTACAGGCTACCACTGTCTTCTCTGTCCTTCCTAGGCATGAATTCAGGTCTGCTTTATGACTGCTCTGTGACTGTGGACTATCCTTACCAAGCCAGCCCCTGTACCTTGTCTTCATGATGTAGGAAGAGTCTGAGGAAGAGCCATGATTATGGCAGAAGGAAATTCTCATACTACAATTACCTTACAATTCATCGTCTCCCTGTGAGCTAGAGTGAGCCTCAGTTAGGGGAAACAGTGGTTCAGCCTGGGAACTAGCACATCCCTAGGACTGCTGTCAACAACAGTGGAGCCAACCACATAAACAACTCTGTGCTTCCCATGCCTTCTCCTAGCAGAAGCTGGTCAAGGTGGGTAGGTGAGGTACTCAGCTGGGCTAGACTTGGGATCCACCCAGCAGAGGTTTGTCTTGGAGAACCTGCACATTTCTAGCCTTTTCCTACGAAAGGGTTGAGTCAGGCCCCCAGGACTTCCAGAACATGGTTGGCTAGCCAAGGCCAGATCCATTGTCATTGTGTGCCAATGTGGGGTGATGTGGCATGCTGGGCTGGAGCTCCAGGCCACTCGGGTGAGGACAGGAAGGCTGCCTTCTGTGGGCATGGCTGGCTGTACCTCCATGAGGAAACAGGAGCTGGGAAGGGAATCCTCAAGGAGGATGATTGGCTGGCATGTCTCCTGGGAGGTATTTATAGCCAGGGCTGCACAAGTGGTTTCTCTCTAGCTGTAGGGCACCAGACACCGTGCTGCTAGGCAGACTTCAGCCAGGACCAAGGAGAGCAGCCAATCACAGCAGGGGAAGCCCGTTGCTGGGCGAGCTATGGGAGAGGGATGGCTCAGCCCAAACACCTGCTGCTTCCAAAAGTTTGGAGTGTTTCAGGCTCCCCACCCTTCCTCTTGCCAACACCCAAGCCCAAGGAGTGTACAGAGTAGCAACAAGAGGACAAATGTGCCCTTTTGGATCAACACCACACTCAGTCCCATTTGTGCACACTCTGTCAGCACATGCCACTGGGCCACTTCCTTCTGAGATGAAATTTCTCCAACTGTCAGGGCTGGACAGCCTGTTGGTTAGCAGGACTGGATGACTTGGGTACCAACAAGGCACACATGTGATGAAATCTGCTGCAATGCTAGTGTCTTGGATCTTGGCATCAAAAATCATGGAAAGCAGCTACTATATTTCCCCATACGTGCATGTCATTTAACAAGTACATGAAGTCTTACATTAAAACTACATGTGTTGGCAGGATGGCAGAACCATCATGTTTCCTGGATTTAGGGTTTCTGCAGACATTCTCTGCAGCCAAATTTATACCAAATCTTCAAACATTAGATTTTTTTCAAGGACTATTTAAATCACCTTTTGTAGACTGATACTAAGAGCCTTGGATGTTTTTTTTTTTTTTATAATTATCTTGAGAGTTACTGTATTGCTTTCTGTTTCATGAAGTTTTTCACTAATCTCCCATCCAACCTTGAAGACACTCAAAGTAGAACAACTCCAGTGTTTTCTGAGAGGCCTTTGATGCTTGACAGATGGCTCACACGAGGCAAAGAGAAGAGCAACATAAGGATATTCTCTTTTTATCCACAGTGTCTCACTTTGCTCACTCACCTGCTCACACACGAACCCAGCACACATTCTCTTCTCTCTCGACCATTCCTATGGCTGGAGTTTCTGGAGTCTCATTCTTAGGCTTCTTATTGGCCCAGAGTATCGCTTTGCTAGCTTTGATGTGACCTTTGCCACTCCAAATGAGTCAGAATTTCCCTATAGCGCAGCCCCCACTAAGGAATTCTATGGATCCACTAGCCAGGACATAGAAGGATGACTTCCTTAATGAATGTGTATGCATCTTAAAGATGGCTCCTTCCCATGAACAATGTAAGGGACACAGGGAAATGGCAATCATTTGAACTCACAGCCCTACAAGGACAGGGTTCTTGATTTCCTTTTTAACTGTTTAATCTCTAACACTTAAACTTTTTCCTGGCAAAGTAAATGCTAAACAGAGCTGTTGAAGGAATAAACATATAATAAATTTAGTTTTCCTAGTGTGCTTTTCCTCTTTGCCACTGTCTGAAGGTTGGCGAAGCCAGAGTTATTTACTCTTCCTTGGTTGTGCTCTCGTGGAGGCTGAGACATTTAAGTCCACGGCTCACATGGATGGGGTCTGATGGAACCCTTTAACAATGTTCTGGGAGTGGAGGTCAGGTTCCTAGTAGAATTCTGTGTTCCCGTTGTGCATACTGGTGCTGACGTTTCCCTGGAAGCTGGAGTAATCAATCTCTGAGGTATACAAAATAAAGCCCATTATATATGGCCCATCTCTTGTGTTCCAGAAAGGTTCTGGGCCATCAGAAAAGAACACTGTCTGGAACCAGAAAGAAGAGGCTTTGGAAATGAACTTCTAGCTGTATTCCAGAGTTCAGGGCGGTAGGAACCATAGAACCTTTGACTGGCTGTGCCCAGACCTCAAGCAATACTGAATTAAGATAGGCCACTATCCTAGTCTGTCCAAGAAAAACAAAATGGCAACAACAACAAAACCCAAACACATTTTAGAGCTGTATAGTCTGCTGCTGGTGGGAACACACAACCCTCAATACCCCGAGTGAAGCCAAATCCTCTTCTATAGCTCAGACAGCAAACAAATGGGTGCTGGAGTTCATGACATCATTTCCCATTTGCAGCTTCCAGAAAGGCAGGAGCCCCGACAGCTTTTCAGCTCACAGAGGCCTGGAGGCCTGGCTGAGCCATAGGCAGCCATGTTTGATCACAGATTAGCTGTTAGGGCCAGTTTCCCAATGAGCACAACTAAACCCTTCCATTCATTTTTCAGGTTTTGAATCACAGAGACAAAATAGAAAACAGAAGGAAAAAGAGACTTACCCTGAAAGCCGTTTTCTTCCAACTCTTGCCACTTCCGGATTCCGTTTCTGACACCTTGGAATCCTGTGAGAGAAGGTTGGGTGTGAGACTCTGTGGAGGGAGCCCTAGAGAGAGCCATGCACCACTTTTCCACTTACAGACCCATCTGTGCTACACAAAGCTGGTGGGAACCAGTTCTTTCAGGATCTGAGATAGGCTTCCCTTGAATGAGACACATTTGAGGAAACACTGCAACCCTTAAATAAAAAAATATTTTTGAAAATGATAGATTTTAGTGATAATGGGATTGGCTATCAGGATTTTCCAGAAGGAACTTTCGCTATACAGATACCCAAT
Organism: Mastomys natalensis; assembly: GCA_021653895.1. NCBI lineage: Eukaryota > Metazoa > Chordata > Mammalia > Rodentia > Muridae > Mastomys > Mastomys natalensis. The sequence continues at coordinate 171,263 of JAJTUV010000231.1, forward strand.
ACTTACTCCCATATCATCAACATGTAAGTATGAAAGTATTATTTTTCTGAGAGTTTTCTGTCTGCTTTGCCTGCCCATTTCTGTATGCAGGGAGCATAGACAAAAACTGCCTATGGGAGTAGAGAGTGACAACTGCCTACTTTCCCAGCATCCCTTGCAGCTACAGTATGGGCCTGTGTAGGTCTTAGCATGACCCATCAGATGCACCTGTGTTTCATTCTGGTGATGATGTAATGCAGAAGAGAAGGGAAGCTCTCTCCCTGGCAGTGGCTGGAAGTGATAGTTGAGAGATTGAGTCCCTGGCACAGAACTGATGTATGCCTGGGCAGTGGGAGCAGATGTGTCACCACAAGACCTGCTCTGTGGCATACTTGATAGCAGTGCTCCCATGAAGCCCAGTCTCAGGTCTGGCTCTCTAACCTTTTACCTGCCCAGAAGCCCCCAAATCTTCCTCAGCCTCCCCCCTCCTGATCTTTTCTGCAAAGTCTGTTGTTCTCCATAGTCTGCGCTATGGGAAGTGCTGTTCTATGTAAATAACTGGGAACATGGTGGATTCCCAGAGAAAAGAAGAGAGACTAGGCTAGCCCTGCAGCCCAAATCCCCGGTGACTTTCCATGCCTTAGTGTCTTGTCCCTCTGACTCCTCTCTGGTGCAAGGCCACAGTGTCTGCCTCGTGACAATAATTGAGCTTTATTCTTCTCTGATGGGTATAGGGGGTTAAGGCCTTCCTCTAGCTGCTTCTTAGGTGGAGAACTGTCTTGCAGGTGACAGGAAGAAACTTGAAACTGGGTAGGGTGATTTTGAGTTCTTGTGCATCTGTGTGAGATGTTGAAACAAGTTGTTTGACTCAGTGATTTTCTCCCTCAGGCTGTGTCCTAAAGTGTGGCCACACAGGTTGGTACGGCCTAGGGTTTCTGTGGCGGCAGACCTTGGAGACTCTACACTGTTCTCCTTTTCCACTTAGGTGCAAAGAGGGGACACAGCTCTCTCGGCTGCCTAGCATCTTTAAGAAACCTTCGCTGGGAAAATGTTTATGGAAAAATACCAGTGCCTTTCAAGTAGGGGTGCTTTACCCCTAAGTCAGGGCCAAAGTATGTATGTCCTTCTGGAGTCAGGGCATTTTGGGTAGATTTTGGGTATCTTGAGGGCAGTTTGATATCCAACACTCTAGGGCTTTTCTCTTTATCCTCTCTGGTGTCAGAAGCAAAGGGACTGGGAGGTAGGGACTACCGCACTGATTTGATTTGGAACTGGGCCTCACTACACTCGGGGAGCGGTCTTCTGGATTGTATTACATGCGACAGGCGCCATTTCATTCCCATCAAGAAACGGAGAGGACATTTTCTTTCTCCTTCAAAGACCCTGAGAGGGTCTAATCCCTTCTCCCAGAAGCAGCGCGGGAACTACAGAATCTATTAACCTAAACAGCTCCCATCCCCACACTCCCTTCTAAACTCTAACTGCAGTGAACCTTCAGTTACCTAAACAGCTCCCATCCCCACACTCCCTTCTAAACTCTAACTGCAGTGAACCTTCAGTTCTCCAGTCTTCCCCTAACTGCCTCTCTTCCAGCTCCTGAGGAGCTGCATCACAGATCCAGCGCATGTGGCTGGTGGATCAAGGTTGACTATAGAACCGCTGCCCTAGCATGGCAGGTGGACTGCCTGTGGGTGCCTCATGTGCACAGAGGCTCTGGGGGACAGATAGAGCAACAGGAGGGCGTCCCAAGGAATGTGGTAGCTGGAGAGAGAGTGGGAGGGAGCAGCCATCTTTCTCTGTGTAGCGGTCAGGCATCTCTGCTAAAGAAGTAGTAAGGGGTTAGACTCTTAAGTCAGCCTCAGAGGCTTCCTCCTAGACCAGCGCCATGAGGCCCTTATATTTCTCAGGGATTTCCTGAGCCTCCGTTTGGCACCCTTTATATTCTCAAGTTGTGTATGTATGGAGAACAGAGGCAGATCCTGCCTTCCGCAATCACCCTATAAGCAATCACTTGTCCGTTTTCATTTTCCTACGTCTGCAGAACAAGTGAAATTGAAGCTAAATTCAAGTACGGTCAGGCGACTTCAAACCCAACTCCACCACACCCCAGTACCCCAGCACCCCAGCCCAGGTTCCCTTCACCCAGTAAGTCCTTATATCTGTGGGAAGCTGAAAGAGAGGCTTAAGAAAGGGGAAACTGAGGCTCTAAGTTCTCTCAAAATCTGACTCAATACACGGATCCTCTGGGGCCCCTTGTGCCTTATGGTGAGCTGCATGCTGCCTGGGGACTAGGCCTCTGCTACACGTGATCAGCCTACTGCCCTGGCTTCTTTCTGAAGAGCATTTTTCTACGTGTTTTGCACCTTCCAGAGAATAGCGGGAGAAAACAGGCCTGGGGCAACCAGTGCGCTGTGCGTTGCCAAGGAACGCAGGTGCTGCGGGAGAGGGTTGGACTGGCCACGTTGGGGAGGGTGGGGTGCTGCTTAGGCGTCCCCCCGGCGGGCGGACCCCAGGGCTTGGTGGCCGAGGTGCCCAGGGATCCTGAGGACCCGGGCCAGGCGGATGTTACCTCCTCGGTTTTGCAGCAACGCGCCCGGGTCCGCCTGAGGGTCCAAGTGCGTGGCTTGTGCCGCGCGCCGCTTCTCGGAGTGCACGATGAGCAGCATGTCGATGGCCACGGCGTTGCTGTCCTTCTTCAGCTCCATGGTGCCGCCTCCCTCCAGGCCCGCTCGCAGCGGCTGCTCGCGAGGCTGCCTAGGCTGCAAATGGCCCCGTGTGCGCCGCTGCCTGGCGCGGGAGAGGGCGAGGGCGCGGGAGAGGGCGCTGCCCCGCCGCCAGGTCCTCCGTGCGCAGTTTCGCTGACTCTGCCAAATTCACTATTAGGACCCGCCCGGGAGGGCGCTACCCTCCTGAAGTGCCTCTAAGTCACCTTTGAAAGGAAATCCCCAGCCCGGCCCTGAACTGCACCCAGGATGCACTTTGCAGGGTTTATGACCCTTCTTCCCCATGCAACGGAAGTGTAGGTATTGGACTCCAGCAAAATTTTCCCTGTGGCTGGACTGGGTGCTGCCTCATCGCCACCATCTGTCTCCTAAGAGAAGTCACTGGTCAACCATGAAACCTCACATCAGAGCTGGTTTAGTTTTGGAAAAGAAAGGCAAGGAGAAGGTTGAATTGCAGGGTGTGCAGATGTTGGTCACATCTTTAGCCTTGGCTTCTTTGTTTCCTTGGGTGGTTATGAAAGTTGATAGTTCTTTTCATAGATTGAGGTGTTATGGTGAAGCCCCCAACTCCCATTGATGACTGTTTCAGACCTTGGGTCATATCTACTGGACATCAAGCTAAAACAATCTTATTTTTCCTGAGATGGAGGTCTTAAAAGTCTCCATTCCTTCGGGAAGACTAGCTCTTGCCTGAGGGGAAGAGAAGAAGGAGAGAGAGAGAGAGGAGAGAGAGAGAGAGAGAGAGAGGGAAGAAGAGAGAGAGAGAGAGAGAGAGCAGAGAACTGGGAGCTGCCGGCTGCTGTCAGGGAGCTGGACCTGAGAGCCCCTTCTATTTTTAGCCAGGCCTGGTCTGCCCAGCCAACAGCTACAGGGCATTTGGCTGTAGGTCTAAGGAGTGTTTACATGGCTTCTGCTTGGGAGCCTTTGGCATTATGGTTCGACCAGGTGGGAGACAATTCTCTAATTTGTGTTTACACAGGTAATAGATGCCACCTCTGCATGGAGGCCTTGCTCTGTGACTCCACCTTGGTACATGGCTCCTGAGAGCTCTCCACCTTGTCCTTGAAACGGCCACTGTTACAAGCTGTGTTCTAGCTGCAGTGCCACCGCTTGCTAGCCATGTGACCTTGGACCATTTCCCTCCATTTTCTCAGCATCGAGTCGTCACTGTGTCTTCTCTAACTGGGTGTCTTGGCTCCTAACAATGTTGAACTGGTACTGCTAGACAGCTGAGTCTCTTGATGGATAGGGGAGACAGATGGTGGACAAGACAGGTTTCACTCAGCTAAAGTGAGACCTAGTCCCTGGCTATATGTGTGTCAACACACACACACACTGGCTGGGAACGAAAGGACTAGAAAGACCTCCTGGGTCTTGGAGGTGGTTTAGGCAACCACGAGACCTGAAGACGAAGAGAATCTGCACTCCCCCCCTCACCCAGTGTGGTCTAAGTCAGTGGGTCTCAACCCACAGGTAAGGGACTCCCTTGGGTAAGGGAGTCAAAGGACCCTTTCATAGGGACCCACATATCAGATATCCTGCATATCAGATATTTATATTATAATCGTAACAGTAGCAAAATTACATTTATAAAGTAGCAACAAAAGTAATTTTATGGCTGGGAGTCACCACAACAGAATTGTACTGAAGGGTCACAGCACTAGGAAGGTTGAGAACCACTGGCCTAAGTCCTTCAAGAGACAGTGTTACGGTTTGGATGTGCTTGCCTCCCATCTTTGTGACTGCGAATTTGGGATACAGATAGATGTCTTTGCTGTAGGAAGTCATCCTATGTATTGTAGGATACTTAGCAGCATCCTACTAGATTCTAGTAGTACCTCCTTGCCAATCCCGATGACTAGACTGTATCTAGATGTCAACAAATGTTTCCAGAACTGCACTGAGAGTCTTGTTTGGAGCAGACTCCGGAACTAGGGTCACCTTGATTCTGACTCCTGATGCTGCCAGGCACTTGGACTTATCCTCCTCATGGTCCTTAGTGCCAAGACCCAGCTCCTGTGGCCTGCAAAGCTGCTCCCTGCCTAGAGCTTGGAGGAAAGACTGGGATGGTTTCTCTTTTTTCTCTTCCTGCTTAAATCCCATCCCTGGCCTGGGTTGACTCAGTTGTGAATTGATGACCTGTTCGCAGACAGAGAGAGGGGCCTCATAGGGAAGTGGAGGAGGCTGAGGACCTTAGGATGGATCAATCAGGGAGAGGAAGGGTGAGCTGAAGGGAAGATTGGGGATACTGAGATAGCCTTTAGGCAGAGTGTCTGTCTATTCTGTCTGCTCAAGGCCTGTCTCCAGTTGGAACTTCAAGACAAAACAAACAAACAAACAAACAAACAGCCTTCAAATCACACCTTGGACCAGCCTCATGTGCACCTATGCTGCAGCCAAAACCATCTCTTAGCTTCAAATACCCCTGACCTTTCTGGTTTTAGACTTTCTTCTAAGAGATAGCCCCTCCATCCTGATACCATGTTGAATAATGGGGTTCAAAGATTCTATCCTGACCTTACTAATGAATCTTTACTCTACTCTTATCTTAGGTCTGGCAAAATAGAGGCTACTTCCATTTTGGGGTAAATCCTTAATTATTTAAATTACAGTGAACTGGAAATTTAAGAATTCAGATGACACAGAGCAGTCAGTATTCACGATGCATTGTACAGGCAATGTTTCCGTAGAATGATGGATGACATGTATGAGAGAGGTTTCACAAGGTTATGATGGGGCTGAAAACTCCTAATGTCCTGGGGATATGGTCACCATTATAACAACCGAGACAACACACAGAACACACGTGTTTTTGCTGATGAGCTGCAGGCAAACCTACTACCTGCCAGCAACCATAGCAATGTATTTATGCAAAGTACATACTTGATAATAGTAAGTGACTATGTTACTCATTTGTGTATCTACACTATACTTTTCTTGTTAAAGTATACTTGTATTTATAAAAAAATATATTCGCAATAAAACAAATCTGACTTTGTTTGAAAATGCCATAATGCTATTTTCAATCTTATACGCTGATGTAAATACTTTTATAAAAGGCAAGAAATTTTTTGCTACACGATTGTGTTTTTTGATTGTATCATTTTCTCTGTGTTTGACTCAACGTCATGTTTGTTTATCATGACCCAGAGGCAACATGCTACTCAATATATGCACTTACATATTTGCATCTCCTTCGGCATCTATCATGTATTTGCATATCTACTTATTGATATCATATAGAGGAAACAGGTAGCAGGCTACACCAAAGCTTCTTAACTGGGCTGGGAGCCCACAAATATGTGAGTTGTAAAAAAAAACTTGGCAATAACAAGAGTTTCTAAATGTACAGTGACCCAAGATTAACTCCAAATCAGTGTGTAGTTAGTCTGAGTATTTCTGGTAGTGCTCACCCTAAATGCATTGTGGAACTTCACTGCAGCCTTGGTTCTGAACACACAACATGCACGCTTAGCACTGTGCATGACATCACTCACGAGTCACCAACCTATGCTGCCCTAGATCAAGATTTAAGACAATAGTCATGATGGCATTAGACAATTGTACATTATGAATTGCAGCATTTCACTGTACATACAGAATTCTCAGCACATATAGAAACATTACAGTTTATTAATGGAAAATAAAAACTTTAAAAATATTTACCTACGGTTATCCCGCAGGATATAAGTATCAAATTACTTTACCTTTCCAGTGTATTTTGTCAGAATATTCGAATTTAAAGATTGCTTCTCAAGTTGCTGACATGAGTTTTGTTTAAAAAAAATGATTTGATGAATTTTGGTTTGGGGTTAGGATAAATTTTCCCACAATTTCCACAGTAACCCTAAATATTCTTCTGTTATTTGGTCTTTCCTGTTTAAGCGAAGCCATGATCTCAGATTTGATGATTGTAAAAATCCAAACAGTGATCAACTCAAACCAAAACCAAAACCAAAAAAAAACCCTCCATAAAACAAACAAACAAACAAAAACAAAAAACCCTCCAAAACACTGAAGATGGCCTATCCAATACTCAGACACACTTTCTTTATGAAAAATAAATAACAATTATGTTATCTGTATGCAAATTTACCTTCACCGTCAGTAAATGGCAAAACTTATACATGAATGTAGCTTAGCAAGGAATGTAAGTGCTCTATTTGTATTATTTTATATACTTATATATCTGTGATTGAATAAAACTTCTTTTGGGGATGAAAAGAGGTCACAAGAGGGAAGTGTTTCGAAGCCCTGTTGTGCCTGCTCGGCTAGGCTTGTTAAATACACTGTGAGATGCTCACACACCGATGACAGCACTTAATGTGTTTCTCAGACCACAGTGCTCTAGACAGACAGTGCATGACTGTTGCTTTCTTGTTGGTGTTCTCTTCCCAGTTGTGCGCGCACCCAGCTGTCAGCCCCACAGCTTCCACTTGCTTGCAGGTAGACTTGTCGGTTGTCTGCCCTGAGCTGGGGCTGCTGGTTTGGAGCTGAAGTAGGGGGTGGGTGGGGAGGAACTTGCTTCTGGCTATAGATTCCCACCTGAAAGGAGTGTTCCCCTGTGTTCTCACACTGCTGTTTGTCCTTAGAAAGAGGAGCTCTCTGGGGCTTCCAGTTTGAACCATTTCCCTTCCCTTGGGTTTCCAAGAGGCAAAGTTCTGTCTTCCCCATAGAAACAGACATCAGGGACCAGTCGGCACAGAGAAAGCTTTTATCAGGGAACCTGCAGGCAGCGTACTTGTCTCCATGGAAGTATTAGGGAAGGGCAACAGGAAGTAAAGGGACACAGGGAAGGTGACCAGACCAATTCTTCAGAGCAATGTGGCCCTGGATGAATGAGGTCATGGCGATCTTCCAGCAAAGGAGAGCCCATGAGTTTTGCTAACTCATGACCAGTACTGAAAATTCAGAAGACCAGGCAAGAGAGAAACTATATCACCCAAACCCTTTCGTTTAGGCATGACCACTTTTAAGTGTTCTGTTCATTAGCATTTCTTCTGCTATTGTTGATACATATAATAAAATTGAGTATGAGCCCCTTAAAAACAACAGCAGGGTGGTGTCGTGTACAGGTTGGTGTCATGGTTTTCCCTCTTTTGGCACACACAGTGAACCTCCTCGAAACCAATTTAAAAGGCTGATCAGTGAGTACAACTGGTTCCCCTTTGTCCAGTGTCAGGAGTTCAGCTTGTCTGATATTATCCTCTCCCCAGGGTGATGCCACGGGTAAATGTTTGTGTGCCTACACCTTTGGCCACATAAGCTGGTTATTTCCTTAGAATAGATTCCTGGAAGTGGGATCACTGACTCAAAAGGTTATGACTATTTTAAGGCTTGAGATATATACAATGTCAAATGACTTTCCAAAAAGATTGTGTCTACTTACAAACTCACTAGCCTTGTATGTCCACCTCCGGTCACCTGTCACCCTGATTGAATGCTGTCATTACATAAGCCCTTAGCATTAGAATAATTAATGCATAAGACAGATTTTTAGTTAAACTTTTATTATCTCTGAGACTAAACTCTCTCCTCTCTCTCTCTCTCTCTCTCTCTCTCTCTCTCTCTCTCTCTCCTCTCCCTTTCTCTAGTGTGTGTGTGTGTGTGTGTGTGTGTGTGTGTGTGCAGGTACATGTGTGTGTACCCTTGCCTATGGGCAAGCATGTGGAGATCAGAGGATAATCTTTTGTATTCTCTTTCCCCATTCCTGTCTCTTCAGTGCAGGGATTACAAACGTTAGTACCTTGCTTAGCTTTTTTTTTTTTTTTTTTTTTTTTTACAAAGGTTCTGAGGATTGAACTTAGGTCCCCTGTTGAAAGGTTAGCAGTTTATCAATTGAGCCATCCCCTCAACCCCCCACCCAACTTTACATGTGTGTGCTGTTGGCTTTCTAAGGCTCACAGTCTTCCTTTCTGTCTTCTACTGTAACGGTACAGACATTTAAACACTAACTGGAAGGAGGAACACTCTTCCATCTCCACACGCTCTTCCTTATCTTACTGTAAACTCTGGTAAAGTCCTCTCCAAACCTTGGCCCCTTTAAACTCTTTGAGAACCAGGTCACTCACTGCCTTCTTTGCTCCTCCTCCCTCTGCTTTCCCCGTGTGCTGTGCCTATGGCTGCTGCACACAGGAGGTGCTCAATAAATGTCTGAGCCAAATTGGACAGAATGAGGGCTTCCAGCAAGCTGGCACTTCCAGCTTTAGCCTGGAGAAACCGCTGAGCCCCGCAGAGCAGTTGTTCCTTCCTCTGCATCGCTCTTGCAGACCTTCAGGGCCCAGAGGAGAGGAAGGTCAAGTGAGGACAAGTGTCTCTAAAGACACCTTCCTTGGCTGCTGGCAGAACATTTTGGAGCACAGATTTTGGGAGAGCTTCATTCAGAGAGCTGCTTAGTCCTGTTCACACACCCCCACCCCGGCTGCTGCCAGAGCCAAAGCATGAATCGTTTTTTCACAATCTCTGTTCTCAGTCTTTCTGGTGTTTGTCTCCCCAGCCTGCCATTCACCGCTTTCCATTTCTCCCTAACTTTCCGTGACCCCTTAATTAGTTATCTGTATTTTTTTTGTCTGTCCATAGCTCATTAAAGCCACGTCTTGTCGCACACATTCATGGCAAATGTTGGAAGCATTCTGGTTCAACCCTCAAGTACTTTGACTATTGGAGTCCTGCTCTGTGACAGTCTTGGCCTTTTCCTGGGGATGGAGATGATGAAAATCAATTCGTCTCTCACCACCATTTCCAAAATAGCTTGGTCAATGCCAAGAGAGATATCCAGTAGCACATGAAAGCCTGAGAAGAGATCACCTCTGTGGCCCTGCCAACCATGCATCACCGGCTTATTGACATGTTCCTGGCGTGTCCCTGGCATGTTCCTTGTAAGTAAGAGACCTTGTCCACCCCTTGTTCACCCTTCAGTGCCAGTTCTGGGTTAGAAGCTCATAGCTTGTGTTCTTTCCATGGATTCATCCGAATTGTCTCACAACAGCTAGAGGTTGGACTGATGGATTTGTGTTCATTTTATTGACAAAAAATAGTGAAGGATGAAGAGATTGGTTCAGGAGACTGGGGAAATGACTCTATCAGTGAAGATTTTTTTTTCTATACCAGCATGAGAGCTGAGGAAGGCAACTGGTGTTGACCTCTGACCTCTACAATCATGCATAGACACATGCATGTGTACCTACATGCACATGTAAATACATTTCCAACATGCAGCAACAACAACAGCAGCAGCAACAACACACACACACACACACACACACACACACACCACACACAAGCTTTCTTCTGGGGAGGTTTGTCTGACTTTCCCATTAAAGCCAACATGCTTGTTATTGCATGTTTTCAGTGACAAGGGGTGCAGGTGTCTTTTCTAGGGGCAGGCTGAGGTTTGGATTGGACATCTGGAGGGTTCAGGGAGGCACTCAGAGTGACAAGAGTTCCTTGAGAAAAAAAAAATTTTCTGGGCAGGGTGAAGCTGTCTAAGAGGCAGATGAGCCGGATAGAGGAGGAGGCTTTGGAGAGTGACACAGAGCTACAACCAAACCCGCAGCAGCCTTTGATCAGTTTTGTGGACCCTCAGGGGCCCATCAGGAGGGTGCTGCTGGGGAAAACAGCCCAGTGGCCTGGATCCCAGGACTGCAAGGGAGCCAGCTTTTGGTGTCACTGCAGACTCAGGCTTGGCTTGTCCCTAGGGCAGAGTGTCTAATAGGAGCCATGGGTATTTTTAGTCTCACGTGTGCAGGCGCAGGACAGGGTGAGCCGGAGAGGAACAACTAATAAGCCATGGTCCTTATCAAGTTGGGAAAGCTGACATGAGGGCTGGAGAGCACAGGCTGGAAGTTTTCATAGGCCTCGAGTTTTAGAGAACTCTCTTTACATAATTCACATGGAAAGATTGGGGTCAGGGTGATTATAGATACGCTGGCTGCAGAAACCTGGAAATAGGGTATGCTTCTGCCTGCAACCCACCAGCTCCTTACACAGGCCCTGCTCTGCCCTGGTGGAGAAGAGCTAGGGCAGGAACTCTTGAGGGCCATTGGTTTGGAATAGGGTCCTCCAAAAGACCAACATTAGAAGTTTTCTGCATGATCCAAACAAGCACAGGCGGTAGTTGAGCGGTATCATCCATTATTACGAGTTTACAGATGAAGAGAGGCTGGGTCAAAGAGGTCCAGGGACTGGGTAAGGTCACCCATCGGGGAAGTGGCAGAGCTGGTGTGCACCTTCTCAGCTTGGATGAGCACCTACCACTGCTTTTTCGTAGCAACAGCCAGCTGTGTCTAGGATGCCTTGTTCATTTTCTTTAGCCCGCAAACATTTCCTCTGCCAACTCTGTGTCAAAGATTGTGTGACTGGATTGGGCAGGGAGGATGACACCACTCCTGCTGTCAAGGAGCTCTGGATTTACTGAGGGCAGTATAGGAGTGTCAGCCCAGCTGAACCTCCATGTGGTTGGAATCCAAGCTCACCCTGGGGAGAAGAGTGATTGGCCAGTGTCCAGGCTTTGGTGTTTAGTGTGAGGACAGCAGCATCTCCACTGGTACACTCAGTTATCCTTCTCTGGGGCAACTTTTGAGGGCTGGGCAGGCAGCTGGGGAAGGGCAAGTGTGCTCTCCACCCATGCCTTGCTTTGAGCTTTGTGGTACATGGAGCCTAGGGCAGGGCTCAGTAAGTGAGGGTTTGGAAAAACTGCAAATGGAGCAGCATCCAACACCCACCACCGTCAGTCACCACTACCCGAAGTTTTTGCTGCGACAGCAATGGCAGACAGAATGTGACAAGGATTGGGGTGAAAGTATTAGAGAGAGTTCCTTGGAGCCTTCTTGTCTTGGCCCAAAGTCAACTTGGCATGTGACTGCAGCCATCTGTTTATCCCTCCTCCTATCCCTCCTCTTCAATACTTGGGTACCACATATTCACATCTATCCATTTCACTTAGCTGTTAATGCACCCATCCCTACATCTCTATGTAGACATCGGTCCTCAACCCATCTGCCAGTTCTACCCTTGTATTCATTCTATCTAACCCAGTCCATTCACCCACACGTTCATCATCTGTCCATCTGTCCTCTGTCCCCATCCAATCACAACCATTCCATCTGGAACCAGACATTATGTTCTAGGCCTGTGTTGGATGTTTGAGAACACAAAGATGAATGAGTCCTTCTTTGTAGTTGACCTAGAAAATTGTGTGCAGATCCACTTAGGAAGGCAACAGAGCCCATTGGGACCTCAGAGGCTCACTGAGAACCTGGATGGAGTGAAAGAGAGGCAGATGGTGGGGATTAATAGGGATTCTGGAACTCTCTGGAAGGATGGAGATGAGGAGAAAGGAAAGAAGGCAGGAGGAAGGATGGAGGGAAGGATGAAAGGCAGGCAGGCAAGAAGGTTTGGGAAGAGTGTCAGTTATGGCCTGAGTGTTTGTGTTCTTCCCACCCTTAATCATATATTGAAGTCCTGATCCAGTGTGATAGAAACGGCAGGTGGGTCTTTGGGAGATGATTCAGTTATGAATGGTATTAGCATCCTTATCAAACTATCCCAGATGAGTGCGTAAGAACATAGGAAGAAATGCCTTCTCTGACCTTCCAGAAGGAAAATTTTCCGAGGTTTTGATCTTTGACTTCTCAGTTTCTAGAACTATGAGAATTTTTTCTAATCTATAGGCTTCCCAGTTAATGGTATTTTCTTATAGCTGTTATAATGGACTAACAGGCATGAAAAACATGTTTTGGTGCTCACTCTATGCTGGGCCCTGTGCCAGGTTCTTTTATTTGGTCTTGATTGTTTTTCAACAGACTTTCCAAGTAGCTACCTCATTGCTTCATTTGAGGGGGATTGGAGAAGTCGCTGTGGATCATGCACAGACGTGTGAAGAACAGCGCTGGGTTGCACAGGCTTGCTAATATAGGATACCAGAAGGAGGGTTTGAGACAAATGGATCTACGGCAGAAGGAAAACATGCTACCTGGCAGGAGCTTCTGGATTGCACTGCTCCGGACCATATAGAGAGGAACCAGGAAGTCTGCTGGCTCAAGCATTACCACGTAGGAAGGAGGTTAAAGAGCATGCGCAGCTGTTAGTGTCTGGTACCTGATTATACCTGTTGACCATGGCATGGAGCACCCCTCTGTGGTTTCGTCAGACCCAGAGATCAGCTAGACTGTCTCTGGCTGGAATATACCAGCTGATGTTGGGTCAGATCTGGGGGTGTCCATACAACAGCTTAAATATCTATCCTTGCTTTTCTGATCGAGGATGTCCTCCTGTCGGTGGGGTGAGAACGAGAAGGACAGGATCATCTCCTACTCCTTGCCGGAGACTGTCACTCAGGGCTCCACAAAGACCCGAGCCCAGGTCACGGTTTTCTGCTGATACATGTTCCTGTATTTTTATTAATAACTTAATTTTTATTGCTTGATCCCAAACTGTCCCCAGTCATTCTAATAAGTATCTAAGGGTCAGCTATTGAGATTCTCTGTCCTGACACTATTTCCAAATAGTCAGGTAGGTAGCCCAAGAAAGTACAGGCTTTGGGACCATATCAGGGTGAAGGCTGGGATGAGGTACAGCTGCATTTGTACAGATAGACGCCTTCCGACAGCTGCAGAGATGGTTCTACTGGGGCTGTGGTAGAGGCTAGGAGAGGGAGGAGCATCAATGCTAACTAGTGGGTCTAGAATTGGATACATCTCACCTGTTACTGTTAATATTTATGGAAGGCTATTTCTTGGGCCGACTGTCTAAGCAGCAGTGGCTCTGCTTAGTTCTGCCGCCATGTTCTATGGCCAGAGGTCACACTGAGCACCACAGCTAGAAACGGCTGCCGAAACACCAGCCCTGCCACTCACGAGATGCCAGCGTGGGAGATTGCTCTGCCAATCTGCCACGCTGTCTCTACAAGGTTGGACTAGCCCAGACCATTCCGCCATCCACGTGGTACTCGGTAGAAATGAGAATCTAATGCTTAAAGATTATCCAAAGTCTTTATATGTTTGGTAATGCTCAATAAACAAGATGCCCACATAATTGGAGGTGTGTCCCAATACCTAACCTTATGATATAAGTTGTTACCCAGGATGGTCCTAGACTCTGGTTCTCCATGGCTCCTACATCCTGCCTCTTCTTAGCGCTCCTCTTCCTCTCCTTACTCTCCCACATTAGCTCCTCCCACATAATTACGGTTGATGGTAAATGTTGCGAGGGGCGTGGTGGGGGCGGGGTTATCCTGCTACACTCACCCATTCAGCCAGTCCAGGACTGCTACTACCCATTCCAGCCCACGTTCTTCAATCTCTGAGTTCAATCTTTTGTCTGTTGAAAAAAAAAAACCTACGTGGTTTGCTTTTCCTCGTTCAGAGAGCAGAATTAGGTAAAGCAAGAGAGGTGCCTACGCTCCCTCGTAGCCAGGAGGGGAGATGTGGGAAAGGGGAGTGAAACTGCTCCAGGCCCAAGCTATCTCAGCTGTCTCATCCTTCCTCCCCAGCTCGCCCCTCGCCATGGCTTGCCACCCACCTGCCAGCTCAGCTGTCCTCCTTGCTCACCATGTAATCCCTGCCAGGAAGAGAGGAGGGAAACATGAGCCGGGTTTGCACCCACTGTATCCTGCCATCCTGTCTTTCCTCCAACTAGGAGGGGGGTAACTAGGGTGGGGACAGGGCAGGACAGGCCTGGGGAAGAGCTTCCAGGCCCAACTGCCTCTGACTGCTGCAGAGCAGGCACCTCATAGGGTGTGGGTGCATGATAACTGCAGGACCCAAGCCTTCCTTCTGGAGGTCTGCTTGGCCTCCTGCAACTCACACTCGCTAGGCTGAGCCAGCCCAGTGGTTCTCAATTATCCCCTTGCTCCTCTGTATCAGGAGAGCTCCTGTTAGGGTTTTTCTTTGTATTCTACAAGATTCCTACAAGACCCTTTAGGAATGAGAGGTGGAAGTGTCTGCATTTCCAGGCTAGTTGCAGCCTCAGCCTCCTTAGTAAACCAGGAGCTTCTTACCCACTGCCTACATAGAAGTCAGATAAGGAGAAGGAGCGTGTGCCCTGTGCTGCATAGGGCACGGTCAACATCAGACTGTCCCTGAACCTGGGGCAGGACTGCCGCATGTGACCACAGCTGCTCACCTCACCCTCAGATCATCTATTGTGTGGATATGGGATACAGGGGTGCAAACAGGCCACATATCAGCATCTCAGTTTGGAATTTTTGGGTGTACTAGAGTGCAGGAGTGTATGCCAGGTATTTGTGCAGGGAGCTTTCTGGAGGCGATCCTGTTTCTTTATGTTTAGAGAACACTGTTTTGGCATTTGATAGGTATTGCTTTATAGTAATTCACATGTGCGTGTATATACATGCGTGCATTGTGTGTGTGAATGTGTGTGTAATGTGTATGTGTGTGTATGTTGTGTGTGTGTGTGTACCTACATGGGTGTGGCTAGGCTACCTGACTTCAGGGATCTTCAGATGCTTGAGATTCTAGAAGAGTCATTTTATGTCTCTGGATCCACATTCCATCATGGAAAAGTAGATGTATTCATTCTGGTCAGATGTGGATGGTGGTCTACATAGTAAATAATGGGTACTTGGATACCTTCGCCTGCTCTCCCTCACCCACTGAGAGATTTTCTCAGGATGACTGAGGCCTGACCCTAAAAAGGAGATGGAGAGCGAGTGGTGGGGGCACAGCTAGGGCCATGGGGGTTGAGAGTACCAACTTCTCATTGGACACGGCATGTTATTTAGGGCTTGCCCTCAGGACACCTAAACAAGGCCACTCTGGCTCCACCATGCAGGTCCAGGAGAAATCAAGGAGGGGCTTGGGGTATTTAAGCAGCCTGGTTTCATTTCATATGTTCTGATATGGGAGGCTGGGATAGGACACAGGCCAGGGCATCTCAATTGCTGTGGACATGGGTCACAGATGATTGTTGCCTCCAGGTGCTTCCTCTGGGCCTGGCAAGGCCTACTGGGTGCAAAACTTCCCACTGTCCGTCTTTAGCCCACTCCTGGCTTCTGGCCCCTGCAGCAGCCATTGCGCAAGCAAGGCAGAGAGCTGGCCACTCACAGGGTTACCCGAGGCAGGCCGAGATTAGACAGGGCCAGGCCCTGAATCACTGGTGACAGTGACTTGTTTGTGGCAGGACCGTTTGCACTCCCCAGGTGGTCTCTGACAAGCTGCCACTGAGGGAGGAGCCTCAGTGATGACATGGGCCTCTTGCCAAAGGCTAATGGCCATCTGTTTCCAGCTACCAGCTTGGAAGCCTCCAGGGAGGGAGGAGACAGGGAAGTAATAAGGAGACTCGGAGACACAGGGAGAAAGACACACACAGAGCAGAGAGAGAGATCCAGGATAGGGTCAGGAAGAGGAGAGAGGGAGAGAGAGGGGGAAGAAAAAGAGAGAGAGAAGGGAGAGGGGAGAGGAAGAAGGAGGGGGAGGAGGGAGAGGAAAGGGGAGGGGGAAGGAGGGGTCTGGGGAGAGAGGAGGGGGAGAGGAAGAGGGGAGAGAAGAGGGAGATAGATAGATAGAAGATGATGAGAGAGAGAGAGAGAGAGAGAGAGAGAGAGAGAGAGAGAGAGAGAATGCTGCAGTGAAAAGGAGAAAGAAATGACAGGGCCCCTGAAATGGGAGTAAGGAGAGAGAGATAAAGGGAGAATCAGAGAATGAGGACATGCTGACAGAGAGCAATGGAGCTAGGAGAGAGATTCTTAAGATGAGAGGTAAAGGCTACGAAGCAGAGAGGTCAAGAATCCTCTGAGACAGGCAAAGAGTGGGCTGCATTCTGAGGTGGGGTGGGCTGGGATAGCTCTGCTCTCAGCACGCCCCCTGGTGGGAAGGATGCTCTTGAACTCATTCCTTCTGCCTCAGCATTCTGAGCGACTATGTCACGCGGAGCCTCTCCCTGTGGCACCAGCCAGTGGTTGTCAGGTGTTAAAGGGCAGCAGAATCACTACAAGGGCAGTTCTAGCATTCAAGCTGTGTTCTAGAATCTGACTCTAGTCAGGCTGAGGTCGGGAACCTATATGGACAACATGCTCCTAGAAGGTTCTGAGGGAGGAATAGAACCAACAGTATATACACTCCACTGGCTCACCAGGATTGTCTCTCCTCCTCCCTCCTCCTCCCTCCCTCCCTCCCTCCTCCCTCCTCCCCTCTCCTTCCGGCCTCCTCATCACAACCTGTGAGGCCCCTGGGTAGGTGAGGGTCAGGCTGGAGCCAGAGCAAGGAGGGCTCTGAGCAGAGTTCTTCAATGCGTGGGTAGCTTCCGCCATCATTTGTTTCATTAGTGTGCAGCCACCAGAATGGGATGGGATGCTCTCTCTGCTCTTGCACAGGCAGATAGGGCAGCCCCTTAGAGGTCTTGACTCAGTCCCAGTACTATGTGTAGTCCGGTAGGTCAGCGCAGCACATGTTTGCTGGGCTTTGCCGAGCCTTGTTTTGTTTCATTCTCTTAAGTAGATCAAGGATCATTATTGAGCCAACCTTAGAGGTGAAGCAGTGAGGTCCAGAGATGACAGGTAACATGGCCAAGGTCTCAGAGAAAGTAAACACAGAATTCAGGTCCGTCTGACCCTAAAGCCTGTGTTCTCTGTTCTTTCTCCATCTCTGTCTCTATAAGTGGCTCTGTTACATCCCAGGCTGAGTCCAAACCCGGCTTCTAGTTCAGGCAGTCACCTTCCCGTTAATTCCCAGCTAAAGGTGTCCTGTGAGCTGCTGGAAGTTAGACATTGTAGGCATCCTTCCTATTAGGGCCGAGGCAAATTCCAAAGCTGATACTTTCTGAGCAATGGAGGGAGAAATGGAGGGAGGGATACTGTCTTTTGTCCGAGAGATAGAGACAGAAAGAGAGAGAGAAGAGAGAGAGAGAGAGAGAGGGGGGGGGGAAGTCCTTTCAGTGGGCATGATGCTCTGAGTAGGGGGATTGTCAGAGACACAGCACTGAGCTCCGTTTACCACAGCTTCAAGGGTGAAGGCTGTTTCCATGTGGTAGATTCCACACAAAGACTTAAGAGTATTGTCTTAGTTTGGGTTTCTATTACTGTGATGAACTATCATGACCAAAGCAACTTGGGGAGGAAAGAATTGAGTCAACTTATGCATCTATATCACAGTTCATCATCAAGGGAAGACAGGACAGGAACTCAAGCAGGGCCTGATGTGGAGGCCATGGAGGAGTGCAGCTTACTGGCTTGCTCCTCGTGGCTTGCTCAGCCTGCTTTCTTATAGCATTTAGGACCACCAGCCTAGGGATGGCACCACCCACAGTGGGCTGAGCCTCTCCCCATCAGTCACTAATTAAGAAAATGCCATACAGCTGGACCTTAAGGAGGCACCTCATTGAGGTACCCTCCCCTCAGATAACTCTAGCCTGTGTCAAGTTGACATAAAACTCTCCAGGACAATCACCTCCACCACTTCTATCACTACCACCACCACCATCTGTACCTCGGTGCCATCTCTAACAACTTCCCTCTCACCCATACCACCTGCCCAGTAAGAAGATAAAGGGATGGGGAGTGGTGTAGTCAGAGAAACACAGGGCACAAATTTGTTGAAGAAACCTTCCTTCTTTGTGGTCTGATTTTGAGGTTCTGTGAAACACCATAGTGGGGTGATATCCTAGCTTCCCATTTTACCTTTGAGAGCACACAATGTCAGCAGTACAGTAATAACCAGCAGCCCTCAGGCCAGATAGCATTTCATTACGTTGTTATGGTGTAGCTGTCCTAGGCTGTTGGCAGGTGCTGTTCTGATTGATCAGCTTCTGTGTAATGTGGACGATTACATATTTCTCATAACACCAAAGCAATGCCAGGTGAACTGTGACTCAGTTTGTGTTACTTATTGATGAAGCTGATAGTTTCAGTAATGGTTAAAGCTCCTTAGTTATTGTCCCGTGGCTTCTGGGGGATTGAATTGCCTGGATAGTGCAATGAAAAATCTAAGCTAAAAATAGAACCGATGTTTGTTCAAAAGATGGGGTTTGAGATCTGACAAATGATTTCTGAACACAAGGTTTTCAATGACTACTAACGAGATGATTGCTCTAGACAGATCGATCATGTTCTGTAACACTCGCATGTTAAAGTCCTAGTGTGTGAGCGGACGAGGTGGATGATGCTTCAGGAGGTCATATGTCACGAGTGTTCTTAGTGCTCTTATAAAAAGAAACCCCAGAGATCTCGCTCCCTGCTTCGGCAATATAGGAACATAGCACGAAGCTGGCAGCCTGCAGTCTGGAAGGAAGCTCTCACCAGAGCCGGTTAGGTTGGGTCTTGGATTTTTAGTTTGTTAACTGTGGACTTTCTTCCTTCAGAACTTCAAGAAATCAACCACTGTTGTTTATAAACTACCCAGTCTACAGTCATCTAACTAAGTCAACAATCTCAATCGAACAAGATTTTCCCGGCTCTTTGAACTCTTTGCACAGACTATCTTGGGGTGGTGGTTATTTGCTTCCAATCTGTACATGCTCCTCCTGAAATACAACCTTAGATGGCCTCTGCTGAGCCCCAGTATGAAGAAAGCAGAGTGCAGAGAAGCAGGGGGGATCAAGATGGGGCTTCACGAGAGCAGGGATGCTCCTTACAGACTGGGCTCAGGAACCGGAACTGGTGCTGTTGAAAGCAAGTGAGTTCCCATGGCTCAGTGAGGATTGTGAAGTCTGGCTTGCTGCAGGTGGACGGACTGTTTGTATGTGACTGATGGGCATAGAGGGCTGTGTTGGTGAAACTTCAGCGTTTGCAATCACCTAGGAGACCCGAGTGTGTCTGTGAGGGTGTCTCCAGAGAGGTGTAGTGGAGGAGGAAACCCACCCCATGGCTTTTGCCCCAGATGGGGTAAAGAAAGTGATCTGAGCACCAGCTTTCACCTGTATCTGCTTCCTGACTCCAGATGCAAAGCGACAGTCACCTCCTGCTCCTGCTCCAGTAATGGACCACACTCTCAGACACCCTTCCTTCTTGAAGTTGAATTTGTCAGGTATATGCTCAAAGCAATGAGAAAAGTAGCTAAACTGAGAATGTTTCCAGCGATTAGAAGGCAGTTTGGTACTATTTAGTAAAGCTGAAATATGCATACCCCATGACTAGCTCAGATCAAGCACCAAGTTGGAGCTGATAAGATGACAAACAGGAAAACAACTGTCTTAGCTTTCTTTCCATTGCTGTAATAAGACACTGAACAAAACCAACTCGGGAGGGAAAGGTTTATCTGGCTTATAGTTCTGTCCATCATGGCAAGAAGCCAAGACTGAAAGTAGGAATCTGGAGCAGGAACTGAAGCAGGGATACGGAGGAGTGGCCTCATTTGGTTTGCTCAGTCTGCTTTCTTTTACACCCTGGGACTACCTGCCAGAGGTGACACCACCTCCAGAGGGCTTGGCCCTCACATATCAATCAACATTCAAGAAAATGCCCTCTGGACTTCCTATGTACAGGCAATCTAACAGAGTATTTTTTGCTACCGAGGTGCCTCTTCCCAGATAACTTTACTTGTAACAAGTTGTTAAAAAACCAACCGGGGGCTAGAGGAATGGCTCAGTGGTTAAGAGCACTGACTGCTTTTCCAGAGGACCTGAGTTCAATTCCCAGCAACCACATGGTGGTTTCACAACCATCTGTAATGAGATCTGATGCCTTGTATATCTGAAGACAATTACAGTGTACTCATATACATAAAACAAATAATTCTTTAAACAAAAACCAACTAGGACAGCAACTATGCCAGGGTATGATGATATAAACCATGGTGCCCTTTCACATGGAAATCCTACAGGAATTACCAGAGATGATCCAGGTCTACAGAAGCCATATATATATAAAACTGAATCATAAAATGTAACATAAGCAAATACAGAACATATATACATGTCATATGGTATGGTATGTAATATATATATAATAACATAGAAACATAAACATTTAATTAAAAGCATGTAAAACTAAGTGAATAAATGAGGGTTGAAAGGATGTGTCATAATACCTAGGAAACATTCTAAAACATGTAACATACTACATACTATCTACAGATATTTGTAGAATAGCTTAATCAAATAAGTAGAGTATGTTGACACTTCAGAGTAGCTCTTCTTCTGGGGAGAAGGAGAGGAGAGGAATTGGAAAGAGACTCAGAGAGATCATCAATACATCTGTAATACTTACTTTATTTAAAAAGGTTCTGATGCAAACACGGAAGATATAGTTAACCTTTGCTCACTCCTGCAGTGGGCACATGGGTGTTTGTTGTATTATCAGCTGCATTTCTGATGTATTTAAATAGTTCATGATGAAAATAGTAAGTGTGCAAAGGAAAGCCAGACCCAGAGTCCTGCCTCCATGGGCGTGTTCAGGTGGGAACTGAGCAAGGCTCTGCTGTGTGCGAGTCTGGACGCCTCTCACATGCTGAGAGCCTTTACCTTGGTTCTTGTGGATATGGGGCCCTGTTCCCCTCTGCTGTTGTTTATCATCTTGGCAGTCTGTGGAATGGGTGTTGTCCTGAGGAAGGTTGAGTGTGAATGCAGACACACTCAGGTGAGTGCTGACCTGGGCTGGTTGGTCAGACATGTCCCTGCTCCAGGGACAGACAAGTGGGTAAAACTGTAGGTTGACCATTGAAGTGATTTTGTCTTATATTAAGTTATGTGACAAGTACACACACACACACATACACACACACATGCATGCTCACACACAGGCATGTACACACACATGCTCAACACATACCTGCACACAACTCATGCACACATACACATGTGCACACACATACACATGCTCACCCATGGTCACACACAGGCATGTACACACTCATTCACACATGCACACCCTATACTCACACACATGCACACACACACATGCTCACACACAGGCATTACACACTCACACACACTCACACATATGCACAACACACATGTGCTCACACACAGGCACACACACACTCACACAGCTCACACATATGCACATACACACTCACACATGCTCACACACAGGCACTACACACTCACATATGCTCACACACATGCACACACATGCTTACACACAGGCATTTACACACTCACTCACACATGCTCACACACACACACACACACACTCATGCATGCTCACACACAGGCATGTACACACTACGATCACTCACACACCACATTCTTGTTTCTTTTTCTACTCCTTCATTTTCCTCTCATCTCTACCAACCTTCCCTTCTCCCTACCTGCCTTTTCCCCAGTTTCATGATTAAGTTTTGTTGGGCCATCCCTTTAGGTTAACCAAGGCCTTCTGTGAAACAGCTAGATTTAGATTATCTATTGAAGGCTGATGGGGTCACCATCAGAGGTACACAGCTGAAAGAAAAGACTCCCTCTTTCTGTGACTCGCTCCATAGGACATGGTTCAGCAATAAGAGAGAGATAGGGCCTTAGAGTCTCTCCTCCACCCTTCCCTGGTTGCTAATGGCCTATTCCCATGGAGGACCAGAGCAGGTACCTGTAGCAGCTGAGAGCTCATCACAAAGACTGTGGACTGAACCAGAAGGTGGTCACTTGTGGCCCTCCCCCTACCTTCCAGTTCTTACAAGCTCCCCACCTCACAACATCTACTCTATTTCCTGAGTTTGGAGGAGATAGTATAAATGTCTTGTCCACGGCTGAGCATACAACTGTCACTTCTCAGAACCGTATGCACCTTAATTTCTACTTTTATTGCAGTTTATTGGAAAGAGAGAAGACATTTCTGAAAATGATTCCTCTATCTCCTTAAGGCCCTAGGCCTACTATATATATATGAGAGATTAAATTGTTGCATACTAGAGTCAGGTTGTGTTCAAACTGTCACTCAATTGCTACTATCTGTCTACTATGTCACCTCTGAGTTCTTCCTGTCTCTAAAATCAAGTAATGATAGGAGTGCCATCCTGTGTTGTCCCCTTAGAACAACTCTGGTGCAGGACAAGCCTTCTCTGGCTGGCTGTGACTGTGAATGTTATTCCCTCTGAGTGACAGGGAACCTTTGGTTGCTCAGATCCTATGATAGATACAACTTGAAATTAAGGCCAAGGAGGATGTGGGTGCTAAATTCTAAGTTGTGATAATGTCACCTTTTTCCTAGTTAGATCTGTACCAACTTTGGGAATCGTGCCTTTGATGAAGACAGCAAGACAGACCATCAGAAATCTGGTAAAATACGGCTGTCCACACTGCCAGGCAACCTCTTCTTTGAATCATTCCTATTTTAGGAGATGCCAGTCACACTACCTAAGATAATTTTCTTCTTTCTTGGATTGGTTACTTTACATGTTACTGTGACCAAATACCCAATGAAAGTAATTCTGGAAGGAAGGGTTGACTGTGGCTCACAGTTTGAGGGTACAGTCCATCATGGCAGGGAGGCATGGCAGCCAGAATGTGAGGCAGCTGGTTACATTCTGTCCACAGTCAGGAAGCAGAGAGACGAATACTGATGCTCAGCTTGCTTTATTCTTTTTTTTCAGTCACAGACCCCTGCCTATGGGATGGCACTGCCTATATTCAGAGTAGACCATCTCTCCTCAGTTAAACCTCTCTATAAATGCCCCCACAGAGATGACTAGAGGTGTGTTTTCTGTATGATTTTAAATCTCATCATATTGACAGTGATGTTAGTCATGACATCACTCTTCCCTGGCCTCCTCCTCCTGTACTGGTTCCCAGTGCTCCTCTTGCTGTATCCTTTCCAGTGTTGGCCCCTCACCTGCTCATGCTCTCTGGCTGTGGTTCATTCTTTGTTCTGGCCCAAGTCTCCCACTGACCATTGTCAGGACAACATAGCAGCTTCCTTCTCAGTGTCTTCTCTTAGGAGCGAGGAGGTGTTTCAACAATGCAGCTCTAATTTGCTGTTCCCTGGCTTATATGGGTCTAGTCATTTCCCTCTATTCTGACGATGATGCTGTACCCTTGGCATGGCCTTCCAGTGCTTGGATTAAACTCCATTCTGCGAGGCTGATCACATCCCTCCCTAACTCCTCAAGAGATCTGTGGGAGTAAGATCACTGCCTTGTTCATATCTGACGACTGCAATATTGAGTAATTGTTATTCATATATTACATAACATACTTTTTCTTGGCCTCTGTTAGTTGCAGTGGTTTCGTTTATTCTTCCTTAGAATGGCCTCCCTCTGAGATCGCCAGCACAGTTCAGCATCCACATTTGTCTCCTGATGTCATACATTACTCCTGGACTTTCCCAAGATTTCTGTTCTTAATGTCCCACCCTTTGTCCTGTCAATCAGCCCTCTGTGACAGCTGCTGCAGAGTGTCTCGTGGCCTATTTAAATGGCTATTTTACTAGCTTCCAGGATTCATTAAAAATCCTCTTTCAGCATACATAAGTGACCCAGTCCTGCAGTCAGCCTGGGAGATGCAGCAAGGCAGAGAGTCCATCCTACCTTTAGGTCCAGGACTTTTTGAGATCACCTCTCTGGGGGCCTTCTGTGTCTGTCCACATCTTTTCTTTCCTTTTATGTTTGGCATTTAATCTTCCCCCATTCTCCCTCCAGCAGGTAACCTCACATCCCGTTTCTTCTGTCTGTCACTCATAGAGTTTTGAGTAGAGCCAGCATCTGTTTCTCCTGTAAGATGTCCTTTTGACTGCTTAGTTTTGCTCTGATTGCTTTTGCCATCTACCATCCATCAATCATCATTTTGGGAAACTAAAGCCCTACATTTTTTTCTGGGTTTGGAGTGGGTCTTCCTCCTCTCACTCTGATCAAGCTTTTATGGGTACTGATCCTACGCTCAGATCCAGGTCCAAACTGACCAGCACGCCTCATTCTGATGGCTTAGTAATTGGTTTATGGTGAGAAACGTAAGTTATTAGAGTCAGTGTGAGTCAGGTTCTGACTCTTGTTAGAAGTGTTAAAGTGAGGGGTTCTCTCTCTCTCATTGGAAAAATATTGTTTGCTATAGATCAAGTAGCAAGTCTATCTTTAAAAAAAACAAACAGATAAATCAAATCGAGCAATAAAGAGAAAGGATGATACATCATGACCAAGTGGGATTTACTGTAGGAATGCAAGGTTACTTCAATACAAGGAAAGCAACCAGTGTCACAAATCACATCAGTAGGACAAAGACCTGCCGAGAAAGAACAAAAACCCAAGATGGTCTTGATAGATTAAGAAGAAAATCAGTAAAAATCTAACATTAAATAACAACAAATACTCAGCTGATGAGAAACACAAGGGAGCTTTTTGCCTCCATGAGAACATGACAGTTACTGTAAACGTAGTAGTTAAAGATTAAAAGTTAACCCTAAGGTCGAAAATTAGTGGTTCTCAACCGTCCTAATGCTGGCACCCATTAAAAAGTTCTTCACGCTGTGATTACCCCCATCAAATAATTTTGTTGTTATATCATAAATATAATTTTGATACTGTTATGAATTGTAATGTAAATATCTGATATGCAGGATATTTGATATGTGACCCGGTGAAAGGGTCGTTCGACCCCCAAAGGGGTTGTGGCCAATAGGTTAAGAACCACTGGTCTAGAATAAGAAGACTATTCTTCCCCACTTATCACCACCATACTGGAAATTGTCTTCATAAAAATTGGCCAAGAAAAAAAAAAAGGCATCCAGATCAGAAAAAACAAACAAACAAAACCCCAGTAGAACTATTTGAAGGTGACAGGACATTAGGTATGCAAAGTTCTAAGGAACCCATGGAAAACTGTCTTAATCTGATAGTAAGGTAACAGGGTAATGATGAAAACATAAATGTCAATTGTGTTTCTGTAGCCACTCAGTGAATGTTCCAGAATGAAATATAGAAAATGATCCTGTCCACAGCAGCATCAAAATGAACAAAGTGATTAAGAATAAGTTTAACAATGAAACTCACAAACATTGCAGAAATCAAAGACCTTAAAATGGAAAAACACCCTGCATCAGTGGGATAGAGGATTTAATATTAATCCTCAAATCATTTTACATATTTGACACAACTTGTATCAAATTCCAGTGGTCTTTTTTTTTTTATGGGTGGAAATTGATAACCTAAGCCTAAAATTAGCATGGTAATATAAAATTCCAGAAAGCCTAAATAATCTTTATAAAACAAACATGTTGGAGAACTCATACTTTCCAAATGAAAAGCTCACTGTATTGATGTATTTATCAATACTGTGTGGTCTGGTATAAAGACAGACACAGAGATCAGTGGAGAGGAACTTGAGTGTCTGGAATTCATACATCTGTGGTCACTTGGCCTTTGACAAGCATCAAGACAACAAGGTAGGAAAAGATGTTATTTTCTAAAAATGGTACTGGACTCACTGGATAACCACATGGAAAAAAATAAATTTGAATTCTTGTATCACAATGTAAATGAAGTATTAACTCAAAAGGGATAAAGGAAGTCAATGTGAGAAACCAACCACAAAATCTCTTGAAGAAAACACAGACATAATCTCCAGGACCAGGAGTTAATTATTATTTTTCAGGCAACCAATGAAGAGGGTGGAATCTGGACTTTTTCAAGATAAAAATACCTGTGCAGCTGAAGACACCATCAAGAAAGTGCAAAGACAACTCACTGAGTGAAATAAGATATTTCAAATAATCTATTTTATAAAAAAAAAGTCTGGATAGACTATGTAAAGAACTCACACAACTCAAGAATTAAAGGTTAGCCCAAATAAACCATAGGCAAAGGATTTGAATACTCATGTTTCCAAAAGTGGTATCAATGTCCAATAGTACATTAAAAGTCACCCAACAATATTGGTCATTAGAGGAATGCAAGCCCAAAACTATAATTGTGTGTAATTAAAGCACACAGTAACAAATTCTTTCAAGGATGTGAAGAAACTGGAAACTTACCTATGGAGGTGGAAATGGAAAAGGGCAGAGTCATGGGAGGATAATTTTTTCGAATTTTTTTTCTTCAAAAAGTTAAACATATATCTATCACATGACTCTGCAATTCCAAATGAATTGTAAATATATCTTTGCATAAAAATGCACATGTGAGTAGCAGCACTATTCACAGTTGTTTTGATTAAGAATGATCCCAAATGCCCATTACTTTAGGAGTAAACAGAACTCAACTCATACAATGGATTGCCATTCCGGTACAACGTGGAACAGAGTCCCGGTGCCACAACACGCATGAACATTTCAAACACTGTCTTGAGTGGAAAGAATCCAGTCACAAAACACACTGCACGATCCCATTTGTAGAAAATATTCAAGATGTGTAAAAACCAAAGATTAGTGCCTGGGGCTAGGGAAACGGGGGTGTGTCTTTATATGCACACTTTTTTTTTTTTTTTGAAAGAGATGATGAAATTATTTTAATTTAGTGAATTAGTAGTGGTAGATACATGACCTTGGGAAACTTAAAAAAAAAAAAAAACTATGAAAAAAATCAGTAATTAAAATGTTAAATACATCAGGCTTTAAAAAGATACCGAACACTGCTGAGGCTCTCTGAGAATGAGGTCCCCATTGGAGTATTAGAACAGGACTTGTGAAACGAGATGAAGTCTCTTCCATTACTTCCTGAGCCTCTATATCCGGTTCTGCGGAAAGTCAGGCTGCATAAAAACCAAAAAACCAAAAAACCAAAAAACCAAAAAGCAAGCAAGCAAGCAAGCAAGCAAGCAACAAGCAAGCAAGCAAGCAACCAACCAACCAACCAACCAACCAACCAACCAACCAACCACCCAACCAACAAAACCCAGTTCAGTTAAGCAATCCAACACCATAGCGGCTTAGATCAGGGAGGAGCGGGACAGACATTCTGTTACCGCTGTGGGCAGCACCGTTTCCTCTTGCATTTCCATCCTTATCTACTGGCTCCCCTTGTGATACCAGTTTCCCAAAGAGTGGCCAAGGACGCCTGCCTTTGTCCACTGTTTCTGTTTCCACATCATCCCCTTCTTTCTAACTCTCCCCTACTGTCCTTGCCCCACACTCCCCGGACCTTCTATTGCCCTCTGGTGGCTAAATCCAGATTGCACTCATGGGCTCCATGCTCCTGGTCCTCTGAGGTAGGAGACAGGGTCTACCCTAGCTCCTCGTGACCACGTCCTAACTCCTTGCGGCTGAATTCTTTGGGTGTACCTTGGCTTCCCAGTGGGCCTTGTTTGCTCTAGTTACCCCTGGACTCCCGTCCTCTGGACCCAGACTCTGCTCCTGATCTTCCCAACTTTCTCTCCCTGGACTTGTAGTCTGATTTCTAAGGCTGGGGAGCTTTAGGTTGCTCCCTCTGCACCCCTTTCTTTTAGAAGCACCCCGAGGACACAGTCACTCATGTTTGCAGCACCTCTCTCTCATCATAGTTATCTTGCCATATAGTCATGCCATGACCCCTTGTCAGCATCCTCAAACATCACTTCTCTCTGCATCTCTTTCACACTTGCCACCTATGCCTGGCACCTTAATGGCCGAGTACCCCATCTCCCGTATCTCCCCTGTTCTCTCTATCCCAGCCCCCACCTCTGCTTCACAACTGTAACCATACTTGGGCTTGAAACACAGATTGGAGTGTGCTACTCTCTGATTACACCAATAAGGGATCCAGCTGAAGTCCTTAGCAGAAACCACTGGACCACCAGGCGCTCTTTCCCAACTGCTTCTCAGACACACTTCCCATCACCCTTGCTCACACATGTTCCTCTAAGCCAGGGTGGCTTGTTGGTTGCCATGGAGCCTCTGTAGTCATACATATCTTTCCTAGCTCCTCCCCTAAACACATCTCCTCTTACTTTAAAACTGTACCAGATCTTGGGATTCTTTTCTAGACACCCAATTCTATGCCCATGGTCTCTATCCAGGTCAGGTCACATGCTAGTCACCTACTTTCCATGACTTCTTGGAATGGTCTTTGTGATTCTTCTTAAAGCACTATGCAAGCGGGGTGTTGCACCTCTGCTGTGTGCCTGGGAGGGAGTGCAAGGCTGTGTATACGACTGGCATAGAGTTTAGAGCAGACCAGGGATCAGTTCTTGCTCATGAATGAAGAGGGTAAGCCACAGTGGTTAGTAGCCGCAGGTCACTTGCTACATGCCAGGCAGCATTCTAAGACCTCTTCAAAGATTAGCTCACACAAGCCCCTCAACAGCATTTATAAAGTGAGCACCTCCATCTCACAGGTGAGGCCACAGAGGCAGAAGTCCAAGTGATTTGCTCAAATTTATGCAGCTGAATTCAAGTCCATCTCTAGAAGTCCAGTGCACGGCAACCACACTGCAGTGTGCTTCTGTAGATCTGCCATACCCAAGGCTGGCCCATGTTCAAGCATCCTTTTCCAATGGCCAGCCACTGCTCAGGGCCTTCCTCTGAACAACACCCACAGAGCCTCCTGGCAGCCGCAAGTGAGCCCTCTGGAAGTGCCACTCATCAGAACTAAGAGTTTTGTCTTTAAAGCTCATTCAGATCTCAACTAAACAAAGTTAGCGACCCAGAGTTATTTATCCACATCTAATGGGTCACTATGAAATACTACTATTGATATACCTGTCTGTGGAAATGTGTGCGTGCTGTGTGTGTGTGGTATGTGTGTACATGCATGCATGCATGTACATATACTTGTGTTTAATGTGTGCATACATGCATGTTTGTGTTTATGTGTGCATGCATGTTTGTATGTGTGTGTTTGTATGTATTTATATAATATATATGTATATGTATGCATGCTGTATGCTTGCTTGTATTTGTATACATTGCATGCCTGCAGATGAGGGGGGTATGGTTGTTTAAAAGAAGAGAAGATGTTTTACCATCTTTCATTTATTTGGTGTAATTACCATACTCACACAGTCCCACTTATTTGTCCTATATGCTATTTCCCCTTTTCTGTGAAGTGTTTGGAACAGGCTAACTTCATTTTATAAATGAGAAAACTGAATGGTGACAGCAGGAAGCTACCCCACAGTTCATTAGGAGCTAGGCTTGTCTGCGGATTACCCATACTGGGTTGATGAGTTTAAATACATGTGGTCACAGACAGACCCTAGCAGAACCCCATTTAGCGGAGGGGTGGTGGAGAACTGAAGCATCCTTCTGCTTAGAAGCCTCCGTAGCAGGACTGTTGTCCTTACCACAGTGTGACGGGCTGCTCCCACAGTTAAGCAAAAGTGCTCACAGACCACACTGCCGAAGACAGTTGTGTTTCTTCTCTTTTATGATTATTCATACTGTTGGGGGCTGGAATGGTCCTCCTTTACATTCATAGTTTGAAATCCTAAGCCTCTAGTATCTCAGAATATGACTCTATTTGGAATCCTTATAGTATTAAGTATATATTAAATATATTATAATCTTTATAATATTAAGTCAATGTGAGGTCATGAGAGTGGGCCATTCACATTGTCAAGTCCATGCAAGAAGAGCCATTGAGGACTGGATGTGTCACTGTGGAGTGAATTCACTCTTTGGGCTGTCGACCTGCATGTACTCTTGGAGGAGGAATAACTGTGGAAGTCTGAATGTTTCTGGCAAGAGACTGTTTCTCTGAGTCTTTGGGGGTAAGTCAGCGTGGCTGTCACCCCTGCATGGGGTCTGGGGAAAAGACTTTACCAAACCTCACTTGCTAAGCATCGCATGACTTCAAGTCTTCCAGCTCAAAACTGCTATCATTACCCAAGGGGAAATATCTGGCTTCATGATTTGGGGAGGCAAATATATGCTTTGAAGGCCCAAAGCTGTCACCAATCTTTTCCCATTGAAATGCAGAAGACTCTGGTGCATTTGTAGGATTCAGAACTCAGAGCTGGTGCTCAAAGGAATCCAGAAAGGCCGGGGACCGCCAGTGGATGGAGGGGACGCTGCAGTTTTACACAGACTTCGTTGGGTGCCTTTGAAATGCTCTGTTATTCAGGTCTGCTTAGTGCTCTCCTCTGAAGCCAGCATCTTTCAACTCTGGTGTCCTAATTCTCCCCTCTTGCCCTGGAGGTTGAGCCCAGAAGAGCTTTACACAGGACAGTGGCACTTGTTAATGAAGTCACGGGACAGGTGGCACTCAGGACATGTAGGGAGGGCCTGGAGCAGGACACGTCTCAAGGGCTGGGAAGGACCCAAGGTGGGGGAGTAGACCCTCGTCAGGACCTCCTGTTCAGTGAGGGCTCACCAATTTTGAGAGAGCCAAGAAAGCCTGTCTTTTGAGGGAGATGCCATGAAAGGAAGCCAGTGGGGGATCGGAACTGGCTTCTACTTTTGCTGAAAAGAAAGCTTGTCACTTTGCTCTGTGGCACTTTGTAAACTGTGAAGTGAGGGACTGATCCCCTGTGCCTTCAGGTGATCCATGAACATGTGAGCCACGGGAACACTGGCCTGAGGACAGATGGGTTGGCCAGGAACTGCTGAAGGTCAGCTAAGGTCGTACATCTTAACGAAAGCACACCAGAGCAACCATGAGCCACAGAAAAAATAGTAAGGATATGTCTGGTATCTCAAGGCTGAGAGACATAGATGTCATTAGATTCTCAGATAAATCTGACCCCAATAATGCAAGGAAGCCCCAACATGGGGTAAAAGAGTCAAAGAGATATTGCCGAGTTCCCCTAGAGATGGAACCGTGGCAAGGCTGTGGTGGGAGGCAGCAGAGTCTAGCGTGTTAACTCCTTGGAGTTTATCCATCCCATTGGTAGGGTGGGGACAGTAAGGGAACTGGGATTATTGTGGTTTCTGACCAGCATGGCACTTTTTCTCAAGACTAAAAGGCCCTCAAATTGCCATAGTTGTTATGATTTGACTATGTGGCAGATGTTTTACACACATGACCTCAGTTGGGTCCACAGTTACTACAGGTTTCGAGGCCCCACCTTTACATTAGAAGAAATCGACTCTTGAAATAAGAAAGTGTCTAGAGCCAGCCAGCACAAACAGATCTTCTAGGATTTGCCATGCCAGAGCTCACAACTGCCATGCGCACACTCTTCAAGGAATTTAGAGGCTTACCTGGCCTCTTCCTCCTGTCCTTCAACCAGAGAGCATCCTGTGCTCTGAGAGCCGGGTCAAGTGGCTCAGCTTCTGTGAGCGAGTCCTTTGAGTGAGGCCACAGAGTGTGCTCCAGCCCATTACACGTGGTAAATGGGCAGTCAAGTTATCAGTTGGTCTCACTTAATAGCAGGCCAGAAGAATCAGTTTCCTAGTTCTGCTGCCTTCCTTCTGAGTGCCCCAGAGAATTGAGTTTTGAGTCACTGAATCCGATCTGAGGGCTTTTCATCTAAAACATAGAGCACCGAGAAATGAACCCGTGGTGGTATTGAGAGGAGTTCAAATTAGATGCCAGGAAGAGCAAATTCACACTAAGAGCTGCAAATCACATTAGCTGGACATTCCCAGTCCTGTTGGCTAACAGCAAAACCTCTCCAAAGAAGAAGTTAGTTTTGGACTAGAAAGTAGCAAAAGATGTAGTAAGGTGAGCTAAGCCTGAAGTTTGTGTCTTCTAACTTTCTATCTGGGACACTATTGCTATGTACCAATATGACCTATGTTATATATAAGTTTACAGGTTAACTGTAAGATAGATTAGCAAAGATACACTGGGTGTTCCACATTGGAAGTGGCAGGGGTAGTGGATGTTTCAGGTACTGGAAGAGAGAAGAGGGCCAGGAGAGTTGCTCCACTGTCAGAGTGCATCTTGCAGAGGACATGAGTTCAGTTGCTAGTATCCACGTCTGGTGGTCCATAACTGCCTGTAACTCCAGTTCCTGGGAATTTGATGCCCTCTCTTGGCCTTCATGGGTACTACTCTTATGTGTGCAATCCTCCCTGTAATTAAAAATAAAAAGGAAATCTTTAAAAGAATAAGAAATAAGAGATGACATATGTGTGTCATGAATGTGGTGTCATTATGTGACTTGCTGAAGCAAAGAGGTCTTCGATAGTCTACAACATCTGGCATGTAATTAAAGTATTGAAATTATATTTTAATATTTTAAATCCGTACACTTGAAGAAAGTCATCTTGAATATAATTCTGTGAATGTGAAGGTTGCTAAGAGACTATTCATAGTTGTACACAATTTCAGAAGAGGATAAAAAGAAAACCCTGGGAGATTGAACACCCTCATTTGCTGTTGAGAACACTTGGTTGTGATTTGTTCAAGGTCAGGCAGTTATGTCCGTTAGGAACAACTTAGGTCTCTTACATAAAACCCAGACTGGTAAGAGAGGGAATGCCATTCTTTTCTAAGGTTGAGAATTGTTATTAACCCAGACCCCATCAGTTACAAGTGATAGAAAAACTAACCATAGCAGTCATGTCAAAATTACACACACACACACACACACACACACACACACACACACACACCACTTCATCTAAGTGTAAGATGTAGGGTGCTGGCTTCAGACAAGGGGCTCAGATGATGCAATCAGGATGCAGTTTGTCTCCCACTCTGCTTGCATCTTTCTGACTTTGCTTCCTTGTCAGAAAGGCTCTTCTCATAAATTACCAACATGGTCCTGGTAACTGCCCAAAGCCTCATGTCTTCCTGGGCTTAGCAGATAAAGAGTCCATTCTCCCTCCCAACATCAATTCATTCACTTTGTTAGTGGTTGGGGTTCATCTGCCTATATCTGAAACAATCAGGGAGATGCACTGGTTAGAATCGAGCCACATGTTCATCTGTGGATCAGAGGTCCTGTCGGCTCCTCTGTAGTCCACATTGCCTCAGGCATGATGGGTGCTGTTAACACAAGCAGGAGAGGACAGGTGTGTGTTACGAGGTTTCACCATCACAGATGGGTCTGGCCTTTTCCCTTCTCATTTGGATTTTGTCATGGAAGGAGATCTGTGTTAACCGAGTCCAGGAGGAAGTGTGAAGAACATCTACTGGCTGGAGGGGAGAGTCAGTAGATCTCCGTGTCTACCAGAGGTTGGAAGGAAGTTCCTGGGAAAGGAAGCCAGCTGCCTACAAGGGCTTTAGTTCCAAAAAGGACACACTTCTAGGGACTCCAAGCAGTTCTTTCATATGCTAGAGATATTGACAATCATGAGCTCTCTGGGATCATGGTCAGCTCTCTGTAGTCCCTGGGGCATCTGTCTTCTCCCCTGTGGTCCACTGTCTTGTCTTGACCCATTTTGCTTTTGCTCCTGAACAACGGGGACCATGATGCTCTGGGCTGAGTGTGTAGTTCAAGAGCTAGGAATGCTGTCTCATCTCTTCTTTCTCTGGTGTCCAAACTAGACTTTCCTTTTCATGATTTCTGGGATTCACTGCTCAGGTCATTTCACATGGGACCTTATTGCTTAAGCATGGGTTTTTTCTCCACTCCCTTCTTCTAGTGCCTAGTCAACTGTTTGTGAGATAGGTTTTTACTGTGTAGGTCCAGCTGGCCACCAACTTAACCACTCCCCTGCCTCAGTTTAGTACTGGGATTATGCACCACAGTGATTGGCTGTTATCTCAAGAGTCTTTTCTCTTCCATTCATCTGCAAGCTTAGGTCCTGCCAGCAAAACGGATTCTTTTTTCCTAGTATGATAGTAAACCCCCTCAATTTAACATACAATTTGTAAAACAGGAAGTCTGGGGGCAAAATGAGCTGAGTGTGGCTCAGTGAAGCCAAGATTGGTTTCCTGGGGTCTAGGGCTGGTCCCTGAGGCCACATGATCTGAGTAGGGGGAGGGGAATCAGATGTGGATAGACCTTAGACTATGTTTAATTGGGTTGTACATGTTTTATGTGTTCTAATATAAATGTTTTCCCCTAAAAGACAGACTTACCAACATCTTGTGGGCTAAGTAGACCTTTGTGAGTCAAAATCATACTGTAAACATTACGTATAAAATCTCCCAAATGGAGAAAATTCATAGCTTCATGCCAAATATAAATGTTTTTATACCAACTTAAACTATGCCAAGAAGAAGCAACGAGTGACATCATTAAGGTTTCGTTTGGGGAACTGTGATTATCAGAACACACATATAGCTGTGGATAGCACCATAGAACATTCTAGAGAGTGATTCACTGCTGAGCAGCCTCTGTGGGGTGTTTTTCATAGCTCTCTCTCTCTCTCTCTTGTGTGTGTGTGTGTGTGTGTGTGTGTGTGTGTATTCTCATCTATTTTTAACCTTTACCCTTTATCTCAGAGTTGGGCACAGACGTGTGGTTTCTGGCTCTGAATATTGATTCTGATCTGTGCTTGGAATAAGATAACAGGAGACTGCATCTCTGGAGGGTTGTCTTTAGCTCTTTAGCCCTTTCTGAAGAATGTTTCTGGGCTGAGGACACTGCTCGGTTGGTAAAATACTTGCTGGTTTGATCACAGCACTGTGAAAAGCAAGTCTGGTGGCTGGCTCCTGGAATCCCAGCACAATGGAGGTACAGGAAGGAGAATCAGAAATGCAAGGCCGTCCTTGGCTGTGTGGAGAGAACGATCTGGTTTGGTAGAGCTGAGGAGAAGAGCCTGGCTGAGAGGTGCTTTGGCCTTGCCTTAGCTGGTGCCTTCCATGTCCTGCTAGATCGCTGGAGCAGAGGGTTACTCTCTGGGTTCTGCCACAGACTCTCCTGCTACAGGGCACTTAGACTCTGAAACCTGCAGCGCAGACATTAGAGAACAGAAGCCAGTAAAGGAAAATGAATTTATTCACATGTTGGCCTAACCAGACACCACACCATGTTATCTAGCTTTCTTTTGGCTTGTGTGTGTGTGTGTGTGTGTGTGTGTGTGTGTGTGTGTGTAGCAGTGTTATAATTTTGTAGAACAGACAAGAGCTGAGGAATATGTATATGTTAATTTAACCATGAAAGAAGCTTCCAGAGTAATTCGAAATGTCATCCTAGGAGGCAAATGGTGAGATCTCACCCTTCCCTTTCCTGCCCCCTGGGGGTGGGTGGGATTTTCACTACCTGAGGCACATCGTTTAGAAAGGCTGATGAGCAGTGAGAGGGACACAAGTGTCTCACTTTAGGACAGTGGATCTCAGCCTGTGGGTTGTGACTCCACAGGTGTCACAAATCAGATACCCTGCATATCAGATAATTACATTACTATTCACAGCAGTAGTAAGATAACGGTTATGAAGTAGCCACGAAATAACTTTATGGCTGGGGGTACCACCACAACATGAGGGACTGAATTAAAGGGGCACAGCAATTGCAAGGTTTGGAACCACTGCTCTAAGGTTTCCACAGAGGGGCAGGACAACAGGGCAGGCTTGTGCTGTTGACTGTGTGATGGAATAAAGTATGATTTTGGCCAGAGTGGGCTTCTGTGTCCTCATGGGTCAGGGAGGGACAGTGCTCTGTCATGCGCTGAGACTCACTCTGTGCCAAGCTCTGGGCTGCCAAAGTTACTGTAGCTCTACCACTAACTTCTCAAAAGCCCTAGGTTAGCCAGCTTGCTCAAGGTCAGCAAGCAGCCTGTGGTGGGGCTGAGGCTTCTGCCAGGACCATCCATCTGTTGGAACTTTGAGCAATCACTCTGCTCCTGGGCAGTAAATGGGAAGGACCTGGCTCAGCGGCAGACCAGGAATGGTGGTGGTACTGCTGCCATAGTCCTCTACTGAAACTACAGGTTCAAGAGTCCCTAAAAGGACAGCTAGCCCTGCTGAGTCTGGAGTTGGCCCCAGTCTCCCTGAAAACTTGTTTATTGGTCTTGTGGTTGTCTGAAGAAAGAGCTGTCTGTCCTCTCTCAACTTCTGAAGCCTCCAAAGGTAGGCTCAAATTACTGAGCACATACATACACCTGTTGTTCTGTACTGGGACAGACTAGAAAGCTCCAAAGCTGGAAAACACTTCTGACCTGGACTGGGGTCAGCAGTGTCTTTGGCAGGTATGGTCTTAATCTGCCAAGAGCTTCTAGCTGGAAGGGGATGTGGGTCTGTTCTGGGCCTTCAAGGTTCCCTTATCTCACCCTGACTCTATCAATACCCACACCAGCCTGAGCACAAGGCCAACTCTGCGGTTACCATGAGGGTAGCCTCTGGTCTGAACAAACAGCATCAGCTATGAACAACTAACTGCAGGTGTTAATAAAGGTTTTCTCAGGTACAGGATAGGAACGGCTCTCTGCTCACTATCTCGTGTGAGCCTTACCACACTCCCATAGAATGAAGCAATACCAGAGACACACCATGTTAGAGATGGAGTGAAAGAAAATGGTGAGTTTGCCTGACCACACTCAGCAAGCGCGGTATGATTCGTGCTAAACACAGTTGAAGTGCGAGCACTCATCAGCCCGATGCTGCAGACCTCTCCCAGAGTCAGTGATGGAGGGAGAAGCAAGTCCTCTAACGGCTCTTCAGTAGAGCAATGACACACGTCAGTAATGACGCATATCACTAATGACACATGTCGGGAGAGGAGGCATTGTGTTGTTCTTCTCCCTACCTCCAAGGTTTGTAACAGTCTGTTGCCAGCAAAGAGAGGACCGAAACGCAGCTCCACACTGTCACCCACGGCAGCTTGAAGAGGTCCCTTATGTTTTTAGGGAACTTGACTCAGGCCAGACTGGGATTTGTGGCTTTGATACCGAAAAGAATTTCAGAACTAAGTGCTCCAGTGAAAAAGTTGGGGACTTATTTAAAGATATACTTTTATCACATGTATGCAGGGGCGTGCAGAAGCCAGAGGAAGCAATGAGATGCTCCCCTGGGACTGGAGTTACAGATGGTTGTGTGGCACCATGTGGATGCTGAGAACTGGATTGTCTGTGGACTGTAAATGTTGCTATCTAATGAGCCATCTATCCACCCACTCTTAAGGACACTTTAACATAGGTGTAAACATGAGGGATAAAAGAAAAAGAGGTGCCAAGAAGAAATGAAGGCACAACCCAGAGGGTGGATATGGGTATGACCTCGCTGACCTCACCAAGGGAGAGTCATGGAAATTGAGATAGATCAGGCCTGGACACCAACTCCTCGTGGGAAAGTCACAATAGCTTAGTGTTAGCCATAAATAGTTTTTGGTGGCTTGCATGTCACATCTCAAAAAGTCGCTAAGTAGCCCCACCCTTTTCTTTCTCCTTTAACGAGTGAAATTATCTGTTGGGTCCAGAAGTGCTTTAAATGGAATTATAATTTGATATAGGGTTGCCCAAGGGGTTTAATACATGTCCATTCCTGTAATTGGGTTTTCTGGTGAGATTATTAGAATATTGCTGGTGTGCAGCTGTGGAGAAAGGCCTTAAGCAGTTATTCGTTGTGTGGGATTCTTCCCTCTCTGCTGGCAAAAGGCTCTAACTTATTTCGGGATGAGGGGCTCCTCTCAAGTTTTCCTTGCCTCTCATTATGCCTCACTGTGAGCTATAGATCAGAGAGGTTAAGTGATTTACTCCAGGTCACACAGCTCTTTGTGTTTCTGTTGCACAAGTTTAGTGACCCAGAAAAATAGCAGCCTGGATAAATTCTCGAAAGGCATAGGGGAACACGTTTGTTGACACTCTCTTTACATGCCTCCTTATTCCTCAAAATTCTCAAAACCACTTCATGTGACCCTCTGGAAAACACATGGACTCACTCTAATTTAAACTCAGCTCATACTAGAGCAAGCCAAGAAGTGAAGTGACACCTGCGTGTACTTACCATGTCGCCTTCTACCTGAGGAGCTGCCATCATCTTCCTCCTTGTACAAGGATTTTTCTTATGTGCCTGTCGCTGAAAGAGCATGATGCTGAGTGTGTGTATGTCAGAGTCTCTGGGCTTGAGAATGAGTTTGTAGTAACAGAGTACCACAGTAACTGCAGTGAGCATACTATACCAGAAACATAGATAAACACATCTATGTCTTTCCATAATGTCATAATTTATTAAATAACAATGAATTCATAAATGCATTTTTAGTAGCAACACATTGCCAGGTACCTTGATAATCTGATTGAGGCCAATGTAGAGTCTTCTATTTGAATGTTAATTATTAATATTAACTCTCATGTCATGCATTAAATATATCTCTATATATGTAAGTTACAGGAATATTCACAAACTAAGGAGACTACAGAACAGTTGAAGAGGTTTTAGAAGTGGGCTGAAAGAAAAGAGAATCTGTGTTGATAAGACAATGAACCCAGACCAGCTGTGGGGAAGCTGTTGTAGATATTAAGAGGAATAACAGATATAGTCATTGGCAGAGCCTTAGACGTCCCAACCACAAGGAGATGTGTCTTCAATGAGATAGATAAGAGTGAACCCAATTTTCCTTAAGAGTCCATAGTTAGATTGCTAGATACTAAGCACTTTGAGGTACTGTTGAGAATTCTGTGATAGGTCTTTATTGTAAGCATCTTTAACGTCCATCCCCTAAATAAGCTAAGCTTCTAAGACTGCCTGTTAAGCTTCTTGGATGATAGCTGATAAATCTTTAACTTGTGTCTAATAGCTTCAGTGGGGATCTGCAAACCTCTTTTGGCACCTTGAACACTCCATATTTAATATGAGGGAGCTGCACTCCGATTGTAGATCACTGGAACTATAGTTGTTGTTAAAGCTATGACTCCTACTTTAGGAGGCCTTTCTCAGTCATGACAGCTCCATGCATCTTGCATTTGCTTTGGAAGACTCCACTTTGGACACAGCATATCTCTGTGGACTCAAGATGATACTGCTTCCCTTGCAGCTATACTCAAACCAGAGAGAGAGAGAGAGAGAGAGGAGAGAGAGAGAGAGAGAGAGAGAGAGAGAGAGAGAGAGAGAAGAGAGACAGAGAGAGGTGGAGTGCCTCTTCTGTGACTCAGCAAAAAGCCTGTGATTGGCCCTTGCCTTGTAATTGTTCCTTATGTGAATAAAGCTTGTAATTGGTGAACTTGGGAGCCATGCATATAAAAGGCTAAGACTGTTGGAATTATAATCTAGCTACAAGCATATCTCATCCCCTTTCTGGCTATATGAGGTGGCTGTTTGCCACTTTTTTTGAGATATATTTCCTGGGTACTATGCTCCAGTGTCATGACAATATGACCCAATAAAAGCTTTTTTTGAATGATTTTTTTCCTGGTTATGTTCTTTGTCACAGGTAGATAAGGCTGGGCTTATTACACCAAGCAGACAAGACCCCAAGTCTTTTGGCTTGGCAGTGACAGTGGTGGTGGTGAGGTAGCTAAGAGTTCTAAAGTGCCACTAAAGCGAAGGGCCTTAATACCCAGAGCCCTGAGCTGTAATATTAGTAGGTAGCTGAAGAGTTCCAGAGAGCAACCCAGGGCAGAGTCTGAGGTGCTAAGACTATGAAGGATGGCAGAGAAACTGGGATTGGAGGAGATGAGTGGCTGTCAAGAGCTGAGGGTGGGAGCCCAAACTACAAGGACTGAAAAGCTCTGAACACAAGAAGAGCATGAGAGAGCTGCCAAGACCTGAAGAGCTGAGGATACTGACAACCACAGCTCAGGACAGTAACTCTAGCTGCTGGCTGTTAGTACACTAAGCCCAGTACAATTAGCCTGTCTTGAGCACCTAGAACAGTAAATAGCTATGAAATCTTAGAGCCATATGCCTCTAGTGTTTAGGCTTAGAGCCATAAGCTTCTGGGTGTGGAAGCCTGGCTTGTGAATCTCTGAAACTCAGGGTTGTTGATGCTGAGAGAGCTGCTTCTGTCCCTTTGCTTATTCGTTATTTCTGTCTGCATAAAGCAGGCAGAACCCTTAAGCCACCCTTGGGTGACAGTAGGGTCACAGGTAGTGGAGCCATTATCTTGGCTACTGAGACATGATCTTGTATAGCTGTTTCAGGCTTCGTAGCAACCTTTCTGACATCTATACCTCATGACAAAGGTCTTCTGCATGGAGACATTAGAGCTGACTTCCAAGTATTAGCTGTTGAGCTCACAGAGGTGTGGCCTTGTTCAGAAACCAAAAAGTTCCTCGGTGATAGTTGTGGACCACAGGTATCTGTAGTTCACGTATGAGAGTCTTCGTGGAATGATCCCTTGGTTCCCTTGTATTCAATACCCATCCCCCTCTTCACTCTCTTTTTCTTTGTATTCCCTCCCTAGCCCTCCTTCAATCTTCCTCCTCCCAATCTCAAGCAATTTTTTGGCTTATTATGACTTCTTCCTTCTATTCTGCAGCCATTATAATACACAAGTGATACTAAGATAGAAGAAAAAATTGTATGGAGTATATAGATAAGAGCCACTGAGTTACATCAATGGTCGCATCTAAAAGGAGTGCTTCATAAACTGGGACATAATTTTTTCAATAAGGGTGTTGATGTAATATTTTAAAACAGTGGCACCCGATCTGTCTTGTGATACAGGGCCGCCATGTTCCCAACTAGGCAAGGCCTGTGGCCACGAGTAGCAGTGGCGTATTTTTGCTGGACACTAAGCTCAGACCACCGACTCAGGCAGCCAGAGACACCAGCCCTGCCACCCACGAGATGACAGTGTGGGAGATAGCTCTGCCAATATTCCACGCTGTCTCCACAAAGCTGGGCTGTGTCCAGACTATCCTGTCATCCATGTAGGCCTGGTAGAAAATGAAACTCTAAAGCTTAAATATTAATCAGAGGCTTTATATATTTGGTAATAGCCAATAACAATATGCCCATACAATTAGAGATGTTTCCCAATTATCTAACCTAAATATAATTTGTTACACGGGACTGCTCTCCATACCTGTGTGGCTCTTCATCCTCATACATCTCTGCTCTCTTTCGCTCCTCCTCTTCCTTTTCCTTTTCCTCTCCTTACTCCTCCCACCTTAGCTCCTCCTACATAAGGGAAAATAATATATTGTTTGTAATGAATGCAAACGAATGATTTTAAGTAAAATACATGGTTAGAGAAATTTTTAAAATTTTGTTATTAGGTCTGAAGAGAATTCAAATCATATATTTATTAAGACCAGGAATTTTGACACAATGAACAGATGGAGGCAGAGCTGGAAGTCTCCAGAGAGAGAGAGAGAGAGAGAGAGAGGAGAGAGAGAGAGAGAGAGGAAGTTAGTTGCTTGATAGAGTTTTTGCATAAGTATGGGCAGAAATTATTTCACATTGCTATTAGTTGTATATAATCTATAAAATTATAAACCAGCTCAATAGTAGACTAGGATCAGGTGATAAGAAGGGGTATGTCATAGACCATGCAGAGTCTTCCCCAAAGCACACATTTTCCATGATATCATCCTAGATCTCTCCTCTTTGTCTGAATAGTTAGTACTTATCCTTTACATCTCATCTCAAGCATGACATGACCATATTTTTAAACTTCTCAAAGCATCATGGAATACTTTTGTGAAGAGAAATTTCTAGGAAAAAAATTCATTAAATATAAACAATATAGAAGCCCAGATTCTTGTCTTCGGCTTGACAAATGTCAAGTTGCTTTGTCCAGCTGTTGTAGGAGTTTCTAAAGCTGCTCTTATTTCTGTACTCACATCTACCATAACTGATGTCAAAGAGTTCCCTGGTGGGAGCTGGTTTGTGAACCATACTTTGAGCTGTACAGCAATAAGACATTGACATACACAGAAAATTCACGGGTACACAAACAGGTGTATCTATGCTCCCACAACCCCCTACCCTGCCATTGCACCAACACACACACACACACACACACACACACACACACACACACTGCTGCAGAGGGTCTTGGAAGTGCTATTTCCTGATGTATTTATGTATTACTCTTGGTCTTAGTTCTATTTTTAATTACCAGAAGATTCTATACTTTAACCCCCAACCCCTTCTCATCCCTAGTCTAGTTTAGGGCAGTGGATCTCTGTTCTCAGCTTCCTTTTAAATATTTACAATTTGTTGGTAATGCCAAATGGCTCTAAAACATTCAATCTAAAGGGACTGGAGAAATGGTTCATTGGATTAGAACAGTGCCTTGGCTTCCAAAGGACCAAGGTTTGATTCCCAGCACCTGTATATGATGGCTCACAAGTGTCTGCAGCTCCAGTCCTGGATCTGGTGACTTCTTTTGGCCTCCACAGGTACTACATGTACTTGGTGCACAGACATACAAGCAAGCAAAACATAAAATGAAAAAAATGCCACATATAGCTATTAATATTGTCATATTAGAGATGAAGTACAAGGAAATATTGTAAAATGACTTACAATTTCATTAAAGTAACATTTTAATCAATCAATACAAGTTAATGGATTTTTAATGAAAGTAACTGTTTTCTAAATTGGGATCAAATAGGAAGAAGAGCAGCATTATTTTACATATATTAAAAACCTCTCTGGTGTTTGGAGACTTTCTTTAGAATATACCTTTCACTTCCTTTTCCTTGAGGAGCTGAAGGCAGTAAGATCCTATTTCCACCTGCGGGCCCTGTCTGCTGAGTGCTCACAGGCCGTACAATCTCTGGGGAACTCCTTTGTGTAACAGTGCAAGAGAAGTGTGAAATGCATGAATAAATCAGGTCATTCAAAAAATAGTCTGACCTTACAGCCTCTAGAATGGGCTTTGGGGACCTGTGGAGGACTTTGGGGAGCACTGGTCAAGGACAGCTTGCTTAATAACTCCTCACGCTGGCCTGTAGACATTTAGATTGACTACCTCCCCAGTGTGTTTGGAACTGTCTTGGTTTTCTTGCAGTACTGAGGACTGGACCTTAGGCCTCACACATACTGACTGTTGAGCCACAGCCAGCTCCGGTCTGAGGTTTAACACTGAAAGTCCTGCATTCACAGCAAACTGACTGCTGGTCATCACAAGAGGCACCACGCTCTCGGCTGAACTGGGCATCCCGATGCTAACCCCTCCCTTATCCTCTACACCTCTGTTCCTCATTCTCCTTTTCCCTTTAATCCCTCTCCCAGACCCTCTGACAAACATGGGTTGAGGCGAGGGCTGTTATGGAGGCGTCTGGTAGAGACAGACATCTGCCCACTGTGTCCTTTCTCCTTCTCCAAAGTCACAGAAATCTCATTTTGCTATGTCAAAAATGTAACCAGGAAAAACAATATCTCCAGG
This sequence comes from Mastomys natalensis, assembly GCA_021653895.1. Taxonomy (NCBI): domain Eukaryota; kingdom Metazoa; phylum Chordata; class Mammalia; order Rodentia; family Muridae; genus Mastomys; species Mastomys natalensis. The sequence goes on from JAJTUV010000231.1 coordinate 214,804, forward strand.
CCTTGTAAGGATTAGATGGTCATATGACATAGTTTTGAGCAGTAAGATGTTCGAGAAATTTGTTGAGTGGGGATTTTAAGGACCACTCATTTAAAAATGGATAGGAAGGGGACGGAGAGGAGGGCTCCTGGGTAACAGTGTTTGCTGTACAAGAACGAGGACTCAGAGCTCTGCTTCCAGCACCCATGTAAACACACACAGACACACAGGTACACATGTAGCACCGCGCACACACACACACACACACACACATGCATGAATACACCCTACTTAGGAACACCATGCTTGTTTTAATTGTATTCTATTGTTGTGATTAAACATTCTCTCTAACCTCCCCCCCCCCGCCCAGGGCAGTAGGGTATATGTGAGTTACAGTCCATTATAAGGGAGGTCAAGGTAGGAACTTGTCACACCCACAGTCTGGAGCTGTGAGGGAGATAAGAGTTCCCATGCTGCCTGCTTACAGGCTTTCACTTTCATCACCCTTTATAAAGTCCAGGGTCCAGTCCTTGAAATGGTGCCATGCAGATTCAGGGCAGGTCTTCCCACACCAATGTACAACCAAGACATGCCCACAGGCCAGGAGGAGAGCTAGACAATTCCTCATTAAGATCCTATTCCCACATGATTCTAGATTGTGTCAAGTTGGCAGTTAAAACAAACCAGCATAACACCACACACACACACACACACACACGCACATGCATGCATACTTAAAGATAAATAAAACACCAATGCATAGGAGTAATGGTCACACACACATACACATACACACACACACACATGCATGCACACTTAAAGATAAATGAAACAACAATGCATAGGAGTAATGGTTTAGCTCAGTGCTAGTGGCGAGTTCTTGCTGCACATTATGCACCCTGCCCCGGGTTCAATCCCCAGGACCACAACAAACAAACCAGAGTGGTTCCACAGTACATAGGGTTTTTGCCCTTTGCTCTTTTTTGTCTTGTTATGTGGAGCTCACCTGGGATGATGGATTTTCAGAGACATATTATAGACCTGAAGATCAGGGCTAGGCCTGGAGAGAAACAAACAAGACTGAGGGCCAGAAGGGCACTGGCTCGCCACTGGCTTGGCAGGGCTGCCCAGAAAGCCTTCGGTGAATTAATTATTTCTAGATTTCTTCTGTAAGTAAATGGATGGAAATAGATTTTTAAAATCTCCATCGCATGCTGCTTTCCAGATTTCTGTCGGCAAACTTCATTCGAGATCAATGGAAGATGTGTTTCTTTAGTGCATAGAAAAGTTTATGTAAAGAAGATGACAGACCGTAAACAAGCATGGCTTCATTTATGACTGTTGTCTAGCTGCACTAGGGACTCATACATCCCCAGGAGGCAGGAGCCTGTGCGGTGGAATGATTCTTTCACCATGGGCTGGATTAAGTGACTGCCCAGTTCTGCCCACACTCTTAGAACTGTCATCACCGAAGAACTCAGAGAAACAGCATAAGAGGCCGCAGGGAAAGCTGTCTTCCACACGCTTTCTGGGAAGTTTTACTTCCTTGCCCAGACACCTGGACTGACATCATGGGGTCTGGTGGTGAGGTCAGAGCCCACTTTCTCTTAGCAGCACGTTAGAAGTGGCCCCCATTGATTGTCACTCACTGCGGGTGTGCCTGTAGTCACACCTCGGTGCTAGCGTGCTCAGGCTCTAGGGTAGAGGGCAAGAGTGTTGCCATATCCATTGGCACATAGGCAGTTGTCTTCACTCAGAGGCTAGTCTTGCCTACTGGTCCCACTGTCTTCTTGGACCACTAGAGAAAGTAAGTCTTCCAGTCCCCGGCCCTCTGAGAGGCTCTTATGTCATTGCAAGGTTTCATGGTGGGGACTTCACTGCACTGATCACAGCTCTACAGATGGGCAAGGATGTCACCCCTGGACACCATGATACACCCACATGCTGCCCTGTTGGCTCAGGAATCTACTGTGAACTGCTGTGAAGACACCCTGTCCTTACAGTTCTTTGTCAGCTTTCCTCTTTGCTACAATGAAAGCAAATATTAGGCTTTAAAACTGCATTAATATTTAAACAATGAAGTTGGAAACACTGAGAAAGGTATATGTGGGCTTTCAACTTAGAATGCAATAGCCAAGATGACTAGATAGGAAGAAAGGACACTGGCAAAAACAATAAAAACGGGTTTCCACAGGTTCTGAGCGGGCTCCCAGGTAGCTCCGGGGAGCATGAGCAGAGCACTCTTTCCCTTTAGTAAACTTCTCAACTCCACAGGTAGTTACAATTTTATACAAATACCTGCACCTATTGTATTTAGTAGTAGCAGAATAACTGTGGGTAGAGAGGGCTTACAAGAAAGTCTCTGCCTATACCTGGATCAGTATGACCCCAAGGGTGGACAAAGGGAACAGAAAGTAGATTGAGTCCTTTAAATCTAGATATCCAGAGGTGGGTTGGTCAGCCCTCCACTCTGGAGGTGTACTTTGCATCTGCAGTCTCACCTGCTAAAAGAAACCTTGACCACTTGCTTGCTCTGCCTGTGCCTGGTGTGAATTCTTCTCCTCCAGGAACACAAGAACAGAAGTGGCTGCCATGATTGGGATGGGAGGTGGCGTGAAAGGAGCTATCTCCTTATTTATCTACAACGTTCTGACTGCAGGGGCAAGCTCTCGGAGGTCCAGCCTGCTCAGTAAACGCGCTGTTATTCTCTGAACCCTGGCCTGAGGTAGGGAAACAGCACTCTAGAATCTCTGAGCAGGGGCTCTACCCACACTTGTTGCTTCTTCTCTTTGTCTTCCATCACCAAGAATCCCAGAGTGCTTGCTTGTCCATGCATGGATGGATGCTACAGACGAGGGCCATGGAGATGTGTGGCTGTCCTCCAGTCCTCCAGGCCCAGGCACTCTTGAGTCAGCGCTAAGACAGCTGCTACTTCTGCAGCTCTTTCTTAAGAATCTTCTCTTAAGAGCTCCTGGAGTGTGACTTTGTTTTGCTCTCCTTTCGAACATCTAAGCACCCCCACCCCCATCTTTCCCCCCCTCTCCAGGGCCCTGCAACATTTGCAAGAAAACAAAAATTTGTTTTCTTATTATATATGATAAATCAGTACTTCCCAAGGTCACTGTCAAGAGCCAAGAATGTACTGTGTGGGTATGTATGCCCAAGTGGACATACATATATGTATACTTGTGTGTTCGCTTACACATTTGAGGGAGAGGAAGGAGTTTGGATGAGAGCAGAGACATTCAAGACAAGGATACAGGGAAAAATGGTACAGTGGGCTCTTTCAAAGATGCCAGCCAGATATCAAAGGCTCAGATAGAGCAAGAGACGCTGGGTCAGCCTGCTGGGACCTGCCTGAGCTGTAAGAGGTGGGAGGTGGAAGGCACTGGGCGCTGTGCTCCAGGTGTCCCTGCAGAGTCAAAAAGCCACTAATGGAAATAGCCACCAGGGCATGATTTTTCATGCCCTGATTCCAATCACAGACCTGTCATCCAAGAAGAATATCGAAGGGGAAATCCCATTTTGTTTTAAACCAAACGTTCCCCCACAGAAGCCAAAGCCCATGGAAACAAAGCTGATTGGAAAAAAACTGAGCATACACTGTTCTGACTCCGCCAGTGAGAGGTGGCAAGGCTCATCACTTACTGAGGGATGACTTTGCTGAGAGGGGGACCTGCCTGTACACAGTGATGACCTTTCATGCTTTCTCAGACCAGACACTTGGCTCACAAGAGAACATGTGGCCCATCTGGTCTTTGTGAGCAGGCAGATGTGCTGGCTGGCATTAACCCCATCATATGATTGACTGTGGTAAGGAAGGTGGGCTGTGGCATTGCACAGCAGGGTCTTGCAGAAGAGTCCCAGGGAGTGCCAGAGGGAAAAAAGGTTCTGGATCTGTCTTAGGGCAGAGCATAGTGGCAGAATACGAGCACCTCTGTGTCTACAGGTCATTCACACATGGGGAACTTCTTGGAAGACAGAGGAACAAAGAAGGCTGCAGGGACAACCATTTGAACACTCCAGAAAGGGACAGGCAGTATAGGTCTTCTTGTAACCTGTCACCTGTTACATGTCACATGTCTCATGTCATTTATGACCACTGGTGGTTGGTGATCAAGAGTTCTAAACACTTGTGTGCAGTGATTCTAAGAATCCTCACAGTGACCAGAGATATGGGTCTGGTAGAGTCGTCCTCTTCCAGTGGTGGAAACTGAAGCTCAGAGATGGTGGGTAAGACATGGTCAGTTGGTGCTCCTGAGCGTTTTGTCACCTCTTAAGCAAGGCATCCAGAACTTTCTACCTGTGTTAGCCTTATCTGACCTGTGGCTTCTAGGCTACATACCTCCTAGGATAGCTATGAACATGAGTCATGCAATGCCAAAAGGTTGGACACATCTGGTCTAAGACAACCACCTGGACAGGCTATTTTAGAAACCTAGGAAGTTCCAAAACGTAGGTGAGATTTGTTCACTTGGACATCCTTAGCGTATGGCAATGACTGGGAAAGCCCGTCTCTAAGGGGACATAGGGACTCACTGCTCTGGGCAGTGTCTCGTTCACTCTTTCGGGTCTCTTCAGTCTTGGGCACCTTCTGTTGCTTGTGGTTTTCCTGATTGGGGTGAAAGAAGTCACAGTCATGGTGGCATCAGAACACTATGGTGGTGAAGGGCAGTTCCTGCCATGCATTGTCTCAAGGCTGTTGGTTGAATGTCACTATAATAGGGAACTATATAGCACCTGTCAGGCTTTGTGACAAGACCAACTTCCTGTGCTATTCCAGACTATAGGAGGCACTTGAGGGTCCAGTTCCTAGCTGCTGCTGCTGCTGTTGCTGCTCCTGCTGCTTCCTCTTCCACTTCCTCCTCCTCCTTCCTCTTCCTCCTTCTCCTCCTCTCCTCTTCCTCCTCTTTCTCTTCCTCCTTCATCTATTTAAATAATTTTTGTTTCATTTTATTTTAAATATCCTTAAATGAAAAAAAGAAAAGACTGAAAATTTGAGACTTGGTCTCAAGCTGGCCCCAGACTCTGCAGCAGGGACAGGCCTTGAGCACCTGATCTGCTTGCCTCTGCCTCCTGAGAACTGGGATTATTGGCATGCTCCACCACACCAGTTACCTTGATTTTTTTTTTTTTTTTTTTTTTTTTTTTTTTTTTTTTTTTTTTTTTTTTTGTGAATCAGTAGCACTCCATGCTCTGTGTAGAATATTTGAGAAATACATACATAGTATAAAGAGCTAACATATAAAACCACCAATGATGTGTTTCTTTTATAAAAGTGTATGCATAAAATGTGAGTATATACATGAGGGCGTTGCACATGGGTAACGTGTAACAATTGTTCTCTAGACAATAGCATTTGGTGGTTGTACAATGCTAAATCTTATGCGCATTTAACATACTTCACCCACTTGCTTTCGACTACGTTGGCCCAGTGTGTGATGATTTCCTTAAGAAAGCCAAGGCCACCACTAATCTCATCTACATGCATCGTTAAAACATCAGCCTAGCTTCAAGAGGGTTTGCTGCAATGGTACATATCCAGCATGAGTGGAGGGTCCGGAGAACAGTTCCCCTGAGGAATGTTGAGAGTTGGGAGCTCTTTCATCTGCAAAGGAGAATCTATGAGCACAGCAGCTGTCTTCCTGTTTGAAGAACCCTCCTGTGAGGGAGAAAGTGGAATTTTTACAGAATACTCCATACGGTGAAAGAGCACTTGGGAGAGAGGGAGTGATGATGCTAATGCTGATCTGAGTAGGATTGAACTTAATATAACGAACAGTGTATGTGTGTGTGTGTGTGTGTGTGTGTGGTGTATGTAGATAGGTTTACCGTGGGTCAATGAACTTGTCTCAACATTTCATGATGAAACTCTCAGTTGTTTTAATAGCAAGTTATACATGGTATTTAGAGAACATACTTTTTAAGGCTATGTGCTTTACTGAAATATGAATGTAGTTGGGCTGTGTATAGTTTATACAATAGAGTTATACATAAGAAGGAAGGCTGAGGAAATGAATCAGTAGATAAAGTATTTACCATGAAGGTGTGATGACAGGAATTCCTACATTAAAAGAAAAAAAAAAACCTGAGTGGATGTGGTGGCCTGCCTGTAATCCCAGATCTTCCAATCCCTGGGCAAACTGGCTATCTCTGTTAAGAGACCCTAATTCAATAAATAGAGGGAGATTGAGGAAGACATTCACTCAACTGCTGGCCTCCACGTGCAAGCACATTTGTGTGTGCTCCCACATGTGTGAACATGCATTCACACATGCATACACACCTCCCATACATATATCCACAACAATAAAAAACCAATCAAGCTGAAGAGCGAGGGAAAGCGGCATATCCTAGAATGCTAATCACACCACATAGTTATTAGATGCCTGCTTTGAAAATGTATTTTCTAGCACTTATGCTCAATTTGTTTTATTTTATAATTCACACATGTATATGCACACACACATATACATACATGTACACACATGCACACACATACACACATGGGCACAATACACACACATATGTACACACACACACACACAAACACACACACACAAACACACCCTACTCAACCTAAGTCTAACGAGCCTCAGTTTAAAGACTCCCATTTGCTTTTTTAAAATAATACTTATAGAACCCCACATTTACAGTAAAGGACACTCCACTTGCTTCTCTGGTATCTTAGTGCAGGGAGTAAGATTTGAGTGAAAGCCAAGGCTGCCTTTTGAGTGTATGGCATCTCCCACTCCCCTATATCAAAGGCCAGTTTCCATGGAAATGGAGTCAGGAGGCCAAGGACGTGACCTTTAGCTGGGCCTTCTGCAGCTGCCACTAGCTAGAGCTCTTGACTCCAAATCTCTACTAAGGCCATAGGCTGTGGAAGATGGTGTGCTGGGACAGCTCCAGGAGCCTGAGTGGGATCACACTGTAAGTGCAGGGGAAAGGAGGAACATGGCGTCTGCCTGGGTTGACAAAGTCTCACGGGGGAGTGGGGGAAGAGTAGCAAGCACATCTCTGGCTGTTCCCATCTGTACCTGATCTCATGTGGATGATCCTGACCTTCTGCTGCCTCAGCATCTCCCACAAGCACATTCCTCATGTCTTTATTTTGGTTGCTGGACATCATCTGTATTCCAACATAGGACAAATGTTTCCTTTTTTATGTGTTATCTTAGGTGTCATAGTACCAGGGTCTAGCTAGCTGTGTGTGTGTGTGCCATCTCTGGTATGCTATTTCTAGTATGGTAGGATTCTAGTGGCCCATGGAGAAGTGTTGAGATTTTCACCTCCTCTATACTCAGGTTGAGTAGACTTGCCTGCAGCTCTGACCCCTACGATGAGGCTGGAAATCAGATGTGGGCAGATGACCTGGCCTACCTAATGGGGTCAAAACAGGATGGGTCCCAAAGGCATATGGAGCCCTTCTAAAAGGCAACATCTGTCTTAATCACATCTGTACCCATCAGTCCTAGGACTGCTCCTGTCTTATTTGATCCTCAATAAAAGCTGTTGAAAGGATCACTAAAACTCAACCTAAGAAGACAGCAGGGCTTACTGGGCTGGAATATGAGGCCTGAAGAAAAGGACAACTTCCTGCAGAAACAGGAAGTGGTCTGGCCTGGAGGCTGGAATAAGATGGGATTAATAGTGAGGCAGGTAGAGAGGACAGTGAGATATTGAAGCCCTGGGTAGACAGGGGTGGGCAGGATGGAAACTCAAACATACATTTATGGACCACATACTTTCTGGGCTGAGTGGTGGGGATGAAGGACTCAGGGCAGTAGCCTGCATGTGAATGCTTTCATTATAGTTTCTAAAGCAACAGCTTCTCCCCCCACCCCACCCCCGGCTTCCCCTTACTGTTCTCGGCTTCCTTCTGTCTTCCTTCCTGTCTGTCTCCCTACTGTCTGCCTTCTTTGCAGGTTCTCCTAACCATCCAATGTCAGAATGTCTCTGACCCAGCACTTCCTGTCCTCTCTATAACCATTCTCTCACAGCGAACCCATCTCCAGCTTGGCTCCAGGAATCATCTCTATGCCCGAGAGCTGTGAGCATGTCTCTGTCCTCCATTTTGACTGCATCCATGAGCTGCTGATCTGAAAGTCTGGTGACTTCCTGTGGCCCACCAATAGATGATTCAATTGTGACTTATCTAATAGAAAAAACCTTCCCTTCTAGTCCTAGCTAAGATGTCTCTTTTTACCCCACTATTATCTATTTCAAAAAAGGACACAAGAATCTGCCAGATCAAGGCTGGCAATCAAAAGAAGCCATGTGAGCTGTCAAGAACATCACACATGGAGAGCCAGGCCCAGTAGAAAGATGGCCTAATCTACGATAGCTCTTACTTGCAGGTGCCCTCCCTGCACCTGGGTCACATCAAGAACAATAATCTCCCTAGATTCCATGCCTTGGTGGGTAGTTTACCTTTCCTAGTCTTTTCTACATTTACCAGGCTGCTCCAGCAATTGGCTTCAAAAACCCTAATTTTTTCTCCTTTTTTCCCTTCTGCCTGTATACAATCCTTCAGGAACTCATGTTGAATCTGTCTCCAAAACTTTGCAAACACATCCATTTCTCTCCACTACTGTTCCTCTGTCCCCTGTCCCCTGGACCACTCAATGGGCTGCCCTGGTACCATTCTTGCCCGTCTCCAACCTATTCTCCACACAGCAGCCAGAAATTCAACTTTTATTTTTTTATAAAAGGAACACACGAACATAGTTTAAAAAGACAAATGGTTCTATACAGCTTATAATGAAAACAGCGGGCTCCTGTCCCATCTCTCCTCAGCCGCAATTCACACTTCCCGGAGGTGAACGCTTTCAACACTTTGGCAATTCCCACCATCCTTACTTACCCTGCTAACATTTGATTTTTAGGGTCTTAGTTATTTTCTCCTGAATTGAAACCACAGGGTGAGATGTATTCTCTTGTCACCATGCCACACCACCCAGAGGTCTCCCGAGAACATCTCTTCAATACAGTCATACAAGTCAGATTAAGGCACCAGCTTGCTGGTGTGGCATGAGAGGAGCTCACAACTGAAAACATCCTTCCTGGAGGGAGGTTTAAGACTCGGAAGTAAAACTCACGAGGGTGTGTTTCATGATTCACATGACTCTTCTTCAAGGTTAGAGAAGAGGTAACAACAGCGGTGTGGGGAGGGAGGAGGGGACAATCTAGCTTCCTGGAAGTTGTCCAGGGATTCGGATACTGTGAGTGATCTCCTCTATACTTGGTGGGCCTTCTGATGATGCACTTGCCTTTGAACTCGTCTGTACTCCTGTAACTAAGTCCCGGATCATGTCTCTGTCGCTTATCCAAGTATACTCACTGGGGTGCTAAGCTGGTTTTAGGTAGAATCATTTCTTTGGTCTGTCACTGGTGTCTTATCTGGGGTGAAGATATGTTTGCTTAAATCTTCTAAGGAAAATTATACAACAGGTGTGGGCCAGGAAGGGCATGGACATCTTTACAGTTCTTCATCTCTGCACTTCTTCTCCTACCTCACTGAGCCCTGTCCCCTCGTCAACAGCCTCCCCTCCCACCTGTTATGGTTTTAGGTTCTGCAGTAAGAATCTGGCTTCCTGCCTGGGTCCTCTCCCTTTAGAGAATCATTGTTCATTTCTGGCTGGTCTGCCAGTCTATCTACTTCTATATCACCTTTTTTGCATCTTATCTGTGGTAATCTTCCTTGGTTATTTTTGTCTCTGTAATATAGCTTTGAACTCCCAGTCTTCCTGTCTCCACCTTCTGAATATTGCTGACAAGGCAAAATTGATCAGGGAAAATGACAGTAATATATTTATCCTGTTCGTGGTTAAGAATAATCTCTATCTATGTGAAACTACTTTCTACCAAAGTACTCATTTACCTTTATTTAACCTTCACACAGCTCCCAGTAGTCAGCCTCCGACGACTCCTTCATCAGCAGACATCAGGGCCAAGGAGGCTGTACAAGTCATTTCTCTTGCTTGGCACTGGGAGTACCCATTGGATTAAGTCTTAGTGTGGGAGGATTTATTATCTCTCCTTCCCAGTATCAGAGCATGGCTGAGGGGTCGTTCTGATGGCCTGGACAAGATTGCACAACATATTGTTGCACTCCAGGGCCAAATAGATTATTTGACAGTCATGACCTTCAGGAATTGAAGGGGAGTTGATCTTCTAACTGTTAAAAGACGTGGCAGAGACTATGCCTCTTTCTAGAGAAGGAAGGAATGCTGTTTGTATACCTACTAATCAAGAATAGTTAGAGATACCAACCAAGCATGTTTCTCAAATCCATCAACAACTAGCAGAGATATGGGTCCTAGGCCTAAAATGTGGCCTTGGGCATCCTGGTTGCTTCCCTTCACGTAGTCTTTACAAAAGCTCGTCTCCCTGTTATCTGAGGATTGTTTACTGAATTTATTAACAAATGTATTTCTTCTCACCTAAATTGCTCAGACTCCAGAAGGTCACACAGATGGAATGATGCTCAGAAGCCGTCCTCCCATGCCCTGCCTTTTTCGCCAGCGATCCCTCAATGAGCCTCTGAAAGAAGTCTGACTTCTGCCTCTTAAGGAGACCTCTGTTCAGCCTGAATCAGCTAGAGTGGTTGTCACCTCTGTCCTGATGGTAGTTAAGACTTTTTCCTGAAGTGGGCAGGGGTGGTGATGATAGGAACTGGAGAAGGTTTGGGATGGGATAGGAGTTGGTATCTGTAGCTAGGAACAAATGCTAAAAACGTTTACCCACTCTTCTCGTTCACTTTTCCAGTTTCTGTTAAAAGAACAAGAGAGGGTAAGAGGAGATGGAGCAGTGCCCCTGTTTGGCCATACTTTCCAATTATCTACTGCTTGGTCCTTTATCTTCATTTTATTTGCATATCATTTGCACACACACAATCAGAATTTGCCTGAGTCTATATAAACCTCTGGATACAGCCTTCTCTTTGACTCCTTGGGCTGTCAGCCTGAGCCTCACTCTTACTTGGGGGCCCACTTACCAGATCTCCTGATGTTTAGAAGCAGACTCTACACCAGTAGATTCTCTCCTAATCATCAGTAGGAGACTTGCTCTTTGGAGGAAGAAGACAAATTATCTGTAGATTTGCCTGCTTTTCTGTGGAAGACTTTGGAGAGACCCTTGGAAGACTGTCCTCAGATGAATGTTCTCTTGCCCTTTGAGGATGGACTTTTTAGAAGGTTCTTTAGAACTCCTGTTCTTCATTGATGGGCCAGCTCTTGGTGGGAATCTCATGGTCAGGAGAACTTAGAATTGTCACTTTCACCTTTGTATCCTCTTGGTTTTCACCCATGGCCACCAAGAGCTTAAAGCAATCACTTCCATGCAAATAGATTCCCTGCTGCACCCACCCTTTTGTGTCTGTCTGCTTCATTTCTCTAGAGTGGTGAGACAAGTCTGACTGACAGAAGACAATCCTGCTGTATCACTGTGACATCATCCTTATCCTTCCTAATGTGGCGCTGTCATTGAACCTAGAGTTTTGTGCTCCCTAAGCCAGTAGTCTACCAGCCATGAAACATCCATGGCATATATTTTGAAAAAATGCCAAAGATCTAAAACTGTCTTCTCAAAGAATACTTTTTTAGGTATTTGACGTAAAGGGAACCAAGTACACAAAATGCCAACTTTCATGAGGTTCCATCCTTGTTGGGGGGGTCACATGGTAAACAATGTCTTAGCACATGGTGAATTATAAAACATATTAGAAGCTAATAAATTTATGAAAGATGAAAAGTAAGGAAGGTTGAGGAAGATCCAGAGTGTCAGGAGGTAAGGCAGTTTACATCACCCAATAGGAAAGCAGGGAAAGCCTCATTGGAGGAGGTGTGTCACTAGGATGGGGTTTGAGGTCTTGGAAGCTCAAACTTAGCCAGTGTGTCACTGCCACTTCCTGTTGCCTGTGGATTTAGATGTAGAACTCACAGCTCTCTCTCCAGCACCATGTCTGCCTGAATGTTGCCATGCTTCCCACCATGATAATAATGAACTAGATCTTTGAAAGCCCCAGTTAAATGGTTTCTTTTATAAGAGTTGCTATGGTCACAGTATCTCTTCACAGCAATAGAATCCTAACTAAAACAGAAGTTATGAAACCAAGGTCAAAGGTACCAGGAAGCAGAGGGATTTTCTTTCGGGTTAAAATCTCCAATAGCAATCTGGATACAGAACATTTCAGGCAGAGGGAAGAGCTGAGCAATTATCCCAAGTAGTGGGCAAGCTTAGCAGAAGGCTAGTGTCTGGAGCACTGGGTGATAGGAGACTGCCAGACAACAAGAGGGAAGGGGGTAGATGCCAGATCATTCAAGTTTTCCATTATGATATAGAACTTTGAGTTATTTCTCTCTCTCTCTCTCTCTCTCTCTCTCTTCTCTCTCTCTCTCTCTCTCTCTCTCTCTCTCTGTGTGTGTGTGTGTGTAGATCAGAAGTCAACATGCAGATTTTGTCTTGATCGTTCTCCACCTTATTTTGAGAGATAGGGTCACTCACAAAAATCCAGAGCTCACCATTGTCCAGACCAGCCAGCCTCTGATCTCTAATGATCTGCAGGCCTTCCTCTGAGCACAAAGCTCAGATGTGTGCCACCACACCCAGCCATGGTGCTAGGGATCCAAATTCAGATTCTCAAGCTTGTGCAGCAGGTACTTGGCCAACTAAACCATCTCTCCAGTCAGAGCCCTGGACTCAGAGTGATGAGAACTGGTCCATTGCCAAAGAATAAGAGTGATTCTACTGTTGAAGAGTCTTCTCCCAAAAGTGGGAGAGAGTTGGCCACTAAAGACAGGAGTGAGTCCATAGCATAATGGAGAAACTGCATAGTCTGGCTTCTGCCCACCCTGCCTACCAGTTGTCTAAGAATCTCCCAGCACCCACTGCTCCAGACACACTAGCTTTCTGCTAAATTTGTTCCCTGATTGGGATTATTTGCCCAGATCTTCCCTCTGCCTGAAATATTCTGTCTCTAGCTTCTGCATGGCTACCTCCTTCTTACCAAGGTCTTCGTTTAAATGCTACCAGCTCCAGACGTCTCTATGACAGTGCAGATCTCTAGTTTCTGTCACACTGTCTTACTTTGATGTCATTACAGTTCTTCCTTCAAAAGGATGTTTTCTTTTATGTGTGTTTGTTATGTATAAACCTGCAGACATATCTGAGCTATTTTAGAAGGCTGTCACTCTGTACGCAGCCCCTTGGCTGTCTTGTTTATTGAGGTGTCCTTGGGCCTAGTATGGTATCTTGCACATGTAAGAGGGTCTAGGTTGCTGAACAAATGACCGTCTCATAGAGCTTCCCCTGTGAATAGAATTCTCCTGCTCAAACCCACCTCTGCCCCTAGGTCCCTGTTTGTCTTTAAGGTGAACTGATTTTCTACACAAATGAAGATGAGCTGAATTTAAGAACTTCCTATGAGTTGGAAACTAGTGACTTCCTGGAAGGTTATTGAAGGTAGGGAGCCTTCGCCAAGGCTCTCAGGACCAGACAAGATATTCTACAGGCTTCAGGAGCATGGGGTCTCTTGCTTCCTGTGCAAGGAAAGGCTAGCCAGGGAGACATTAGATAATATAAAAGATGCCATGTAATCCGCTCAATGTGGTATCTCTGACGAGTTGAAGTTCTAGTAAGACTCCATTCACTTTCAGTTTGTCCTTGTTCGTTAGAATCTTCCTGAGGTTTTGCTTAAGAGCCTCAGATGGTTCTTTTTCTTCAGCTGTGAACATCTTATTCCCTCAGGTATCAACTGCAGCCCAAATAAGCCCATTGCCTGCTTTTTGTATGGCTCACAGAGAAGAAGGGTTTTGACAAATGAATATTCATAATCAATTTCTCAGTAGTAAATACTAACTGAATCCATATTACTCAAAATGTCTTGTTCCCAAATGCTTTTTCTGCTAAGTAAACCTGCATCACGAAAAAGTATATTCGACTCATATTGTATTTTAAATTGAGTACAAAATACCTGTGGGAATTCATTCTATCTTTTGTTAAGCTACTTTATAATATTCTATTTTCCTTATTTATTTATAAAGCCTAAAAGAATTATTGCCTTTCCTGTCACTGTGATAAGCTATTCTGAGGCCAATAAGATGGTTTAGTAGGAGCTTTCTGACCTGAGTTCAATTCCTGGGATTCTCATTAAGGTAGGAGAGTGCTAATTCCCATGGCTTTGCCTCTGACCTCCACAAATTCCATGGCAAGCCTATGCATGTACACATGTACATGCACACAATAAACAAATGTAGTTAAAATTTTACTTAAATATTTAAAAAGTATCCTGACAAAAGCAACCTAATAGAGGAAGGTTTTATTTTGGCCCACAGTTCCAGGTGATAGTCCAGCAGGGAAGGGATGTGCCTGTGGTAGGAGCAGGAGGCAGCTGGTTACTTTGTAACCACAACCCGGAAGCAGAGAATGATGCTAGAGCTCAGCTCTACATTTTATGCAGCTCAGTGCTGTCTTAGTTAGGGTTTTACTGCTATGAACAGACACCATGACCATAGCAACTCTTAGAAGGACAACATTTAATTAGGACTGGCTTACAGGTTCGAAGGTTCAGTCCATTATCATCAAGGCAGGAACATGGCAGCATCCAGGTAGGCATAGTGCAGGAGGAGCTGAGAGTTCTACATCTTCATCTGAAGGTTGCTAGTGGAAGACTGGCTTCCAGGCAGCTAGAATGAGGGTCTTAAAGCCCACACCCACAGTGACACACCTACTCCAACAAGGCCACACCTTCAATAGTGCCAGTCCCTGGGCCAAGCATATACAAACCATCAAAGCACCCAAGTCCAGAGAAGGATGCCTCAGAGGTTCAGGGTGGATTTTTCCACTTCAGTTTACCTGATCAAGATGACCCCTTCAATAGGCATTCCCAGAGACTAAACAAATCTAGATAAGCCCTCACAGGTATAGCTTGAGGTTCATCTCTTTGGTGATTTTAGATCCTATCAAACTGACAGTCAAAGAAATCAGCACATTTGCCTGACCCATTCCATGTGAAGCTTATTGACATTTGTTGTGTCAGACAAGATCTGACCAGGGATCAGAACTCCTGATCAAGACTAAGGAAATTTACTAGAAGTAGATCATCTGCATGTATAGAGAGGACATCTGTGGAAGCCTATTGTGCTGGTATCTATTGGTTAGGTCTGAGGTCCCTGAAGATCAGTAACTGATGCCTAAATGTATTTTCCAAGCCTTATACAAATTTACCTTGTGACCACTCTCAACCAAGTAGGGAAGGGGAGTCTAAGAAAGACATTGCAAGTTAGCAACACTAACTGGTGAACATCATTGTTCTTTTGAATTTAGATCTGTTTTTCTCCTGGTTATGGCCTCAAATATGTCAACTATACAGACCAACACCAGCCTGGGTTTGTGACAAGCCCCTGTCTGTTAAAGAGAGATGTCTTCCTTCAGTTCTAATGCTCAGCTCCCAGTGTTGCCCCTAGGGACAAGCCAGTATTACCATTGTGGTTTCCTTGGTCTCTCTTTTGTGAAGCCAGTTCCATGAGGTCTTGAAGAGTTTTCTTGCTTTCTTTCCTCAGTCAGTGCCCTCTGCCTGGGCCAAGCCTATGTCCTGAAGTGGCAGGAGCTCCCAAGCAGGAGGAGAGGCACAGTGACCAGCTCACGAAGGTGATGCTCTTCCTTCCCTGGACAGCTAGTTTACTTGTGAGATGCCATTGCTTCCACCGACATGCACACGATACTTCTGCATCTCTGTGACCCACATTCTTAACAACAACTTAAAGGAGGGCATGCTTACTAAAGCTCATGGCTTTAGAGAGCTTTCTATCCCTCACAGCCGGGAAGGCACAGTGCCTATGGTGGAGATTTGTCACATGGTGTGGACAGGAATGGAGAATCAGAACCAGGAGCAGGTGTGACCTTGAAAGTCTTATGGTCAGTGAGCTGCTTTGGCCAGCCAGGTCAGAGGGCTCTTAGATCTTCACCATCTTCAAGATAGTGTCGCAGCCTTGGGACTAAACATCTGTCTTAGTTAAGGTTTCCCTACTGTGAACAGACACCATGACCAAGGCAACACTTATAAGAACAACATTTAATTGGGGCTGGCTTACAGGTTCAGAGGTTCAGACCATTATCATCAAGGAAGGGACATGGCAGTGTCCAGGCAGGCATAGTGCAGGAGGAGCTAAGAGTTCTACATCTTCGTCTGAAAGCTGCTAGCAGAATGCTGGCTTCCAGGCAGCTAGGATGAGGGTCTTAAAGTCCACACCCACAGTAACATACCTACTCTAACAAGGCCACATCTTCTAATAGTGCCACTCCCTGGGCTGAGCATATACAACCCATCACAATACTCCAGACTGGAGTCTCAGAGAGACATTTCAGAGTCAAACCATGGCAGTAAATCACCTTTTTAAAATATGATTCTTGTCCTTACCACTTTATTTTTATGTGTATGGGTGTTTTGCCTGAACATATATCTGTTCACCACTTGCCTGATGCCTGTGGAGACCAGAAGAGGGCGTCAGCTCCTTGTGAGTCAACTTGTGGTTTCATTCTGGGAATCGAACCTGGGTCCTCTAGAAGAGTAGCCAGTACTCTTAACAGTTGAGCCATTTTCTTCAGCCCATCTCATTCCTAATCTACCCTCTCATTCCTAGTTATTGGAGCATGAGCACTGGCCTGCCTCAACCCGTGGTTCCTTCCTGGATACAGAGGTAAATGTTGTCAAAGTTACTCTCTTGTTCAAACAGTACTCTCCATCCTGTCTGGACTGATCTCTCTTCATCCTCATGACTTCTGGTGATGCTCATTCACCTACTGCACTTCATTCAGTACCTGCATCCCAGCCTAGAAGGCAGTCAATGTCACCTTTCCAAACTCAGCATATTCTCTCAAATCTGGCTAATCTTTATATCTTAAAAGATTTTAATTAATTAATATGGTGTGTGTCATAACTTTTTTTGTTTTGTTTTGTTTTTTGAGACAGGGTTTCTCTGGGTAGCCCTGGCTATCCTGGAAACTCAACCTGTAAACCAGGCTGCCCTTGAACTCAGAGATCTGCCTGCCTTTGCCTCCCAAGTGCTGGGATTAAAAGTGTGCGCCACCACCACTAGGCCACGCCTTGTATCACTTGAAAATACAAATGGTTGCTATCCTTCTCCCTTCTCACAGCCTCAGGAGATGGTGGACCTTATTTATGTCTTTTCCCAGTACCCGGGGCCATACCCATATCCAGTAGAGATCTATACTTGGAAGGAAGACAGAAGACAAAAGCAAGAAGAGGGAAGACATAGAACCCTTACATGAAAGAAAAAAAGAAAGAAAGGAAAGAAGGAAGGGAGGGAGGGAGGGAGGATGAAAAAAGAAAGAAGAAGAAAATGATGGAAACCCATTTTTAATATGCATCGAGGTTAAATCCACAGCCGAGTATGACTAGGAATGGTTCCAGTCCCGAGTTGGCCAAGAGGAGACACTGTAACAATGCTGTCTCTCCTGGAGCCAGAGCCTGCGTGCATCTGCTGTTTGCAGAAGGAGTCTGCTTCAGACACAGAGCAGTGTCTGTCCTCTGTAAACCAACAAGCCCACATGGCACCCAGGTGCTTTATTTGGATTCTGGGCAAGCGTGGACTTGCTCATGCTCTGGAAACTTCTACAAATAGTGTGCAGATCCCAGAATGGAAGGGTCAGGCCTTGCTGGAGAGGCGGGGCCTGGCAGGGTTTTGTGAGCTCGAGGTGGAACAGGAGAGACAACTCCAGGCTTGCCAGCCTCCTTGAAGCACAATAGAATAAGCTCATCTCGACTTTAACATCTTAGGTATCATATCCGGAATCCAAGTTCCCCAAACCACCTGCAGTGCCTGCCTTTCCATTTACAACTCTGCATCTACAATGCTTCAGCAAGCACATCGGCAGCCCTGGGAGAGCAAAGTCAAACCAAAATAACCAGCAGGAGGCTCAGGGCTGCTTAAACCCTTTTAATGTCTACTTTGAGATCTAAACGTGCGGTGACTTGAAACAGCCCCATCTTATCTTTAAGGTTAATGTTCCCTCTCTTCAACTTGTGGGCAGCTGGTTACATCCTGGTGGCTGCCACCTACACCTGATCAATCAGCAGTTCTTTCTAGCCACAGGTGGATGGCTGCCATTGCCCCATGGTGGCTTTTAGTGTGGCAGGCCAAGGGAGGTGAGGGAATCAGGGCAAAGTCGATGAGTGTGAATAGGACTGAATGGGAGGAATTTCAGAGAACCTTCTAGAAGTCTCCTAGCTTTTCTAAGTCCATTTGTTTCTACCGTATCTTAAAAAACTGGATGTGGTCGTGGAGGCCTTGGGCAAGCTAATGTTGATTTATTAGGAACTCAGGGAGACTATTTGTTCTTTGAAGTTCTTTCTAGAACTAAAAGTCAAAATAAACTATAGTCTCAGATACTCAACTGGTTTTATTACTGAGGACAGGTCATTTTAGTTTCTCTCCTTTCAGAATGGGTGAGTTTGAGCTTAGAGGTCCTTTAGCCACGAGGCTAGAGAGAAGGAATGTTCCCAAGCGGGCTATGAACTCCACTGTAGTTTGGGAGGCAGCAGTGGGGCACTGAGAGTAGAGCTTAGCTCTGGGATACTTGAATCGAAGAACATTTACTTATTTTATGTGTATGTTTTGTGTGTGTATGTTTTGTGTGTGTGTGTGTGCTTGTGTGTGTATGAATGTGTCTTTGCACGTGTGTATAAATACAGACATGCATGTACCCCAGCATGTGTGTGGAGGGCAGAGGACAGCTTCAGGTGTTGGTCCTCACTTCCTACCTTGTTTGAGACAGTCTTTTGTTTACTATTTCATGTGGCAGGCAAGCTGGCCTTCAAGCTGCTGAGAATTCTCCTGTCCCTGCTTGCTCTCTCACCGTAGGAGTACTAGGGCCACAGATGTATCCTTCAGCCTGTCGTGGTGTGTAGCAAGTGCTCTACCTCAGTGGGGAGCCATCTCCCCAGACCTCTGGAAAGTCATTTCTAAGTCTGTCTTGTTTCCTGCTCCGGCTGTAACAAAGTGCCACAGACTTGACTTAAAACAACAGGAATTTATTCTCACACAGGCCTGCTGGTGAGGGCCTAGGTATCAGTGTGGCGGAATTGGATCATTTCTAGAAATGCTGAGGGAGACTCTGCTCCCTCACTTTTCCTACTTCTGGTTTCTCTAGCAACCCTTGGCATCCCTCAGCAGGAAACACACCAAGTCAGTGGGCACAGCTGCTCTATTTAACTCTTTCCTTTCTTTTATAAAACCACTGGCTTAGGGGTCACCTTAGTCTAAGATGACCTTGTCCTGAGAACCTTACGTTATCTCTACGGAGACCCTATTTCTAAATAAAGCCACATTTGTAGAAGTCTGTAATTAGATGTGTTCTTTCAGGGTTATGGCTCAACAGTTTAGTCCAAACTCCATTATTCACATCACCACCACCACCACAACAAAACAACAACAAATTCACCTTCTTACAGTATACCAGGACCTACTGTGGGCTCTGCTTCATTCAGTTTCTGTACAGATGGTATCCACAGTGTAATTGCCATGGTGGAAATGTGCAGAGGTTTGCTTGGGAGTTCAAGCTGACCAAACTCAGGCAAGCAGGAAGGCCCCCAAAGCTACCCAGAGCCCAAGAGCTAGGGACCAGAAAGCTGCACACATCAGATTTAAGGGACTTCTGCCTGTCCTTCTTGGCCTCAAGTGTCCTCGGTGTGCTGACTTCTCTTCCCATTTAGGTCTACTCTACTGCTATTCCCTCTCGACTTTCCGTGCATGGTGGGAGGATAAAGTTCACACAAACTGTTAGGTGTGAACTGACCCTTCAGGCGGAGCTTGGCATCACACACGCCTCCTCTGTAACAGAGCAGAATAACCATGGTGAGAAGATATTTCTGTGTTCTGTTCTTTCCCTTCTCTTGAGGAATGGTGCATCTTGATGCAACCTGGGACTGATGTCTGCTCCGTCCTCCTCTCATTCTGAGCTGGAGCTCCGAGTGCTCTCTGCTGTGCTGCTACTGAGGTCCAGTCTTCCTGAAACTAGGAAAGGGCTGTTCTCAAAAGGGTTCCATGTGTATTATTAGGAGCTCAAGGTTTGTTGATTGACATGTGGCCATACCAAAATGTAAATATGCACCCAGTGATGGAGAGAGGTGAACCTAAGTGCGCTTTCAACGCCACTGTCCCTAAAGTCCTGATGTTCAGACACTGCAAATCAATCTTGGTGCTCTTGCTTGCTGATCTAAGCTCTGGCTGTAGTCTTTCCTAAATGAGCACTTTAGGCAGCCCCAACCAATAAATCACTGTTGCAAGCCAGAATGAAATCCATTTGGCATCTTTGCATTAATCTTTTATCAGAGATTAATTTGTCCGATTAGTCAAGGATCTCTAACAACAATAAAGCTTTGCCTGGCAGAGACCAGAGTCTCAAGGGAACGGCCTGTGGAGTGGGGAGAGTTTCATTATCTTGATGGGTCACTGAGGGAATGAGAGAGAAGTTTGGAAATTTATAGGCTCTGTGTGACAGAGCCGGTCATGGAGGGCCTGTCTGTCTGGTCTCTCTGGACTGGGAATGGCTGACCTACTTTCCCTCTGGACACATCTAGCTGGTTGAAGGGAGATTTTTATTTTTATTTTTTAACTTCTTTTCCATCTCAGCACACACACAGTTCTGCATATTTATTCTCTATCCAAATCTCATGTTCATGCCATCACAGTTCATATTCTGTTACACAGTTAGCAATCATTCTTAGATAGTTATTCCTCTTGAAGTAGGGCTTTTCTCTAAGACACAAGAAGCAGTTGGGGAGGAGGGCAGTTGACTTCCTGCTATGTTTGATCCTCAGATGAGAAGCTTTGAGTGTGCTGCATCTTGACCACGGAAGGCAGGCCAGGCAGGATGCTTCAGGAGAGGGGGCCGACTGCCCTGTGTGTGCTTCTCTCTTTGCACATGCACACACGTTTATGTGTCAGGTGGCATCAGCCATGTCAGTGTGTATTGGAGAGACTGACAGGGGTGGGAGAACTTGTTGCATGGGGTGTTAGGAGAAGTAGTCACATTCATGGGTAAAACCCCTGTCTTCATGGGGTTGTCATTAGGATTTGCGCCAGCTTCTGTCGCATGGAGACATTAAGACCAAGGAGAGTTTTCAGTGTAGACCTTGACAGTCTTGGATATAGGAGGAATCTTGCTTTGACTGTAGGTGACCAAGATCCCACCGAAAGAAGGGAAGCAGATGAAGTTCATAGCAGTGTGACTTCTGTCTACCAGGGACCCAGGGGCCATTACTCTATTTTGTAAGGTCAGTGTGGCAGTGCTGTGGGGCTGGAGGTGATATGTGGTATGAATGGATAAACCAAATAGTGGGATGTATGGAGAGCCAAGCACATGGATCTGAGAAGATGGAGAGCCAAGCACATGGATCTGGGATATATGGAGAGTCAAGTACATGGGTCTGGGAAGATGGAATAGAGGAGGCAGCTAATGACTGCTGCTATATGATTAGTCATGGGACATGCTCACAAACACTTGAGAGACATCTGAGGACCCTAGAAAATGGCTGAGTGAGGGCGGAGGTTCAGTTACACTTTTAAGAGCAGCAATGATTTGCTGTGGTATCCTTCCCCAACATACAACCTACCCTTTTTGAGGACATGGACTTCTCCCAGAGGAGGTGCGGCAATAAAACTTGAGTTAACAAGTAAACCCTTGTGTGGTGCCATAGTTATTCATAAATATCCTCTCAGTGAAGCTTTGCAGCCTCCTGGGAATAAGATACATCCTTCCACATTTATAGAGATGGTCTGGAAAGAATCCAGACTTTGGGTCCACAGGGCTGAGTTAGCAGCTATTACCTATGCTGCTAAAATAGAACCACTTAATGTCTTGATTAAGAGAAAGTATTCAGAAGGAATCTGGCATTACTGGACTATGTAAAGATCAAAAGGTAGCTGAGGAACTAATAATCTATGATTATACAGATGATGAGCACTGGGCACGGGAAAGCCCTTTCTAGCGTTAATACAGTTTTTTTTTTGTTGTTGTTTGTTGTTTGTTTTGTTTTGCTTCTCATGCTGGCCTCAAACTGCTATGTAGCTGAAGATGACACTGATCCTCTTGGGTCTCCCTCCTGAGTGCTGGGATTACTGACATGTGCCTCCATGCCTGGTTTATCCAGCGCTGGGAGATCGGGACGTCATGCACATTAGGCAAACCCTCGACCAACTAAGCCCATCCCTAGCCTTGGAATTCAGTTTTTCTTCCCTGTACTCTGCTGGCCTCACTAAGGTTCTGAGAGACCGGCAAGAAGCAGAGACTACTAGCACATGATTGTGGCAAGTGGCTGTGAGAGGGCCTGGGGCTGGATAGGGTGTGGAAACCCTCGATTCAGTCCCCAGTGAGCCTGGCTGGCACCTGGTCTGGGCTGACATTCTAAAGGCCGGTGTGGTTCCAGGGTCAGGGCGTTGTGTCTAAGTACCAGGATTATCCCCAGCTTCTCAGACGAAGAACAGAGAGCCTGGGGTTGTTGGTCTCAGAGGCATAGGGATGTCAAATTGCAGCCAGGATAATGGCTCACTGGTCTCTCCCAAGGGACCTGCAAAGCTCTGGTCATGTTCTTTGTTGAAACGAAGAGTTCTACAGCAGCCGAGGAGAGACCTGGTACTGTTTCCAAAGGGAGGTAGTGCCACAGGCTCACAGTAGGATCTCTCAGGCCAAGTGGAAGTAATTTCCATCTTCAAAAATAAAATGAACTTGGTTTAATAATTCAAAGAGTCTAATTTTGTTTGGGCTTATGGTGGCCAGGAAATGCTCCCCTGCCCCACTTCTCTCCCTCCCACTCTTGGTACCATTCCCTAGGGAGCCTGTCACCTGCTTCTCCCGCTCCAGTTCTTAATTACACAATTGTGCTTCAGTTCCCTAATTTTCCACTTTTAGATATTATCTATTGAAGTTTTATTTCAAGGTTTGGATTTAGCTTTTACACATGTGCATGCACACACACACACACACACACACATACACACATATCTCCCCACCCCCCACTTATACACACACATACACATATATCTCCCCATCCCCCACTTACACACACATACATACACATATACACATACATGTATGCACATGCACACACACACACATGTGTGCACACACAAGACTCCATTTCTGCTCACCTCTTAGTTTGTTTATCTCACAAGATTTGATTAAACAAACATGGTATTCACAAGAGAATGACTATAAATGTAATTGACAACTGAGCAATTTAATGTTTTCTGGTTATATCTCCTTTCTTTAACATGGTTTTTTTGGTAGGTGGGAAATGGGAATGACTGCCTCATTTTTCATTTTTTTTTTTTTTTTTTTTTACTATCTCTGTCCCTAGCTCTCTTCATGTGCAGGCTACCTGTCATGTTCCTGTGCTCCTTGGACTCTTCCAGGCCTTAGGTGCATGTGCTGACCGTCCTTCCTGTGGCCCTAGTGGCCCCAGAATCCTATCCTTTCCTCTTTCTTCTGTATCGTCTTTGCTGACAGGGCTTCCTGGGCCTTCCTGGGAAAGAGCAGGAGACTTTGGAGGATCCAATATTTACAGTTGTCTCTACTGCCACCAGACTCCAAATCTCAGTACCAGTTTTCTTGTCATTTGGAGGCACTGTGCCTTCCAAATAGATAATGTCCTAGCCCTACTGCAGGGACTTGTGGCTCGTCTGTAACTGACTACCCGCCAGTATAATTTTTAAATGTTTTGATTTTCAGCTAGCTTTCTTTGTCCTGTTACTATCAAAACTTCAGAAACTGGTAGCATGTTGGAATATGATAGTTGGGGTGACCCAAATCTGTGACCCTGCACTTACTCCAGAAAAAGCCTGTTTTTATTTCCTGGGAGGTGAGAGCTGTGTTTTATGCGTTAATAACTCCAGTTGTAAACTTCATAATCATGTACGTTAGCTGAGATTTGTTGCTGTTGTTGTTTGATTAGGTTTTGCCCATCCCCCTTATTGGGATCTGAATGAATCGCTTCCATCTGAAAACTCACCCTAGTTCCTAAGATATCTTCATATTCTTTCTTTGATGATCATCCCTTTTTCTTTTATAGTTTCTCAAGCTTCTGATGTTCAAATGTAAAGTCCCCCTGAACAGATAATTTTATTTTTTACGTCTTGAACTTGCATGCTTAAAAAAATATCTATTTTTTAATTTTATTTGATTTTAAAATTTAGATTTTTAATAAATTCCTCAAAACCAATATTCTCTTTTTAAAAATGACATTTTTTTGAGTATGAAATACTTTTTTCTTGTCTAAACATTTATTTATTTTGAGACAAGGTTCCATAGAGTCCAAGCTGGCCTTGAACTTGCTGTGTAACTCTTCCTTGAACTTCTGATCTCTTCAAATGAGTCCCAGAGCCGGGATGAGGCCAAGCAGAGGCTAATTAGAAAGAAAACACATTCTCCCAACAGGAGTAGGGAGAGGATTTTCAACAAACTGGAAATTCACCACCAGTCCCTGGAAGTCATCTACTGTAGGTTAGAACACTGGGCTATAGCCCTCAACATGTAAGTGTGTCACTACCTGGGGGGCACATAAAGCCAAGCTTCCTGGGTCCCATCTATTCCAAATTTTCTGATTCAATAGGCCAGGGTGGGTTTGCAAATTTACATTTCTAGAATGTTCCTGAGTGTTGAGTGTTAATTAATTAATTAATAATGATCTGCTAAACCCCACCTGTAAAACTTCCTCTTATCTCTTCATAATGAATGTGAGATCCCCTAGATTGTCTCACATTGGTCCTTGATATCCAAATCACAGTTATGCCTTTGACATGTGTGTCCTCTCTCTCTAGCATGGACACACACACACACACACAAGACATCATCTTTCACTGAGGCCCAGTTGTATAGAGAGATGGCCAACAAGAAAGATCGTTGACATTCATTGATACTCCTGATGTGTATCTGTCATCCTCATATACTGTCCACCTCACCATGTAGCAATAGCTACTATCCCTAGTCTGCTGCTCAGCTGAACAGCCGGAACCACAGGTGTCCATAACCACCATAGTATCTGTCTCTGAAGACTGACTCCCTCCTAGGAAGCCAGTTTTCTGGCTGGTCATTTATTTAGTCAACTCTATGGTGTCCAATCCCGTGTTGGGTACTAGGGAGATAGTCGTGAATGGGACACACTCCACTGGGATCTCATGCTGGTGAACTGGTTGCTGTAAGACAACAGGCTAGCTGCTCAGAGACAGTGTAATTTAGAGTCATAGGAACACATCCAGGATGCTGTAAACCCAGATGAAGAAGGAGGACAACCATCGAAACCCCCACCCCTTTGCTACTGGGATCTCTGCCTCTGGCTGTTGACGTCACCTTGACTTCTCAGCTCATGGCTGCTTTTTGTAACCTTCACACATTACTCTTGTCCAGTTGTCCGGACACAGCTGCCCATATCCCCTCCATACAGACCCATCATGCTTAGCTGTAGCCTTTTATGATTGAGCACACATGGCTGAGGGATGCTTGGGAGAACTGTGTGGAGCTGTTATTAACCATCTGCACAGCTCTTTCCTCAATTTCCTCACCCACTACTCTGAGTGATGAATTACACTTCTCTCTGTCTATGTACAGAAACTGGGTGAATTTGGGCTAGCCCACTTTGTATCCGGTGAGCACGGCAGTGTACAGATGTAGATGTGAGGGTGGAGTTGGTCCAGGAAGACTTTGCAGCCAGAGAAGGGGTTTTCTCTTTGGATGTCAGGGGGACAGAGTGGAGTCCTGATGATAGAGCATCACAACACTGATGCGTTCTCCTGAGAGTCTGGGGATGATGCTGGGTTGAGTTTTTCGGTAAAGGAGGGACAGAAGTAAGCTCGAAACGGATGCTCTCCCCTTTTATGAGGATGTCAGTTCTTGAGTTCTCTCAACACACTCTAGCCCCTTTGTTCAAGAACTGTCTTCCCGTGACTAGATACGACACACCAATTTATCACTATCCTTATATTTAATTAAATTGCTGTCTTCTGTTTAATATTTTCAATTAAGCTCCTAAAACCAGATCTTTCTTATAGATCTAAGTAGTTTCTTTCAAAGGCTTTGTCATGGGAGCCTTTTTTATTACTGCTAATCCCCCATAATAAATAACATAAACTCCGGCAATGCTACATCGCACACTTTCTCCCAAATTCCATCTCTTTCCACATTTATTATTGACTCAATTTATGTTCTTTAAATCGGTTTCCAACTGGGTGGCAATCCTCTAATTTACTGAGTGATCAATTTGAATTTGTTTTATAAGATTCCATTAATTACTGTGTCTGGTTCTTTGCAGTGCCTGGAAGCAGCAGCTCCCTTCGCGTTTCCTCCGAGGCTGTACGTTTCCACAGGAGTGCTTTCTTTAGGTGAGGCTGGCACTGTGCAGGAAGCAATGGCACTCTGCTCCAGCTTTTCCAGATCCTTTACCTTGTAGGTTTGTTTCCCAGTGAATCCCCCAGGAAGCAGATGTCATGTTTTTAGAGGAGATATTAGTTTCTGAGAAGGGCCACATGGAAGCTCATATGCTCTTCCTATTACACATTATTTTTTGGGTTCCTATTCCATTCATACTGAGGGACATCTAGCCCTTCCCTGGGTAGATCATCCTCACAGACATGACTGTCTCCCGCCACTGGCTACTGGTCCAGCACACTTGTGCACTAGTGAATTTCTTCCATTAATTAAAAGCAAGACTTTCCCCCTTTTCCTTCCTTCCTTCCCTCCCTCCCTCCTTCCTTTCTTCCTTCCTTCCTTCTTCTGTTTGCCCTCTCTTCCCCTCCCCCTCCCACTCCTTCCCTTTTCTCCTCCTCCTCCTTCTAGTGGAAGTACAGTTGTCCCAACACTATTTAAAAAGAATTGGTGCCTTTTCATCGATGGACTTGTCACCTCTGCCATATTTGACTAACCGTAAATGTAAAGGCTTACTTAATTCTGGACTCTCACCTAACTGAGTTTGGTGTCCTTCTTTTGAATTTCCATCAATGTAGAAACATTTGAAACCAAGAATATGAAATTTCTCATCTTGAAAAGACGTCTTGACCCTTTCAGGTCTCTAAAGTTTTGCACATGAGCATAACTTCAAAAGATTACCTTGGACAAGTAAGACAGTTGGATGATAAGACACAAGCAATAGTTTGCAAGTACTGGGCAGTGCAACTCAACTGGTTAGTGGCACTGCCATGAAGGTCTCCAACAGGCTAGCACAGGTCCCAAGGGCCACCTCAATGTGACAAACCAGAATCCTGTATGTTCTCAGCCTCTTTTTTTTCATTTAAGAAAGCCAGGGAGGGCTTGTTTCCACTCACAGAGACAACCAAAAAACCAGTGGCTATGATTCAGGCCCCTCCGTTGCTAGATTATTTTGGAAATGTTAGGGAAGGTCTCTGTACTGTGTTTGCTTAGCCCTTACAAATCATGCAAAGATGAACGGTTGACTCTAATTGTGGGGACCTTGACCACTGCCTGGTCATATCCAGCTGCTCTTTGAGTCAATGTTGGAAAACCAAGGGCTTTCCTGGTATCTACCGAATGGGTTTTGCTGGGATGTATATAGTTTGGGGTTAGTGTATATATTCCTGTGATCCATCACTCTCCAGTTCGAGCCATTGCTGGTCTTGATGGTACAGGGATGGTTTACAGAAAGACTACTATTATCCTCTCTGCAAACTCACAACATGGTCCCAACTCTGGAAGGTTCAGGGCCTGAGGTATTCTGTGAGATAAACCATAAGTGACAGAGTCTGTTGTCATGAATGCTTCATCAGAACAGAAGTTCATGTACACAGGGCATTCTCAACTACGCAGACCGTGCTGGTGTGACCGGGGTACAGACCCTCTTTTCCTTTTTGTTTTTTTGATGGGGTGAACGGATAAGCAGAGTTGACTAGAATACTAACCCTGCAGGCATGGCCCTGGCAACACTTCCAACCACAGGTACAGCTGCAACTGCTCAGACATGAAGGGAATTTGCTAACCATGTCTCTAAATTTGACAATAATACTAAAAATGAAACAATATTGCCAATAACGAGCAGTGAAGCTAAAAGAAACTTTCTAAACTGTCAATAATTTCAAACCAACCCCAACCAGACAATCCAGAGAGGAAAAAATGAGTTTTCATCTATTTCTCCAGAGAACATATCATAAAATCATTTGCCTATGGAGACTTAATCAAATATGGCCCCAAATATAGAAAAAAAAATTAAGAAACATGTTGTGTAGTGAGGCGTTACTTTTCCAAATGATGTTAGCGTTTTGGACTTGGAGATATGCATGGATTTATCTTACTGTAATTTGGAATATTATTGATATTTGTCACTCAAATTGTAAATTTGTTTTTAATTTTTGAAATTAAAATATAATTATATCGTTTCTCCCTTTCTTTTCCTCTCTCCAAATAGTCCTATGTCGCCCTTCCTTAACCAACTCTCAAACTTGTGGCCTTTTTTCTTTGTTATCATTACATGCACGCATGCGTGTGAGTCCCCCCCCCTCCAGCCTGCTCAGTTCATTTGCTGTTATGTGTATATATCTGGTTTGAGGGCTGACCATTTAGTATTGGATAACCAGTGAGTGGCCCTTTACTGAGGAATTTACCTGTTGTCTGCATCTCTTGGCTTCTATTGTTCTTTGTTTAGGGGTGGGACCCTGTGAGAGTTCCTCCTATCATGTTAGCTTGTCTATTGGTGTGATAGCTGTTCAGACCCTGTTTAGGTAGCCATGTTGTTGATCATGGAGGTATCATGGAGGAAGCTTGTCATTTCTCAGAAATACTCACAGCAGATTTTCTGGTCCTCTGGTTCTTATAATCTTTCCACCTCTTTTTTTTTTTTGTGATGTTCTCTGAGCCATAGGTGCAAGGATTGTGCTGGAGTGGTTCGCCTGGGGCAGAGCATACCAAGATCATTCTTCTCTGCATCTTGACCAGCTGTGGTTTTCTGTAATGGCTCTGTATGCTGCACAGGGAAGTTTCTTTGATGATGAGTGAGGGCTGCTCTTACCTGTGGGTACAGGATAAGCATTTAGATTTCTGGTAGAAATTGTACAGGTTTAGTAAAGCAGCAGATTGGTTCTCTTTCAAAATCCATGGCCTAACAGGCTCTTGTCTAGGTTTCCAGGACTAGGCTTGGGATCTCTTCCCGTCTAGTGGGTCTTAAGTCCAATTACAGAACTGTTGGTTATCGACAAGGTATGTGTGGTACTGTTTGTAACCTCAGGATATCCTGCCATGCTGGTCACCGTTGTGGTTCACAGATGTCATAGCTGGGAAGGTCTACTGGCTGCCTCCCTTCCTTGGGCAATTTGCATATACCTCAGAGAGGAAACTTCAGATCAGATCCAGCTCTAATTCTCTAAGTCCTGTGTCGGAAGTGCATGGCGTCTTTCTCTTGTCTTATTGATGCAGGGAGTACCTGAGCACAATATAGAAAAGGAGTGGGGGTAGTGGGTAGCCCTGTCATGGTTCTGATTTTAATGGGGTTGCTTCAAGTTTTCTACATTTAGGATGGTGTTGGATACGGGTTTGTCATATATAGCCTTTATTATGTTGAAGTATGTCCCCTCTAGTCCTACTCTCTGGGACTCTATCATGAAGGTATATTGAACAACTGGGCCCAAGTTGTCATTTTCTAAAGTTTCTTCCAAAAAACTATTTAACTTGTTTGTTTGTATGTGTGTGTGTGCATATAACTTCTATAAGACAGTTCTTTCTGCCTACCTTGTTGAGGTAGGCTCTTTCATTGGTTCTGGCATGTTGCAGAGGTGATTCTCCTGTCTTTGCCTCCCATCTCACTGTAGGCATGGTGAGATTACAGACGTACACCACCACAACGCTCAGAGTATTATATGGATTCCTGGACCTGAACCCAGTTCACTAACAAGGCTTTCATAGCTCCGCTTTACCCCGCTAAACTATCTCCCCTAGCTCCGATTTCTCTGTAGATTTTTTTTCCTTGTAAATCAGTATTTTTTTTTTTTTTTTGCTCCTAACTTGCTTTGATTTAAATATCTTTACCAGAGCTCATGATGACATTTCATTGCCTGGTGAAGTAGTAAGGAGTGGGGCCTTTAAGAGACAATTAGGTCACGGATGTTGTGCCTCTATCAGCTACTAATCTCCTTTGTATTTCTGGCATCAGAGGTGACTTGATCATCTTGAGAGGGCAGTTTGTTGTAACAGTCAGTTTGGCTCATATCCCTTCTGTAGCCGCTTACCCTGTGACATCCTTCAGTGCTTCTGGACTCTGTAGCAGAGCCACCAGAAAGAGCATGTGCACTAGACTTGGCCTCTCAGCCTCCAAAAGTATTAAAAGCAAGTTTATTTAAAAAATAAACAGCCTGGTCTATGATATTCTGTTTATAGCAATAGAAAACAAACTAAGGCACTTTGCACATTTAAGTATTAATCTATGTAGAAGTATTTGTAAATGTGCCCCTGTCCAATCATATAGATTTTAGAGCTAGTGTAGGGGACAGGTAGTCTCTTTCCCCAGGGAATTCCCACTGTCATCCTGGAATCCTGAGAGCCCTCTGGACGTTAGGACAGGCATACCTAGCTCCTATTAAGAGATAACAAGTGGGTACTGGTCCTGGGTTTTCACATTATATAAGAGAGAGAGAGAGAAGAGAGAGAGAGAGAAAGAAGAGGGAGATTGCATGTATATGTTCGTGTGTACACAGATGTACTTGTGAGTGCAGGTCAGCATGTGTGTGGAGGTCAGAGGGCAACCTTGGTAAAACCATGTCACATTGGGTTTTCAGTTACTCAGCTATGAAGGCTGGATAGTGAACCCCTGGAACCTCCCTGTCTCTGTCTGCTGTGTTCTGGGATTGCACATAGCATGTGATCACAATTTTTTGTTTTTGTTTTTGTTCCTTTGTTTGTTTTTAAATGAGGGCTTGGAGATCCAATTCAGGTGCTCGTTCTTCAAGGCAAGTCACTGTATTCTGGCCCTCGAGCCAGCCCAGTTACTGGATTTCTAATTAAAGCGACCTGTTGACTTTCACTCCTAAGCTTTAAAAGTTGGTTCATTTGGATCATTTGGGCTCTTACTCAGTGCCTTCTCTGGATATAACTTTTTCAAAACTCTACTTGTGAAGCAATAAGTAGTCAAGAAGCCCCAGAAATCAGTTCCCTGCCCTGGCCCACATGGGGACTCTGCAGCAGAAATCTGGATCAGTGAAGCTGCTGGGATCTTGACAGTTCCTGCTCCAGCGTCTCCCTCCGGCAGGATTCTCTCTGCCTGGGCATTTGTGCAGATGACCAAAGGCTGAACATGTTGTCAGGAGGCTGTCCCAGGCCAAGAGAGTCCTGGGGACTCACAGGGAAAGAGCTTCAGAGGATGTAGCCACCAGTGCCCAGACTGTGTCCCCTGTGGCCCTGAAGGGCAGGAGTCAGAGGAAGGACAAGGGGATTGCAAGAGTTAATGTGGTAATATCTGTTGATTATTTTAAGATGCGCGAGGGAAAAATATATTATAAATAGCAAGGGCCACACCAGAGTCAAAGGGTAAGCTTGCTGGTGGCCTTTTCCTCTTCCTAAGATTTCTGATGTTTCAAAACAAGATTATTTTGGGAGTGCATCTATTTTAATTCAAAAGATTCTTCTGGAAACACGTTTCGTGGCTAGAGAGCCTGTCTCCTTCTTGTTCTCCCCTGGCTTTTTCCACGGAAAGGCAGAGCTCTGGTTTCACACACCTCGTGCCGGCCTCGAGCCTTTCAAAACCTTTCCGGGCACCACCTGGCCGCTGTGCACATTAGCAAAGGCCCCGCTTTGGGTTGGCCTCAGCGTTTTAATCCCCAGAATCCTCTTTGTTTACCACTTGACAGCTGGTTTCATTTTGAACCAAGGCTCTCTATAACTTGCAGCTTGACATAGATGAACCTATGTGCACATGTGTGTATGTAAGTACATGCAGCCAGAATATACCCTGATATTATTGGGAGAAGGCTGCACTATTCCCCCCCCCCCCCCCCACTTTCCCTCTCTTATTCTCATAAACCTAGGCCAGGATTTACTGAAGCATTGGCAGAGAGTAAAAGCTTGACTTGAATGCAAATACTGCTTAATAAAGGATGTTGAATCATTTTTAGAGAAAGCTTAGGATCTCGACCATAGCTGGTCCTGCTCCTTGACAAGACGGTATTTCTTCACACCACAAGACAGAGAGCTTCTCCACATCCACAGCCGGGCTACCAAGCCAGATGCTGAAGTCAGGCAGGCGGCTCAGATTCCTGCGGCTCCTATTGCTGTCACTGGGATTAGCACAGAGAGCGGCCTGCTGGAGCAGTGGGCTGGAGTGGCCTTCTCCTCTTCCAGCCTGGCTGCGGTTATGTCTTTGCAAGCACTTGCTTTTTAAAAACTACTCTTGCTGTCTTGCAGACATGCCTTGCTCCTGTCTCTCCTTCCCTGGCCCTCTGTTTTTCTGCTCTGCCTGCCAGCAGTTTGCATGTGCAAAGAGCAGCCTTCTACTGAGCTTTGAAGAAATAAAGGCATTGCCACCATCTTGGTGATCCCTGGGCAGCAAAGGAGGGGTGGAAGGATCCGCAGCCCAGAATGACAAAGGAATCCTACTGAGTAAGAAAGAGGAAGAGAGAAAACCTCCTTCCCACCCTCAACAGGAGCTGCACCTACCCTGTAATGAAGACGAATTAAGATTTAACAGTGTTAATGCTGTTGAATTATGGGTTTGATTAAAGTGGCCGATCATTTAGCAAACACGGCCCGGAGGCTCATTGTTTACAAGCTCAGCAAATGCAAACTGACTTTTCTTCTCTCCCATGGATCTGGGTGACTTTGACAAGGCCTTGGCCACTCGATGTCCCAAGTACATTTGCAATATTTTATGAGTGAGACAGGGAGTGCATGCAGGTGGGCCAAAAAAAGGACAAAACCACATTTTAGATCGACCAAGATGAAATGAAATGTGAAGGCATGATGAACGGGAGGGAGGGCTCTGAGACGCTATAAAGAAGCCTGCCATTGTGAGGTTAACGGGGTTTTCTTACAGGAATGCTTAGGAAACAACTTCAGTGCACCTTGGCTGTCCCTTAAGTGCTACAGTGTCTAAACATTTTCTAAACTATTTTAGCAAGAAAGCAAAACAAAACCAAACCCAAAGACAAATAGTATCTGTAGGTGTATGTTAAAGACGAAACTGGTAAAAACAAGATTAGAAGCTAGGCCTGGTGGTGCACGCCTGGAATCCTAGCTACACAGGAAGGCTGAAGCAGGAAGCTGGAGAAGACAAGGTCTGCCTGGGTTACACAGGGAGTTCAAGGTCAGGCTGCAAAGCTTGCAAGACTCTGTAACATAGTAGAACGTTTTAAAAGGGTTGAGGTTATAGCCTAATGGTAACATTCTTGCGTAATATCTTCAGGACCTCCATTGCATGGCTGTCACCCCCACCACCATTGCTAGCTAGTGGTTAGAACTGTCAAAGCTGGGCAACAGAGATTGCTTTCTGTTGTGCATGTTGGAAAAATTCCACAATATAAATGTTTCCTCCACAACTTAAAACAATTCCACAATGACGATCAGGTAAAGGGAGAGCCAATCATGAGACTCAGAACAAGACAGTATTTCGGAAGAAAAACAGAGACTTAGAACAAGACAGTATTTCAGACGAAAAACACGAAACCCAGGAAACACACAAACACATCATTAAGTTTCTAGTAAAAATGAGAAAAAAACCCACACATTTCTTAAGACTTGAAGACATCTTGAACCTTTTAAAGTAATTAAGTGAAAGAAATTGGATTTTCAGTACCTCTTCCTTAAAAATTGAACCACCCATTTATATATATTTATTGGATGCCACTTGATATTTAATATCTGTATAGGTGGCTGAATGTTTAAATGCCCATCATTTCTTTGTGGTAAAGACAACAACAAAACATTCAAAATCCTTTTCCCTTGGCTTTTTGAACACATGGTGGATATTTTCTGTCTAAAGTGACCACAAAACACCCGAACTTTATCTCTCCTATGTAACTACAATTTGCTGCCTGTTGAGGGGCCTCTTTCCGTTTCTACCCCTCCTCTCCTTAGTCTCTGGTGACTACCATTCTCTCTTCAGTTGGAATGACATCAACTAGTTTGGCTGGTACACATGAGCAAGATCATGCCATGCTTGTCTTCCTGTGTCTGGTTTATTGGGTCCTGTCATTTTCTCAGTCAAGGAATGAAAACCAGAAGTTTCTATAATGGAGCATTGGTCCCTAGGTCCTCTGGTCAGTTGCTAAGAGAGCAGACTGGGACAACATTTTGGAAGGCAAATTAGCAATGTGTTTTCAACAAGTCAAAGTTTTTTCCTATCTAGGGAGCCAGTGATTCCACATTTAGGAATTTTCCCTGAGAAAACTGGTGAAGATGGCCTCAGCAATTGGTGATTTATGTAGAAGATGACTTTGCTGGCACTATTTAGAGGACTGAGCTACTGGAGATGACCCAAAATGCCAACCCAAAGCTACTAGTTATGTAACATTCAGATAATTAGTGTGTCCATTCCATAGTCATCTGTCAAGAGCCTTCCGTATGCCAGACACAGGGGACACAGAGATGCATCAGACAATGTCCCAAACCCCAAGGAACTGGCAGGGTGTGGGGACATGGACAGATCACAGGTGACAAAGGCTATTTATATGATGGCCTATAATGCAGAGGTTAAAAACAGCAGCTGTAAGAGGTGGCTTTGCTTTAACGTGTATATAGAGTAGAACATTAGATGCATTACCTTATATAAGATGAATATGCACAACCATGAGTGATTAATAAACAAAATGAAAAATATGCATAAACATCTCCAATTAATGGGCAAGAAGTGACCATGATGTCTTGAGGGTCTCTCTCTTACTCTGAAATTTTCTCTAATCAAAAGACATAATTTCATAATTAGAAAAGATAGCCATAAAAAGAGAACTAGGTTTCATTTAATTAGTGCTTATTATAAATTTCATGGATACTTGTTATTACTGATGCTTATATCAATACACATAACACATATAATATGCAAACAGGGCTTCTTATTTATCTCACAACGGTATAAGAAAGACTACAGTTTTAATTTTATATTATTATTATTGTGTGTGTGTGTGTGTGTGTGTGTGTGTGTGTGTGTGTGTGCATGTGCTTTGAGACAGTGTTTTTCTTTGTAGCCTTAGTTGTCCAGACTGGTTTTAAACTTAGAGATCCTCCTGCCTCTGCCTCCTAATTTATTTTTTTAAATTTGACATAGGGTCTCTCTCTCTGGAGCCTGGCTGGCCTGGAACTCACAAAGATATGCTTGCCTCTACCTCTGGAGTGCTGGGATTAAAGGCATGGCCACCATGCTAGCTTCATATTTACTTTGAACAAGTGTTCAGCTTTTAATTTTTGTTTTTAAGAAGCTACGGCTTCAAGTGGTCCTGAAATACAAACAATCTAAAATGGTACATGATGAAAAAAATCCTGTCTCCACGTCTGCCCTGAACCTCTGTGCTCGTCCACCATCTTTGTGCATCCTCACATAAGATTTAGCTCCTGTCACTTTAAGATAAACAAAAAAATATAGTCTTACAATTCTTTTTTGTGTGTGCCCAAAGCGAGACCTTACACTTACTGTTTAATACCTTCTTTTCTCACCAAAATATACTCTGTCCCTCATAGTTGTGTGGAGTAAAGTGCCTGCTCATTTTTAATACCCACTTGATATTCAACTCGATACAGGTGCCATGATTTAATTCTGTTGATGATGTTTGCAACGGTTTTGTTTTCTGAGAATCTATTGTGTTCTAAAAAGATATGATCTGCCTCAAATATGTACCTGGAAAAATTTCCCACACTAGTTGACATGGCTCCTGGTAGAATATTCATCCTGTTTTGCAAATGAAGAAAAAAAATCTCAGAGAAATTCTGAGCTGGCCAGTGCCACACAGCTTGTGAAGAATAGATCTAGGTCTCAAAGCCAAGCGAGACAGGGGCCGGCCATTCTTTTTCCGTTAGGGTTGTAGGGGAAGATAAGTATCTCAGACTTAATGAAGCTCTAACAAAGAATTTAGGATTTGCTCAACTTGGGGGAATTGTTAGCTTGTTATAATTAATCTGAGATTGAAGAGGAAGCAATGAAGACCTCTGGATAATTGTGAGCAGGAAGACCTGGGACTGAGGATTAGAGAGGGGATGGGATGATCAAAGACCCAGGGGACCTCAGCCTGGATCCACATCCGTGGGCCTCAGGAATCTGAAGCAGTTAGTAGCTCTTTTCTTAGCTCAAGGAGAAGGTAGTGCCTCCCATGATCCTTCTCTGGGAGTTTGTCTAGTCTAGTCCAGCTCCCAAGGTCTCACCTTGGTAAAATGTTTGATAAGGCAGGGATGGATGGGTTGGATTGGACTTGCAGGCAAGGGAGAGTGTTGGGATGTTGGTTCTATTAGCCTGCAAGCCATACTGCAGTATCCTGATTCTCTCCAACAAATGAAAAGGAGTCCTTTGGATGAAGTTGGAGATGCAGAGTGTGCGTCCAGGTGAAGCCTGTATGCCAACACCTCGGGTTCTCTTAGTTGAGAAAGGTCAGGAGCTTAGAAGATTCGACCCTTTCCCATCATAATAGATGTGTGAGGCTGACCCACCAGATGGGGTTCGCAGACAATGTATGGATACTTGGTCACACCTGAGGTTTACATAATCAACTCGTGACTTTAGCGTATCCTGCAATGTTTTAATTTGCTAAACAAGGCTACCAGAGGGGCTGGGATCAGGCATCCCTGAGAGCATGAATTCTTTTTCTGTAACTATTTATTCATCACAAGTGGAAAACTTCAGGAAGATAGAGGTGGGTCCTGACAGGCTCCTAACCCTAACCTTGATATTAAAGGGGACCATCATGTTGAAACTGTGCTGGGCCTTATGTGTTTTCCTACTTATTGGTCATTCCCTTAGCGCACCACAGTTTTACAGATGCCAGCATAAGATACAGAGAACAAAATTGTTAGGTAGAGGAAAAGCGGTACCCAGAGTCTTGCTATTTTATACTGCTTCTTTGAACTCCAATAATCACAGGGTGATGTAAAGAGGGTCAGGGGATGTCTATGCACAGAGCATTACGGAAAACAAACCCATGCTTTGGGAACTGGGGTCTTTTATAATAGATAGGAATACACTTTCTCTCTCTCTCTCTCTCTCTCTCTCTCTCTCTCTCTCTCTCTCTCTCACTCTCTATCTATCTCTATCTCTATCTCTATCTCTATCTCTATCTCTATCTCTATCTCTATCTCTATCTCTATCTCTATCTCTATCTCTCGTCATACCAGGCAGCAAGCATGTGTTCCCTTGCTCTAGAGGGAGGCATTGACTCCCTTAGGGGCTGACTGATGGAAAAGTACTCTGGTGCCTCCTTGCAAAATGTAGGAGAACATGAGCAGCCCACGGAGGGCTATCTCCTTACACATGTACTTAGAAGATTGTTCCAGAATGATTAAATCTCAAATATGAAATCTATATTAATAAAACTGCAGGCATTATAGACAAAGAAAAATCCTCAGGGCTTCCAGGCAAAACTATCAAATTACTTTAATGGTTAAGAAATTAAGCTTTTGCCAGTCTCCTGTAGAAAAAGATAGAAAGGATGGAAGCAAAGGAACAGCTTCATTTGGTAATGGATCACTGCAGATATGAGGTCACTCTGGAGCAGGCTGAGTCCTTAATCCAAAATGACCAGTGTGCTGAGAGGAAAAAAGACACAGGAAATGTCCTAGTTAGCTTCAGTTGTCACCTTGACACACCTGGGAAGAGAAACCTTAACTGAGAGATCGCCACTGGGTGAGCCTGCAGGCTTGTCTGTGGGGGCGTTTTCTTGACTGATGGTTGATGTGAGAGAGCCCTGCTTATTGTGGGTGGTGCCACGCCCAGGCTGGTGGTACTGGGTTGTAACAGAAGGCAGGCTGAGAAGCCACAGAGAACAGGTTAGTGAGTAGCATTCGTCCATGGCCTCTGCTTCAGCTCCCTCAGGTTCCTGTCATGGGCTCTTGCCCTGTTTTTCTCCATAAACCCTAACCTGTAAGTAGAAGTAAACCCTTTCCTCTCTAAGTTGGTCTTGATTAGTGCTTTATCACAGCAACAGAGACCAAACTAGGTCATGAAACAAGGACATCATGTCACGAAGGATGCAGAATCTGAAGAAATGAGGCAGCTAACTAAGCCATGTTAAGGATCACTCACAAGACACCTGGAGGCAGGGAGAGATAGTGACTCTCCCCCAAGGGCTTCAAGGAGATTGGTTATACCTGCAACTTGGTTTTCTGCTTCCAGCCTTTAGGAACATTTTATTTCTTGAAGCCACAGCTTGTGGTATTTAGGCTAGCCTTAGGAGACTAACCAATATAGACCCTCAACATGGTAACATTTGTAAACCTCAAACCCAAAGGCCAGAATCTTACTTGGATAGGGAAATTTTGGAGGTCTTCCCACCAAGGCAAAGGTGCCACTGTCTTTAATATGACTAAGCATTATTCTCCAAGTACCAGCCAGTGTAATTAGATATGAATGGACATTCAGAGCCAGAAGAGTTAAGCAGGGAAAAATCACAAGACTTAAGTAACTCTGTACACTTATCCTAAGACCCACAATCTCATAACTGGGCATTGACGTCAGAGAAATGCCAACTTATTCACAAACCTACAGTCGATGTTAATGGCAGCATTGTTTACAATACTCTAAAGTATATAAGACATAATATTTATAATATCCCAAAGTCTACCAAGACATACTTCCATTGTTCAGTAGTTACTCTTCCCAACAAAACCAGGCTATCAGTACATTAAACATGAATGGACTGTAACTCAAATG
The DNA here is from genome assembly GCA_021653895.1 of Mastomys natalensis. Lineage (NCBI taxonomy): Eukaryota > Metazoa > Chordata > Mammalia > Rodentia > Muridae > Mastomys > Mastomys natalensis. The sequence goes on from JAJTUV010000231.1 coordinate 253,631, forward strand.
GTATGTTTTTCAGTAGGAAAATCAATTTTGAGATGTCAGATACTGTGCAATTAATGTGTGTGTATTGACTAGCTTACTTATTTATCTTCTTGATTTATTCATCTATTTTATGTGTATGAGTGTTGTGTCAGCAAGCATGTCTGTGTCACATGTCTGTAGAGCCCACAAGAGGGCATCAGATCCTCTGGAACTGGAGTTACAGCAGGTTGTGAGCTGCCATATGAGTTCTGGGAACCAAACCCAGGTTCTCTGGAGGAGCACCAAGTGATCTTAATCATTGAGTCACGTCTCCAGCCCCTATTTAGGATTTTTTTTTTTTTTTTTTTGAGACAGGGTTTCCTTCTGTTGCCCTGGTTAGCTTAGAACTCCATATGCAGCCTAGTCTGACCTTACATTTCCAGGGAGCTCTAGCTGAAAAGGATTTAACATTCTTCTGTCCTGCATGAAATGAAGACCTTCCTTGGCTTTAAGCCCCCTACTGATGCTGTCAGCTATGCCTTTAATACCCCCCCCCCATCATCTCAGGACTCCGCAAATTCAGTGGCTTTTGGTCTTTTCTGTAGGCTCTTCTTTTGTGGCAGACACTCAGCATTTTCCAGAGAAGTTTCACCTACAGGTCAGTGAACTCCTATTCTTTTTTTTCCTGAGGGTATTGAATTATTGATTCATTAACAGACAACTGCAATATAACTCAAGCCTGAATTAAGTTGTTCTGATGGACACATTTCCTCTGGAAAGCACGTGACAGCTTGGCTACACTCAGGAGCTCTATGTAGCCCTCTATACTTGGGGCATTTTAAGTAGAAAACTCACTAACAGAAGCCCCCAAATGTGAAAGATGTGGTACTCAATAGGTCATGAAAAAGGTCACAGTTCCCAGCATGCACATCGAGGTGAGAAGGCAGAGCATTGCCTTGTGTGACGTGGGACATGCGTGCTGAGTGACGTAAGCTTTTCACACTGAATGCAGGTGGACACCACAGCCACACATGAGCCACAGGTGTTTGACTTGGGGATTTTAATCTTTTCCAGGAGTAGGCAGATCTTCAGAGACAGGATTCATAAATTATGAGGTTCTATTGTAATTGAATCAGTAATTTGGATTCTGTCAACCAAAACACTCTAAAAATCAAAGAGCAGAACCAAGCTAATGTGGCTGTAGACGTTGACAGGCTTTTGCATAGTATCATCTGCATCAGAGACCAGCAAGGGCACACTCTAACACATTCTTCGAGATTGGTATTTCCTTGATACTAGACAAGATGAGGATAATGCAAGAAAAAGCTCTGTAAATCAATTTAAAAATTTTAATCAAAACCCTAGAGATTTGAATGTAAGGGCAGTAGGGAAACAGAACACAACATAATCAAATTAACTTTGTCTTGGCACTACATGGCTCGCTGCAGAATAAAACCGAAATATACTGTGGTTACAGATGAAGGCAGGAAAGCATATCATCGTCATGAATGTATTTTTAAAACCCACAAAGATCAAAGAATTTGTGCGGATGCTCGTAGCACCCATTGGAGACACTGTGTCGTTTGGTGGGAGTTTTAGAAGCAATGCATTTAAAATTAGGGGAAAGAAAAAGAGCAAGCCTTCCAGCTACCACTTTTATTCAGCATCTTACAGAAGTTCTTGGCTCATACAGCAAGGCCCAGAAAAAGAAACAAAAGATAAAATAATTGTTAAGGAATAAAGGGGCACTGCTATCTGGCAGTGATGTGATCATCTACATAGAAACATTAAAATCAGTATGATGGATGGTTCTTAGATATAAGGTCAATATACGAAAATGAAATGCATCACTATCAACCATCAGCGAATAGTCAGAAAATACAGTTAAAAATACTATTTGCATTAGCAACAACAAAAAATGTAAGGCAGAAAAGAATAAATCTAAGACCAAATGCTCATGACCTTTCCAAAGAAATTATTAAACTTCATTCAGAGACATTGAGAGGGTCCTAAACAAATGAAGTGATATATCACGGCCACGGACAGGAAAGCTCAATACTATAAATATGAATTTTCTCTACAGCATTCTATAAATCAAATTCTTTATTTATAGAAATATATTCCAGGGTTTACTCTGGAATTTGCCAACCTGATTCTAAAATTTACATGGAATAATATTTATTCCAGATAATAAAGTAAGACTAAGCTGAAGTAGGCAGAATAATTTTTTTAAAAGAACAAGCAATGATGACCCACTATTTATATTAATAGAAACAGTGTGTCATCTGTACACGACTGAGGAAAGAAACTAGTGAAGCCCAGAGCCCAGAAAGTGATGCATACATATGTGTTTACTTATGTATACAATATATGTATATATAACTACTATATCTACATATGTATGAAGCTTGCTTTAAGACAGAGGTGAGCTTATTTTGACTGGAGAAGGAGAGACTACTCAATTATAATCCTGGACCAACAGTTGTTTACATGGAAACAAAACAAAACTGAATTCCTGCCTGTTAGTATAAGTAAAGACTGTTTCAGATGGATTTAAAATAAAAATGAAAAAGCTGAGCATTAAATATTCCAGAAGAAGACAGAGATAAATGTTTGTGGCCTTGGGATAGGGAGGGATTTCTGAAACAAAACATAAGAAGCACAAAAAGCATGAAACAGAAAATATTGGTGAATTTGTCTGTATCATAATTAAAATCTTGCAACTATCACAAGATTATACAAAGTTGAATGGAAAGCCACAGATGGTAAATTATGATACATTTGACCAATAATGGATTCATGTCCATTCTGTATAAATAACTTTGGTAAGCCAAAACTGAAAGACAATACGATTAAAAAAAAAACAAAACAAATAAAAGATATAAATAATTTCCCGGAGAGAAAATTGAATAGTCAATAAACCTATGAAAGATGTTTAGTCTTACTAATTAAGTCATTTAGTCACCTTGTTACCTAATAAAGTCCATGAAACTTGATGGCTTCAAAAACAGATGCTAAAATACTCAACTGTTTTCCAATGTTCAGTAGCTTAGAAAGTTGGAAGGGACCCAGTGAGGACAGCTTATCCTGGTCTCACATGGCATCTGTTGGGTCTGGAGGTGCAGTATGGTTTCCTTGGTCCCCGTGCTGGTCTTGGCCCAGGGGTTAGTAGTGGGGTGCCAGGTGAAGTGACTTGGTGGTTATGCAACTTCTGGGGCTTGACCCCTCTGTTCTTAGGATCACTCTTTCTCCGTGTGACTTCTGATGTCTCTCTGTATGTACTCTCTAGCACTGTATGTGGAAACTGTACATGCTGACTCCAGGCTCCCAAGGACGTTGAAGGATTTTGAGGTTTCTGGCCAGCTCTGGCCCTGCCTCCCTGTTGCTGCAAAGGCAGTTCACAGGGACGGTCCAGATTCAGGAGAAGGAGTTGATAGAAAGGCCATAGTGCTGACATGTGTGTCACTGAAGGACACCGAGTTAACAGCGTAACACATAAGAGAAATGCGGCGTAACACTATGATGAAATTTCATACCCTTCAGGTTGGCAAAAATTAAAAAGGACACCAGGAATCAGTGAGGGCACGGCCCATAGAACCTTAAGTGAGTGGCTGCGAGTGTGACTTGCTTTAGACACTTTGACCGGCATGTCTGTGTCAGAGTGGTCTGAACGCTGTGACCCATCTATTAAAAAACACAGAGCGTTCCTGAAACCCTTATCTTATCAGGAGGCTAGAAACATTCACAGTAGCATTATTGACAGTGTAAATGGTTTTTATGTAAATATTAACTGAAAAATGATAAAATTCAATGAACTAGTTACACATATCCACAGGTATAAGACTCTAAACGTTAGGCTGTGTAAAGAAAGCAAGTTGCAGGACATAGGTTCCCATCACCCCACTACTATTATTATTATTACTGTTGTTGTTATTACAACTATTGAGATCATGTTGTTTGACACAGTGGGGACAGAAGCCATGACACCACAAATGCTAAGCAAATGCTCTACATCAGAGCTCTATCTCCAGACCTTTTCTTTACTCTTTTTTTTTTAATTTATTTTAAAGCTCTCATTAAGTGGCCCAAGGCTGGCTTTTAACACACTCTACAGCCAGGCAGACCTTGGATTTGTGATCTCCCTACCCCAGTCTCTTGAGCAGGAACACATTTAAAAAGCAGGGCAAAGGTACTGTTTTGTTAACTGACCGTGAGATTGACTTGTGGGAATGCTGTATCTAAGAGTTAGGTTATGGGTATTGAGTAGGAACTGACATTAAGGAATTGAGAAAGTGGTAGGAAATGCACACACACACACACACACACACACACACACACACACAACACACAGGAAGTTGCAAGGAACATAGAGTGGAATGAGAAAAGAATGACTCACCATCAGGAAGCTGGAGAGAGGCTCTAAGGACCAGAGCTTCCTGCACCAGTCACCATGATGGAGGGAAGGGTGCCCTGAGTTCCTCGAAATTGATATAATTGTGGTAAGGTCTGTCTTCTTGTGTTACTCACACGCTTCCTATCAGCGCCCACAGAACTTGAGGTTGGTGTTAGAGAGATGGAATGCTTATAAGCTGACTCCCTGAGCTGAATGGCACTTCATCATACCCTACACATCCCACAGCCCCCTGCATCCCACAGTTCTCCAGAACCCATCACCCCTCCCCCTTCCCCATCCTATCACAGCCTGTAGCACTCTGGGCTGACTCACCGGTAGCATTCCCCAGCAGCATTCTCAGTGTGAGCTCTTCAGGACTGCTTTCTTCAGAAAGCAGTTTTATCTAAGACCAGGCCAGATATTGAATGGAGATGTCAGGTGTGATGGGAAGGAAGTCTCTCACTGGGCTCACTGCCTGCTCACCAGTGTCCCTGTAGGCACCTTCTGGAGGAGCGGCCCCACAGAGGTCATCTTCAACTCTTCACCCAGAGCAAGGTTGCTCCAGAAGACTGTGGATCAGCAGTTCTCAACTTGTGGGTCGAGACCCCCACAGGGATCACATGATAGTCATCCTTCATATCAGATATTTATATTAAGAGTCATAGCAGTAGCAAAATTATAATTGTGAAGTAGCAGTGAGATAATTTTATGGTTGGAGTCACCATAGCACGAGTAACCATGTTAATGGGTCGCAGCATTAGGAAGGTTGAGAACCACTGGTGTGAATGAACCCAGCCTAGTATTCCTGGACTTTCTTTCTGAGCAGTTCGCAGGATAGGCCAGAGTTGCCTCTGGCTTTTAGAATGGGCTATGATCACATCTGTTTGAATCTCTGGGTTGCTAGGTCCACCTCAGTACTGGTGCCTGGATGCCATAGAGGGACCCGTGCTAGAGGGTCTGAAGCCTCTCCATGGAGGCAGAAGGGGCCAGCTCCTCTGCAGAAGGACCTGAGGGAATGAAGCGATCCTACAAGCTGTACACTCAGCCTCTCTGCTCCATTCAACTCCACACGGTGTGCCCACCTGCTTTGATGGGCTGGGTGTTTCAAAGCTGGTAATACAAAGGGCTCTGCATTCAAGACGGACAGGTCCCCCAAGAACGAGCTCCTTAAATTCAAACAATTGTGCATTTATTACACTCATAATCTTGTACCATTACCACCTCTAATGAACTCTGAAACACTCCCATCACTGTGAAATAAAATTCTGCCTCTATTCACTGTCCCTTCTCATCTTCCCCTCTCCCCACTGCATGGCCACCATCAACATATTTTCAGAAAGCACTTCCCTACTTTGGATATTTTGTATAAATGCAATACATCATACGTGACATTTTTGTTCAGATTCCTTTCAGTGTAATGATTTCAAGCTACAGGGTGTAGTATACATTCTGTTCCTTTTACGGATAAATAATATTCTGACATATGTATGCATGATGTATGTATTTAATACATTCATTCATCCATTCATGAACATTTAGATACTATACACACCTGTCTGCTAGTGTGACCGTTGCTGCTAGGAGCATTTGCATGCAAATTTGGTTGAGCACCCATGAGTTATTTGGGTTGTATACCTTTGTTACTTTTCTATTGCTATGATAAAAAAAAAAATGTCTTCCCAAAGTAACAGAAGTAAGAAGGGATTCATTTTGGCTCATGGTTCCATGGCATAGTCCATCATATCAGGGAAATCACAGCATCAGGAGCATGTTGGTCACGTTGTATTCACAACAGGAAACTGACGGAGAAAAAAGGTACTATTCAATCTCTTGCCTCTTTTTCATTCGGTTCACACACCACCCATGGAATGGTATGCCCATATTTAGGCTGAGTCTGTCTCAGTTTTCACAACCAAGGAGATCCCTCACAGCCACACCCAGAGTTCTTTCCCTAGGTCCTGTCCAATGACCCATGTCAGCACCCATTAGCTGTGAGCACCAGGCCATGTACTGCTTAGCTTTATGAGGAACCCACATGCTTGTAGCTTGCTGGGATTTTTTATATCTCTGTGTGATCTGCTGGGATACTCAGGATACCATAACTGTTTAAGTGTGGGAGAGATATGGTTCTGGGTTATAGCTTAGGCAATGGGGCAAAGGACGAAGGGTAGTACGGTTGTTGTGGTCAAGGGGTGCATCTGTTGGATTTGAGGTGCCCATTATATGCCCACATGGCTGGGAAGGGTTGGCTATTATTGCTTGAGACCACAGGAAAGGCCAGAGACAGAGATCAAGGAGGGTCTCAACTACCCTGTCACTTGTGTCTTAATGTACTGAAGATGAGCTTATCTCGGGCACTGTTTCCAGCAAATTCCATTACTGAATCATTCCAATGACTATACAACCTCAAAACCTCAAAACCACAAAAGAAGGTTCTAGGCTTCTTTGAATCTTCAAGTGTTTTCCAGACATGGAGCTCATGATTTGTTAGCCTCCCTTTGTGTCTGGATGTGTTCCCAGGGGACCCTGCTCCTCATCTCTCCATGAGGGGTGGCATTCATGTTCAGTGTGTGCCAGAGTGACCTTCTTTAGATACTGCTTTAGGGTGAGCAGAGACATCAGACAAGAATGACAACTAAGGGGTACTGACATTTAAAGAATGATAATTTAAAGACCAAGAGAGATGACCAGAGAGGTCCAAGGAGGTCAAAGAGTCAAGAGGAAGTCCTTTCAGCGATGTCAGCAGACCTGTATGTGGACATTTGAGTGGAAGTCCATGGGGTGGTAGAGGCCATATCAGGTGTGTCATCACTTCTGCCAGACTGTGCCTAGGGCTTTGTGCATGCAGCACATACAAACTGTGTGGATGAGGCAATAATGGCTTCCAATTCAGGAGGGGAGCTGGCAAAAGGACTGATTGGGCTGGGCATCTCCTCGCCTGAGTCCAGCTTCATCACCTCTCCCTTTCTCCATCCATTTACCACAGTGATGGATGGCAGCCATTTCCTTCTGCAGGTGCAAGACCCAGGGATGTGCGTGATTATCCATGAAGACAGCACGTTCATGTATTCTCCTTAGAAAGAATTAATTACATCCATGTAAAGAAGACAGGAAGAGTTTCAAGGACCTGTCCTACTTCAACAGAGTGGGCATAACCAGGACCACAGAGAGGTCCAGATTCTCTGAGTACAGGAGTTATAGAAGAAAGACACTTTTTCCAGAGAGAAAATTACTTGAGGTCTCATTAATACCATTAAGATTCAGGGGTGACAAGTGAAGGCTGCTTGGTAATTGACTGTGGTTGTGCTGGGGAACCAGCTTTTGAAGCAACCACGGTCCCTCTCTGCCTCTGCTGGTTGCTGACCTGCTTTGCTACTCCACCCACTCATGCTCCGTGCTGCTTAAGCATAATGTGGGTCTGGTGACCAGCAGCCTGGCAGAAGTGCAGCTGCTTGGAGGGCAGGGCATCTGCAGAGTCCAGGCACGTAGTGGCACAAAGGTCATAGGCAGACAGGTGTTTCTGTGTGCACTCTCTTTCCTCTGTCCTCAGCTGTGGGTGTCTGTACGTGTACAGTCAGTCATGACCTCCATCCTGAAGAAGGGTTACTCTCTGCCTGCCGGCCTGTCTGCCCCACCCACTCGCCTGCCCTCCCCGTGCCTGCGGCCTGTCTGCAGGTCTCTGGCTGGCTTGCCCCCATGGTCTTGCTAAATTGACTATGTACAGACCATCTCTGTGTTTGCGCTCTCTCTCTCTCTCTCTCTCTCTCTCTCTCTCTCTCTCTCTCTCTCTCTCTCTCTTCTCTCTCTCTCTCTCTTCTCTCTGTCTCTCTCTCCATTATTTAGAGTTTCTTCCTCTTTGTTTATCCCAGCTCTCTCCCTTTCATTGTCTGATGTGATCAGTGTCTGTTTCCACTGGAATCAATCTATCATTGACTCTTGACCCTTCTGGAGTAAGCAGCAGAAAGGCTTGTAATGCCTAAACTGTCCCTCTGAAAGTCCACATGCTTCCATTCCTTGACACTTTGTAGGCTAAGGACCCTCACTTCACATGGAGCGATGGAGTTGAAAAAGTAACTTAAAGACATCAATAGCAGCCAGGGGACATGAGTCAGTGCCTCCTGGTTCCTACATACCTTGCCACCCAGGTCTTTCTGGGGATCTACTCTGCAATGGTCATCAAGGGTCAGACACAGACCTTGAGCTACAACAATATGGGTCTTTCTCAGTCCTCCTCATAAAGTGTCCTGCGTATGTATAGTTTCTGCACACAGACTTTTACAAGTGGGCAAATAAAGACTCAGAGAGTGAGGGTAATTTCCCGAGGACACAGGGCTAGATAACAAGTGCATGCTTTGCTTGGAGTTTTTTGGCTCCGTTGCAATGCAAGGCTGTCTTAGGGCACTGTTCTGTGGGACAGGAATAAGTGCAAGCCACACCTTGGTGTGGATGTGCATCTTGTGAGTATCTGTGAGGCTTGTGTATGTGGGGATGTGTGTGTAGGTGTTGGGGGGGATGTCTAGGCATGTGTGTTGCTACAGTATGTTGATATCTGGCTTTCCTTTTTAGGGAATTCCTTTAGGCAACATTAAGTGCTACTGTTAAGTCTTCTGAAAATATAACAAAGTAGTATCTTTGAGCCCAACGGACCTGCTAAGTGTAAAACAAGGCCTGGTAGGGTCCATATCTGTACCTGCCAGGTCTAGTGCACGTGCGCGTGCGCGCGCACACACACACACACACACACACACACACACACACACGGTAGGGGTCATGGAGGGTCTTAGGTCATGGCCCCTGAACTTCCTTTCTTGTCCTCTCCTCTTGTGCCCAGAGGTTTGTGGCTGTGCCCTCCATCCAGGAGAACAGTGGGATAGGTTATCAGATATCCACAAGTCCTGGCTGTAGTCTTTGTTTTAGAAGGTGACGCATCTTATGTTGTTACAGAACAGCCTTGGTGTGAGTCAAGCCTCCCTTTTTACAGCCCTGTCATCCTTCAGTCAGGAACTTGCTTCCCCATGTGTGTTGATGGAGGCAGCCCGGGCTTTGAGATAATCAAGGCTATAGGATGCTGAGACCTACAACTTCCAAATGTTGTCTTGGAGATTTCAGTATCTCTTGGGGACCTCAGTTACTCTCCCTGGAGGTGGAGAAGGTGAGTGGGTATGAGAGTCTTAAAGGATGAGGATCTGTTCTCCCTCCTCTGACTAAGGCATTTTGATTTTCCGTGCTCTATATACCAAAGCTGTAAGAACTCGGTTATGCTGACACACTGACTTGGCTGTACTATGGTCTGAATGAAAAATGTCTCAGGTTCACGAGTTTGACCACTTAGCCCATAGCCAGTGGCAGTGTCTTATGTGGTTGTGGAACTCTGAGGTGTATGGCCTAGCTAGTAGAGAGGGTCATTGGTGGTGACATTGAAATGGAGATTTGCTTCTAGTTCTTGTCAGAGTCTTCTGCTTGATTCTCTAAGATATGCAGATGGTGCTACTGGAAGTTTAATGCTGTGCCTGCTATACAGCAATGAACTTGGATCCCCGGAAACTGTGAGCCAAAATAAGCCTCTTCTCCTTGAAGCGGCTTTCATCAGGTATTTGGTCACAGTGATGAGAAAAGTAACAATATATCTTGCACTTTCATTAGTGTTGGTTGAAAGCACCTAGCCGTCTGCCATGCTGTCATTGGGACCCTTAGCTGGGGACAGAGAAACATTCAGCCCCTCCAATACTTCTCTTGAGAGGGCTGGGAGTGATGCTCAAGGACATGTGAGCAACTCTCAGATGACGCTGAGATCTCAGCTGCATTCTGGGCTCCCTCTTCATGGGAATCTTAGCCAAGACAAGATGACCCCTGGGTGGGTGTGAAGTCAGCTGCTTCTGACTCAAAGGAAGGGTGCTAGGTGGGTCATGTTGCCCCTGAGAGCTCATTATGGAGGACCCAGCAGGTGACAAAGCTCAGAGGAGAGGAAGAATGTCATCCTCCACTGCTTGTTCTGGATCACTGAGCTCCCCACACCTGGCATCTCTGGAGCTCCCAGGAGGACTTGCTGAGCCCTGCCCTCTCTCAGGGCTGACCTCTAGTGGAGAATCTGTGAATGGCATCCCATCTTCAGGAGGTCTGCACTTTGAAGGTCAGCTGAAGGCAAGGGATGGCTTGGCTAAGGTCAGCCACAAGCTACGCTATGGGCAACCTGGCCTCTGAATGGAATTGGCTCCTGCTAGGTCTGGGCTTCTCTGGGACCAGGGTGTCCATGCACAGAACCCTCTTTCCACACTCCTACTCGGGTTCCACTTCTGTGGCACTGGCTCTGTTTCAGCATCCTTCCTCCTGCCCTCTTTCAGCCTGGATGCCAGGTAGGGAGAAGACCATGAGGGCACCCACAGCTTTGCAGATTCCCAAGGATACCCACTGCTGGGTAAGTGTGAGCGGAATGCTCAAAGAGTCTTCAGCAACAGTCTGAGTGCTGGATGGTGCATGAGGGACTTGGCCCTAGGTTGGAGAAAGGCTCCCACCTCTGGCTCTAGGGAGTGATCTGTGCCCCATCCAGGGTTAGCTCCTGCTGGGAAGCATGAACCAGTGTGACAATTAGTCAGGGTGGGCCGGGGAGCTTGGGATAGCCACGGGCTAGGCACTTTTGGGAACTTGTCCAACCCCAGCGGGAAGTTCTCTGCTTCACAACTTCATTGGCAGTTTCAAGTATATTTTGTTTGGATGGCAGCTCATGTTGTGGTGTGTGTATGTGTGTGTGTGTGTGTCTGAGATAGACAGACAGAGATCCACTGTCATTCTCTGTCACTAAACTTGGAACTCAATGATTCAGCTAGACTGGCCGGCCAGTGACCTTCAGAAGTCTGCCTGTCTCTGACCGTCTTCTCTCTGCTGCTGGGATTATAGCACTTCCGCAGTGTTTACACTTTGGACTGGGGATGCAAAGCCAGGTCCTTGCTTGCACAGCAAACACTGTACCAGCTGAGCCGTTTCTCCTGGCCCTGAACTTTTTTTTTTTTTTTTGATATTTTATTTATTTACATTTCAGATGTCATCCCCTTTCCCCATCTTCCCTCCCTAGAACCTCCCTATCCCATCCCCCCTCCTCCTTTTTGCTTTTATACCATTTTAATTACATGCAAGTATTCAAGTCAGTTCTAGGTTAAGGGTCTAGCAATACAATAGATGCAAATAGTCAAGGAACAAGCAAGACAATAAAGACAAATAGTCAAGGAACAAGCAAGGCATTAAACACAATTCCATGAACACTCTCTTGATCACTGTTTCTAAGGGCTTATCAGGATGACCAAAATATCTGAGCCAACTTCCCTGTCCTAGCCCAAAGTCATTTTCATGCCTGAAGCCTACTTCCTTGTTCTAGCCTAAAATTTAGATTCACATCTGAAATGACTTCTTTGTTAAACTTCTTTTTTTTTTTTTTGTTTTTGTTTTTGTTTTTTCGAGACAGGGTTTCTCTGTGTAGCCCTGGCTGTCCTGGAACTCACTCTGTAGACCAGGCCGGCCTCGAACTCAGAAATCCGTCTGCCTCTGCCTCCCAAGTGCTGGGATTAAAGGCGTGTGCCACCACCGCTGCCCAGCTTTGTTGAACTTCTTAACCTCTGTATTCCAGCCTTCCCGAACTCAAGCTTCAGGTCCCAGGACATCATGAAAGCATCCCATGGGATGTGGACACACAGACCATTATGGAATTCTCCCATTCTAGCACTAAGCCTTGTCAAAGGTTCAGAGGGACCATAAGCAGGTAGGGAGAGCATATCTTTATCTGAGTGTTTACTGGGGAGCCAGGTTTTACTGTGTGCAGAGACGAGAACTGTGTTTATGACGCATTTGAGGGACTAGTTTGGGGACTGAAAAATCACTTCTGTCCTGACAGCTGATAGGCTAACTGGATCCAGAAAAGGAAACACCTGGAGAAGAGGGTACATGTGTCTCTGAGGGTCTATCCCATACCTTGACCTTCCAGTTCTGGGGAGAGCCCAGGGCAGGAGGGAGAACTGTGCATATAGGTACCGGTACTCCACACCATTAGAATTTGTACAGCACTTCATGGGCCTGGGCTGCCCCTGTCTCTGAATCACCCAGGAGTTAGGACTCAGTAAGCATCTGGGTCTATCTTCTCCATGCAAAGCTCTGAGCATTGGTCATTCATGCTTTGCTGTTACGTCTCCTGTACAGAGGAACATTCAGATACCCAAGGCACCTAACATCTTGTAGGATACAACAGCATCACTCTTAGGATAGAACTATCTAGAAGTAACATGGCTGAACATACAGCCATGCAGAGCAGTAATACCTTCAGGGTTTTATTAAGGAAAAAAAGCGAGGTGGAGAATGAATGGTAGGTGCTGGAAGGGTTTGCCAGGTACAGCTCATCTGTGCTAAAGCCCCACCTCGCAGCTGAGCAAACAGCTCTGGACTGAGCTACTCAGCCAAGCAATGCAGAGCACACGACTAGAATGGCTAGGTCTGGACTCGCGGTTCCAGGTATATTTTAAGAGGAGTTCTTCAGGAGTATTTGTGGATTCTGCACAGACCTGAATAGTAGAAGGGGGGCGGGGAAAGGAGGAAGAGTTGAGACTGAGTGTGAAGTTTTCAGCCCTAAAGAAAAGAAGGATATATGCGTTAGTGAAGAACTGAGTAGTAACTAAGTTTAACTGTGTGTGTGCATATGTGTATGTGTGCATGTGTGTCTATAACTCCCCCTCTGTGTACATGTATGCCTCTGTGTGTGTAAGCATGTGTGCCTCTGTGTCTGTCTGTCTGTCTGTCTGTCTGTCTCTCTCTCTCTGTCTCTCTCTCTCTCTCTCTCTCTCGCTGGTGTGTGTGTTGTAGATTATGGGAAGACATGGTGGGGATGTGGGGACAAGAGACCCTAAAGTAGTACAAGGAGATCTGCAGCCTAACACATGAGCACACACAGGACACAACCTTAGGGCTCAGTGGAGGACAGTGATTCTGGTGCCATAGGAGTTACTAGGTCTATAGAGCACAGAGCTGGAGAGAAACCAGGATGAGTGTTAAGCCTTCTGTGACCCTCCGTGGAGGTAAGAAGACAAAGAGCAGGGAAGCAGCAAGGAAGACAGACAGGACTCAGGACAGCGGGACAATTCCTGAACGGAGGACTGGAAAGTGTGTCAGCAAAGCAGACACACAGGTTCCCAGCCAGGCAGAAGGACAAGGCACAGGGGTAACCCTAACTGCTATCGCCCTCTTGAGGGGAGGTGGCTCTGCAAGGCATCACTATCAGTCTGTGGTGTGACATGGAAAGGGTGCTGACACGAAGGTGCCCACTGTGACAGAGAATGGAAGGATGGCCATGTGAAGATTGGAAGGATCCTGTGAAGGACCGAGGAGAACGCAACAGAATGGAGGGCCTTCGGGGAGAATGGGGGGGGGGTGGAATTTGGGGTGTAGAAGTAGCCGGCCAGGGAAGAGTGTTGGCAGAGACAAGACAATGAACTCTGGGGCTCTCTTGAAGCCTCTTTTTAAAAAAAAAAAAAAAAAAATCTTCGGACTGCTCAACATTTCCCGGTCTTTGGCACCTCCGCCTCCTCCCCAGCTTACCTCTCTCCCTGCTCTCTTCTCCCTCCCTCCTCTTGGTATCTTACCGAGTCTTCTGGGCAGGTTCCCCCTTCTCATGAAGTCATGGCTCCCACTGACATGTATCAAAAATTTCTTCCAAAAAAGGATAGCATGTTCTACCAGAAGAATTTCACTGAATCAATTTTTCAGCAAGCACTTATTATTCATGCCCTGGGTTAGCTTTATTTTAAGCAGCACTAGGGTTCTGCACTGAACTCTGATCACTTCTGTCACCTTCTCTACCACTCATGGGGCCTGGGTGACTTTGGGTCACATGGTCATGTGATTGTGGTGCCCACACAGAGGCGACAGTAATGTGTCTTGTGCAGAGGAAAAGCATTGGATCTGGAGAAGGAGCAGGTCTGCAAGCCATGGATGTCCCGTCGTTGGCCAGCTGTACACTGTGGGAGGGGTGGGACTTCTGTATGGGCCTTAAATGCCTCGTCTTTAGGGTGAGCTTGGTCAGTGCATCTGGAGAGGCTGGGTCCATGCTGCAAAGTCTGGCTATTGGCATCCCAGGGACTGAAGTAGCTTCTTTGTTAATCACTCTGCAGAGGATGCTGAGTGCACTTATCCAGGTCTTACTTATTCTAATTGACTGTGACTGGACAATTCCTTTGTAACCACACCTTTGTTCCATATAGATAGCACTACTGGGGCCTTCTACTGTTGCAGGGCATCTTGTCTTTCCAAAGTATGTATGAACATTTTCACTTTATTTTATATATCTCCAACCATGGGCTTTCCTAATCGAAGACAGACAGCATCATTTCCCTGACTGTATCACCTACACCCAAGCCCAGAGACCCCTGGGATCCATGTTGTCTGGATGTCCAAGAATTATTCCTTCTGTTGGGACTCAGGTTTAGCTCTAGGACTCTGGATCTTTGGGGCTTTCCAGGTGACAAGGCCAAGATTATACCTTGTGTCTTGGAAGCCAAGGAAGTAACTATTTTACTAACTTGCTTATTCCACAACTATATATCTATATAATGTATATAGTATATAACTATATACTATATAATGTCTGTTTTCTGGAATGTCTGGGATCAAAAGAGTTACAAATTCCAGAGTTTTTCATGTTTTAGAATAATTGCCTAGATTTTACTGCTGAGGCATCCAGCCTAAGAGGGCTAAAAGTCTGCAATGCTCCAAAGCTTGAAAACTTTTGAGTGCTAGATCTGCTTTCAGAATGTTTCAGATTTTAGAGCATTTGAATTGTGTATTTTGGTGTCAGGAATGCTCAACCTGAACTTCTGTAGTAAGTTGGAAGGCGGCCCCCAGACATCCAGGTCTACCCTCTCATACCTATTAATGTTACCTTATTTGATATAAAGGTTGTTTTGTTTTCCAGAAGTATCCATATGAAAGATATCAGTTATTTATAATGTATATTTTGCACACACACACATGGATGGGGTGCCTGGCACATCCATGCACAGAGGCTGGAGAATGATGTTGGATGCTTTTCTCCATCTTTCTCTGACTTATTTCCTTGGGGCAGAGTCTCTCACTGAGCTAACTAGGCCAGCAAGCTCGCAGGATCCATCTACTTTCACCTCTCCCCTAGTTCTAGGGCCATAGGCATGGGCAGCCATGTCTGGCTTCTTTCAATATGGGTGCTGGGAGTCCAAACTTGGGTCCCCATGCTTGTATAGCGAGTGCTCTTGCCTACAAAACCATCTCCCCAGCTGCTCACCTCAAGGACTCTGAGGCAAGGAAAAGTCCCAGGAAGGAGATTAGAAAGCCACAGGGAGAGGGAAGCAGAAGATGGAGGTCTATTACTATGGGCAAAGACCTCCACAGCTGGAAATGGTGAGGAAGGATTCTCTCTTAGCCTGTGTGGAAGAAGTTTAGCCCTGGTCACACCTTGGGTTCAGACTTCTAGACTGAAGAACTATGAGAGAACACTTTCTTTCCCAACTAAGTTTGTGGTAGTTTATTATGACAGTCACAGGAAAGGAGTACAACTCCCCGAGGGCTGCCCCTGTGTTAGGCATTGTACCGCTGCTGCTGAATCAAGATGTCTGTGCCATGGAGAAGTTCAGAGCTGACAGATTACTCCAAGACGAGTTACTTCCTCTGTTCAATAAAGATTTCCTTGCACATTTCCCACATGCCGTAGGGACTGAGCAAGACAGACCAGGCCCCTGCCTTTCTAGTGCCGACAACTAGAGTTGATGTGGTCATGGTAGTTAGATTAGGGGTCTATGATCATGGAGTTTACAAGCCTTGTGTCAAGTCTGCTGCAAAAGCAACAGAGGCATATGGCAGACATGACAATGATTAACTCTGCTAGGCCCTCCGAAGCGCTGTTCTGATTTCAGAAGCAGCAGCAGCTGGATTTGGGTGAGAGTGTTATAGTTTGCATGGTGCTGTCTCAGTGTTCACCTCACAAGACAGTTCTGAAAACCCAGGAAGGATGGGGAGTGGAGGTCTCCAGTTGACACACGTGAGATCCATGATGGTTAATTTCAATTGTCTGCCTGACCAGATCAGGAAGTTGAGGCACACTGTTGAGTATGTCCGTGAGGATATTTTCAGAGATGATTACCTGAGGGAGACCCAGCACTTTCCCATAACATAAGGGTTAGGACTGAATGGAAACCCAGAAAAAGCAAGCCACCTGAGTTCCAGCATCGTCTCTCTGCTTTCCTATCTACCTGGATGTGAGCAAGTGGCCTCACGCTCCTGTTGCCAAACCTTCCTTGTTTTGATGAACTGTGTGCCTTTAATAATATGTAAGCCAAAAATAAATCCTTGCTCCATGAGATTGCTTTCTGATGGGAATTTCATTATAGCAACAAGGAAACCAACTAATAAAAAACTAAGTAAGACTCAGGTGGGAAGTCAGGCCATTAGTCATTTAAGGTTTTTACAATATTTACTGAGTATACCCTGTTCTAGGGTTTTACATATTTACTGAATATATATACTCTGTTCTGGGGCTCCTAAATCTTGAGTTTGGGACCAAACTCCCACATGTTGGCCTGATATAAGTAAAGAACATTTCAAAGTGACGTCTCAGGATGCCACCTTGATGTTCATAGATTTTCTAAGCAATTTTGGATGAGGTCTTGAACATCCAGAGTTAGTCCGTATAGTAGACTGACTAATGGCTCCTTAAGACCTTGAGTCCTGATGCTTGCATGAATGTCCTGGTTAGAAGGACTTTGCAGGTGTGATAATAATGAACTTGAAATGGGGGAGATTGTACTAGATTATTCCAGTTAGTTCACTGAGACAACAGGGTTCTTAGGAAAGAAATGTAAGAAAGTCAGATGTTGGTTTTGAAAGTTCAAGAGAGGTTAAATCCAAGGCAAGTAAGGCAGCCTCAGAAGCTAGATATGGCAAGGACACAATTCTCTCTTAGAAACTCCATGAGGAATGTGGAGTTGTCTTCATCCTAACACTAGGCTTTCCATATTAATTACTTTTCTGTTGCTATGATAAAATACCCTGACAAAAAGCAAATTACAAAAGAGAGGGTTTACCCTGACTCACTGTCCAGCGTGGAGGGGAGGCATGACAGCTGGAGCTCAGCCTGACAGTCAGGAAGCAGGCGGATCGAGGAAGCAGAGACAGCAAAGAGGGAGTGAGTCCAGGCTGTAAAATACCAAAGGTCTTCCCCAGTGATGTACTTCCTCCAGCAAGGCCCCATATCCTAAAGACTCCATAACCTTCTGAAACAGCAGCACTGTCTTAGGGTTTTTATTGTTGTAAGAAAACACCATATCCAAAAGTAACTTGGAGAGGAAAGAAAAAAGTCTGTTTCATCTTATAGTTTCACATCTCAGTCCATCACCATAAGGAAGTCAGGGCAGGTACACAGGGCAGGAACCCAGAGGCAGGAACAATGCAGATGTGTACTGGCTTGCTCAGCCTGCTTTATTAAAGAACTCAGGACCACCAGCCCAAGGATGACATCACCCATAATGGGCCGGGTCCTTCCTCATCAATCACTAATTAAGAAAATACACAACAGACCTGTCTATAGACCAGTCTTATGGAGGCATTTTCTCAACCCAGAGTCCATCTTCTCAATGACTCTTGCTTGTGTCAAGTTGACATAAAACTAACCAGTACAACCCACCAACTAAAAACCAATATTCAAATACATGAGCCTCTGTGGGGGCGGGGCATTTCTCATTCAGATCAGAACAACTTCTGGACTCCAATATGAGGATATATCTATGTTGTTTTGGTAGCTACATCTGTGGCAATTTATTGGCACAACAATGGGAAACTAAATCAAACAGTCTCTTTGCTTCTTAAGAGTGACTTTGAGGCTGGGACTCCTCTATCTTCTTACTAAGTTCCTTCCAACACCAACTCACCAGAGCTGCTGCATGAACCTGTCCTGTGCAGGCTCTTTTTCTCTGGCACCATCACTCACTGGAATTTCCTGTCAAGGCAAACAATACCCTCAACTTGTTTTTACCAACGGAAGATACTGGAATAGAAAACTCACTGAACAGGAAAGAGACAGGCCCGTGGCACCTGGATTTTAGCTTGCCGGATAGAACTGGGAGGAATCATCACGAGTGCTGTTGTTGGTAGCAATAGCAACAGAAACTGTACTAATTAAGGTAGGACATCAGATAACACCTGCTGTGTCGGCAATGCACCGCACACTCTAGCCTTTTGTACACACCTTTAAATCTTCATAAGAGCCTGGAAGGTGTCTGCTTTGCTTATATCTGTTATGGAGCATAAGGAGCTAAGGGAATTGTTTGAAAGGCAGAATCAGAACCCACAACAGACAAGGCTGACAGGAGAGTGTCCTCTTGACTGGACTATAAGCATTTGATTCATGTTATTATAGATAGCTGCAGGGAGTAGCCTCACTCCTACTGCTCAGGTGAGGAAGATAAAATCAGCAGATCCAAGAAAAAGCCAGATGTCCCTGTTAAATGCCCATGCATGATATAACCACAGGCAAGGTCCTAGCCCAGCATTATGGGGGAGTGAATGTGGTAAGGGAGGGATGGCTTCTACAGAAAGGTGGCTGTGTGACCTCCAGGGAGGGTATTAGTGCGTGATCATTGCTTACTCCTCGTAACAATGACATGAGGTGACATTGGAGAGGCTAAGGGACTTGTTTCAGTCCCGCAGGTTGTAAGAGTGGACAGCCATGTCAGGGCAAGAATGGCCCCTACTTTAGGCCTGAGAGGGTCTCAGAGTTTACTGCACACAGCTTCCCTGCCACTCCACGTTCATGAGGTGGAGCTGCTCTGGGACCTCTCGCTTGGAGGGCCCCTCTGCTTAGTCCTCCAGTGTCTGCAGGATACTTGGTCTGCACCATCTGCTGAATTCTCCTGCCAGGAACCACCCCTGACACCCCAGGTATTGGAGGTTTGAATTTTCTAGAATAAATCAACTAAATTCTCAAAGAGCTGTTGAAACATCATCATCATCATCATCACACCACCATCATCATCATCACCACCACCACCACCACCACTACACCACCAACAACAACAACAAAATACTAAGATTTCTTTTTTCAGTTAGATGACAGGTTTTGTGGCAATGTGCTTCCGCTCTGTCTGTGGAAGACCTGGAACAGCTTCTGTCGTTGCTAAATGACTCTTCTGAACACCGATGTTCTCCACTTCCCCACTCAGACACCTCACTTCCAGCCCACAAGCCTTCCTTGGCCAGCTACCAAGCTCTGCCCATTGGTTCTCTCAACACGGTTTCCTAATTAAATTTCTAGGGCCTTTAATTATCAAAAAACATGAGTTGAAATAAGAAGAAAGAAGGCTGGGAGAGGACCAGCTGTGGCTAGCAGAGAAGGTCAGACCTTGGACTTCCTCCAAGGCGAAGACACACAGCTCTGGGGTCCATGGGGTTACATGGATCTTGGGTTGAGCCATCAGGGAGGATGACCCAAGAAGGGGTCCCCTAGTTGATTTTAAAATTGGGCTAAGAAAAACTTACTTTATCCAAACGACCAAGTCACACAACAAGTGTGAGCTTTTGCTTTGACTAAAGCAGGCATCTTGTCTGCTCTGGGCAGTGAGAGCTGAGGATACAGAGGCTCTTTGGTATGACCCCCATGGTGATCAGCTCCAAAGAGCATGCATAAAGATATACAGAACTGAATTGACAAGGAGTTGGCTTGGTCTCGCCTCCCTTTGATCTCCAAGAAGGAGAGCCCCTTACTTGTCTACCTGCCTCCGAGGTAAGGGAGCTGCCGGGAGGGCTCTGTAAACCCCAGGCATCTAGCTCGAAGGCAAGAGGAGCCTGGGGGGATTTTCTCTTTGCGGTTTACTCAAAGCGCTGAACTTTGTTTAACTCTCTACCTGCTGTTTGTCCTTCCATCCAGAGCAAAGCCTTCCAGCAGTTCTCAGCCTGAAACTGAACAGTTCTGAGAATGTTTTGTAGCTTGCTGGGCACAATTGAGAGGTGAGAAACCTTACCATCGATCCTTAGGTTATATATAGTGTGTACTGTGAAAGGGGATGCACCAGTGTCACTGTCAGTACAAAGAGGAGGACCTTGTCTCTCTGATTAGTAGTACGTTTATGAAGACAGGCCTGCCTATGAGTCCAGATCTTTAAAACATTGGCAACTGAAGAAAAACAGCCTGAGAGAGAAAATACATACCTTCCCAAGGAACCTCCCTGGGGTAGGTTTCACCAAGGGTGGATACCATATGAAGACTGGAAACTTCTTACATCCTAGGTAGAAATGGGCCATTTTCTGGTAGAGGCACACCAAGTAAATGTTACTTTCTCACCCCTAGTTTGCAAGAGTGTATGTGAGTGTGGTTGAGAGATGTTTGGGATTAAATTGTGCCCACTCTCACAATTCATATGCTAAAGTTCTACCTCCCAGCAATCTAGAATATGACCATGTCCATAGATAGGGTCTTTGTAAAGGTTATCAAGTTAAAATGGTGTCATTAGAGAGGACTCTAATCAAAGATGGCTGGTGTTTGCGTGAGACCAGGGAAATAACTCAGTCCATAGTGTGCTTGTCTTAAAAGCACCTGGACATGATTTTGAGCCCTAGAACCTGTGTGAAAACCCAGAAGTGATGGCACATGCCTATTGTCCTAGCACAAGGTGGCAGAGACAGGAAGACCCTGGGGCTTTCTGGCTAGTCTGCCTGGACTAATCAGTATATTCCAGGCCAAGTAAGAGCCTTACTTAAAAAAACAATGTAGATGGCACTGGAGGGTGACATTTAAGGTTGACCTCTGACCTCCACATGCACTCTGTTGTTTGTGCACATACCTGTTCATGATTTCACACACACACACACACACACAGAGAGAGAGAGAGAGAGAGAGAGAGAGAGAGAGAGAGAGAGAGAGAGAGAGAGACACACACACACACACACAAGAGAGAGAGAGAGAGAGAGAGAGAGAGAGAGAGAGAGAGAGAGAGAGAACAGACATACCAGAGTGAAAGACTACATGGAGGTAGGTATACGGAGAAGCAGGCACTGTAGGCCACGGAAAGGCAGACTCTCTCCTCATAGGCCCCAGGAGAAGCCAGCTGGCCCCTACTCTGAGATGGTGTCCTGGTTAGAGTTTTGTCAAATTAACACAGGTTTGAGTCATTTGAACAGAGAGAAATCTCAATCGAGACAATCCCCCACCAGATTGGCCTTTGAGCAAGCTTGTGATGCATTTTGTTAAATTTCCTTGATTACTGGTTGGTGTGGGAGCACCTGTCTCACTGTGGAGGGAGCACCTATCTCACTGTGGAGGGAGCATCTGTCCCACTGTGGAGGGAACACCCGCCCCACTGTGGATGTTGCCGTCCCTGGGTTGCTGGGCCTGGGATGTATAAGAAAGCAGGCTGAGCAAGCCAGTAAGCAGCACGGACTCTAGGGTCCTGCCCTGATTTCCCAGAGTGATGGACTGTATGTAACTAGAAGGGGAAGCTGAAATAAACCTTTTCCTCCTCAAATTGCTTTTGGTTATGATGTTTTATCATGACAGTTGTGACCCTAACTAAAGCAGATAATTTGAGATCTCATTCTTGCACACTAACAGGATTTCTTAAGGTGAAACAAAATAATCCCACAAGCAACACGAAGTGAACTAAACCAAACCAAACCAGAAAACGGAATACCATCCCTACCTCTACACTTCACCCGCAGTATCCAAAAATGCTGTGGCCAGCTAAAATTTCAGGCCTTGGAGAATAAACAAGACTTTCCAGAAAGCACTATGAAGCTGCTTGGGCCCATATTGGTAATCTTTCCCATTGACCTTTCTTTGCATGCAGAAAGCAAAGATAGTTTGCCAAACTCAATTAGAAGACAAGGACGAGTTCTCCCATTAATTTTTAAAAGTAATCTCCAAGGCTCATTAAAAACTGTGTCATGCCTGTAGTTCAGGGGTATCTTCGGGAGTCCCATGCCTGTCTTCCTGATAGGAGGGAGGATTCAGACAGGCTAAGACTGCATAATCCACAAGGCGTAAAAACCCAGTGCCCACTAGCACTTATCATATGTTGTGATGGTTTGTATATTCTCAGCCCAGAGAGTGGCACTATTAGAAGTTGTGGTCCTGTTGGAGTAGGTGGAGTAGGTGTGTCACTGTGGGTATGGACTTTAAGACTCTCATCCTAGCTGCCTGGAAGCCAGTATTCTGCTAGCAGCCTTCAGATGAAGATGTAGAATTCTCAACTCCTTCTGCATCATGCCTGGATGCTGCCATGTGTCTGCCTTGATGATAATGGACTGAACCTCTGAACCTGTTAGCCAGTCCCAGTTAAATGTTGTCCTTATAAGAGTTGCCTTGGTCATAGTATCTGTTCACAGCAATGGAAACCCTAACTAAGACACATGTCTATGAAGGATAACTGTTATTTTCTCTAATCCTCCAAATCCTGCCTAATAGATGCCTTTTAAATTTGTGTGTATTGATGGTGTTTATGTGCTTATATGTACATACATGTTTGTACATATGTATGTATGTACATACAAACATGTATGTGCACATGCATGTGGAGGTCACAGGTATTGACTTGTTGGGGTGTCTATCCCAATCACTCTCCACCTTATTTTTGGACACACGATTCCACACTGAACCTGTTGCTCACTGATTCAGCTCAGTGAATAGCAGAGATAACTCCAAAGTTCAAGTTGGATTTGATCTTTCTAAAGGCCCAGGGGAGTTCTTGCTTCCTCTAACCTGGGCACCAGGTACAGCTGCTTGTGTCCTGGCAACAGTTAACTTCCTCTTGCCCTGCTGCCCAACTCCTGCTGTAGGTTGCATTCCTGTGTCAGCCCCTCCTATGCAGACCTGAGATCTCTGCACTGACTTTTTGCTCTCAGACCATTTTCCCACCAAGGGGCAGTCCAAGGAAGCAGGATGAGCCATGTTCTAGTGAATTTGATCAGAGATTGGAATCTGCCCTGCAACTCAAGACCCCAAACTGGCCTCTAACTAATCTAGTTTCCACTATTGCTTTTTCAACTTAGCCTTCAAATTATTCATCAGACAGAGGATTTGTCTTCTATCAAGGCACCAACACCTCCATCCTCAGTGCTACAGCTGTGGGTCTATATAATAGTTTGGAAAATCAACTTGGCTATGCTACTCTGAGGGCTCAGGTCCCCAGGAAGATCTATCATCCCTGAGCCTCCAGTCAGCACTCTGTGCTCACACACTGTTGACTCTGCCAACACTAGAGAGCCCTGTCATTTCCAGAATCTCTGATAGTGTTCCTCTTTTGGGGATGCATTGTTTGGCTGTGCAGTGGTTCTCAAACGTCCAGGGACAACAGAACCACCTGGAAAGTTTATTAAAACTAGGCTGCTGGCTCCACTCCTAGAGTTTCTGACTCAATAGTATGGGCCCAAGTATGAAACTTTGCATTTCTGGGAATGTTGTAGGTGGTGCTGATGCTGCTGGCCCAAGAATCACATTTTTAGAATCAGTGTAACAATGTAGGAGTATTAATAGTCTGCTTAATCTGAATGTAGGCTAACATTTCATTAAATTGACAATGATGTTCATGTCATTTATTCGTTCAACAAATATTCACTGGTCACCTATAGACCACCTGGATTTGGGGATTACCTCTTATGCTTTGGCTTAATGTCAGCTTTTTCAGGTATCTATATGGCTACTGATGCTTGCTTCTAGATTCTACTTGCTTTAGGACCTGCTTTTAAACTCACTTGACTTTCAGTTTGTGTCTATGTTTTCCCAAGAGCTGTGTTTCTTGCAGGCAGCAAACTGTTAGATATTGCATTTAAATTAATCAGCCAGACTGCACCTTTTAACTAGAGAATTAGGCCATTTACATTCAAGGCCACAGTGGAAACATATGGAGGAATTTCTATCATTTTGTTATACTGATGTTAGTGTCTTTACTAATTCTTGCTTGTTCTTCTATAATGACAGACTCTTATGTGTGTTCTCATGGTCTTGCTTACCTTCCTTTGCTACATGAAGGGTCCTTTTATGCAGTGTTTGTATTACTGTCTTGATGGTCAGAAAATACTTCCGTTTATGCTTTTCTTGAAAGCTCTTTATTTTTCCTTCAGTTCTGAAGGATAACTGCTATAATTTCAGTCAACTGCTGTTTTCTTCTAGGATAAGAAATACATCATTCCTTGACCTCCCTGCTTCCAGAGTCTCTGTTGAGAAATCTATTATTCTAATGGCTTTGCCATTAGAAGCGAGTTGACACTTCTCTTTTGCAGTTCCCAATGGATTCCTTTGTTCTGTCTTCTTGGTGTTTTAATTTAATTTGATGTGAATTTCTGGGCATGCCTGTTTGGGATTCTAAATGCCTCCTGCACTTGGATCTCCAACACTGCTCGAGGTTTGGGGAGTATCCTGTTATTTCACTGAATAGATTTTAAATTTGGGCCTTGATGTCTTCTTGTTGGGGCAGTCTTGCTTATACACTGAAGGCCTAAAATCAGCAATAGGCCTAAGTCAGCTTGCTAACACAAAGTCTTGGGTCTCTGGAAAAACACTGAAACAGATAGCTATAAGAAATTGTAAACAGGCATCTTTGTTGGAAATTTACCAGCTTGGATAAGAACAAGTAGTCATAGGTCTTGTGGACAGTCATAGACCTTGGGTAGCCTTGGTGGATAGTACCAACTTAGATAAGGACAAGTGAATCATAGGTGGAGTCATAGTGACCTGTCCCCTTAACCTTCACTTAGCCGATACCATGTTCTGGAAGATATCTGTACTCCCCTTGAACACCTACACTCCTGCATCATTCCCTTCCCCACATCCTGCTTTTTTGTGTATATAACCCCTGTGTGAAAAAGTAAAAATGGTGGTTTGATCAGCCTACAGACAAGCTGTCATTTCTTTGCGTTCACCCGTGTCCCCCATCCTCTCTTTTAGGTGATCTCCCCGGACCCTGTTTAATGCCCTGCTGGACGGGACATCTTCTGTGTCAAAAATAAATGTATTTGTCCCAGAGACTCATATATTCCATACACAATTTCTTATTTTTATTGTTTTATGGATGTTCTAATGAATGAACCTTATATTCAAGCTGCAGATACTTTCAACTGAGGGTTTTAGTTTTAAATTTGACTTACTTTCACTTCTAAGATTTCTGTGACTCTATTTTTCAAGAGGTCTATTTCTTCATTGAACTTCTCACTTATGACATTTATTGTTTGTTCATTGGGTTATTTTTCTGTATTGCCTTGTAATTCATCTCTCACAAAGCAATCTCTTGAGCTGTTTGGTATCTTACCTACTTCCATATGCCCAAGGTTAGTTATTGAGAATCTCAAACTTTGGGAGGAGCCATATTGATTTCATTTTGCATAGTGCTTGTGTTTCTATGTTGAGATTTGAGCATCTGTTTGGATGCATAGGTTTTCCACTGTTATGTCTGAGCTGTTTTAGGAACCATCCTTCTCTTATCAATGGGTTTTGGGCTGTCAGGTTGTTTGGAAGTATTAAATACATTACTGTTGGGTTTTGTCATTAAGGTTTCCTATTGTTTCACTGATGATAATTTGTGTATTTGGACACAGTCACAGCTCATCACATCCTGTGTTGAAGCCTGGGGGTATTTCATTCCCTGTGGATGTCACAAGAATGAGGTACTTCTAGGCAATCAGACAGACTCATAGTAGATGCAGTGTAGATGGAGTAGGTGGAGTATGCCCTATGCTTACTCATCAGTCTTGCGGACAGTATACTGTCAGAGAGTGTGAGAGTGGCCTGTGCTGCAGTCTCTCACGGGTATGGTACCCACAGGACTTTTGTTGTTTCTCTCTGCTGTGGCTCTCTGGATGAATGTACAGGAAGAGGTCTTCATCATTATCCCCCCATAGCTAGACCTACATGGATCCTGATTATTGGCTGTTTTCTGAAAAGCTCTCCTGTTCTTTGAGTTCAGGTCCCACTAAAGTTTGAGTAGGGTGGTTGTGTGTGTGGAGTATCTGCTAATCTTTATATGGGCTGAGAGCAAAGCTCAGAGCAGAGCATCCACAAGTGCACTTGAAGCCATGTTTGATTCCCAGCAACAGGTAGAAAGGAGACAACAGATAGCAGTGGTTATCACATATACGCATGAACACATACAGAAGGAAAAGAAAAACCAAGTACAAGTCTAACATCCATAACTCTGACTGAAGGGACACTAGCCTGCAAACATGGCTCTGGTCAGCCTTACCCTTTTCTGCTCCCCCCACCCCCATTCCCTCTGCCTTGCTAAAAACCATTAGATTACATTCCTAAAGCTAGTCACCAAAGTTCATTCCCTTATTTGGCCATTTCCTCCCCCTAGGCTGACTACTAAGTTCCACCTATCAAAGAATTGAAGTCTGGAATCAAAAGCTCCCTTTAGCTCACCTAGTTAACATGCCCAATTAAAATTAAACACCTCATCCTAACACGAGATTTCTCCTTTTCCCTTTACAAATCACCATTTGCCATGCATTTGGCCATGTCTGTGTCCTCTCTGTCCTTTATCTCCTAGGACAAATACCCTTTACCCCTCTGCCTTGTTTCTTTTCCCTTCTCCCTCATCCTCTATCTTCTGTCTTTGTTTCTTATTTTCTGTCCTTTGTCCCTCTGGGGCAAATACATCTCCTCTGTATTGAGAACTTGGTCTTGTGATGTCTTGAGCTGACACCATTCTCTTCCCTGATGACAACAGGAAGGATAGAGCACAAACAGTAGAGACTAACACTTTTCAAATACAAGCAAAGGGTCACAAGTGCTTGTTGCCAAGCACGATGACCCCAATTCAAGTCCAAAGCTCACATGGTGGAAAGAGGGAACCGACTCCCACAAGCCAACCTCTGACCTCTCGTCACTAAATAATGAATCTAAGAAAAAAATTAAATTTCGTTAGAGAGAAGATAATTAGAAATAGTAACATAAAGAAAAAAAAGGGTATTTCAAGAAGTGTAAGAGATATGGGAAGTGAAGCTCATAGCAGGATGAGAAAGACTGTGTGTGTGTGTGTGTGTGTGTGTGAGAGAGAGAGAGAGAGAGAGAGAGAGAGAGAGAGAGAGAGAGAGAGAGAATAAAACAATTAGATAATTTGACTAAAAGAAAGACTAACAACAACAATATATATTTAAACTTACAAAAAAGATGTGTGTAAGAAGCAGCCAGCAATTTTTCAAAAAGGATCTTAAAATCTTAGAAAATAACAATAAAATGAAGAAAATATTGCATCACCGCACACAGGAGTGAATAGTTATCACCTCTGCAATCTGGATGTGTCTCTATGGCTTCTCAGGCTGGGTGCCTCTTGCAGCACCCTGTCATTTTTCTGTGTTGCTTGTTAGTAGGTCAGTGCTAGCGGTTTGGGACTGGAGTTGACTGTGATAACTTTGTCTCTCTGCTTTATAAGGCAGCATTGAACCCGAATCCCTCTGGCTGGAGGCTACTACTGACAGATGGGCTGTACCTACTCACAGGACCACACTGATAGCTGTGTTCTTCTGCTTCTTAGGGTCTCAAGAAATCCATATGGAGGGTGGTACAGCAAACTGTACCATATGGAGGAGGCAGCAGAGAACACACCAGAACTCTGGTTTCTGGATCCCCTGTCTTACATGCATCATGGACTTGCTCAGTCTCCTGAAGTTATTTTATTGACTGGCCACCTGAGCTGCCATTCCTTAAAGAGAAAGTAGGCAAGTTCTTCTACCCTATTCTGTGTCACCCACCCTCAACCCAGTGCACATATTTATCAGTGATTTTGCTTCCATGGAGCAAAACCAGGGTCAGTCTGGGCTACAAGGTAGAGGCTGTCTGGGACAGCATAGGAATATATGTTATGGATTCTAGGGGAAAGGAAAATGTAGGCACTTAGGTTTTCCAAAGTAGCAAGCCCAGACTTGGTCTTCTCAAGAAGGTTCCTTATCATAGCTCTAGTTTTTGTACTAAGAAATGCATAGCCCCTTTCAAGCACAGATGGATCATAAGTTACACAGCTTCCAGGACACCTTTGTTCTCTGTATTTCAGTGTCAACTTTCCCAGCTATGTCTTTCTCGATTCCCCTGTTAGCCCATCCCCCTGCTACACCATGAAGCTGCTGTTGGCTTGGCATTCTTCTCTGCCTTCTGTTCTAATAACCAGCATCTTTGACTCTCTCCATCTCTGTCTATCCAACAAACACTTCAGTACATTTCTTTAGTCACTTTGATGAGAAGGTGGTTTCTGGTTGTTTTGACTGGGAGTCCCAGAGAAGCTGGAATGTTCTACTTGCTTCTAATCTACCCTCTTGGCTCTTCCTAGTCAGTAGAATTTCTTGCCACGAAATTTTTATTTATAAGCAAATGTTCCGAGCATCTATGCTATGAGTTCAGAAGGCTCTTCAACGAGGAGAGGAGAGACTAGTACAGAACTCATTCTTCCACATGTAGAGGCACCTACTCTGGCTCAGCCATGAAGAAGAGCCTTCCTGAAGGGGACACCTGAGTGGGGTGGCAAATAATGGCAAATTAGCCAAGTAAAATTGAGAGAAAGTATTCTAGGCAGAGGAGAGTCAGAGGTAAGAGCTGAGGTCTCTGAGTGTCACCATGTGTTCAGGTATCTTCAGACACTTGATGTTAGAGGCTAGAGTGATTGAAGATGAGGCTGGAGGGACCATGGAGTCTGGACCAGAGGTTCTTTCCATATTCAAGAGAAGTAGAATCTTAGGCACTGTGGTAGTTAAACTTGTTTTTTAAACTTAGGACCATCTAGGAGACACATCTCTGGTCATGCCTATTGAGGGTGTTTCCAGAAAGGTCTAACATTCAGTCCACCCTGAATGTGGAATGCACTTGATCTGAGATCCTGGACTACATAGAAAGGAGACAGTGAGCTGACCACCAGCATTCCTTCCTCTCTTTCTGCTTACTGACTGTGCATGCAAACCACCATCTCACGCTCCTGTCTCCATACTTGCCATCCCGGTGCACTGTATCCCTCTAAACAATGAGTCCAAATGACCCTCTCCTTCCTTAAGTTGCTCTTGCCAGGTGTTTTGTCACAGCAGATAGGGAAATGTAACAAATACAGGTATCAAATGGGGAGCTCCTGAAGCCTCAGGAATGGGATGTCATGAAATGTGCATTTTCTTTGGGTGGTGACTGTAGGCAATGGATTAGGGGCAGGCAGTCTGCACAGTATTTGTAGCAATACTTATTAATCCCATTGTTGCATATTATCATTAGCTGAGGGGTAGAACTTACCTGCAACAGTGAAATCGTCTACATATTTTGCTTGCTGTCTTGAATTTCTCAAGTCCAGCTTTTGGCCACCAGTCACAGGCCTGTTCAGTCTCCTGAAGTTATCTTGTTGACTAATCACACCTGAGTTGCCATCCCTTAAAGGGAAAGCAGGCAAGCTCCTCTGCTCTATTCTGTGTCACCCTCCCTAAACCACTGCATGTGTTTTCAGTGAGTTTACTTCAGTGTAGTCAAGCCAGGGCCACTCTGGGCTACAAGGTAGATGTTCTAATTAAGGGTAATTCCTGGAGCTCTAATTAAGACAACAAAAGGTTTTAATGGTGATCAGAGGCGTTTGTTTTCTCCAGGTCCACAGGACTGAAAGACCCCGAGAACCTCTCTCTCTTTCAGCCAGTGTTGGCACCTCCTCCTAATGCATGGCTGGCCCAGGTGTGGGAAGACCCGAGATTACAGATGTCCAGATGTCTGCAGCTGACATCAGCTTGAGTATCTTCTCTAAATGGCTGCTCCCAGGAAAGGGCTGCTAACCTGGAGGAATGTATCCTTAGGTGGATATCTAATGATGTCCCTCAAAGCTCTGCCCCTAGTTATTCAATCAAAGGCTCATCAAGGCACTGCTGTGAGGGTACTCTGGAGAGGCAATTAGAGTTGCTAATTAACTGGCTCCTAGTTAGGGAGATCAGCCTGGGTTGTCCAGGTGGGGCAAATGTAGTTCAGGGAAAGGCAAGGGCAGGGGAACTGCAAGCAGACAAGTTTGATGATGTCCTTCTCCTAGCCACCAACAAGGACCAAAGAGAAGTTTCTAGAAGTCAAGAGTATCCCAGCTCTTAGTAAGAATATGAGAACCTCAGTTGTACAACCCCCAAGGAATTAAGAGTCTGACAACAGCCTGAATAATCGTGGGCACAGTTCTTCACTTAGAGTCTCCATTAAAAAAAAGCCTTCTGTCCTTCCCCCATCAGTCCTCCTCTTTATCTCAAGTCAAAGCTGGTCAGAGGGTTCAGGCTCCAAAGCTTACAAAACAGAGGGTCTTTGTTGCTTGTGATGGAGGAGTGATTTGGATGAGTACTGATGACCACTAAGACATAATCAAGAACCTCCGTCCAACTGGCGGGAAGTTTCCTGAGAGGCAAGTTTCAGTCACTCAGTGGTTCTGAGTGTAGTCCTGTGTGTCACCTTGGAATAGATAGCAAAGTGAGTCCTTTTTTTTTTTTTTTTTTTTTTTGGTTTTTCGAGACAGGGTTTCTCTGTGTAGCCGGGCTGTCCTGGAGCTCACTCTGTAGACCAGGCTGGCCCCGAACTCAGAAATCCGCCTGCCTCTGCCTCCCAAGTGCTGGGATTAAAGGCGTGCGCCACCACCGCCCGGCCTGCAAAGTGAGTCCTTGAGCCCCACCTCAGACCTGCTGAATTAGAGAGTGATGGGGGTGGGCGTTAGAGGAGGCAGAAACTAAGTTTTTATAAGGCCCTAAGTGATTCTGATGCCCAATCATCTTGGAGGCTACTAGTGGACTTCTATCATGGTGAATATCAACTTTAGGAACACCTGGGAAGCTCCAAAAGTTGTAGCCATCAAGATTGTATGTGTAACCAATTTACTCAATGTTACAAATGGGAAGTTAGCAATATTTAGTGTTCTCTGTGCCTGGAATGTATATGGGAATTGCTACGAAAAAGCCTGGTACATATTTGGAGCTTGGTGAGCAATGTCTAACTAGATGGATGGCCATTAGTACCTCCACAAGAATCCTGATTTTAGTTATTACCTCCTATCACAGTCACCCCCAAACTTGGCCCTGTGAGGTTTCAGAGCATTCTCTGTGTGTATTGAGGGGTATTGAGACTATATGTGAACACAATAATGTTTTCTCATTTGCTTTGCAACTTCTTCTTCTTCTTCTTCTTCTTCTTCTTCTTCTTCTTTCTTCTTCTTCTTCTTCTTCTCCTTCTCCTTCTCCTCCTCCTCCTCCTCCTCCTCCTCCTCCTCCTCCTCCTCCTCCTCCTCCTCCTCCTCCTCCTCTTCCTCCTCCTTCTCCTCCTCCTCCTCCTCTTCTCCTCCTCCTCCTCCTCCTTCTTCTCTTCTTCTTTGAGATAGGGTATCCATGAAACTTGGAGCTCACTGATATGGGTAGTGTGCCTGGAGGTAAGCTTTAGAGATCTGTTTCTCCCTCCCAAGGATTGAGAGATGCATTGTCACCCCTGGCTTTTTACATAGGTGCTCAGATCTGAACTCACGTCCTGATGCCTGCACAGCAAGCAGTTTCCAGCTGGGCCAGCTCCCCAGATGGCTTGCTGACTTTTGAGAGATGTCAGCTTTGGTCCAAGAATGTTTAAAAAAGAAATCTCTAATCTGGCCTATTTATGGTTCTTGGAAAAGGACAGAGATGAACTACAAGAACGGGAATGCACATTAGTAATGATTGCCATTTTCTCTAACATTCCTGCTTTCAGCCCCAGCCCGTGGAAGGGATCCTTTCTGAGGTATGGGAATGAACGATATCATCTTTCTCCCCATCACCCCAGGGCTGGGCAGAGCTGGCACATCCATCCAGGCTACTTTTCTTCTCTCACTGATGCTTTCTGTCTTCAGGTAAACTGACAGCCACCTTGTGGTGCATGGTGGGTCTTTGCTTTTTAAATACAAGCAGCCAGGCTTCCTCATGAGATGAATAACAGACACTTTAGATCACAAATCTTCAGGTGCCACACCCCCAAATCAGGCCATGTCCCCTCCCCCAGTTTCTCATTAAACAACCGACAGGCCCCTTCAGAGACTTGTCAGAACACAGGGGTCTTAGTGGGAAAAGAAAGCCAGCAAGTTTGGCGCATCCCCCTTGCAGCTTCAAGAGAAGTTTATGCTCTGTGCCTCTTGGCACTTGGATCAGGTCAGACTAAATCACATGGCATGAACCTTGCCTCCACTCTCTAAAATCTTATGTGCGTAAGGGATGTCCTTTGTTTCCCAGGAGCTGAAGGGCCTGCCTCTACTTTCAGGATCTCTTACATGCTGTTCATGGCGGCTATCTCTCCTGGTTCTCTTCGCTTGCGTCTGTTATAATGCATCTTCTCTTGTGCTTTGAAAAGAAGCCTTGCGTTTTGAAAGGAAGATATTCTCCCTGTGCCCGCTCCCCTTTTTTCCCTCTCTGCCCTTTCGAGGCCCTCTCCTGCTGCTGCCTCTGGTATGATGTGCTGGCTAATTTTATGTCAATTTGACATAAGCTGTAGTTATCTGAAAGGAGGGAGGCTCAGTTTGAGAAAATGCATCCATAAGATTGGGCTGCAGGCAAGCCTGTAGGGCATTTTCTTATTTAGTGACTTATAGGGGAGGGCCCAGCCCATTGTGGGTGGGGCCATCCCTGGGTTGACAATCCTGGGTTCTCTAAGAAAGCAGGTTTAGCAGGCCATGGAAGTAAGACAGTAAGCAGCGCCTCTCTATGGCCTCTGCATCAGCTTCTGCCTCCAAGTTCCTGCCCTACTTGAGTTCCTATCCTGACTTTCTTTATTGATGAACTGTGATGTGGAAGCATAAGGTAAATAAACCCTTTCCTACCCATGTTACTTTGGTCATGATGTTTCATCTCAGCAACGGTAACCCTCACGAGAACAGAAGCTGATACCCGGAGTGGAGTATTACTCTAACAGACCTGACCATGATGTATTTTTTGAGAGGATTGTGGAAGACTTTGAAACTTTGGGCTTAGAAAAGCCATTAAGTGTTTAAAGCTTGACGAGCTGTTCTGTGGGAACTTGGAAGATAAGAATGTTGGGAGAGATGCTGAGGATGAAGGCCTGGTTTGTGAGTTTCAAAGGGAAGCAAAGACTCTACCAGGCCATTTATGTGAAGAATCTGCAGTGTCTGGCCAGCTGGAACCACAATTAATAGGAAACCAGCACCATTAAAGTGAAACCTTCATGTTACTGGGACAATTGATTGATACTGCTCAGCTGAGAAATTAGCAGTGGTTAATAAGGGACAAGCATCCTAGAGACAAAACCCACTGGGAAATGTTTTCTTAGAATCAGCATACAGAAGCTGTGTTCCAGAGGCGACCAAGGTTGTACATGGCAGTACAACCGAACATGGTAGTATAAGAGTTACCCAGGTGATACTGCTTTTGAAGGGATCATGGAGAACAGCTGAGGCTTGGCACCGTAAGAGGCTGGAAGAGGCCACTGGTGAAGGTACAGGCTAGTAGCAGTTAAAGGCCCAGGATTAATGGGCCATGTAGAGAAGTTGAGGCTTGACACCATGAAGAGAGCCCAAGACAGACTATTGGTAAAAGTTCAGTCTAGTTGCAGTAGAGTTGCCCAGCATTTAGAGATGCTAGTACCATGGGATGACTGCCAAGAATAGCAGTAAGAGTGGAGTGGAGCTGGCCTGAGCTTAGAAGACAAGCTATACATGCTGCAGAGGATGGACTAAAGTGACCCAAGCCCCTTGGAGGAGCCCAGAGGATCATGAGTGTGTCCCAGACACCGGACACTGAGTTATTTACACAGTTGGAGTTTGGTTCTGCTCCAGATTGGTTGGTTCAGACTGTGACTATATCCCAGTTATTCCTTCTCAAAGTAAGAATGTATTTAATTTATTTTTGATTTTATGGGAGCCTGTAGTTGAGAGACTTTAAAATTTTAAGACAGAGATATTTGGATTTTTAAAAGATATTGGATATTTGTAAAGAGACAACTTTTAAAGTGTTTGAATTTGTAAGAGTGTGGGATCTTTTTAAAATTCATAAAATGTTTTATATTGTGATATCTTTATTTTTCCTTTTTTATTGAAAATAGATTTTATACTCATACAATATATCCTGATGAAGGTTTCCCCTTCATGTACTCCAGTTCCTCCTACCTCCTCTCCCATCAGGATCTACTCCCAGTGATGCCTTTATTAAGGTGTGATCTTGGGGATAAACAACAAAGGAAAGGTTGTGGCTTGCCAGTGATGTGTTTGTGTGTTAAGTTGCCATGGGATCAGTTGGGCTGGCTGGTATACTATGTCAAATTGACACAAGCTAAAGTTATCTGAGAGGAGGGCACCTCAATTGAGGAAGCCTCTATAAGACTGGACTACAGGCAACACTATGAAGCATGTTCTTAATTAATGATTGACTGGGAGGGCCCAGCCCATTGTGGGTAGCATTATCCCCTGGGCTGAGTGTCTTAGGTTCTACAAGAAAGTAGGCTGAGCAAACCAATAAACAGTAACCCTCCATGGCCTCTGCATCCATTCCTGCTTCCAGGTTTCCTGTTTGAATTCCTGTCCTGAATTCCTTCAATGATGAACAGTGATATGGAAGCCCAAGACGAGCTTTTTCCTCCCAAATTTCTTTTGGTCCTGATGTTTTATCGCAGCAATAGTAACTTTAAGTAGGACAGATGTTATGTCTCTTGTAACTGCTCTCCCACTCCTGATCATGACTCTACTTCCATGATCAGGGGCCTCTCTCCTAGGAAAGCTTGTTCTAAAGGGTACTTGGTTCCAGCTCCCTTCTGTCAAATCTGCTGTTCTTATTTGCCTCTTTTCTGACTTATACACAGATCCAGGGTGCAATTCTCAGAGCCACTGAGATGCCCTGGATGGGACTGGTAACAGTTTATTCCCCTGGAGTTTCCAAGTAGACCCACTAACTGGATGCTCACAAGTGGAGCCCGTCCACAAGTCTGTGGAAGTCACTGCACCCCAACATACTCTTTTCATAAATGATGCTATTTCTAGAAGAAAACGTGTCTGGAAGTCGTTAGACACCAACTAGCATTAGCAAAAAGATTGTGTCAACAACGCTGTATTACTGAGAGTAAAAAAGAAATGCAAACAGTTTGCAACAATTACAAACCTATTCCGGTCTCCCTTCTACTAACGAGTCCATTCTCAAAATTTTCTGCTGTTTCTGTTACCTTCAGCCACTAACTTCCTAATTCACATCCTTTCCTCTTGTGGCTTTGAGACATTTCACCTAGCTTGCTACCAAATGCTATCCGGAATGCTTTTCTTTTTCTTCAGCTCCTAGTCGCAGCCATCAGTTGATTGTACCCCAGTTCATGAGGGGTGACTCATTGCAAACCAACCTCCGTTATCCAGGATGGTCTCTATTTCCCCTCTTGTGCTCTCAAGCGGTGGAGGAACACTAAGCTAACATCAGTAATGTGAGTCTTCCTCTTGTGCCTGATTTGCTTAACTCACCAGTCCAAAGTCTCTCAGAGTTACAGCTTGTGTTGATGCTAATTTGGAAAACAATGATAAAATTTACACACCAAATAACGACCCCCCCTAATTCCCTTAGCAACTATCTCCAAATCTGATCCCAAATTTCATTTCTCGTTGGGCAGAAGGTAAACTTGAAGAATCCATTTGAACAGATGCTAACAAAGCCAGACAACATCCTCTCTTCCATTCCTGGCACTGAGCTGCTCTCTGGGGTAAAGTCCTCAGTGCAGGACAACCTAGCCTTCTGCTTCCATTCAACTAACTAAGAGCCTTTTCTGTCCCTTTTCCAGCATGGAGGACCAGACAGAGGACTAATAAAAAGAAATCCATGCCCATCTCTACCCACAGAAAGCACAACTCCATCAGGAGAGTTCTAGCTGTGGTTTATTGATTCTTGAGAAACGCTAGAATATTCTTCAAGGGGATTTGTAATGCTTCATGCATTCTGAAGCCTGGACTTAAAGGGCACATTGCCTGGTATGATGTTACCTGCCAACATGCTGGTATTTTCAAGCTGTCGGCAGATCTTCATGCTGGACAGTGGATCCAGCATTGTAGGGTGAAGGGGTTCAAATTGACACAGGCACCCTGAGCAGGAAGTGTCCCAGCCAGGCCTGTCTGAAACACCAGCCTTGGCTGCCACACCATTCTTTCTCCTGGAGACATTGTGGGCCTTGTCCCCACTTGTTGTTAGGAGAGGTGGTGGATGGGAGAAACCTGACCTTTAATGCCAGACACCGGCACAATGATGTAGGACTGGATTATCCTCCCAGACTTGAATGGTCTTCCGCTCTGATCCCAGCAGCATCAAGACGATCGATTTCTCTTAGCTGACTGTGATGGGAGACTAGAATGGCTACAAGGGAGACACTTGGCTTGTGGACACCTTGTGTGGGTGGCAGTTGCTGGGGCAATGTAGGCAGGCAGGGTTCCACACTTCACTTTATTTAAATCTCTTTCTTCATCTCCATCCCCTCCCCCATTTTCTAGTCTCTACTCATTTTCTCTTGCTCTAGCATGTTCTGTGCAGAGCCTTCTGGTTTTGGATGGAGGAGAGTCTCTCTCCCAAGATGCTCTCTGCTGATTTTGTCAGTGGCACACAGGAACTGAGCCTCTGTAGCACTGTGGGGTGGGCGTGGGGCTTCCAGTATTTCTTTAATTACCTTCCAAGATGATCTAAAGAAGGCCATGAGACTTTCCTAGAGGAGTTTGACTACTTCCAAGAGAAAGCAGAGACCTTGGTTAACACAGGAGAGGAAGCGTAGCTCCCAGACGCTCAGTTTAACTATGGTGCCATTTATATAACCACGTAGCCATTTTGAGTGAGGAGTAGATAGAATTTGGCTTCTTGTAGGTAGAGCAGGCCTCTAGGATGCTTTGTCAGTGAGCTCCTCCTGGGAGGTTACTGCTGAATGTAAAGCAGGGAAGCCATAGTATCTTGTATATTCCTACAAGTCTGCTGGCCAGCCGGGCCTCGTGTCAGCTGCCCATAGAGTCAGCGGTGTGAGAAGGCATTATAAGCTGGTTAGGCAAAGAATGCCTCCTGGCTCTCCTGAGACTGCAAGAGACGATTCTGTTTGCTTGAACCTGGGACTGGAGCTCACTTGCACATGTACACCCTATGGGCTCCCGTCTTGGAGAAGTAATCCCTCATGGAAGGCTGAGCCCAATTTTAAAGCATGTCTTGGAAGATCCTTGGACAATCACTAAAGCCAATCCCAGAGCTCAAACTGGTACCCAGAGAGGTCAAGTCTCTTTGGACTTTTAAGTACCAGGCACTGCTGTTGCCTGGCCATAGGAGAAGGATCAAGTGCACACTGCCTTGCAGGCTCATCCTAGGTATATCTCTCAGAGTGGACAATCTCCATGAACATGATACTTAGAATCAGAGTTCCGATTAAGGAAAATTTTACATAACTGAGCCCTGTCATTTCTCCAACCCATGTCCCATATTTTCACTTCGCTTCGTCTTCTGCTGTATTGCTTTTCTCTTGCATTAACATGTATTTTTACAAGCCCCAATGGAATGCTAGCTTCTCCAAGTGGGTAATGTTGTGTCCCATCTCACCAACAGCCATTCTTTTAATCATAGCCTTGGTTGGCAGGGTCTGAAATGATCTAACTGTATTTGTTTGCTTAGTTTTCTCAGGGACAGGCTGTCTCTTTCACTAGAGTTTAACACCACAAGAACAGAAAACCTGTCTGTTTAGCTTGACACTATTTCCCCAGTGTCCAGCATGCGACAGATACTCAATAAACATACCCTGAAGAGATCTGAGTGTACAGCAGGCGACAGCGTTGACTTACCTGTGAAGACTTCGCTAAGGATGATAAGCAGGTCTTTCTCAGGGAAAGGCAAGGTAACGGTTCTTATTGACATGCCTCGGGCATCATTTAGTTGACCCCTTCTTGATGAGGATACTGTCAGTTGGATCTTGTTCCCTCCGCAGCATCCTTCTGAGTGATGGCTTCATTCACGCTCTGTCCCTTGCATAAAAAAGCAGTTTGTTCTTCAGTGAAGCACATAGGCTTAAAACCTGATTTTAAAAAAATCTCCTCTTATATATTACACCTTGATCACAGTTTCTCTTCCCTCCTCGCTTCCCAGTCCTCCACCTCTACCTCCCCCTACCCTTGTTTCTCTTCAGAAAAAGGAAGGCCTCCCAGGGATATCAACCAAACATGCCATATCCAATTGCAATAAGACTAGGCACATCCCCTCACATTAAGACTGGACAAGGCAACTCAGTAGGAGGAAAAGAGTTCCAAAAGCAGACAAAAGAGTCAGAGACATCTCCCACTCTTACAGTTAGGTATTCTACAAGAACATCAAGCCATAGACCCACAACATATATGCAGAGGATCTAGGTCAGTCCCAGAGAGGCTCCCTGATAGTTGGTCCAGTCTGTGAGTCCCTGAGAGCCCTGGTTAGTTGATTCTGTGGGTGTTGAAACCCGATTCTTAACTCAAGGCAGACATTTGCAATAGTGTAGGCTATTAATTCAACTCTTCTTCTGGGAGGCTTTGTGCCATAATTCACCGCTGTGGGGCCATAGCACTTGCATATGTCTTGCCACTCCTTGTCCTCAGCCCGTTGTCTGTAGCTGATTCCCATGGCAGTTCTTGTTCAGTAGAAACATAAGGCAAAGCATATTAGTAACCACAATGAAATGGTGAGAGAAGGGAGAAGAATTAATTTTCACAATATACTTTAACTCCATATATTTCAATGTCATCATTTCAACACATAGTCAACATAAAAATAACCAGTAACCTATAGTCAGATGTAGCAAAGTGATGCTTTCATGGAAGTGGAATCATACATGCAATGATGGACTCATAAGATTATATGTTTTCTTTTTGTCGATGGTGGTTTCATGAAATTATATTTTTTCATTAATTTTAAAATTTACTTTACATCTCAATATCAGCCCCCCTCCTAGTCCCCCTCGTCACACAGCTCAGTCCCCTCTCCCCTTCCAGTTCTCCTCTGAGAAGGAAGAGCCTCCCTCTGTATTACCCTACCTGGGCTCATGAAGTCACTGCAGGACTAGGTGCATCCCCTCCCATTGAGGCCAGACAAAATGGCCCAGTTAATGACATCATGGCAATGTTATTTTGTGTAAATACACTCTCTGATTTTCTGCAATGATGAAATCAGCTAACAGTACCTCAGAGTTTTCCATATTGCTAATGCTTGATTGTGTTTTATGGTTTTGGTATTAAGGGCTTTAAAGTTGATGTGTGTTCTACACTAATGGCATAAGACATGTTAACTACTTGCAGGTTCTGTGTTTGGTAGCCACATGTAGTTGACAGCTACCACACCAGGCAGCTCAGTTCTAGAGTCTCTGGTAGTAAGCCTGGTTTTGTTGCAATGGCTTGACCATTAAATCCAGGTTTTGTTAGGAACTGAGTAAATCCGAGAGTACCTGCTATTCTTGATGGAGTGGGGCAGTTGGGGTGGGGCCGAGAGCAAAGGTTTCTGATGAAGCTGAAGGGTAAAGATGGGTAGGGATGTTGGAAGCCATGGAGGTCCTGAATGAAGGGAGGTTTTAATGTCTTTGAAACCATCTTTGGTACTGGAAGGGATGGGCAAGCTATGAGGCTCAGACTGGTGTTCTCTGGGGAGTCAGGACCTTTTCCGTCATAGCCAATGGTACCCATCTGTGGCTCACTGCTTAAGGATCAGAGAAACTAACTAGTTTCAATTCCAACTTTTGAACATGATTTTAAAAGTTAAGAAGTGACAAACACGACTTCTGCAGTGTGCCTCCTCTGGAGTGACTGAGTCTTCAGCGAAGGTGTGAAGAAAGGCACACATTTTGCGGCGACCTCTTTGAGAAGAGTACTTGTGGATTTTATGTTTTAGTCCCCTCTGCTTCTCACATTCCAATTAGCTATGTGATCACCTAACAGTGTTTTG
Organism: Mastomys natalensis; assembly: GCA_021653895.1. NCBI lineage: Eukaryota > Metazoa > Chordata > Mammalia > Rodentia > Muridae > Mastomys > Mastomys natalensis. The sequence continues at coordinate 293,856 of JAJTUV010000231.1, forward strand.
ATCCAGACTGTATTTTTGGTTTTAATGACAAGCATTTTGTACCTTAAATTGTTTGTGAAAAGTAAGATAAATTACTTCTATTTCTTCCTGTTGATTAGCTACATGTAGGCTCTGCGAAGGAAATGATCAGAGTTTTCACTTACAGATCCCTATTACTTCAATTTTGAACAAAATGTTGTTTTACCACTTGCTTCTCGGATGGATAAACTAAGATCTTGATCAATTACTGAACTTGTCCAGTTGACTCACTTAAATAAAATGAAGAAAAAATTTTTTTTAATGAAAATGTATGGTTCTACTGAGTACCGTAGTTGTTGAAATTCATTTGTGATGGGATTAAGTCCATCACAAATGAGCAAATCCTAAGTTGTTAAGTCTCAACTATATCCTGTACACTGATGTGTACAGAATACATGTACTTGTATTCTGATTTTCAGTGCTATGACAAAATGCCTGATATGAGCAACAAAAAAAGGGGCATTATTTGTTTGGCTTACTGTTTCAGAGGGTTTGCTCCATACTTGTTGGTTCTGTTGCTTCCCGGCCTATAGTCAGGCAGAGAGAGCATCACGGTGGAGGTGTGTGGCTGAGGCTGCTCATTTAATGGTAATCAGGAAACAGAGAGAGAGGGAAATGGGGGAGGGAGGAGTGAGACGAGTAAGACAGAGGACAGAGAGGGGAGACAGACAGACAGACAGACAGAATGCCAGTCAAGCTCACTCTCTCCCTTTCTCCCTTTTTATTCCTTCTGGACCCCCAGCCCTCAGAACGGTGCTGCCACGCTTAGGGCTTGTCTTTCCCGCAGTAGTAAGTCTTTGTAGAACTCCTCCACAGACTTGCCTATAACTGTGCTTTCTTCCCACTCCAGTCAAGTTAATAATAAAGAGTAAGCATCATAGCACTCAAAATCCACTGCTGTTACTGCTGCCGTTATCTTTGCTGTTATTACTGTTTCTCATCGGAGATTAAACCTAGGGCCTTGCAAATACAGACAAGCACTCTACCACCGAGCAACACCCCAGACCTAGAACTGGTTTTGAATGAATGGATAAGTTGTATCATCTTATCATTTATTTTTATTTAGATGTAAAATTGCTTTGAGGGGGTTAGAAATGTTTTTAAACTTAATATATTTTTTAACCCTTAACAATTTCTCATTTTAGGCATTACAAAACAGCAAGATATTTTGAAGACAATTCAGGACAAATGCAAATCTCTCTCTCCTTACACAAACACACACACCACACACACACACACACACACACACACTCCTCTTCCGACACTGTCTCTGTAAATTTTAAAGATTTATTCAGGCTCCCTTACACACACACACACACACACACACACACACACACACACACACCTCTTCTGCCACTATCTCTGAGTTTTAGAGATTTATTCAGGCTTATTTATTCACCCTTCTGTACTCTTATGCCCTGGTGATGAGGTTGGGATCATTACGGAGCTAGTTGGTGCCTTAATGCCACACAGGCTTAGCTGTTCTGGGATGTGCTGCAAAGAGTACCCATGCGTGTTGCAAGAAGTTTCATCCCTGTTTCTCTAGTTTGATGTTGAGCCTTGAGTTTGCAGCTCATAGAAATGTCTGATTTAAGTTTTCTCAAATATTGTCAAAGCACTTTATAGAGTAAAGCCTCGATTCATTCTTTACTAGCCATCTGTCCATGTCCTTGCCTACATAAGATAATAACAAACGTTTGCTTTTATCAGCCTATTGGGTAAAAATTATATTTATTTTATCTTGGAGAGGTAAATGTAATAAATTGTTATTGTAAATATATGCAAAATAATGAATATTATATGCATCTATAGACATAATTTGAATACTAATGATAAAGCAATAGCCAGTACCTAGCACTCAGTTGCATATGAATAGTCTCTTGTGAACAATGTCTGTGGCCTTTCCCCATTGTGTCCCAGTGTTTGGTCATTTTTACTCCAGCCAGTGAGCATGCTATGATTTATTTTTCTGCTCCACAGTGATGAGCATTTGGGTAGTTTCTCCTTTCCTCATAACGTGATGGTCTATAATCTCTCTTTCCTATGTATGTTTGTTGGTGCCCAGGAGAGTTGCAAGGTAAATGCAGCCATGAGATTGCTGAGTCTCAGGATACAGCAGAGAGTTCCAGGTGCCCATCGAAATGTCATCAGGGTACAGCAGACTCCCAGTTATCCATCAGAATATCTTCCTGCCTCTCCCCACATTTCCTAGGCTCTGTTTTGGTTGACAACCCTTAACAGCTTTCCATTCTGCTCCTCTCAATCAGAGCCCAAGACAGGGAGTGCACTTCATGCTCGCTCCTCTTTACTCAAAACCCAAATGTGCTCAGCGGTCCACCTTCAGCTTTGCAGAAAAGCCTCTGAAAGAACTGCATCCCTGAAAGATGGCAAGGATCAGACTTACCCAAGCAATCCAGATTGTGAGCATCAGAAGTGAGGTATGTGAGAAAAAAACAAACTTCTTTACCTCGAAGCCATGTTTTGTTCTTATTCTTGCTATGGCAGCCAGAGCTTCACTGTAATTAAGGCAGTGGAAAGCACATGTTTCCAAAGCTTCAGGGAGTGATGGCCTCCTCCTTTCCAAAGCATTTGAACTGACTAACACTCCCACGGGTGCCTTGTGACAGCTCCATTGCCGCATGTCCTTCCAGATTCTGTTATTCCTCAGTTGCTTATTTCTGCCTAGCAGTAGGTGAGAAGTATCATTGTGATGTTGTTTTCATTTACAGACATCTCTCCAGATACTGCTAGGACATTTGTATTTTATCTGGAGTGTCTGTCTGAATCTGTCACTCCCCCTTTTAATATCTTCTTTTGTTGTGGTCACACTTTATAATCATACAGACTCTGAATCAAAATCGTTTTAGGTGTAGAATTTATCACCATTAATTACATGCACAGTGTTATGCACCACCTATTTCTGAAACTCTTTTGTTACCCCACATAGACATGATGTACTCACCAAGCTCTGCCTCCCGATGGCCCCCTCCCCTCAGTCCCTGGCAAGCTCTCATCTGCTCACAGAGTCTCTGAATTTGCCAACTCGAAATATTTTATATCTGTAGAATCATACAATATTTTCTTCTTTTGGATGTGACTTAAAAATATGGAAGGTGCCACAAATTTGCATGACATCTTAAGGACAGGAACTATGCTAATCTCTGTATGGTTTGAATTTTAGTGGACGAGTTGCCAAGTAAATGCCTGGATGGTTTTAAACAGATATTTGTTATATACTTTGTTCATAGACATTCTTTACATGTTGTGGAAGATAGTAACTTTCTTTTCTTTCTTTTTAAAAGTAGGGTTTAAGTATTTTCTCCTGCTGTGAGACTTGCCTGTTTCTGCTGTTTTTCACCTATTTTCCCCTTTTCCTTGCTAAACATAGCTGTACTCTCCTCCTCGCAGTCTCTGCTTTTGGTACCTTTAGGCAATCCGACCCTACCCCCACCTTACTCCCCCCCATCCTGGTCTCATTAACGTATTCTAGAATATTTTCTTCAAAAGTATTTTAACATTTCACATTTTAAACTTTTTTTTTCAATATCCCTGAAGTTGATTACATTTGGTGTGAGAGAGAAACCCAATCGTAGTTTCTGAATGCTCACAGCAACATTTATGGGTGGCTTATCTGGCCTTGATATTTGTAATAGGTTCTCTTGATGGTGAGTTTTCTGCACATGTGTTGCTGCTAAATTGCCATGTGAATTCTGTATTTTTATAATTATGGACACTGTAAATTTTAAAAACTGGTAGAAGTTTCTACCTTGCATTCTGGTTTATCCCAGTTTGTCCTGCTTTTGCCTTTGCACGTTACAATTAAATTGCCAAAATCCTCAAAAAAATACAATGAGTATATTCTACACTTGAACTAAATTTCCAGGTAAAATTGTGGAGAGTGGCTACGAACGCTCTCTCTCTTTTGACCTAGTTTGGCTCCTCAGTTATTTAAAACATTTTAATAAATTTTACAGTGTGTCCAGACAGGCCTTCTGAAGCTTTCTAATGAAAGCATTGTTCCCAAGCAAAGAACATACACAGGCTGGATCTAGGCCTCACTACACATATGTAGCAGATGTACAGCTTGGTTTTCATCAAGATCCCCCAACAACTGGAGTGGGGGCTGTCCCTGAAACTGTTGTCTGCCTGTGGATCCTGTTCCCCTAACTGGGCTGCCTTGTCTGGCCTCAGTGGGAGAGGATGTGCCTCGCTCTACAGGGACATGATATGCCAGGGTTGGTACCCATGGGGGCCTCCCCTTCTCAGAGAAGGGGAGGAGGGATAGGGCAAGGTGTGAGGGAGGGAGGACTGACAGGAGAGCAGGGATTGCAGCCAGGATGTAAAGTGAATAAATAAATAAATAAATAAATAAATAAAAATAAAAATGAATAAATAAATGAAATAATAATAGAAAAGAAAGCATTATTCCAAATACCCTTTAGATTTGTTTCAAGATATGCCAGAGCTTTGAAAATTGACATTAAGTGCTATATTACTAAAATAATTCAGTTTTGATCCTGAAAAAAAGCAATTGGTTTTTATATATTGATTTTGTAGCCAGTGACCTTGTCGATGTCTTGTGTGGTCTGATGGTTTATCTGTCCAGTCTGGTGAGTTTATGTATCACCTTGATGCCACTTAAGGTGGTCCTCTTCCCTCTCTTATGTCATCCATTTCTCTTCCAAATGGTCAAGTGGTCGGTGAGAGAGCTGAGCAGTGCTCAAGACAGGAAGCATTGCTCCTTCCTACCCACAGAGGGCACACTGGTGACTTACCGTGTATGTGACATTAGATCTGCAGTTTCCCATGTGTTCTACGCTAAGAAACTTCTTAGTTTTCTCCTTTCCTTTATTAAGGTGCTATGGATTGAACCCAGGGCCTCATATGTACTGGGCAAACACCCTACCATGGAGTTCTTTCCCTGGCTCTTTTGTTCAATATTTTTAAAGTACATTTTAAATGCACTCTGCATCTTTATCAAAGTTTGGTCTCAGACTCTTGAGATGGGCATATGTGTTTTGTCTTTTAGTCAGTCAATGAAGTGTATATATATATTCCCTTAAAATTGGACCATTCTTTCTGTCCGGGACAAGCCCAGCCAGTGGTACATCTCAGTCTCCTGTGAGGTTTGGGAGTCACACTGTTCAGTGTTTGGAGTGGGATTCACTAGCAAAACGTCTAGACTTAATGGTGTTTCCTTTTTTGGAGCCTAGTAGATTTAAATTGCTCATTCAAATTCTTTCATGGTAAACCAGTCTGCTCAACTATTTTCTTTTCTTTTTCTTTTTCTTTTTTTGGTATGTGAATCAGATTTGATATGCTGCATTTTCTTAAACATTACTACTTCATTCAAGTGGCTCATAGTATTTTCAAAGTTTACTTTGTATGTGTAGCCCCCTTTCATCCCTAATATTTATTTGTGTTATGTCTCATTGCATGCTTTATTCCTGGCAATCCGGATCAAGCTTGTTAGAAAAGTTTTGTCTCAGAAATAAAATAAAATAGACAAATAAAATAAATAAAGGCCGTTGGCTGTGAGAAACAGAGGTTTGCTGTGTAACCTGGCATGACCTAGAACCCAAATCTTCCATTCTCTACCCAGAGTACTGGAATTGAAGCCGCACAGTGGTGCACAGCAGGACACAGCTCAGAAGACTTAATTAAAAAAAAAAAAAAAGGCTTCTCTTCTTTAGAGTGAACTTTGAAATCTGAGGATCTTGTTAATTATTCATTCCCTATTCCTGTAATTTTGTGTATTTACCCTCACATTCCGTTTGTTTTCTAGGGAGTTAATAGCAGCCTTCTTGCTTTTACTGAATTCCCCTAGGGAGCTGCGTACATCTCCTGGTTGGTTCCTCATTTTCCAGCACACCTATGACGTTGTCCTGTAGTTGCCTCTTTAGATGGATGCAGTTGGTTTGAAATGTCTGTATCATCACTGTCTTAATTTTACGCCCGTCAAGACTCCTCTTTATTTTCATCTGTTACCGATTCCTAATTGGGTGGTTTGGAGGTCATGTGATGTTTGCCAGCTGGTGAGTTATTTGGTCTTTGTTGCACTTTGTGATCTTATAAGCAGTCAGTCTTCACAATGTATCAATAATGAAAAGAGCATATTAAAACTACCCTTTCTGCGGACAGATCTATCAGCTCCTCCTTGGAAACCTGCCTCTTTTTTTTTTTTTTGAGGCTATAACTTAGCTACATCAACATTTAGATTCCTGTGTCTTTCTCCAACAGTTACTTCTTTATTATTATGTAGTGACCTTCATTATTATTCATGATGCCTTTTCCTTTATATTTGTTCTGTTTAGTATTAATCTAGTGGCCCAAGCTTTTAAAAAAGTAATATTTGCCTATTGTATATTTCCCTTATCCATTTACTTTGAATACACATGAGTCGTTACAGCTTCGGGTGTGATTTCTTTTAAATGGTAGATAATGGATTTCTCTGTAGCCCATCTGATGTTCATCCTCTAGAACGGTGAGTTCAGCATACAGTGTTCGTTCACACTGCTAGTGCGTTTGGACTGAATTCTGTTATCCTCTCTCCTGCTTTATATCTGTTTACCCCACCCCCACCTTCCTCCTTCCCACACTATTGATTAGCTTTCATCATCCCTCTTTTCTCCCACTGTTTATTTGGAAGTGGGCGCCATTAATACTTAGGCATAGCTGACTTACAACGTACAACATTAGTCAGTATTTCTTAATGGTCTCAGCATGGTTCTACTGTTTACAAACTCTGGCTCTTTAACTCTCATATCAATTTTTTTTTCCTGTGTTTTAATGATGTCTCACTGTTACCGATCCCATTGCTTCTCTCACTTGGTGGTTCCTTTGCTCATGTTTCTTTTTCCTCTGACTTAGGTATTCCTTATTTACTTTCCCTTAAAAAAAATCATGATTTATTATTTATGTGTGTGGATGTTTTGTCTGGATGTATGTCTGTGTACCCTGTGGTTGCAGTGCCCACAGAGGCCAGAAGAAGGCATTGGATCCCCTGGGACTGGAGTTACAGATGGCTGTGAGCCACCATGTGGTTGCTGGGAATTGAACCCATGTTCTCTGGAAGGGCAGCCAGTGCTCTTAACCACTGAGTCATCTCTCCAGCCCTTCATTTGTTTTCTTATTCTTTGAATACTAGATCTCTTCCAGATAGTATCTTGGTGGTAAGTTTCTTCAATCTTGTTTGAAAAGTCTTCTTTTCACTCTTAGTTGGAAATCAAAATTCAGATGGATCTAGGATTTTAGGGCTTACATATTAAAGTGTAAAAAAATTATATATATATAATTTTATTTTCTGTCTGCATTTGCATTTTGCTGCCGGAAGCCTGTCATTTTCTGCATATCTTTTAGTCAAGATTTGATTCATTCACATTTGTTATTGGAAGTGTTTCTGAATTTCTTATAAAATTTTATTGCTCAAATGGAAACTTTCTCTTGGTTTATTTATGCTTTTGTTCAATTCTTCTTTTAACATAAGGGTGATGTTTTTATTTTTATCATCTCCAGTATTTTCAAAAGTGTTTCTATATTTTTTTAAGGTGTATTTGTAGAAACCTTTTGAAAACCATGTTTAAATTTTAAACCATGTCTATCTATTTTTTAAACAATTTCAGTGTTTGCCAGATAATCAGGTAAAAGCATCTGAGTCCTCCTGGAGTACAGCAGGAACCTCAGGTTGTTTGGCTCAGCTTTTTCCCCTTTGCTTTGGTTTTGATTCATGAAATCCAAACACGCAGAATTAGGTTTTAGTAATTAGAATTTTAAGAATATGTGTAATTTTTTCCTTTGAGACATTTTATTTCAGTTTAAGAGGACACAAAATCAACAAAACAGTCAATTGGTCTTTCTTCATACTAATAACAACCAACCTGGAAAATAAATCAAGGAAAGACTCCCATTAACAATTCTAAGAAGAATAAAACTCTTGGCAATAAATTCAGTTCTAGAGATGAAAGATCTCTACACTAAAGACTATAAAATGCTAATAAAAGAAACTGAAGAAGACACAAATATATGGGAAATAGCCCATATTCACAGATTGAGGGAATGAATAATGCTGTGATATACATAATACCCAAAGTAATATATAGCTGCAGCATACGCTCTGTCAAGATTCCACCCCACATCCATCATGGGAACGGGAGTGGCAAAAAAGGAAGAATCTTAAGTGTGTATGGAACCACAAAAGATCCTAAATATCTGAAGCAGTCTTTAGAAGGAAATCGGGAGCACCACACTTCCTGGTCTCAAATTGCCTGGCAGTTTACAGTGATTGAAACCGTGTGGTGTAGGACTAGCTTGTGCTTTAGTGTATTAACGCATGCACAGAGACTGACAAAAAAGAACAGGACATCTATATGTAAGTCTCTGTGAGCATGGGCCAGCCGGTGTTGACAAGGACACTAAGAAAGCACCTCTTCTATGTGACAAGCACCTCTTTAATAAGCGGAGCTTGGAAAATTGGTCCTACAGACGAAGCTACATGAATTAGGAACTTTCATTTTCACCACATAAAATTCAACTCGAAACGAATTAATGTCCCAAATGAAGACCTGGACCTCTAAAGAAAGCAGGGTCAAAGATTCCTCTGTAGTGACGATCTTGGCAACGAATTCCTCAGTCAACTGAAGCAAACCCAAATATCTGGAATAAGCGTAAACTGAAGAGTTTTGCTCAGAAAAGGAATTAACAGAATGAAAAGTTGGCCCAGGAATTGGAAGAAAATAATCCACAAACTGAGTGTTAGTTAGATGGTTACTATCCAAAATATGTAAGTGGCTTCCCCAACTCAGTAGCAAACGGAATAAAAACACCCCAACTGAACATAGGGGCATGACTTGAATTGTTGTATCTTCAAAGAAGATGTAAGAATGGCCAGCGAGGCCTGGGAAGACAGTTCAATTGGTGAAATGCTTGTTATAAGAGTATGGCCAGTTTGATCTACAACAAACAACAAACAAACAAACAACAACAACGGTCCAGGAGCATGTCCCTGTAATCCAGCACTGGGGAGGCAAGCAGAGAAAAGAGCATCCTTGAGGCTTCCTGGGCAGCCAGTGAAAATGATTCAGCAAGCTCCAGGTTCAGTGGGAAACCCCGTCTCTTTCTTATAACCAAAAAGAAGAGATGGGGAGTGCCTCCACACAAGTGCACACAGTGCACATGCATCCTCATGAGATGACCCCATCCCAAAACTGCCAGTGAGTGTGTGAAAGGATGCTCAAGTAGCCAGTAGGAAGATAAGGATCAAAGTCACAACGAGGAAGGGGAGAGAGGCGGTGTTGTCTCATGCTAGAATGAGTGTCATCCAAAAGAAGGACGAGAGACAGTAACTGATAGCAGGGACAGCAGAGAGGAGGTTCCTCAGATGTCTAAAAATAAAACTACCATATCAGCCAGAATCGTCTTCTGGTTTTATACTCAGGGGGGGTGGATGTGGAGGGATATGACAGCTACAACTTACAGAGGTGTCTGTACCCCAGTGTTCATGCAGCGTTAGTCACAATAGGAAAGATAGAAGACAGCTCATGCCCACCACCTGATGAATAATGAAATCATATCATTCCATGAATATAAGTATATAATGGATTAGTATTCAGTCTTGAAGAATGAAGATTTTGTTTCTGAATATACAAACCCAGAGCATATTAAGTGTAAAAAGGAAACAGACAGGGAACAAGAATACTGCATGATCTTGCTTGAATATCAAATAGAAACTATTAAGAAAAGACATAGGAACAGTGAAAATGGTGGAGGAGAGGGAAAGAGATTTAGGTCAAAGGGTATAATATTGCAATTTTATAGGATGAAAAATTAAAGTCAGCTTATGAGCACATTTCTAATGATTTTAATGTATTATACAAAAAATTGTCTCGTTATCAAATGAAATAAATCTTCGAACTTCTTTCTAAGCAGTTATATGTTTTCTGACACCTGAAACTTAACTAAAAAGTGTTCATTGCTTTCAGCTTGCCGAGTACAGTCTTTCTGTAACACCAACTTTAACTCCTAAAACTCTACACTAAAACAAAACAGCACTACCCCAGTCACCCACATGCTCAATTTTCTTTGAATTTCCTGGTTTGAAATTAGTATTTATGCTACTGTAGGTAATGCATGTGCTTTTCTACATCTTCTGGACAATCTGTCTGATTGTGATTTTGTGTGTGTGTGTGTGTGTGTGTTTTCTTGGGTAGATATAAGATTTCTTTATAATAGCTATAAATCTGGAATGCTAGTTCAGAGAAAAAAGGCACTGTTCACCAGGGCTGACAACCTGAGTTCTGTCTCCAGGACCTACATGGTGGGAGAAGAGAATGAACTGGTCAAGGCAAATTATTCTTTGACCTCCATACACAGGCAATGACATGTGCTCCTTCCCCTAAGTGAGCAAGTAAGTAAGTAAATGAAAATTTTTATTAGGTACTTACATGTCTCAAAAATATTATCTAGATACGACTGTCATTGTTACTCAGCAAAGAAAGTTGTATCCTTTAATACCTTTGTCGTTTTTCATGGCTTTTGCTTGGGTGCCTCTTTTAGGAACTCTCAGAACTCTCGGTTGTTCTGAGAATTGTTCCAGGATCCTGAAATCTCTCTGTCTCCTTGCGAGCAGCTAGTGCAATTTTACCTATATTGGCTCTCCATTTTCTGTTCTCTGTGTATTTTGTATTCTCTCTTAACACTTCCCTTCCCATGTGTTTGCTTGTTTGTGTGTTTGTTGTGGGTATTCTTGGGAAGACTCTTCCACGTCATCCAATCAATGCTCAGCAGCAGCACACCTGCTCTTACTGACACATCCACGTGGAAATGAACGTCATCAACTAAAAAAACCCGTCTCCATCTCTTGATCTATTCCTTGACCAGAGGAACTCCCTCGCTGGCTCTGTTGCCTTGCGTGTTCATGTGGTTCTCTTGCCTTTGGAGTTTGTGTCTTCAGAGTGTTAAGTTCCCTGGAAGTTTCTCTAGAGTTCATAGAGCATCTGTTTCAGTGGATGCTCCTTACTTGGGTTTTAAGGCTCTGCTCTTGTATTCTCATTCTTTCTTGGACCATCCTCATCCCTCTTCCTACCTTTGAAGAGAGACTCACTAGTTTGGAATGGATTTTGTGAGTGAGTGACCTCCAATCCTTGCTTGATGTAGTGGGCCCATGATTGGAGGGCCAACAGTGTTCATCTGTTGGCTACTTCACAGAGAGGAGTATGCTCTACTGAGCTTCCTCCACCCAGCATCCCACCTCTCTGGACCTCTGACCTAACCTGTCACAGGTCAAAGTCAGTTAATAAGATGCACAGTCATTACTACTGTGTACACTCCAGTCAGTTGACTGTTCTTCAGTTCTGAAATGAACTGTGTCTTCCTGGGCTAGCTAGTCCACCTGCTCCATTGTCTCTCTCATTTTTAAGGTTTTTTTTTTTTCTTGGAATAAGAAGATACTGGGTGTTAATCTATGGCTATAACAATGTTATGAGGAATAAGTTAAAATACTATGTCCGTTATGAAAATAATGGAAATAGGTTCTCTTCTAGGGTTTATGACCTGTCTAGTTAGAGGTTCTTTATTGGATAATAGTACCAAGTATGGGTTTTGTAGTAGAGTTGTTGGTTATACCTGTAGAAGGAGCTAAGGTGGGAGGAGTTAGGAGAGGAAGAGGAAAAGGAAGAGGAGGAATTAGGAGAGGAAGAGAAAAAAGGAAGAGGAGGAGCAAGAGAGAGCAGAGATGTAGGAGGATGGAGAACCACACAGGTATGGAGAGCACTCATGGGGAACAACTTATAAACTTATAATTAGGTTAGCTAATTGGGATACAACTCTCTTTGTACGGGCATCTTGTTATTAATCATTATCAAACATATAAAGCCTTTGATTAATCTAAAGAATTAGAGTCTCATTCTCTTACTGGGCCCCCATGGATGGCAGAATGATCTGGGCAATGCCCTGCCTTATGGAGACAGTGTGGAAGATTGGCAGAGCCATCTCTCACGCTGGCATCTAGTGGGTGGCAGGGCTGGTGTTTCTGGGGGCTGGTTCTAACTGCAGTGTGCACTTGAACTCAGGCCGAGAAACATGGTAGCTGGGCAGGCAGAGCTGCTGCAGCTTAGATTGTCGGCCTGAGCCAGAGAACTTTTTAAATAATTACTACAACATATACCCATGATGCTTGCGACACCACTATACTAGTGGGTTGGTGGATGACCAGAAGAAAACAATGTCTTTTGGACACAACAAAGCAGCTGCACATATGGAATCACAGGAGTGATGACGACATGCTGGAGACCTGTGTAAGCCCAAGCCAGACAAAATCCTAGGATGGAGAAGGAGGGTGAGCACAAAGTTTTACCTGTAGCTGAAGAGTTATTGACCATTTAACAGCTGCCAAGAAAAGGGAAATCCATTCTCTGGGAGCGTGTAGCCCTTGATTAGTCAGCCATGCTCCAGTTGAAGGTTCCATCTATGAGATTCTATGGGTAGAACAAATTGGACTTAATGGGTTAAAAAAAATTGACTGATGGATTAAACAAAATAAATAAATCAATTAATTAAATAAATGACACAAAGTTGGGTTGGTAGGGAAGGAGAGAGTAGGTCTGGAAAGAAAGAGGGGCATGGTATACATGATCAAAACACATTATATGACATTCTCAAAGAACACACACACACACACCCTTAAAGCAACTTGCTTTTAAGGAAGAGAATTTGGCATATGGCATATGCGTGCTTGATCGTTTCTTTCTCAATCCTACTTATCTACCTTGAAAGTGTTGTCAGTTCCTTTCATATCCTGGCAATGAGGTTGCCTGTCAGTGTTTGCTACCTTGTTATGTAAATCTTCATATGCATCTGCATCTGCTGGGAAATTGTCCCCAAGACAGAAGAAGCAGCTCATTGAAAGGCCCTGTCCAGAGGCACTGTGGGTAGCAAGTGTGAGGGTGCACTTTGGTCCTTTTCCTCTATGCCTAGGAAAGGTGGCTGATGGTAGAAATCCTACAGAAAGAGACTAGATTACAGACATCACAGGACCTCCCCAGAACCCTACAAGAAACTGGCAAAGAATTGCTGCTGAGCGAATGCAGAAAGAACAAAGGAGACAGAAGAGTTTTTCATTAACTATCATCCCCTCAAATGAATCTTAGAGAGTCCACATGTCTCTTAGAAAAGAATTAATGAAGAATGTGTCTTGCAGCTTAAGAACCTAATTAAAGGTAGCCCAGGTCACAAAGTATGTAAAGCATTGCTTTATGAGGAGAGTGTATTTCAAAAGGAAAAGACAGGATGAAGAGGTAACACTGTCTTCTCACATACAAGTGCACAGGTGGTCTCTCTCCAGGTTGTTATCTTTGCCCTTCTCCAAGCTAACAGGTAGAATGAAGGCACAGGTTGAGTATATAATAAAAAATGTATAAATTGGGAGCAGATCGAGAACTTTCTAACTAGGTAACTTTGAGATGAAAATGTTGCAATTGCTTTCACCAGAAACACTTTACAACCATGAGACCTCAACTGTTTAGTTGTAGGCAGTGAACCGTTGGCTTCCTCCAAGCCTCTTAGCCAAGGGCCTCGGAGTCTCAGGGAAAGGGTTCAGTCCCTTCTTAGTTGCCCGAGAGCCCTCAGCTGCTGGCCTTGGTAGTGCACATCTGTCACTCTGAAGGAGTGATTTAGTGATAACAAATAGCTCAGTGATTAATCAAGAGAACAACTGAGCATTTGACATCAGAGAAGGAAAACATAGCCAAGAAAGGTGTGGTGGAGGGGTAAGACATGTCCCCAGGCTTGTCTCTCATCAGCCATGCTGTTTAGGGTATTTGGGGTACAATTCATTGCATGAGAAAGATCAATACACGATACAGGAAAACAAAACAACAGAAACCTGAAAACTAAAAACCAAAGCAACAACAACAAACCCCCAAAAAACAAAAACCCAACTCACTCCCAACCCACCCACCCCCAAAACTCCAACAACAGGGATTAATGTGTTCAGGAAAAGTTCATTTCTTCAGTTATAAGGGAAATTAGCAGGCAGCCCCAGACTGAGATTCTTCTCACTGAAATCATCACAAGTCCTAGAGGTCACAGAGGCTATTGCCATAGTCCTTGAGTGGATATTGCCACTCCTGGCAATCCAGTCATCAATTACCTGTCCCTGCCCTCCTTCTTCCATGTAGGATATAGACCTTTTCCTTCTAATAGGAAGACATTTCCAGTGCAGGCACCACATGAAACAAATCAGAAGAGATGAGATTGGGAGCCTGGGGCTACCAATGGTGCATCACCTCCAAGCTGTCCCTAGAGGAAGCTCTGGAGCAATTTGAAACAGTTAGACCAAGCTTTACTAGGTAAAGGGAGGCAAGGCTATCAGACTAGAGGGTCTGGTTCCCCCAGTTCCCTGCTGGTTTAGGCTCAGCAGAGGTGAGACTAGGAGACTGGTGTTCTCAGAGAGCTCAGCTGGTGCTTCTGCAACAAGATGAAAGACCCAGCAGGGTTCTTTCTAGATGCCTATGCTCCAAGGAACCTCCAAGGTGTGACATTTCACAGGTGGGTAACATTCAGTTCTATCTGCAGCCAGATTAGGGAGAGGGACAGAGTACACAGGGAGATGTGGCTGGAGGAGGTGGACCAGAGGGACAGCACAAAAGGTTCCTCCACGGGTTTGGGTAGAAAGAGAAGGCGGGAAATTCAACTCACTTCATTTTGGCTTTATAAATAAACACCATACATGATGCTCAACAAACCAACACTGTTCCCGTCCTGCCCATCCCACAGCAGCTTCCATCTTCTGTTGTCCTCAAGTCCTCTGACTGCCCCACACACCATCGCCTACTTCTTTATCATCATCCCTCTACTATGTGATAAGTTTCCTGTCCGTCGTGTGCCTGGTGCATCATAAGTACCCAGTAAACATTTCCTGAATAGGTGGGTGAATGTGGGACTTGCTGAGGTGGGGTATGGAGGCACTGAGGAGTCAAGTGTTGCAGACCAAGAGAAGGCCTAGCAAAAACTAGGCTGGGAATCCAGTTCTGGGAATCCTGTACTGGAATCTGGAGGCCGAGCCAGAGTGGTCTGTCTTTCCTCGGAGACAGTGAGGAGCCGCTGGGTTGAAATGCTATGAAGAGATAAGACCAAGATTAGCTCAGGGAAGATTAAGTTGGCGGCAACACTCAGCAGGGTTACAGAGGACAGAAACTGGGTGGCCAGTCAGAGATTCTTCAGTTGTCCAGAGGAAGGCGGGGTGACACAGTGCTGTGACAGATGGATGGGCTTAGGCAAAGGCATAAAGAAGATGACTGGGAGACGGGGTTTTGCTGGGTGTGCTTGGTGGGGTGGAGGGAAGGAAAGAGCCTGCAAACCACTCATGCATGCACCCACCATCCATCTGCGATCACCTACCCGCCCCACCCATCCAGTCATCTGCCTGTCATCTGTCCGTCCATCCGCCCATCCATCCATCCATCCATCCATCCATCCATCCATCTATCCATCCATCCATCCATCCTCCTGTTTTCCATCCATCATCTATCCATAATCCATCCATAGGGATGGCTGCAGGTGGTAGAGCAGAGGAAGTTGCTAAGTAGTTGGTCATGAGAGCAGAGATGGGGAGAGGCTTCAAGGTAAGAGCTTCGGGGACCCCTCTCTTAGGAGCTGGGGGGATGAAGGAGGAAGAGGTAGTAAGACAGGTAGGCAGTGAGATCGGACTGTGAGGAGTGCTCCCAAAGCTGCTGAAGACCCAGTAGTCGCCCATGTTGAAGCTGGGCATCCCTCACTTAAGAGACGTCAAGATACAGTTAGTGCTGTGGAGGCACAGAGAGCAGCTGGGGTGGCATCAGGGGAGATCAAGTGGCAGCTGGGTTCTGAGGCTGGGTGAGTAGATGGTGGGGAAAATAGCCCGTGTCAAAGTCTGGGAAACAAAGACCTGTCAGAATCAGCGGGTGTGAATGTGGCTGGGGTCATGAAGGGAGAGGCAGTGTCTGAAAGATGGAGTAAGTACACAGGGTGGGGAAGCAACGTAACTAAGTCCCCAAAGGAGAGCTGCCAGGTGCTAATCTCTTAAACATTTCTGGAAAAGGTTTGGGAAAGAGGGCTGAAGCCCCTCCCACGTGAGTCTCCCAGGAGCATTCCGGAAGTCTGATGATGAGGGAGGAGGTGAGGACCTTGCACAGCTTCAGACAGGCCTCAAGGCCAGTGCTTGATCTGAAGCAGCCTTACTCGTTCAACAGACAGAAAACTGGAGAATTTTCATCAGAGCTGATCATGGGAAACAGCTCCTATTTCTGGAGCCCGGTTTTCCTGTGGTTGTAGAATTCAGTCCTTCCCACCTACCTCCAGGCATGGTTTAAAACAATGTCTTCCCGTGTCTCTGTACTGTTATGGCCAAGTTGTCAGACTTTCTGCTGTTTCTTCATAGCTAGCCCTGTCACTTCAGGTCTTCCCATCATGATTGTCTTCTGAGGGCAGGTCCTACAGTGGATGCTCAGATACCCATCCGGGAAGAGACTTTTGGAGATACGCAGCTGAGGATATGATAGGAAGCCCACCAGGTGTCCAAACTAACGCTAAGCAGCAGCCGGCCACAAAGGCTTGAAACCACATTTACTCCACAGATGCATGCCAAGAAATGAGACACTGTTAAGGTCCCAGGGATTCTGAGTGAACCATATCAGACAAGAAAATTGATTAGTAAAATGCTACAGAAAGGCGGCATACTTCATAGGAATAGTTAGGAGTAGCTGTGGGGTGTCTGTAAGCATAAGGGACCTCAATTGACTTCTTGGCTGTGCCTCCCTTCTTTCCAGCCCGGGGAAGCTAGCGTGCGTGGCTGCAGTTCTTCGAATCACCACGAGAGGGAGCGCGATCCCCTCCTAGCGCCTTCCCAACCCTCCCACACAGCCTTGCAAGCAAAAGTTTTTCTTAAACTAACAATGCCAGTGTAAGGAGGTGCTCGCGCCTGATTGGATGAGGGAATTTTGCAGGTTTGATTCCTTGATTGGACAGGAGGTGTTAGGGGTGGAGAGAGAGCTGATGGTGGGGGATCCCGCTCCCTCCCCCCGTCAGTCTGGCCCGCCTCTGTCCTCCCGTAGGCTCCGCTGTAGCTCGCAATGTGACACCAGGACGCACCACGCTCTCGCGCGCTCTCCCAGGCTCGCTCCCCCTCAACCCCTCTCCAACACCACACACAGCACCCACTCTCCCCATAAACACACCACACACACAGCACACCCACATCCACGCGCGCCCGCACCGCCCCACGCGCGCACACTCCGCCCACGCCCACGCCGCGCATCCAGGAGATCCGGTCCCCGGCCGAGCGCGAAGAGGACCGGGAGAAGCCACCCGCTCGGCGGAGCGCAGCGGCGCCCTGGGACGCGGCGCGTCTCCGCTGGGGCTCGGCTCTGGGGCCGCTGGCCGGCGATAGGCCCTGGATTGCCTGCTGCTGTTCCTCCTGGCATCTGCAGTGGCCGCGATGGAAGGTAACGTACCCTTCCGGGGCACTTGGTGGCTGCCGGCTGCCAGTTCCTGGTGCCGCGCGCTTCGCAGAGAGCTCCGTAGTCCAGGGCACATCCTGGTGCCGGAGAGCAAGGATGTCCGACCTGGGCAAGATGGGGCACTGGCTGGGGTGGTACCCACAGGCATGCCCTATGCCGACCTGGGCACCCAAGCAGGTTCGCACGCGAATCTCCTGGCTCCTGCGCTCCGGTGCTCCCAGACAAACACGATCCGGACAACCTCCGGCTTAGAGAGCCTGGATCCGCCCTGCATTTGCGGTGCAGGCTCCTTAGCTCTGGGCGAAGCTGGTCTGGAAGCGAGACCTCGGGCCACTGGCTCTAGAGTCGGCACCTTCGGGTATTTCTATCCGGGCCTGGATGCGCTGACTGGCAGCGGGTAGCTTGGCTGTCCCTTCCAGTCTGAGGTTTCTGACTCTGGGTTGGCAGGCAAGAGCTGCTTGTGGGATCACAGAAGCTTCTATGGATCCCAGCAAGTGGCTGTTCAAGCTTGAGGGGCCAATCCATTGACCGCACCCTGGGGGAAACACCCTAGAAGCTGCCGGGTTGCAATCTTCCAGGGACAGCAAGAGCGAGGCAACGCCTTTCTCGCCTTCTGACAGGGTGGGCTTGGGGAGTGCTGGCTGTGCTTAAACTAGTCCGGTAGTTAAAAGAGACTGCGTGGTTGCGAGCCCTCAAGCCAAGACACCGTCCCTGTTGGCTCAGCGTGCTTGCCTCCCACTGTGGCCAGCCGAGCCCGCTCAGCGGACCCCTAGCCAGCGCACCCGGACCGGGCGCTCAGGGCTCCCGCGAATCCCGTGGGAAATCCCTGCTCGCCTCCCCGCCTCTCCGCCCCCTTCCCCGCCCCAACCTTCCCTGCGGAGCCTCGGCGGCCGCCACCTCCAGAGACGCATCTCAGTAGAGCAGTTAAGAGTTTTATCTTGAACGGAGCAACTCTGGGGTAAGGCGCCGCCGCCACGCCACCCCTGCTGGAAGAAGCCCCACTTCCCGGCTTCTCTGGATGTCTCTGGCCAGGTGGACTCCACCCGGACTGACACTCCTCGTGGGAGGGTCGCAGCTCTCTGTTTCCCCTGCTGCGTTCCCATCTGAGAGCTGGCTCGACTGGATCGCAGGTTCCAGGTGAAACTGACGCGCTCAGTGAAACTCCAGACCAACACTGGTCCAGCATCTCTAACCCTTCCAGAAAGCACTGCCCATTTCCAAGAGGAAGTGGCATACCCCCATACTCCACCCGGTCATAGCAGGGAAGATGTCTTAGCCATGGCAAAGACTACCGCTGCCCAGTCAGTCTCTGTGGAGATGGGGAAGCGAGGAAGCAGCAGTTACTGCACAGAAAGCTCTCGCTTATTTCCTGAAGGTGGCTTTTTGTTTGCTCTTGACCTCCTGCTGCTCTGCCAAGGCTGCTGGTCTTCTTGGGTGTGTGTGTGTGTGTGTGTGTGTGTGTGTGTGTGTGTGTGTAGAGAGAGAGAGAGAGAGAGAGAGAGAAGAGAGAGAGAGAGACTTTTGGAATGTGCAGGGTTTAGACGGGCATGGAGTGTGGTCAGCACCCCAGCTTAAGCTTGAGGTTGATTCATCGGGAGACACGTGCAGAAGCAGTTGAAATAGAAAAGGATAGAAACCAACCCGCAACAAAGCCGGGTGAAGACAGTTGCAAGGTGGGGTGGCCTACAGGACTGTGAGCTGGCGTGGCTTCAGGTCTTCAGCCTGGGGCTGCGCTGGTCCGATCTACTGCTCTTGGCCCCTCTGAAGGGTCAAGGATTTGGTCTCAGAGAGCCAGACGTCTCTGATGTACACTTAGGAAGTGCGCCTTGGCTTCAGAGTCTCAATAGATGAAGGAGGGAATGTATATATTGGTGAAATAGTTTGCAGAGCAATTCGTGGGAACAAATCCGGCACCAGGAACACATTCTTCCTGAAACACTTGCTTTTTCCCCCCCCATGACTAGCCCCTTGCCTTCCTCGTGGAGCTGTTCATGGGAGCCATTGTGTACGCTCAGTCTGGTGTACAAGGCCATGTCACCTAGGCCTGCTGGCAGGGTCTACTTCAGAGCTGTGGCCCTTCTGGGGGGTGGAGGAAGCTTTACCCCTTGCTTGGCAGGAAAGCCTTATTCTGGAGATTGAAAAATCTCTGAAAGGGTTAAAAGAAATACCACATTCAGCAGAATATTAACGCAGCGTCTTGTCCCTGCTCAGCGCGCAGGGGCAGAACGCACCATCCACTCCCTCCTTGAATGACAACAGGCAGGTTCATTTCTCCTCTCCACACGCAGAGCTGCCTTCCCGCCTGCCTGCCTGGCTGGGTTGGGGCCAGCCTCATTTGGTTTGTGATGAGCACAGAATAATTCTCAGAGGAGTGGATCAATGAGCCGCCTACACAGACAGCAGGGCCCTCCCCAAACTCAGCTCTGGGGGAGGCAGTGTTCTCCTCCGTGGTTTCAGCCACTCCACTCCTGTGTCTTGTCTTCTTCCCAGGATCTCTGGGGCGGATTTCAGGCAGGTCTTCAGTTTAAGCTGGGCAGGTCCAAAAGAGCAGTGTCTGTCACTCTTGGTCCTGATGGAGAGATGTGGGTGAAAGAAGACAGGTCCTTGTGTGACCTGTGCCTGGGTGGAGGGAAGAAGGTAAAAAATAGAGAAGAGAGAGAGGGAGGGGGGAGAGGGAGGGAGGGAAGAGGAAATAGTGGGTGTGTTCCTGGCTCTACACTACCTGGTCTAACTGAGGGCAGGGGCTGGATGGGGGTAGAGGGGCTCTAATTCACATGCCATCAAACAGGAAGCTGGTTGGTATGGGAAAACCAGACTGAAAGAGAACACCTCTTCCGTCCCTCCTGTTTCTCCCTTTCCAGCCAGTCTGCTCTGTGAGGTGTCAGGAGAATATAAGTAAGCAGGGGAAAGGCTTGCTGGGCTTCCTGGTTTGGCTTTCAGAGGGGATCCAGACAGATAGTGAAGGTGTCCTCTGGGCTGTGGGACACGAGATCTCCCCATAGACACCTACTTCTCCAAACCTTTGTGTTTTCATTTCAATCAGGATCATGAAGCCAGACCATGACCTCTGGCTTTTTTTTTTTTTTTTTTTTTTTTTTTTTATCTCTAACTCTGTCACTTGGAGACTATATCCAGACCAACCATAGTGGTGGAAGATAGTACCTTCACTATCTAGTGGGTTTAGGGCCCACCCATTCCAGCCTTAGGTGCTGGAACCAGTGGTACAAATTCTGAGTACATACTTTGTACCGTGCTAAAGAGAGACAGGGCCATGATTAAAGAGACACTTGTATAATTTTTAAGTTGAGGAAAAAAAACCCATCTATAGCTAGTCTGAAAGAGTTCTGTAGAACATGAAGACTCAAGAAAACACGCTATTCTAGCATGGGAAAGAGGGAGAGACTATTTTGAAAAAATAGACAAAGAGGGGACAGTCATTGTGGCCAGGGGTTCTAAGATGTCTGGAAACTTGTGTGTGGGGGCACCTTGCTGTGAGCTCTTAGCTCCAAGTTCAGCAAGTGCACTTTCTGTAGGTTTGCTAGAAGATTCCAGGCAGGTGCCCCCTGGGAAAAGACTGTAAGGAGAATAGGCCCGCATTAGACTGCAGCCCAGAATTTGGAGAGGTTTTGCTTCAGTCTGCGCTGACCGAGTTGGAATGACTTGGGCATCCACAGTTTTAGCAAAGTACTTAATGATTGAGAGACCGGCTGCCTAGAGCCCATAGATTTTGAAACTGCTGGTGAGAAGTATTCTGACGCATACACACACACACAACACACACACAAACACACGCACACACATGCGCATGTGCACACACACATACCCATGCACACACACGTGCACATGCATACACACATGCATATGCACACACATGACATGTGCACAGGCCGCACACGTGTACCACACAACACCACACACATGCACACACACTCACTCACACACACAGCCCTCGTCAGTCTTTACAGCATTTTTATTATCAAGTCCTGCCTCATTTTTCAGACGAGAAGCCGAGACACACCAGTTATACTTAATATTTAATAAAGATACCTGCCTAGAAAGTGGTTGAGCCAGGATTTGAACTCAGGCAGTCAGGATGTAGAGTCTGTGCTCTTACCCACACTTCCTCATTCCACTTCTTGCATAGCTTTATGTGGAGTGGAGCCAGTTTGGCCTCCATTAACGGGTGGAAAGAGCTTGGTGCCAGCTCAGCTAGTGGCTGTTGGGGTCTTCACTGACCAGCCAGGCTTCCAGGTTTCCATGGTCTTGGAGAAGAGAAATGACTTCAGATTGACAATAAAAAGTCCTCCCCACAAAACTCCCCAGGTTTCTCCCTCCTGCCTCTCCCCAGGACACACGGAGACCAATGTCTCTAAGGAGACAGCCCAGGCCCTTACCTTCCACCTCAGGCTGGAGCATACCTTTCACCTGGATTCCAGGAGTCTGCTCCTTGGAGAAGATCCCTCTATTTCTCCCTCTTCTGCACTAGCCACTTAAGGAACCCGAATATTTCTATTAAATTTCCCTGTCTCGGAAGATGGTGGAGAAACAGCACATTGGATGTCTGCCCTTCTGAGGAAATTACTATAATAATAAAGTAATGCCTTGGGAGAGATTTCATATTTAAAAGAAAAATTTTGCATGCGAAATGCCTCAGCTCTGTCTGCAGATTCCATTTCGGCTGCTGCTATAGGTGGAGCCCCTGGGTTGGAGTGTTGAACCACACTCCGCACTGAAAGAGGATACTGCCTAAAAGGCTGGCTCAGGACATCTGCACCATAAAAAAAAAAAAAATCCCTGATGTTTTAGGACCATCATGTTGGCTTGTTGGCCACATCTCTGAAGGTTAAACTGTAAAGGATGAATATTCCCAGGAGACCTGGAGGACAGTGGATAGATGGATTCTTTGTGTATGGGAATCTACTTTTCATTGGAACCAATGCCAGTCAGGTGCACATTCACACTCCCCCTTCCCGTGACTCAGTTTCCTCAATGTTGAATCAGACTTGGAGAGAGGACTGTGCAGAGAGAACAGCAGAAACTTGGAGCTGGGCCTATTCTAAACTTAGAGTGGTGGACAGATGACTCCTGGGGGATTGAGACTAGTGCATGGATCCTCACAGTGGATCCTCACAGGTACTTACAGATTCTTTCCAGGTCCTCTCAGGCATTCGATGCCCAGTCATCCTAGACTAATGAGGAAGAAGGCTTGGTGAGCACTAAGAAGGGCCTTGGCCTCTTAGGGGGCAGACTATGCTGTAGGAATGCCCACTGGCTAGCAGCAAGTTTAAGCACATGTAGGCAGTGCAGGCAATGCGATGTCATAGTCCCCACTGGCACCATGTAGAATTGTGCGTCAGGTGCCTCTCAGTGACATTAGATGTGTTTGTCTCTGATTTATTTAATGAGTTCCATCTCCACCCCAGCCTAGCAAATGGGTCCTGTGTTACTTTCTGTGACATGATGACAAAAAACAGTGGGCACAGACAACTCAGAGCAAGGGACATTTATTTTTCTCTTGGGTGGGGAGGACTCAGTCACCTTTAGGGGAAGGCTTGTGGAGCAGTCCATATTGTGATGGAGGAAGAGAAAGCAGAGAGAGGGAGAACTCTGGCCCTGGGCTAGCCTCCTCCTCTCCCCTCCCTTCTCCTCTCCTCAGGTTAGTGCCCTCAGCCCATAGTGCTACCTATATTCAGAGTGGATGCTCCCCTCAGTTAATATTCTCTGGAGAAACAGACACATTCCACTGTCTCACGAATCCTGTAGCAGAGGTAATCAAGCTGCCCTTCTGTTCACCCACAGGTACGCCTCCTTCCGCCAGCCATAGTGTTGAGTTCTCAGGGCGTCCTCCTCACTTGCCTGCCCTCTTACTTCTAGCAAGTGTGGATGCAGTGTTAACTCCAGAAAGATGCCCCAAGCTGAAGATCAGGGGACGACCTTCACCACACTCTAATAACCCTGCTAGCAACTAGTGCAATCGGATGACACACCTGCTAAAGGATCAGGCCCCGCCTCTCTCTGTCACCAGTCCAGATGTTTCCCCAGGTCAGGTGAAATCTCTGCAGCTGCAGATGACACCATTAACAGCTGCTTAAGGAGGCCGCACAGAGAAGGCTCCCCCAGCGTTCTCCGTGGCAGAACTGGGCCAACGTGAAAACATCCAGAGACTTCTTGAGAATTATCAGGACTCATTTCTGCCCACAGCCCGCACCTGAGGCCCCGAGTCTCTCATCTCTCCCCTCCTGCTTTCTGGCAGCAAGTGACAAAATGACTGATTTGAATTTAACCTCCTTGCTCTGCTTCTCCACCTCCCAGTGGAGGTGATAATGAGCAGAGAAGTGGGCAGAGGTGGGTGGTCAGGAGGGGAGTGGGCAAGCAATGGGGAGGGGCCCTAACACTAGCCTGAAGGCTCTCTGCACTGGAAAGTCAGACACACCACCACGGTCTGCCTAAGGGACTGAAGAAGCTCCAGGGAGCATGCAGCAGGTGTGTCATCTCTGCCATCCCGACACGTGAGAAGCAGAACCGGAGACAAGATTTAGGCAGGGCTAGGCTGTCTAGGAACCACCCTAGTACTGCTAGCATCAGAACTGGACTGTGCTTCCACCAACTCGTGGAACATTCACCCCATGCATGGATGCACATGCCTTCAGTGGCTTGCTGGGCATCCATTCTGGGATACAGGTGAGGGAGCTGAGGCCAGCAAGGGTCTTAACTGCCCCACAGCTAAGATCCAGAGTGGTTTGCCAGACTCTCAGCCCAGCACCTTCGCTACTAACTAATCACTGCTTATGTGTGGATTAAAATTGGGAGCTTTTACTTCTAGACCATGAACCTTTTACCCCGTGTCCCACCTGATGTCATTCAAGGTCCCAGGTAGCCATTCTTTCTGTGTCTGATCTTGGGTCTCTTCTCATTGTGTAGAGCTGTCTCAGCTGTTCTGCAAACTGAAGAGCGACCTCTGGGTGTGTGGTCTTCCATTGGCACACTCCTAAGAGTCTCCCCTTGCTTCTGGGGTCACAGATTGCTTTCTTTTTCCGCCTGTCCTCTGGGTTTTGTACTCGCTGGGTTCAGGAGCTCCAATGCTTGCAGAGTAGAATCTGTGCCTATCCTTGCTGCTGAGGAAGTAGTCAGTAGGGGTGTGCGTGCGTGCGTGAGTCCGTGTGTGTGTGCGTGTGTGTGTGTGGTGTGTGTGTGTGTGTGTGTGTGTAGGGTGGCGTGGAGAGATCAGGGTACCGTACAGGTCTGGGTCTCTGTCCATGGTCTTACCTGCTAGAAACAGGGCTGGAGACAGATGGGTGTCCTGTCTCTTCCCTGAGGCCCTGCCCTTCCTGTCTCAGCCTGGGCCCTGCTGTTTTCTGATTGACCAACTGTTCCCTTACCTCTAGCCAGTTGCAGACTAGCCACCTTTGGAGGAAGACACTAGGTTGAACCTCAGCACTGGCTATAGGAAGTCTCTCAGCTTCTCAGTCTCTGGGCAGTGGCTTGCCCTCTGAGGGCCATGACTGTGGTGGATAGGACCCAGCAGGAAGTTGGGCAGTGGTAGCAGAGAGTTGGCCTTATCTGTGAGCCACAGCTGGGTACTGTGGTTGACTGTCTTCTGCTTTCCCTTGTGCTATGTTTCCAGCACAGCAGCACAGGAGCCTTGCTCTGTTTTTCTCATTGACTACAGGGGTGTCTGGAGCTGGGAGGTGAGCTGGAGGAGAGGGAAGGAGTCCCATGTGTTCTCACAGCCATTTTTGCCTCTGAATTCTGCTGCTGCTCCTGGATATCTGCTGTGGTCTTCACGGGTCTGGAAGCCCCTCTGGGGTGTCTCCACCCCTCTGAGGATGAGTGCACTACAGAAATAGGGGTGATCAGTAAGCCTGGAGGGAAAGAATGGGGTGTCAGTATCACCAGAAAATCCATTAAGTTTGACGGAAGTACCGAGAAGCCACTGCTAAGAACATACTTTGGGCATGAGGCCATGACTTGGTACGTGGCATCCTCATATTTATACCAGTGTGTGAGTCCTTGGTGGTTCCCTGGTACTTTCAGCACCCAAGAAAGACCCTTCCCTATCTCAACTCGTTCTTTCCTTGTGTCCCACTATCATCCAGTACTGCCCTCTCCAGCTCCACAAAGGCAAACATGGGTGCACATGTCTTGAGTATTTGCTGCTCTTCATCTCCTGAGTGTTTGTCTGACCCTGCACCTCTGGGATTTCAGGTGCATTTGTTGAGTTTCCTGCTGATCTTTGTCAGTCCCAAACTAAGTTCGAGGTTCACCCCAATGGACCCCTCTACTTGTGAGCATTCCTTGCCCCAGGGTCTGATCACAGAAAGGAAATGAATGTTTAAAGTTGAATCATGAATATTGTGTCTATCTGCTGTGGTCATAAAAGACCACAAAGAGCTAGTTCTCTCTCTTTCTCTTCCCTCTCTCTCTTATTTGAGCTGCCATATTGTTGAAGAAACTCAGATGGCAGGGAGGTCACAGGGATATCTTGTGCACACCCCCAGCTCCTGTTCCAATCCTTGATCAGCTCCCAATACAGGACACAAATGAGCCTCAGGTGGCTACCACTCCATCTTTTGAGCCACTACTACGTTCCCTGAATGGAAAGGGCAAGCCTTCTGCAAGAGCTTCGTCTGAACTGCAGGTTCAGGAAGAAAATAAATGCCACCATTACCTAAAGACACTGGATTTGGTTTGATCATGTGACAATTGAGAACTGGAATTTCTTAGAAACCCTAGAAGAAAGATGGCAGAAAGAATTAGAAAACTACACAGGAGAAGGCTGGGCTGGCAGAGGAGATGCTGTGTTTCATTCATGCAATGTTTTACAAACATCTGCTAACCTCCCACAGTATGCAGAGCTGGGCGCTCCATCTTCAGGAGTGGGCTGACTACTAGGGTATAGTTGGTCACCAGGAAGACAAACAGCATGATTTCAGGACAGATATAAAGGGAACAGATGGGATGTGACTGTGAGTGCTGAGAACAGAGTTGGGAAACTTAAGGTTGGAGGCAGGAGGCCTTCTTTCTGTTTGAAGGGCAGCCATAGCAAGCTGGCATGCTATGCATGGGGGATAAGTTTTGATTTGACTGGAATTCTGTCTGGTCCAACTGAACCAAGATGCCTTACACAGGAGGTGAAGCAGCCTTGTCTCTGAGTATCACATAAGGGCTGAGCCACTCTCAGATTGGAGAGTCCAGATTTTGTAAGTGGCATCTCTGGTGTGAAATGCAGGGCAAGCGTTTGCCCCTCAGTCCACATTCACCTAGAGTACTCTTAGAGCATCTGTGTGAGAAACACTCTACTGAGAACCAAAACCACTGAGATAAAGAACACAGCCTTTCCTTCCAGGAGCTCCCTAAATAGCAGACTGGTGGGGGAGACAGAGGCTCGGAAACTACAGGCTGCTTTTGAAAGGACATTGGAGGGATGAAGGTGGATGTGTGGATGATTCCACACCTGTCACTGGGAAATGAGGACAGGGACATGCTTCAAGCCAGAAGGGGTTGAGGAAGAAGTGTGTGTGCGTGTGAGTTTGTGTGTGTGTGTATGTGTGTGTGTAAGAGAGAAACTGTGTGTGTGTGTGTGTGGGAGGCTGTATGTGTGTGTGTGAGAGAGACTGCATGTGTGTGTGTGTGTAAGAGAGAAACTGCATGTGTGTGTGTGAGAGACTGCATGTGTGTGTGTGGTGCGCGTGTGTGTGTATGTGAGAGAGAGGCTACATGTGTGTGTGAGAGAGAGACTGTGTGTGTGTGTGTGTGTGTGTGTGTGGTGTGTGTGTGTGGAAAGAGGGAGACTGCATTGTGTGTATGTGAGAGAGAGAGGGGAGAGAGAGGGAGAGAGAGAGGCGGGAGACGGGGGTAGCCTGTACATGTGTGAGATAAAGACCACCATGTGAGTTGGGGGAAATGGTTTTTCTTGGAGGAGAGACAGGTGTTGTCTGAGGTGGGGTGGGTAGAATGAGAGGTCCAGGTGGTTCTTATCCTTTTTTCATGAAAGTGGACACCCAGAGTTTTCCACCAAAGGCTTTATTTAGGCTTTACCTACCAGCCATATGTTTTGTTTGTAGTGACAGATGCTCAACTCGGGCTGGAGAAAAAAACAAAATAGGGACACTCATTATTGCTAGATCATTTGAGATTGAAATCATAACTATTCTCAGGGACAACATGCTGTCTCTGATACTTTATTCCTATGTCTGCCTTTATTCCTCAGTTTCTGTCTGTGTAAGCCAGTGTCCTGATGTAAAACAGACAGCAGTGTTGAAGGGCTAACTTAGGAAACTTGCTACAGAAATACGCAAAGAGTTGAGGGACCCAGTGAGGATGGGGATGGAGCCAGATCACAGCAGTGCCAAGTCATTATGTGCCCCATGGTTATCAGGACCTGGCCAGAGGGGTCCATGGAGGGAGCTTCCTGAGAAGGGCCAGACACAGGTAAGAATGTAACCGTTGCCTGGACTACACAGAATAGAGTTGAGCCTGTCTTATTTCAGTTCTTCGTTTAGTCTGTCTCTTGCTAGCACCTCCTATTGGATGAACTCAACAAGGAGGCAGGGGCTCTGCTTTGAGCACAAGCATAAGGACTCTAGTTCAGATCCCCAGTGCTGTGTGAAAGACAGGTGCAGCAGCACATCTGTACCCCATGCTGGAGAGGTGATGACAGGTGAACCCATGGGTCTTGCTGGCCTGCTCATCTAGCCAATCAGTGAGTTGCAGGGTCAGTGAGAGATCCTGTCTCAAAGATTAAAGAGGAGAGCTGTTTACTAAGGCACCCAATGTTCGTTCTCTGACACACACACACCACACACACACACACACACACACACACACACACACACACACAAAACACACATGAATGTATTCGTGCCCTAAGACAGAGGACATTGGAGTCTGCTTGACTCAGGCCATGGAGGTTGGTCCTCTAAGGCCCAGAAAAGCACAGAGTGGATGTGGTGGAGCTAACAGAGAAAAAGTGCAATCATTCCTGTTGACTCCATCCTCTGCCCTCCAAGGTGGTAGTCACATGGCTTTTGGCAGTCTCAAACTGAGGGCCTCTTGAACTATCCATAGAAATATAAATTCTTAACCTCCCACCCTCCTAAGCACCCGGATTTTTGTCCCCTTGGCCTCCATAGGTCCTGAGCCTCTCAGTGAACCAGGCTTTGTCACAGGAGGATGGAATACTATCATTGGCCAGGCTTAGGTCACATGACCTAAAGCTAGTTTGGGTGGGGAAATTATCTCCGATTCACCTCAATTGTTTAACTTGAGCTGCAAAAGGGCAAGTCCCTCGCTTGTATGTCAGCATACAGTTGCTAGTAGAAGCAGAAATGAATGGAAGACTGGTAACCATACTAATTCTGTGTTCCTGGTTGACTGAATAATGGAGCAAGAACAATCACATGCACAGTAAGGGAAAGGATGTGCTGTGGAGGCCAGAAACTGGAGACATGGTGAAAGCTAAGGAAGTAGAAATTGACAGGAATGTAAAGACCCAGGAATGGCAGACTGGAGGCAGCTGGGCGGGCAGCTTCTGTCCTGGTGAGGATGCTCTCTCTATTCCTGGACTTGATCAAACTCAGGGTGAGGAGATGGAGCACATGTGGTTTTAAGGCTCAGTGACTCCCCTCGAGTCAGAAGGAAGAGTCCTTACGATGGAGCTCTTTGTCAAAGCAGTGACCTGGAGCCATGGCTTCCTTCAACTGTGACACTCTGGGTCCCTGTGTAGACACTGGTGCACCTAAACTTAACCTCACATGGAAGCTGAATGCTCAGTGGAAACCAAGAATGAAGGAAAGGCACCTATGTCGGTCAGTGAGGTGATCTTCCTCCTCTTTCCAGCCATTGCCAATCATGGTTTAGCTGCACCCAGGCTTCTGTCTCCCACCAGCAAAGTACTGAGGCATAATTTTCAACACATGTTCTCAATTTTTCTTTCCTCTAGGTTTTGAAACTTGTATAAGATGGTGGATCTTTAGTGTCCTTGGCAGAAATGACTCCCCTCCATGTGTGTGTGTGTGTGTGTGTGTGTGTGTGTGTGTGTATGTGTGTGTATGTGTGTGTGTATGTGTGTGTGTGTTATGTGTGTTTGTGAGTATCCTTGTGTTTGTGTGTGTGTCTGTGTGTATTTCTGTGTGTGTGTGTGTATATGGGGTGATGGTGGTGGTGACTATGTGCACCTATGTGAATACAGAGGCCAGTTGCAGATAGATATTGGGTGTCTTGCTGTATTACAGTCCACCTTATTTAAGCAGTATCCCCAGCAGAATCTGGATCCAGGTTCAAGCTCCAGCAGCCCTCCTCTCTGTATACACATAGCCATGCCTTTTTAAAAGTGTGGGTGCTGGGTGCTGGGGACTGGAGCTCGGGCCCTCATGCTTGAACAGAAAGTGCTTGTAGACACAGTTCAGACTACTTCTTTAACATGTTCTTAATGGAAAGAAAAATATTTAAAGTCTGCCTTGAGCTCATCAGGGGAGACTGTTTATACTTTCCAGGCTCCTTGCTCTAGGTTCTAACTTTTCTCTACTCCCAGACAAGTGGAAAAGAACAGGTTTGTTTGTTTGTTTGTTTTTAAACTCAGTAGTACAATGCTGCAGCTCCACAGTGGTTCTTCTCCCAGTCAGGAGAAAGCACCTTTCCTACTTTTCCCTTCACTCACCTGACTAGTTGAGAGCATCCCCCTCCATCCCTATTCTGGGATCTGGCAGCTAGGTACTTACCAACTTATTTGCATCTCAATGGTTTCTTAGCAACTATCAAGTCCTAGGGATCAGGTACAAAGCTGCTCTCTGATACAGCCTGCCAAGGCTTGGTTGCTCTCTTTCCTGGTACCCAAGTTCTCCAAACAGAGCCCTGATTAGACTCCAGGAGCATTTCCCAAGAGCATTTCTTGAGTTTTATCCTAAGCCTTACCTGAACATGCAAAGTCCTATACAACTTGTGCATCCAGATATGTCCAGATAATCTACTGGTTCCTGATGAAGTCTTTTCTGTGAAGTATGTCAATGAGTAGACAAGAATTGAGCCCATTATATAGATCTGTCAGCTGAGGCTCAAGAGATGTGGTGTCTTCCTGGAACATGGCTGAGAGACTCTCCTTGGGTTTTGGATGCTACTACCAAGTTCTTACTTTACACTCGCAAATATTCCACTTGCCAACTATGGAGCCCTATCAAAACAAATTCAAAATAGAATGTATGTGTTGGGGTAGTGGGAGATGGAGGTAGGGTGGGGGTACTGTGTATGATATGAGTGTCTTTGTTTGTGCAGGTGCATGCATGAAGGAGGTCAGAGAATGGTGTGGGCTCTCCTGCTCTATCATTCTCCACCTTGGGGTCTCTCATGATCCTGCAGCTAGGCTGCCTAGCCTGCCCCAACAATTCTTCTGTTTCCATACCCTACCCCTAAGCACTGGGGTTAAAGTTGCATGAACAGCTATGCTAAGATTTTTAGATCTGTGCTGGGGATTTGAACTCAGGTCCTCATACTTGCATACATACATATAGCAAGCACTTTGACCCACTAGTTCATCTCCCTATCTCCCAGTGTCAGGTTTTAGCCTAAGTTTGAGACACTCTTCATGGAAAGACCTAGGATTTCTTTGTCATCTACCAGACAGGAGTGCTGAAGACAAAAGCATCTGTTACCTGATTCTTGTGGACGTGACAGTTGCTGTTGTTTCCATTCACAGGCTTGGAGTGGGTTGCTTGAGAGATGTGTGTGGTGTGTGTGTGTGTGTGTGTATGTACTTATGTGTACATGCGCCTGTGTGTCTGCCTATGTGAGTGTACATTCCTGTGCGTGTGCTCACATGCTTGCATACGAGTGTATTTCTGCAGTTGATGTGGCTAGACAGTGGTCCAGGACCATTTAGCAAATTAGGACATTCTGCCCTGAGTAGGTCACCACCTACTTCTTTTAAACAGCACCAGGCTTGGCTGCTGAGATGCACGGGCGTGGAGCAGCCTGGCAAATGGAAGCCAGCATTCAGAAAGGGACAATAAGAACAACGCTCGTTCTACAGCACGACTGACCTTTGCGACTCCCACTTCACGTTGTTATGAAATATCGGGGAAAGACTGAAAGAACAATTACGGTTTTGTCATAATGTATCAGGCACAAAGCGAGTGTTCTGAGGAGGCGCTGGCTTGGCTGAGCCTGACAATGCAGGGACTCCAGCGCTTAATTTCTTCTCATTTGGAAGTTGTCTTCATTACTTAACACCCGCTGGAAACAACGACCGGAGATGCTGTGTGTGCCTCTGCCACCACAGGCTCCAGACAAGGACAGAGAGATACAATGCTGAGGAAGGGAGATGCCAGCGTGGGAGGGCTTCCGCTAGTCCCTCCGTGGGCCCCAGTGTGCTGGCCCACTTGAAGTCTTCTTTGTACATATGCAGTCCTGGCTTAGTAAGGAACTGATGCCAGGTGTTTTAGCTACACTTATGTTGCTGGAACAAAATTCTCTTACAAAAGGAACCTAAGGAAGGGAGGGTTTGTTTTAGCTCACAGTTGAAGATATGGTTCGTCATGAAGTGGAAGTCAGGGCAGGTGGAAGCTGGAAACATCTGGTCACAATGTGTCCTCCCTTAAAAGGAGAGAGCAGTGAATACGTACAGCTGCTCAGCTCTCGTCATTTATAAAGTCTGCCATCTCAACCAGGAATGGTGCCACACACTGTGGGTGGCTCTTCCCACCACAATGAACGTAATCACTGTGGGCGTGCCCAGAGGGCTATCTCTCTGGTGATTCTGCATCCCTCAAGTTGACGGCACTAGCCCTGAGACTAGATAAACTCCTGTCAGTGGTAAACTGAGGGAGGGTGAGGGACTGGCTTTCTACCTTCTGAGGGAGGCTCTCGAGAGCCTGTGTGGCTGTAATTCTTTCACATCACACTGCATTTCCTGTTCCCGTCTTGCCATGTGGACACTGGTGACCCGTTGTCTCAGTGGATACCTCATGTGGGAATGCCTACCATCTGGGCTGGGACTGTATGCGACTGTTTTCTATTATATGATTCCTGCACATAAACCAGTATCTCTCAGTCTTGTTCTGGTTTACTTTTTTATTCCCTTCCTTCTGATCCCTTGAAGCTGTTTTTCTTATGTCTCATGCCGGGAAATGTTATGCCACAGATAGCCAGGATACCAGTTCTCACACCAAGGCCTTTGGCAGGCGAAGAACCATTTTATAATTCAAGTTGTTTTTACTCTCCTTCCTGGTGGAGAATCAGGCTCCCTCCCTGTGGAGAAGTGTTGTCTAAAGAAGTGGGCCTGGTGGTAGCTTAGCCTGTCTTCAACTGAGTCGGAGCAGGCTGTAAACCATTTCTTTTCCTATCACTTGGTGTGGAGCCAGGTGTAACTGGCTCATGAGGTCTCTGCTAGACAGGTACTAATTAGGCCTTTAGCTGTTGGAGAGGTACCAAAGCCCAGAGCAGAGCAGGTACATTGGGCTAACTCAGAGGCTCAAGCTGTGGGAACTGATGGTCAGGGCTGCAGTGGTCTTGTGTTCTAACATACTCACTCATGCTGGCTCGAACATGCAGGACATCAGCCCTGACTCTAAGCAAGTGAGGGTAGCTTCTTGAGTCCAGGTCAAATCTTTGAAAACATAAGCTTTCTTGAGATACAATTCCCAGACAATGAACTTTTCACTGTACCATTTGAATCCACAGGAGGTGCACATGTCACCACCACACAAACACAATTTGAACACACCTACATTGACCCTTTTTTCTTCGTCACCACTTTCTTCTCTTTATCCATGACCTCTGTCGACCACGGGTCTGGTCTCTCTGCTGTTTTACCTTTTCCAGACACTCATGTAACATGCTACTCTCTTTGTCTTGTTTGGCTTTTTTCACTTAGCAAACATGCCTGAAAGTCTTCTATGTTACTGTGTCAGTCCTTTATATTGCTGAGTACTATTCCATTGCAGAAGTAAATCTAAACTGCCTTATCTATTTATCAGTGGATAGGCTTTTGTTTCTAGTTTCTGGTTTTTTAGTTGTTTATCAACAAAGCTACGGCAAAAAGGAACATGTCTATGGGATAAAGAAAGAAAAGTATGTGTTCATTTCTCTTGGATAAACACTGAAAGGTAGAAACGCTGCTTACTTCGGCAAATGCATGTTTGCCTTTGTGAGAGACTGTCAATCTGTGTCCCACAGTGACTGTGCCATTGTGCACACACTGGCGGTGTGGAGGCTCCCGGTTGCTCCTCATCCTCCCAAAAACTGCTCTTGTCAATCTTTCTAAATGTAGTCGTCCCAGTGTGCGTATGGTGGTGTGACATTGTTGATTGCCATTCTCATTTACCGAATGGCTGATGATGGGTGTTTTTTTGTGCACTTCTCGCTATTCACAGACATTATTGGATGAAATGGATATTCAGATCTTTTGCCTGTGCTGTTTAGATCATGATATGAGAAACTTTTCAACATAGATGACTGTTTGGAAGCATCGGAATGACTTTACTCAACTGTTGCCTGACAAATTGCATTGCCCTGTGTACTCAGATGACCATATATTGTCTCTGTATAAGACTATACGCTATACTGTCTGGGTTTCATTCCTAGGAGTGAGTATGGGATGGGCTGACTTCTCTACAAAGATAGGTTTTCAGTTACAGGGGAAGATGTACATACCTAGATGGAGGGAGCAGTCAGGACTTAGGAAGTGGGCTTCTGTCATGGGACTGTGTGACTCTCAGCAGGAGTCCCTAGTACAGATTACCTGGGATTGTGTTTCTCTGCTTATGCCCATGTGTCACATGTCACCCCCAGTTCCACCCTTTCCTCTATTGTGTGCCTGGGCATGTGAGACAGGCACACTGCAGCAATTGCTCCATCTGTATGGTGGTGGGTGCAGAAGGCGGCTGGAAAGCTCTACAGATTTCTTCTCTAGGTCTTCTTGTTTCAGCTGTGGGGCCTTCCTTCCTTCCTTCCTTCCTTCCTTCCTTCCTTCCTTCCTTCCTTCCTTCCTTCCTTCCTTCCTTCCTTCCTTCCTTCGTGCAGTGTGTGTGTGTGTGTGTGTGGTGTGTGTGTGTATGTGTGTGTATGTGTATGTGTGTGTATAGAGGTTGGAAGTTGACATTAGGAAACTCACGATATTTCTCGGCCACTTTACATTTCCAATCAAGATCTCTTATTGAACCCAGAGTTCACCAAATGTCTAGACTAGCTGACCACTGAGCCCTCTGACTAATCTGACTGCCTCCCTCTCTCCACTTCCAGTGCAAGTGTTATAGACATGTGACCACCTCAGGCTCTTTACATAAATGTCAAGGATCTAGACTCAGCTGCAGACACTGTTAACTGAACCATGTTCTCTACCCCTCAAGGTTTTCTTATAAAGGAGAAAGGTGTGATTCTTCTTCACAGAGTGTCCTGTGAAGAGGGGTCAGAAACTATACCGGAAGCACCCCCAGGTGCACCCCCAGACTCTCTCACCAGTGGGCCCACTTGACAGGGCATTGGATGTTCCAGGCTACTCAACACCTTTCTTTTGGTCTCTTGGAATTCTGGGTACTTCCAGCTGTTCTGGCTTGCAGTGTATCTGAGCTATGGGTTCATCTATGTCTTCCTTCTGAGCTTTACAAGATGAACCCAGGGTTTTACACTCTCCAGCAGGACAGAGGCTTCACCCATGTCCCCTGCTATTTGCATGATGGTTGGTGATCACGGCAGCCATAGAGGAAGGGACACATAGTAGGGATGTATAGGTCACATAGTGGGGATGCAGAGGTCTTCTGTGATAGCATCGAAGACTGCATGGCTACCTGGGCCATTTGTCACCACACACAAACCAGTGCAGCTGAGGCTGTATCACCTCTGGCCCCGAGGGCAACAGAAGCCTCTGCTGTCTGAAAGTCACTTACTTAGTTTTGCTTTCTTGCTTTCATATGTGTATCGTACAGTTGTTTTGCACATGCTTGCACCCTCAACTGAAGCTGGAGTTCACCGGCAGCCGCTAGTCCCCCTAGACAGTTTGTTCTAGGAATCCATTTTCTCCGTAAGACTGTAAAAGTATAGGCTAGCTGCCATGCCCACCTGGCATTTACATTGCTTCTGGGAATCTGAACTCCGGCATCCTTGTTTACCTGGCAATACTTTAACTGCTAAGCCATCTTGTCTGGTCCCCAGTGTCTGACATTTTTTTGAGCTTCTCAAAGTCAAGCCGAGGAGTTGGCATAGGCAGGTGTCTGGTAAAACATGGGTGAGTGGATTGGGTTATGTCACACTGCCCAGGATCACACAGGGGAAGGTCAATGCTGCTTCTGTGACAATACAACTAGGGACTCATGGTAATCAAAAATAGGGGCAGCAAGGGACCTTGGAGAACTAGTTGTAGAGATTAGATTGACAACCATGTGACTGAGTGTGAAAGACCTAGAGAAGGATCAGATCAGGGACCTCCCGCTGAAGGGACCTTTTGTAAGGGGAAGTCTGTGTGGCCAAGGAATAAGGAAGAACAGGAACAGTGGTACAGAGAGTGGGCAGCTGCCTGGAATGGCAGGGCTTCAAGTGAACTCCCGGTGGTAAGGCCTGGTGTTTAGCCATGCTGTATGTTTGAGGACAGAGACATTGGAGTGGGTGAGGATAATCAGAATGGTTTCTTGGAGGAAACAGTAGCTTTGTGCTAATAGGAGAGGCAGGGCACAGAAACCTCCTTTTTTAAGGGCTTTGCTGGCTGAGGTAGATGTCATTTGGGAGATGGAGTCGACAGAAAAGCCCTTCAATGGCAAGTGTCCCCCTATTTTGGACGTCTGGCTGCCGAGTCTTAGGAGTGTCCTTGTGAGATACAGCTCAGCATCCTTGGTAAAGCCTGGGTTCCAGTGCCATGGCTCATGGTTTTATCCTAAGGAAAGCAAGAGGCTGCTTACAAGGGTCTGGACAAGCTTTTTACAAAGTCCTTCCTTGGCCACCCCGTAAGTGTTTACCGGGAAAAGGGGGTGTGGGATTCTCTTGGGAATATGTTAGAGAATCAGATTCAGGCTCCTCTCACCTCATATCCACAGAAATTCCAAATGCCTGGCTTTGGTGCACCAGAGCAAAGACCAGAGAACTTCTTTTAACAATTTAGCAAGCCCAGGTCACACTTTGAAAATACATTATATTTTTAAAAAGTGAAATGATTCTAAAGAGGACCAAAGAGATATGACAAGTTAATATAATATATTATAAATATATAAACTTGAGCTAGAAAAAAATTTGCTCTAGTGCACACTTGAACCATTGGCAGTTTGAAATCTGAGCTTCTACAATTAGAGTATCTAAATAGATGAATTAAATATAACAAAAAAGTTCAATTTGCTAAATTTGGTAATTTCATCGTGGTCAGATATGAGGATATCCTTTTTCTTAAGAAAGAAATAGTCAAGAATTAATCAGCAAAAGACCACGTTGTTCTCAGGCTCTTGAATGTACTCTTGGAGGAGTCGAGAATGAAAACTAACGTGTGTGTAACACAATGTACTATGCAATGCAAAAACCATATATGTTGTGATATATTTGTTAGAGTATGTGGAAGGAGGAAGAATGGGCAAGCAAATGTGACAAAAAAATGTTGAAAATTGGTAGAATAAGGGCAAAAGGTATTTGGAAGAATGGGCCTTGTAACTTTCCTGTGTGATCGATATCATTTTAAAATAGAAAGTTTAAGGAAAAACTTGGCTTGTTTAAAAGTCTGATGGATGTTGCCAGCTGCCCTCCAAAAAGGCTAAACCAATTTATATTCCCCCGATACGATGAGAAGGTTGGCACAGCTGTTTGATGTAGCTATTTTTATTCTGCTATTTGGATGCCAGGGACTTTTTTTTTCTTTTCTTTTTTTGATGGGGTCATACATCAGCTTTGACCTCGGGACATTTTGCTGTTTCCCAATTTTTTATGAATATTTCCCAAAGTTAAAAATCCTGTCTGTGGTATAGTAGAGTGAGTGGCATAGCCTACCCCTCTGATCTGCTGGTGCTGGGGTCAGATCCACTCATCAGCACACCGGGGGCAGGTGGAAATGGAGACACAGGGAGGTTATGTAAGTGCAGAAGGTAAATGAGGGGTCCCAGCCTGTGCTCCTGGCTCGCCGTCCTGCTCCTGCCTCTGAGATTTTCCTGTCTTGCTTCCTCATTGGGTAGAACAGGGTGTCTCTTCTCACACACTTAGGCAGGGTGTGGGAGTCAGACAGACCGGAGTTCAAGTCCCCGTGGGCCTCATACGAATTGCATAGCAGTCAGTTAGTGCCTCAGTTTACCCTCCTGCTGACTACTATGATTGTCGTTTCTTCTATGTATGGCTTTGCATGTTGGGCAGAACTCCAGCTACCTCCTCCAGGAAGGTCTCAGGTCTTCCTTCTGTCTCTGGATAGGATATCTTGGTTGGGTAGGATTTCTTCTGTGAGATTGTCACTTCTCCATTATTAGTTAATTTAGTGCATACATATGTGAGGCACTCATATCTGTCCCCCCCTTCGTTTTCTTTTCCTCTCTTTTTCTTTTTCCTTCCCTTATCAATTTTCCCCCTCCTCCTCTTCTGTTCTCCATTCCTCCCTTTCCTTCCAGCATTTAAAGACTGTCCCTTTGGACCAGAAACTGACTGCTTTTATGCAAAAAATAGGGCAAGATATGCTTAGAGGTTACAATTCAGGGCCCTTTAATCACAGGCAAAAATATATTCACATTATCCACACAAAGACAAGCATCCAGAAAAGCTGGTGCCTAAGTGACTCTAACAGCAAATTCTCTACTGCTGTGGTTTATGTATGTTCATCTGAGATGCCTGAGTATGTCCCCATCAGCCTCGGCAGCTTCCTCTTTTCCTGGAAAGTTTAGAGCTTCCTCCTGACTCAGAGAATTTACACCTCCATTCCCACTTTGGCTTAACAACAACAACAACAACAAAACAACAACAGAAATCAGATGAGCTTTCTGAAAGAGAACATTTGTATTGGGCAGGTTGCTCCAGAGAGGCCTTGGGTTTATTCATTTACTTGTTAGAGAGTTTACTGGGATGGATCAACTTGGGGGATGACAGCGCAAGAAAGGTGTCGGGGTCTTCAGGATGGATTGTAGAACCGGAAACCCGGGAGGGCTGAAGATGCAGGCCAGGTTGCTCCTGAAGGTCTGGGGAGAAGGACTGGAAGGTCAGTTCCATGCACTACCCTGATGGAGCAGGCTGAAGACCTGGAGAGACTAAGGAAGTGGATCTTTTCCTGTGTAAAGGACGATTACTTCTGTGCTGTGGGGGTGGAAGTCTGGTTTTGATGCTCGAGGATCACAGAATCTTGTTCTCTGTAGATTCTTGGGTGGAAAAGTTCCCTTACCAATATCAGTGTGGAAATGGAAACCCTGGGATCTGGGGCAGCTGTTTGCCTCAAACCAGGACCTAGACTTTCTTCCACTTTCCTTTCTCTAACTTGAGTATGGTACAGTGGTAGGCAAAAGCAAGTGGGGAAGCCAATGCTTGAGCCTAGACTGTTGTGTCCAGAACATTGATTAAATATGGCAATTAGATGGTACTGTTGAAATAGGGAGTGGTAGGGGGACCCCTTACCTCAGTTAGCAAATACCCTACTTTGACTTTGCCCTCCAACATGGAAGCCAGCTTTTCTGGCCTGTGGTTCTTGATCTTTCTACCATGTACCATCGACACTGTAGGCTCAGGTTGCCCTCTGTGGTGGTATAAATGAGTGAGCCTGAGTACCTGTAAACATATCAGTGTCCTGTAGGCTCCGGGCTATTCTCTGTGTTTCTATGCATAATGAATGAGTCAACACAGAAGGTATAGTACAGACATAGGTCAGACTCCTCACACCCACAACACCTGGGTCCCTGGTCTCTTCCAGTTTCCATGGTCAACCCTTGTTGGTATGGCCAGCTGACCGAAGTTGACGGAGTGTATAGGGTGGTGGTGGGCACTAAGCAATATATATATATATTCCTCCTCCATTTCATTTGCAAAGGGGTTTACTCCCTAAGGCCAGGACGATGCCTGCACACTTTCCAGGAATGCCTGTGATTTTATTCAATGTGACATTTAAAGTGGCAGAGAATAATCCTATGCCATTTGTAAGCAGGACCACTCCAGCCTCTCCTTTGAGAGCTTTGCTCTCTCCAAAATGCTTTCTGTTTCCATCTCGCTTCATTCAGCAGAGACACAGATCTAAGTTATATCAGAGACCTTTCAATTTTAAAATAGCCTGCTTTTACTCTTAAGGAATTTATGCCCAGTTACCTAGCAGGAGGTTTGTGTCCTTCTCAGAAGTGCTGGGGTGGTTCATAGGGGTTGGAGTAGCAGATTGTTGATGTAGATGGACTGAAACATAGGAAAGCCCTGCAGGGGTCATACTCTGCCGATTTCCCATCAGCACCTGCACCCTTGCCTCAGATCTAGGCTCCAGGAAGCAGCCATAGCCAACTGAACTAGGTCCACTCACCTTCCTCATTCCCTCCCCAGGCACTGGGCTTAAAGCGCCCTTGCCCTTCCCCCATTCCTTACCTCATCTCTCTGCTTTCCCCTGGACCTGTAGCTCCTCAGACAATTGTTTTGGATTAAAAGTTGTTTTGAAGAATGTTTGGATTGGAGCAGAGATGGACTTGTTTTTTCATGGATGGGAGTTAGTTCAGAGAGAAGTTCTCCCTAGGCAGAGCTGCATGGTAGATCCTAGACGTGGAGGACGAGAGTAGAGATGGACAAGAGAGAAGGGGACATCACTGTGTGGCAGGACCGATGCCATCAAGGTCCTCCTAGTAGCCCAGAGTTTCCAGCTCTTTTGCCATCCTTAAATGCCCCTGGAGTTTCCTGCTTATTGGAATGGGCCATACAATCTCTTTAGGCTCTGGGAGTCCAGGAGGAGGGAGGTCTGCCTGTTGAGCATGGGTCTTGTCTTGGGCTCTACCACAGAGGAAATACTTGTGTGCCTCTTACAAGAACATTATGAGCTAAACATTATCATCTCCACTTTGCATATCTAAGGAAGGCCCAGCTTGGCCAAGGTCATGTCAGAACTCTTCTGGGCCCAAGTCAGTCTATTATTCCCATAACTTATGGCAGGCAACTCAAGAGACATTCAGGAAACTAGTGTGACTCTCATTGAGCTTCATACACACGAGGATCCATGCTGAAGTCCTCTGTTAACACAAGGACATTTTACCGCTCCAAGTCAGGTGTCCGCGATAGCATCCATTTCCATGGCAAAAGGCCATGGCATTATAAAGAGATGCCTACTATGACAGAGTGGCAAGAAGGAGAGGCATGGAGAGCCAAGGTAGGGGGAGGGATTTTAAAATGTGATCTATTAGATGATGAAGGTCTACAGTTGGCTTCTCCCTGCCCAGCTTCTATAGGCCACAGAAGAAAGCATACTGCCGTCCAGAATGACAGGCTTTGTGGGTGACTGCCCTTTGCAGACTTACAAGACAATAAAAACAAGTATGACTTTCCTGTGAGTTTTCTTTGAATATTTACAGAAGGGTTCACATTTCTATCTTTTTTTTTAATCCTGGCTCTTGCAAGTGACTAGGTGCTGGGTGGCT
Source organism: Mastomys natalensis (assembly GCA_021653895.1). Taxonomy (NCBI): domain Eukaryota; kingdom Metazoa; phylum Chordata; class Mammalia; order Rodentia; family Muridae; genus Mastomys; species Mastomys natalensis. The sequence goes on from JAJTUV010000231.1 coordinate 334,891, forward strand.
TCCTGTGTGTCCAGTAAGGTGGGGCTGCTAATTCCTTGTTGACAAGAAGGTCAGAATGGAGATGAGAAAGAAGCAGGGCCAGTTGAGAGTCAAAAGTTTGGGAGATGTGGGACTGAGTTCCTAGAAGGAGAGTGTAGGACAGAAGGTAGATGGAGAAATCGTCTGGGATGATGGCCTTTGGTGTACCAAGAGTTTAAAGGATGTAGGTCTGGGAGGTGACGCATTGCAGGTGACACCCATGATGGTGCTCTTTCCCACTGGAATATTTTTCATCATTGTTCCATGTTATTAAATCTGTGATCTGTCAAGTCCCTCAAAGATAACTAAAGCAGTAGTCCCATGCAGCATACTCTCTGTAATGTGACCTAGACAAAGTGGAGTCCAGTTTCCTTCATTTTGCATCTGGGCTGTCCTGATGACTGGCCTGATGAGTAACATGTGGCCAAGATACCGATAAAGTTAGAACATGTTCATCATGCGGTTTTTACTTTTGTCTCTGGAGACTCTAGTTGGAGCATGATCTGGAAACCTGGTTACCACCTGTAAGCTGCCCAAGCCACATAGAACGACGGCTGGAGATGCTTCAGTTGACAGCCCCAGGTGATAGCCTAGCTGGAAGTTCAGCCATTGCCAGCCATGTGAGTGAGCCATGTTGGCTTTGAGCTTAGTGGAGGCTTCAGATAACCACAAACCCTGCCAATGTCTGACTGCCACCTCCTGAGTTGCCCAAGTGAGAACTGCCCAGCTGAGTCCATCCAACCTGCAGAATTTTCAGAGATAATAAAACATTATTGTCTCAAGCCACTAAATTTGGGGGGGGGCAATTTGTTATACTCAATAAACAGAGGTTATGCAAGCAATCAAGTGAATTTGTCATATAAGACAAGACATTGGCGGCCACAGTTCTGGCATGTGATTGAGGGTCGACATAACCAGGAAGAGATGTCCAGGACAGGTCTTCCTGTTGGGAGTCTGTTCAAATGAAAGCAGACTAGTGACGTTGGAAATGGGTGCCTATCATGCCCAAATGCTTGGCTGCTGGTGTGCAGCCTGGCAGTATTGTTGCCAGTCAACAGATCTACAGTAGCTCTGATGGGATGGCTTTGAACCTAAACGTGCTAAACTGTCCATTTCAGCTGGTTGGTTTTGGCCAAGCATTCTAGTAGTTGAGATTGGATAAGTATCGCTTGCATGGTTTTATTTAAGCCTTGATAATGATGCCAAAAAGGCAGAGCTTGTGATATCCCACAGGAGATACGGCTTCTGGTGGCTCCTCTTTGGGTACCACTATTCTGCCAGCTATGAATCCATCAATTTGTACTTGTCCTGGCCCACAGATCTCCATCTGGTCTGTCATTCCATCAAGTGCTTCTCTGCACTCCAGATGCAACATGATCTAGAGACCCAGGGGAGTGTTTTCAAGAAGCAGAGGCACTGGGTTTGGCCAGGTTTATCCCTCCTCTACTCAAGAGTCCCTGGATCTGCTTCGTCTGCACTTGAATACACACCAGTGTAGAAATTTGCTCTTTCTGCCTCCCAGCCCCGTGCTCTCAGAAATAAGACTCAGACTCAAAATATATTTACAAATAAATACTTTGGCCATATAACTAAGCTCTTCTCTGACTAGATCATAATTTAAAATAACCCATTTATTTTAATCTACATTCTGCCATGTGGCTGGTTATCTGTGTTCAGGCATGTGTAACAAGGCATCTGTCTTGTTACACTGTCCTGTGTGAAGCTTTTGTGCCTCTCGCTATTTCCCAGAATCCTCTCTCTTCCTGATAGTGTCCTATCTCTTATTTCCTGCCTCAGTTCATTGGCCATAGTTGTTTTTATTTGTTTGTTTATTTTTGTTTTGTTTTTTGACAGGCGATGCTTATGAGAGATTCTCTCTACACTCCAGTCTCCAGTTCTCACAGTAGCTTGGCTCATGGTAGAGAGTGTTTGTTACCTTAATATGATTTTCCCTCTGAAAGACCATGCATGCCCCTTAGTCATCCTCTATCATTCCTGAAGATGCTTTTATTTAACTACTTATGTTGTATTAGTGCATAAAGGGTAAAATCAGCCCTTAGATGTTGTACAAAGAATCAATATATGCTCAAGTAATGCTTTCTGTCATCCACCACATGTCCAGCCTACATGGCCTAGCTGCAATGTCATCTATCCCATTGCTTAAAAAAAAAGATGCTTTCCTAGAACACACTAATTGTAAATGACAGGTTTCATTTCCACTATCTGTTCACACATACATACAGTGTACTTCGATCATATTCACACCATGATCCCCTCCATTCTTACTGATTTATTTCTTTTTCCCAATGAATCCCCCTTCTACTTTCATGTTTTGTTTGTTTGTTTGTTGTTTAGGGGAGCAATGAGTGTGATTAGAGTCACATATAGGAGCACAGAGAACATATCAGTGGGTACACCACTGAAGAAAATGCCTCTCTCTCAGCACCCTCTCCCAGATCTTCCTCCCCTAACTGTGTGGAGGAAGGACAGCCCCTCTGTGGTGCTGCCCTGCATATAACGGATGACTCTTACTGTGCCCTTCATCTGCCTTCTTTGGTGGTAGATAAATAACCCTAGTTTCTTACACGTCTCTTCACCATGCCTGGTTTTCAGAGTCCTCATCAGTTTTATTTCATTCACTATAAATGATGTGAAAGCCCCCTTGGAAATATAAAGGTTGTCTAAATAATAAATCACCATTTTGGCAAATGATATGGAGGCATTTAGAGAGATAAAATTAATCACCCCTCCCCTTATAGCTATATAGCAACTTTCCCACTGGGAGTTCAAAGTGGCTCACAGAACCTAGAGTTAACTCTCTTCCCAATCCTGGAGGGAGAAGGTGGGGTTATTCATTGTCACAGGCACAAAAGGCCATGAGACACAGGTGACTTCCCTTTCTCTCCATCTCTGTGAGCACAGCTGAGTCTCTGGTGTGAAAGTCTTCAGGTTCTACTCTTCTGATGCTGGGCCCATAAGTGTGATATCTCTTTGCTCCCTAGAGAGCACACTGCAGTAGATCCTGGGCTGGGCACCGAGTGTTGTCTGGCCCCGTGTCAGGCTAGGGTTAGAGAATGTGGACCATGTTTTTTTGGTATGACTTTTCTGCTCGGGATGCTGTCTCCCACTGTGGCTAGTACCTTGCAGCAGATCCAGCCAGGATTCAGAGAGCCTCAATGTCCATTGACTTCAGCTCGTGAATTCTTATATACATTTGATGGGTGAGGAAACAGAGGTTGTGGAAGAGAAGTGGCTTCATCAAGCTCACATAGCTGGTATGTGGGTGAGCCAGGAGCTGAGACGGTCGGTCCCATTGGTGTGGTTTCTCTTCTCCAACCTGTGTTGTCTGTTAGTATTTGGTTTTTGAGTGATGATAAACAAACTTACACACACACACCTACACACACACACCTACACACACACACACACAACACACACTCACACTTACATTGTTGGCCTGTGTATTAATGTAACTCTGACTCCATACATGGCTGGCATCAGGATGCTCTTAGGGATTCGGTTTCTTGGACTTTGCAATACTGCCTCTTGAATACCATCTTGCCCCCTATTGCTTCACCAGGCCCTTTCATCTGAATACAACAGAAACAAAGATGTTCACTCTGCCAGTTTTTAACAGTCCTGGAGTTCATTCTGATTGGTCCCTAGGCTACTTGAACTCATCACCATGCTTAGAGGCTGGGTTCACTGATTGGCCTAGATTTCTTCTCCCTGGGCTCAGATTGGGTGTCTCTAAAGATCAAGACTGAGAGTGGAACAGGATGAATGAAATACGAGACATAGACCACAAGCATCGTCAGAGCAGCAGGGCTGAGTGGGTTCCATTCACCTGTACCCAGACCAGCATCTTCTCTCACACTGACTTCCCCGCTGATGGGTAGACTTCTGTCTCGGTGTCTCTCTGATTACAGTTCATACTTTGCATCTGGATCCTCACTCGTACCCTCTGGTCTCCTTAAAAACCAAGGGAGTCAAGAAAGAAGGCCTCTCCTCCTCAAGATCCCAAGGAATAGATTCCTGTTTTCCCTTCTGTGAGTTCCCCATGAAGAAAAGGCATCTGCTTGGCACACAGGACAGCTTCCAGGAAGAGAGCTTATGTTCACGTTGGAATAAATGTGAAAATCACATTTTGGAGACACGTGGGGATTCCGGCGAAGGGGCGGTGAAGGAGATAAAACCAACCATATATGAGGAAACAGAAAAGATCTCAGGGTCTTAACAGACCAGTGATAAACCTGACTCTGAATATGGTGCCATGGCCCTCACAGTCCGAGTGGGATTAAAACAAATGAAACATTTTAGGCTGAGATGTCCTTTGGTTCTGTTCCTGGTTTGCTAGAACCTTTCTGGATCCTAGTTTCTGGATGGAGCTGCTGTACTTAAAACCCTGTGTTTAATTCTAGTGTTCAACTCAATTTAGTCACGTTACAGATGGGGAGTGAGAAAGCCTATGGGGCTGATTTACTTCCCGTAGGGGATCTGTGAGAGTTAGAGGTGTGACCAGCAGCAGACATGACCCTGCATCCACTGCTATTTCCACTTTCTGTGCTTGTCCAGGAGGCCCAGGCTGGATGGAGAATAATCCATGCAAGATATGAGAGATAAAAAGTTGTCTTTGGCCCAAGGGAGGGCTATGGAATGGGTCTGGCAATGCCTTTTGGGGTGTCCAATACAGTCCTGGGCCCACAAGGAGTACTGAATCAGGACATGGATGCCTGGATTGGCTTGCCAATGTGTTCCAGATACAGAAATTTCCAACTGGGAAGATGCTGTTCACATTCCTGTGTTCTTAGGGTCCCACTCCCGAGGGTTCAGTAAAGTCAGAGCTGTGTGAAACCAGGGCTGGTAGGGCCTTCTGTTTGCTCTCTTTGGGGAGCATCTGCTAACCTCCGTGGCCCCTTCTTCCTATGAATGGAAGAACTTCTGTCGAAACACACAATTTCTCAAATGCGATTCAAATAAAAGGAAAACTCTCATAAGGAGTGTGCTATTTTTAAGAGATACTAGTTAAGAAATAAAATTCTGTGAAACACACAATTATTTAGCTGTCTTTGTTTAGCAACATTCTTCTAATTAACCACCGAGAACATCTATTGAGATGCTGGGCAAGTACGGCCTGCTACAAGCTTTTCCGAGAAGGAAAAATATTCATACCCTTAAGCAAGATCATGAGCGTCTCCCCGCTAAGGAAAGTCTCCCCAGAGTAGCAGCTTTGGGCTGTGGGCTCTGTTTGTACTGGGGACATGAGCACTTGGGGAAGGTTATCTCTCTCAGATACCTACCAAAAGATGCTTGCTGGTGGAACCCTAAGAGGGATCCCTCTTCTCCCTGGCACACCAGTCCCTCAGTTCTTCCTGAACCTTCATGTTATTACCTTAAAAAAAAGTCTTAATTTTGAAATAATTTTAGACTTACAGTGAATTGCAAAGGACTGTACTGTGCCCTTGATAGGGGCTGGACTATGCCTCCTTAGAAAAGAGCTGGGAGCCGGGCGGTGGTGGCGCACGCCTTTAATCCCAGCACTTGGGAGGCAGAGGCAGGCGGATTTCTGAGTTCGAGGCCAGCCTGGTCTACCAAGCGAGTTCCAGGACAGCCCGGACTACACAGAGAAACCCTGTCTCGAAAAAACAACAACAACAACAAAAAAAAAAAAAAAAAAAAAAAGAAAAGAGCTGGGAATTCTCACATTGGGAACCTCTGCATGTGGCCCTATTTAGAAATACAGTCTTTGTGAGTGTAATTGGTGAAGTGGAGATGAGATCATGTCAGGATAGGGTGGGCCCTTAATCCTACATGACTGGTGTTCTAATGAAAAAGGAACATTTAGACATAGGTACTTGCTCCAGGAGCTTAACATGTGGGCATGGAGGCAGAGATCTGGGTCATTCTCTGCCAAAAGACATCAGGAATTGCCAGAAAACCACCAGAAACAAGGAGAATGAGACCCAGAGCAGAATGTCAGCCGGCCTCAGAGGAAACCCATGTCCCAACCCCGTGACTGTGGACTGTGCCGCCTGAGCATGGATTCAGTTCTATTGCAGTTATCCAGTCAAGACAACTGCACATCTTTGCTAATTTCCCTACTATTCCTTTTTACTGTAGAAGAGCATTTTCCTTATCCTTTTCCTCTTTTAAAAATATTTCTAAGGGAAATTTTATTCTATCTATCTATCTATCTATCTATCTATCTATCTATCTATCTATCTATCTATCTATCAAACTGCTCTTTCTGTATTCCATGCTGGCCTTGAACTCATTACGTAGGGTGATCTTAAACCTGTGTTCCTCCTGTTTTTACCTCCTGGGTGCTGGATCACAGGTATGGACAAACTCACTTGATTTATACAGGGCTGGATGTTGAACCCAAGGTCTTTCATTGTGCATGGCAGGCAAACACTCTACCAACTTTGGTACATCCCTAGCCCTCAATTTAAATTTTTATCAACCTAAGTGCACATTATCCTGAGGATAGAAGGGCAATTTTACAGAAGGATTTGGGAGAGTTTGGCCTGACTGAAGCGGAATGGGATTCAGAGACCAGGGAAGTGGTGGGTTGGCTAAGAGCAGAAGTAAAGGCAGCCAGGGCTGCTGCCACAAGAACAGGCAATATAATGTGCCTCTCTGGTTAGGTACTTTCTGGTTAGGTGCTTTCTGGTCCTTCCTCAAAAAGAAAATGTATAAGGAAGGTTTCTGAAAGCCCTTAGCAAGGATGAGCATGCTCGTGTCCTCCTCCTTGCCTGACTTTGGGCCCTGACACACCCCTTCCTTCTGAGCAGGTATCTGGTGAGCCACAGGGGTCTAGAGGGTCTTTTCCATTAAGCCACTGAGACATCCCTCACACTTCCCTGTCCCCATAAGGAACAAGAGTGTCCTGGTTAGGGCAAGTGCCATAGACCAGGTGAAGACAGGATAGATATTCTAGAGGAGTTAGGGAGGGGAAGACAGTAAGTCCTTCAGAAGTAAGGGCCCTCACTTCACCTTTGCCTCTTCCACTCTTTTCAAGTAGACAGTGGTTTTCTAGACTTGAGTAAAATAGAGATTGCCTATTAGATTAGTCTGCTATCTTTCCTAGGGACATGACTCCCCAGGACTCTAAGGACATTTATAAGGTCCTTCAAATCTTCCTAAGAGATCACTAGGGTGACTGTATCCTGACCCCCTGTTATAGGTCAGCTCCTTGACCCCATAGCTGGGTGGACTTGGAATTTGTACCTTCTGCCCCTTCTCATCCCCATGTTCTCAAGCTTCCTTTACCCAAGTTCACAAACGTGCTCATGTTCTTTGTCCCCTGCTTGAAAGAAAAAGAACATCAGAAGCTTGCTTTCATCTTGGACATGTCTCTTATGCCTCCGCCCTCCCATGAACCATCTCAGTGGTGGTTCTCACCGGCTGCCTGAACTTCCGTAAAGACTTTCCAAAATACTGCATGGGGCATGCCCTGACAAATAGCATGTAATGTTTAGCACAGACTTCTACTACAAGTACTATACATTGTTCATGAGGAATTCAGACATAACTGATATCATACTTGTCTCTTTGCTGAACCTCACGATCCAACACAATGTGCAAGATAGGGTTAGGTTTGTTGCAGAGATGTTCGTCAGAGCTAAACAAGGGCAATGTTGAGACCAACTAAATGTTCAAGGGGCCAAAGCTTGGCTGGGGGAAGAACTAAGAAGAAAGCTGGGACAGACCTTGAACCAATGTAATGCTCAAGCCTTCATCTCCTGTCATGACACTCCTCTGAGATCTGTGTACCAGTTTCAGCCATCTGAGAATCAACTGCTGTGGTTTGCTGCTTACCTACCCAGCAACTGTGGTATTACATATAGTTCATACCTAGCCTACTCCCTAGCCCCATAGCTTGAACCCCAGTCTTATGGTTCATCCTCCATACTATAAGCCATCTTGGAGTCTTATTGGACTCCTAACCCTACTCCTACCCCATGAGTGAGCACAGAGGGAAATCCACCTGGACTCTCCTTTCTTGAACTGCCAGTGCCCTTACACTGACCTGGGATTCCCGCAAGCCCTCTAATTCATGAGAAAGCCTGCCTATAAAAGAACATGTTAGATGAAATGACTTTCATGTCATTGTGACGGTGACTCAGGTGAGCTGTGTTTCCAAAAGGCTAGGAAGAACTTGGAACACGTTTCCCCCCATAGAAACAGTGCACTAAAGGATGGTTAGATTTTTATAGCACGATTGGTTCAGGGTAGTAAACTTTCATTGAGCACCTAATATGTTCAAAGATTGTGCTGGGACTAAGAGATGCATAAAGGACTATTTCAGGCTAAATCAAGTTCATTCTCATGAGAGAGATGGACAAAGAGGGAATGATTGCTGAAAGGGTAGAAGGACAGAAGGAGACAGAATCCTATGGGGTCCAGCTAAGGGGCCCAGCCAGTATTTCTGGAGCAACTCCTTAGAAAATTGAGTGTTGAAGTATGAGAAGAGTTTTACCAAAAGCAAAAGGAAAATCTAAAAGAGTGGTTCTTGTTCTCAGTCTTCCTCGACCATTTAATACAGTTCCTCATGTTGTGGTGATCCCCAACCATAAATGATATTTGTTGCTACTTCATAACTGTCACTTTGTCACTGTTATGAATCACAATGTAAATATCTGTATTTTTTGATGCTCTTAAGTGACCCCTATGAATGGTTATTTGACCTCCACTGACCCAGAGGTTGAGAACATCTGCTCTAGACTAGGCATGACCTATGCATGACCAATATGTACTGAGATTCTATTGATCATTTTTCTGCTAAAGTATCTTGGTCTCTAAAGGGGGTGAAGGGGCCAGAGAGGGGAAAGTATTGTAAGAAGTGTGGGCTCTCAACTTTTAGCTGGTGTCTGCTGAAGGGTTTTAGTCTAATTCACTTTTAAGAAAATTGTTGTTGTGCTAGTGAGATGGTTCAGTGGCTAAAGTTTCTGTCATTCGCAGGAGGATTTGAGTTTAGATCCTCAGAACATATATAAAATCTGGGTGTGCTGGATTTAATCTGTAAACCCAGTACTGGGGAAGAAGTGACGGGTACGTTTTTGAAGTTCATTGGCCAGCCAGCCTAGCTCAATCAGTGAGCTTCAGGCTTAGTGAGAATTCCTGTTACAAACAATGAAGTTGGAGGGTGACTGTGGAAAGACACTTGACATTGACATCTGGCCTTCGTACACATGAATGTGTTCCTGAATGCATATGTACACAGTATACATGCACATAATAACAGATACTACCGCCACCATAAACAACAACAAAAAGATAGCATCATCTGCACATTGTGGGTGGTGACCAGAAGGCTAATACCTCAGACTGTTTCTTACTAATGTATAAAAATAACTGAGGTTGGGAAATTTACAAAGAGGCTTACATTGCTCACAGGTTTGGAGCCTGAGGGCATGGTATTGGTATCGGTTTTGCTCTGGGTCAAGGATCTCATTGTAGCAGCACAGTGTGAACTTCTGGAGGGGAGAGGGAACCCAAGAGTCTCCTTTCTTTATAACAACCCAATCTTGTGATAATTAACTCAGGCTCACAAGAACTCCATTAGTTGGTTTATGATGTGGGGAAGGGGAGTTCTAGGGCCTGATTGCTTCTAAATTTCTAACCACCTCCCAGTACTGAAACACTAGAAATGACATTTCATCATGGGTTTTGACAGACACAAACTACGTCCACATCGTAACAGTCACTGAGATGGGGAAGAAGGCCGAGTGAAAGGCTTCTGGGTTATTCCAGAGGCAGAGGATGAGAAGACCTAGACTAGAGAGCTCACTAAAGTCCCTAGAACTCAAGCCCAATTGACAACAGGGCTGAGACACATCTCAAATGCCTAGGAGAGATCTTGGTAACTATGAGAAGTTGTTTGCTGCACAGGAGGGCAGATGGAAGGGTGGAGTTGAGTCTTGTAGGAATGAAATGCATGTTTGCCTTTATAGTCTGTCTCCTCTAGTAAACTCCAGAGCAAAGGACCACCCACTTTCCCCGCCCCTTGCCATTGAAAACAAACTCTTGATTCCCAGTGGTCTTTTGAAATGTGACTGTTGATTGTTTGGACCTGGGATGTCATCTCTGGGGGAAGGAATCATTCCACTCTCAGGTTTTCTCTGATACCTCATGTTGGCTAGTTCAACTTCTTCTTGCTTGGTCTTTGCAAAGACAAGATGGTGCTTTGCCTTTTGCGAATATTCAGAATATATCATCTAAAAAATGTTTCTCAGGAGTGACCCTGTGAGCCTTGTCACTCAAGAAGCACTAGGTAGTCATCTCAGACCTTAATTGGAGATTGCTTTGTGATGTGTGAGTTGAGGAGACCCAGGCACAGATCTCCTGGCCATCAGAGCATCACTGGATATCTCTAGTAGAGGAACATGTGCAACTATCCTATCAAATCTGTGATTAATAGACATAATCTCCACCACAGCATTAATTTCAGGCATAATCAAAGTGTGCTGAATTATTTCAGTGTCAGACCTTGACAGAGAAGTCAGCCTGGGATTAGCATTTTGATTTAAAGTTCAACGGGTGGTATTTATCTTTATTTCTGTCACATACGAATGATTGACTGTCTGTCCTGGAAAATAAAAACAAATGCTACTTCCCCAGTGAAGTGAACAGGGGGTAATTTAGAGGCATGCTATCACGGTTGACTGCCCCGTGGTACCATGGGTTGGCCGCCTTTCTTTCTTGGATTCCACAGGGAGTCTCCGATTTAGGTTCCCAGTGCTGTCAGCAGCCAGGTGAGAGAGGCAGTGTTAACACTGGAGGAGGTGTACCGTTCATGAAGGGAGCACCTGAGGTGAATGGTATCCTAGGGTGAGAGTGGCTTCCATGCCTCTCTAGAGGGATGCTCTAGAGGAATGGGGTTCACCCTAGTGTGATTGGGGCAAAGAGTTGGGAGATTCTATCCCTTCCTAGAAGTTCACATTTAGTGACGGTGTATTCCAAACTCTGACCTGTGTAATAGTCACTTTTCAGCCCTATAGAGAGTTAGGAATAGAGTAATATACTAATACCTGAGTGAGCATGGCCTCTATTGCTGCTCATATTTCAGTCAGTTACTCTGCTAATATCTTTATCTGCACAGCCTACAATCAGGACCACAAACTCACTCATCAGTTTATATATTAAGACCCTGAAGCCCAGAGAGGTCAGATGAATTGCCCGATGTTGGTGGAAATGGCAAGGGCCACCGTGGTACCCACATCAACCAGGCAGCAAAGCCCATGCTCTTATGGCTCCAGTACCTGCCTCATTAAGTTAGGTGGGACAGATATGAGTTAGTGTGAGGTGACGACCCCTGTTCTGTGCCTTGAAGGTTCCTCTGTTAAGGGAAGGTTCTGACTAAGGAGGAAGGAAGAGAGGGAAAGCAGGAAATGGGAATGAAGATTTCCTGGGTTCCATGGAGAATCACAACATCACCCCTATGCTGAAACTCAAAGGCAGCCATTCCTCTCGCTTCTATACTCTTTTGACCACAAGTTGGAGGTCCCTGTCATAAGTACTTTTTTGTGCCAAACAACAGACAAACTATGAGCTCTACCAAGCAGCAGCAGGGCTCTTCATAATGAGGTTTTTGTAAAAGACTGTTCCAGCCAGCAGTTTGAACCTTCTGTGGACACTTGGTTTGAAGACACATGTCAACAAAGGACATCTGAACATAGAAACAGTTGAGCCTTCGTCTTGGAGAGCTGTACCATAGCCCTCAGTCTCCTGTGCTTCATGGGACACACTGAGCAGATATCTAACACACAGTAAGAATCCTTTCCCTCCAGGTTGATTTGACACAATAGTGGTTGCAAGGTAATGATTTTAAACCACTCATATGTCAGCTTTCTCAATTAAAGAGTACATTTAAAAGGTTTTTATCACTTGTTTTTCATACATCAGATTGCATTGGGTTTTAAAAGGTCATTTAAAGAATTATCTCATTTACTTTTTAATTTTACTCTAAAAAAACAACCTTTAGGAACTTCATTATTAATCAAATTGAAGTAGATACTTACAAATAAGGGTAAACCATCTCCAGCCTACAGATTCATGAAGAGATTTTTGGCAGAATTTAAAAAACATTCTATTAGGCAAATAAAAATAACAGAAACAGATATTCAACCTTCAGAAATACATATTTTTGTATCTGGGCTTATGTTCAAGAGCTAGTACATGACATTGATTTCTTAGTAGACTGTGGCTTTAAAAACAACAAATTAAACAGCATGACTTTAATCAAGATAAGAAACATAAGGTTGTTCATATGAGATAATGTTACCTTATTAATCATTGGCAGAAACAATAGACTTTCCTTGTTTCAGGTTCAGTGATTAATCTGGAAGGAGTTGTCTACAGAAAGACGACTGTTTCTCCACCCACAGAAAGGCCACAATCATTGAGGGTCTGGTCGATCATATTACCATTCTGATAAGTTTGAATAAGTGACCTTAATTGGCTTGGATGATATATTGAAAATTACATGTCAACAAATACCTGTCTCTAATGTGTTCACCCAAAGCTTTGTCAGGCAGCATTGATACTGAAAAGGGATGATGATTAGGTATTGGTACGGCTGGTTCTGAGATGTCCGGCCCCTGCATGAAAGACAGGCCCTGGCCAAGCTCTGGGGGACAGTGGAAACAGAACCTTCACTCTCATACCCCATGGTCAAAAGGAATAGTCTGTGGTCTTGTCTGTAACCTTAGCTCACATTTGATTTAAAATATCAAAGCAATATTTTAAAAATGGAGTTGATTAAAAACTATATTAATTTTTGGCTTATGTCTATTTATCTATTTGGTTTTTATATGTATGTGGGCCCTTCTGACATGGTGTATGTGTGGAGGTCAGAGGATAAACTTTGGGTATCAATTTTTCTCTTCTACCAGGTGGGTCCTGAAGATCAAACTCAGGTTTTCAGGCTTGGAGGCAAGGGCCTTTACCGGCTAAACTATTTTAACCATTTGCAGGCCCTAAGAACTCATTTTTTTTTCCTTTTTGAGAATCCAATATAATTACATCATTTCCTTTTTCCTTTTTCTTTCTCTCATGGTACTTAGCCCCCCCCTTATTTGGGGGTTTTTAACCGGGTTTTTGAAAGTCCCCCGATAAAAAGGGGGGGCCCCTTTTTTGGGCTGGGGGAAAAGGGGAAAAAATTCCCTTTAAACCCCTTAAAAAATTTTTATTTTTGGGGGCCCCCTTTCCCCCAAATTTTTTTACCCCCTTTTAAAATTTTAAAAAATAAAATTTTTCCCCCGCCCCTTTTTTTTTAATTTTTTTTTCCCCTATATTTTTATTTGGGGGGAAAAAAAATTTTTAAAAAACCCAAAACCCCTCGGTTTTCAGGGCGGGAAACCAGGAAAAATTTTGGGGCCCCCCCCCTAAAAACCCCCCAAATTTTTAAAACAAAAAAATTTTTAAACCTTTTGGGCCCTTTTTTTTCTCCCCAAAAAAATTTACCCCTTTTCCCCTTTTTTTGGGGGGGTGACCCCAAAAACAAATTGTCCCCCCTGTTTTTGGGGGAATTTTGGGCCCCCCAACCCCCCCTTTTTCCCAAAATTTTGGGGGGACTTAAGGGGGGTTTTTTAAAAAAAAGGGCCCCCGGGTCCTTTTAAAATTTTTAAATTTTGGGGAAAAAATTTTCCCTTTTTTCCTTTTGGGAAAAAATTTAAAAAAGGGAACCCCCGGGGCAAACAGGGGGAAGGGGCCCCCAAGGGGTTTCCTTTTAAAAAAAAAAATAATAAGGGGGTTTTTTTCTTTTGAAAAAATTATTTAAAAATAGGTTAAGGGGGGAAAAAAAAAACTTTTTTTTTGGGGTCCCAAACCCCCGGGGCCAAAACACTTTAATAAATTTTTTTGGAAAAAGGAAAATTTTTTAAAAATTGCAGAAACAAAGGGGGTACTTTTTTACTCCCCAAAAAAAATTTTGGAAAACCAGGACAAAAGGGAAAACGGGTTGCCTTTTAAAAGTTTTGTTTTCTGGTTGTTAACCCCAAAATTTAAAAAAAAAAAAATTTTTTGCCAACCCCCTTTTCCCGACTTTAAAAAATTTTTTTTTTGGGGGTTTATTTCTGTCATTTTAAGCTCAAAGTGTCCCTTTTTTACGGTTTCAAAGACTATGGCCCCCCGGGTAGGAAAATGGCTCTTTTGGGGAAAAACCCCCCGGGGTTGGGGCCCCTTTTAAAACTTCCCTCCTTTTTCCAGGCCCACTATAAAGGCCCCACCTTTTAAACCCTAGAGACCCCAAACCGGGTTTTACCTTTTTTCCCCCAATTTTTCGATAGGAAAAGTGGCTTCCCCGGGGAAAAAAGGGTTTTTGGCCCAAAAAACCTCTCCCCTTTGGGGGGCCCCAAAAACCCCCCCAAATTTTATCCCAAAATTCCAGGGGCCCACCCCATCTCCCAAAAAGGAGTTTAGTTTGGGGGGGGAAGGGTTTGGGAAATTTGGGGGGGAGGGAAAAATTTCTTGTTGAGATTCTGCTGAAAAATTTGGGGGTATAACAATTTTTAAAAGGGTTTTCCTTTTTTGTACAGGTTTTGGGAAAAAGGGCGGGCTCCGGGACAGCTCACTTCCCGCGCAAGAGCGGGGAGGTGGCCTTTTTTGTGGGAACAAAGTCCTTCCCCTCCTCTCTTTAAGAAATCTCTCCACATTTCTAATACTGGCATCCTCTTTATTTCAAAATTGCGCCCTTGATTTTCCGGTGAAGCATGTGTCACTGAGGCACGGGGATTAGACCTCATTATCTTTTTCTTAGGGCCCACAAGAATATTGTCTTTACAGCTGTGTCAGCTTCGTGGTTGATCTAAAACAGGTGCACAGATCCTTTACTACAGGGCTTTGGGTAATTTGATTTTTCCTTTCTTTAAAAAAAAAAAAACATCAATTTTTAAATATTGACAAAACTTCAATTATTTTTTCTTTTTGCCTCCATGTACCAGCCGGATAGAATGTCTGGTTCCGTAGGCAGAAGCACGCAAAGAAAGGGATGCTAAATAGCCTAATATGCTCTAATCTTCAACAAGGTTTTCCAGTGGGGTTTTAGGAGATGGCTTCTGTTTGGTAAAGTGTTTTCAGAGGAATCTATTTTGATGTTCTACACACATCAAAAAATCTGGGGTGTTTATGCAGCCTTGTAATCCCCAGCTAAGGAGGAAAGGCAGGTGAATCCACACGGGCTAACCTTCTTGTAGGCTGCGGCCATGAAGAGACTCTTGAGGGAAGGTTGATGTTTCTTAGAAAGGATATTTAAGAGTTGAGAATAATGAAGCCAAAGGATACTTGGGCTTTCATGTTCAGCCACTGTACATATGCACCTTATGCAAACACACGGGGCCCCCACACACACTGGCACCTGTTTGTGCCCCACACACACACATATACACACACACATTTTTCACTTTTCCACATATTCATACACACTTTTGCACACACAGGGCACACACCACATAAACATGTTCAAAGCTCATCCCAATTAAATAGACCTTAGCAATAAGTCCCTGATTTCCAAGGATGGGTTTAGAAGAAGACCCCTTCATAGGATGGAAAATTTATGAATTTTTTTGATTTAGAACCATAACAAACCAATAAAAATGTATTTTATGAAGGGCCGGACCGCAATCTGGGTGCCATTTTACAGGTGGGGCAGTGGTGCATGCCATAAATCAAGGTCCCCTGACTGCCATCGGCCCTTTCCCTTTAGTGACAGAGTGGCATTTTTTAAAAGGGGCCCTGGCAGCTTGCAGCATAGGTAAATTTAGTGACCCTGGCTGGGAATTGCCAATGGTTACTTCCAGAAGGGTCGTAATTTTTTGTGGCACCAGTACCTTTTTTTCTCATTTCCATTACAAAAGTCCATTTTGATCTCTCTCTCCCTCTCTCTCCTTCCTCTCTCTTCTCCTCTCTTCTCTTTTTTCTTCTATCTTCAAACTATCTATCTATCTATCTATCTATCTATCTATCTATCTATCAAAATCTATCTTGAGAAAGGTCTCCACCATTTAGAATCCAGCTGGCCTTGAACTCATGCTTCGCCTTTCAGATGTATCCCCCCAAACTCCCATTAAGCAATATGATCTTAAGAATCTTCCTCTCTGCCTGGAATGCCTTTCTCCCCACTCTATCTCTAAACATACCCTTCATACCTGGTAAAGTGTGCATCTGTTCTATAGGGCCCTGGATCCCTTCCCTGTGCTCTATGGCCATAATCTCCCCAACACGGTCAGGGTTATTTTATTTTTAAGCCTTTTAATGAAGTTAAGAGACAATGTTAATTCTCATGAGTAATCCCCTATATTTACCATTTCTAAACTTTAATTCCTCTTATGCTTTCTAGTTGCCTTCTGGTTGCTCTTTATTTTTAATCTTAAATGCCATTTTTTCCCACAGTATTTTTATGTTGGAAGCAAGCTTGGTAAGCAATAGTCCTCTTGCCCTGGGTCATCCAGGAATGTCTTTGTTATTTTGTCCTCACGTTTGTAGAATACTTTGCTGGATGCAGATTTTCTTTTACACTTTGGAAACATTCTATTGTCCCCTTGCTTTAAAAAGGCCCAAATGTTCCACATCCCATGTTCTTCTGTATGTGTTGTCTGTTTTTTTCTTGCCTCATTCAAATTGTTCTGGCTTGGCTATGGTATGCAACAGGTGTGACTCATTTTATCTCTCAGCATTGAAAATTTCAATGTAGATAGATTGTTGTTTCCCATTAAACTTGAACTTTAATTTTTTAAAAAAGGTTTTTCTCTTTTCCTTTCTCCTTTAATAGTTTTTTGTCACGTTTATATGAGTCCTGTTTGCCCACAGATGGATGTCTGTGTTTTCTTTGGCATTTTTTGAACTCTGTTCATCAGCCATAAATAATTTCCATTGCTCTGTCTCAAGTTAGCAGATTCTCCCTCCTGTCCCTGTGGCAACGTCTGTTGAACTCCTCCAGGGAGGGTCTCATTTTCACTGTTTTTTTTTTCAAGTCTAGAATTTCCCTTGTGAATGAAGAATAACAACTAGCTCCGAGAAGATGATCTGTTTGTTCATTGCTATATTTTTCTTGATTATTTCAACATGGTTTCCCTGCACATTTTCAATATATTCACAGTACTTTTTTGAGGATATTTGAATCCAGCAGTGAGAGACTTGAGGTGGTTTCTACTGACTGCTATCTGTCTTGACATGGATCGTGCTTTCCAGTTTCTTTGACTGTATCATATTTTTTGGTGTTTTTAAAATGAGATACCTTATATTTTATAGCGTATCACCTTTGGAGTCCTTCTTTTTACTTGCATATATTGTTTTATGTATGTGTAATGGCATGCATGTTATCAGAAGACAACTGTTTGGAATCTGCATGTTGGGGGGAATAGGTTTTGTGTGTGTGTATGTGTTTGTGTGTGTGTGTGTGTGTGTGTGTACGTGCACAGGCACACATCCAAGAATGCTGGTGGAAGTCAGATGTTGATTTCTGGTGTCTTCCTCAATCACCCCACCTGACTTTAAGACAGTGTCTCTAACTAAACCCAGTTCTCACCAGTTTGGGTATAGCCGGTTCATCAAGCCCCAGCCTTCTCTCACTGAGCTCATTGACTGGCTAGGCTAGTGGTCTGGATCTACTAAATCTTCCCATGCCAGGGCTGAGGTTACAGATGCTGGCCGCCGCATCTGGCTTTTAAAAATAGACCAGGTCCTCATGCCTGAGTAAGCATTTACCTACTGAACCACCTCCCCAGTTGCTAGAGGTTTGTATTTTCCTATCCCCAAAGGATTTCACTGCTCTTTTGTGTAGTAACTTACCTGGGGCTAATTAGTGATACAGAGCTGCCTGGTGGTTGTGTTTTTTCTGCTTTGTTTCTACATTTAGCTCTGTGTTATCATGGGTATTTGTTAGAATGCCAGAATGTTTAATTTATGAATAAAAGGGGATTTTTTTCTCACTATATTGGAGGTTTTAGCCCATATTTGTTGGCTCTATTGCTCTATTGGCCTGTAGTATAGCGTAGCATATTATGGTAGGAGTGTATGGCATAGCAAAAATGCTCACTCCCCATGGCTGGATTGACAGAGAGGGAGAAGAAGGGAGTGACATCCAGCTTTCCCTTTTAGAGCCATCTTAGTGACTGGAAGACCTTCCACTAGGCATCTTTTACCTTCCAATAGCACTATGCTGACTGCCTTTAGCACAGGACCGATGGAGGGGCATCCTATGTGTACATGACAGCAATTTGCATCCTCTCTGCAGCCCCTTCAATGTGTAGGCTGAGGTTTGCCTGTGATTTGACAAAGACTTTACTTATGCTTCTCAAGCCCTTAGCCTTTCTGTCCTGTCTGTGTGAACTTATTTTAAGGGATGGCAGGTGGATGCACATCCAAAGATTAACTTACTTGGGGTCTACTCTGGCTATGAATTTCCAGCTAGGACCTTGAAGATCTCTTGTGAGGAAGTGCAGGCTAAAAGCTAAGAGAATGAGATGGACACCTTGGTCCTCTCTAGCCTTCATCTGTTAGACGAGAAGATGCTTTCTCCATCTCGATTGCCAGAGTCTCCCCTGATGGGACTGCTACAATTAGATGATGCTGGAACAAACATCCCAGTCATTCTTCACCCAATGAGTCATATTTGATGTCACAGCTTTCATGGCCTCACATTCTTTGCTCTCTCCCGTGTTAGCAGAGTTTTGGGGCGTGGTTCAGTTCTAGCAAGCCTACTACAGATGCCCAGTGTTTTCATACAAAGTCCAG
Organism: Mastomys natalensis; assembly: GCA_021653895.1. Classification (NCBI taxonomy): domain Eukaryota; kingdom Metazoa; phylum Chordata; class Mammalia; order Rodentia; family Muridae; genus Mastomys; species Mastomys natalensis. The sequence continues at coordinate 353,644 of JAJTUV010000231.1, forward strand.
TCTTTGAAACATACATGCTCTCAGGTTGTTGCGTGTCTTGGTCTGTTCCCAGGATGCTGAGAAGTGATTCTGCTATTTCTGTACAGTCTTATGGTTGTTGATGTTTTAAAAAGAGGATGGTCTGTCTGCCTCCTTCCTCTGTGCTAGCTGTGATCTCTCCCAGCTTGTCTGTGGTTTGATGTGACTATCTTTTTCCTGTGTGTGTCACTGAAAGAACCTGCGTTCCTTCCCTAATTACACAGTGAGGACTGTATCGTCTGATCCTGGTGCTGCAGGTTTATTCTTTGAATCTTCAATGTGGGCATCACTCCTGGCACCTGCCAGGGTGCCCAACAAACATTTGCTGTATTCATGACTTGAAGATGGATAGTGTGAGCCTCCTGAGACCAAGATGTGGAGTCTTCTATAGGCCCGACTTTGGGGTGAGAACATAGGGCTTTCCCTTTTGTTAAATTCCCAAGTAAGACTCTTTGAAGTAGCTGTGTGAGTTAGATAGGTGTAGACATACCTAGAACAATACCCAGTGTGCAGCAGCCTTTTCGTTATGTTTAATTTTATCTCTTTCATAAGATGTTGTTGATCAAGATAATATACTTTTGGTAAACTGTCCCATCCATCCATCACCATACCATCCATCCATCCATCCATCCATCCATCTTGCTAAAGAAGCTAAGATAAATGAGACAAGCTGGTTGGATGTTGAGGAGAAACGTGCTTAGTGGGAAAGACACAGCCAAAAACAATGGTTTTTCAAAGTTAACAGGCACAAATGAAGAGGTATAGGTGCAGAAAGAGGTTGGAGGGTGTGATAATTGTTGGGGTTGGAGATCTGATATCTGTGATTCTCTGCTGTAAGCCTTGGGACTCTTTAGTAAGGGGTAGGAACAGGGTGTAGTGAAACATAAGCCACAGAGCCATTTTCTCACCTCCCAAAGGCTGGCCTTGTTTGGTGTATGTGCAGTTAACCTCAGACTCTAAAAGTCATACAGAAGGTCACGCTGTCTTCATGGACAATTTAATTGTTCCAGTTAAGACTGGATCTCCTTTTATTCATTGTTTGCCTCAAGCGCTCATAGGTTCACAGTTTTTTCAGTGCAGTGCAGGGATTACCTTGCAAGATCCTGTTATGTTTTTTCACAAAAGGAAGCACTCTCTCCTTTGTTGGGTAATTAAATCTACTTCCTCCATCCCCTAGTCCTACCATGCTGGTGTAGAGGAATTTGTGTCCAGCTAAAAGAAAAAGTCCTTCTGTGTTTATTTCTGTTTGCAGAGTATCTCCCTAATGTGTCCTTCACTCTTAAGAAAATGGGTGTCGCCCTGTATAGCTATCATTGTTACTTTGTAGGTTCTTCTTTCTTCTACCTTTTTTCTACCCCTTTTCCATTCTTTTCAACCTCCCAGCACCAGATAGAAGAGAAGAAAGTGATAGAAAGGAAAGAGGGTGATGTTATCCTTAGACTATTTCCTGTTGATTGGGGTATTGAGTTCCTTGGGGGCTAGTTTGAATCTTCCTTGTCAGGATATCTAATTATTATTTTCTTCTTCTTCTTCTTCTTCTTCTTCTTCTTCTTCTTCTTTCTTCTTCTTCTTCTTCTTCTTTCTTCCTTCTTCTTCTTCTTCTTCTTCCTCTTTCTCTTCCTCCTCCCTCTTATCACATAACTACTTAACAAACTGAGACCAACCCACACCAAGCAACCACAGCCCTCTTGGGCCCCTAGCACTTACATACCCTCTGAAAAGTCCCCCAGAATTCCAAACGCCACACAGTCAACAAACTATCTGCAGCTAGCAAAATCATGTCCCTGCTAGAGCACTAGCAAATCATAGTCAGTTGCTGTTTACAATCTGAAGTAACCCCCATATCCCATACCTGGGGTTAAAAGGGAAAACACATTCCTATTTCAGTGATTTTTATAGAAACCAAAAAAATTCTCACTACAACCCTGTCCTTGGGAGTTACCTTCTCACTCCATCAGAGTAGTGTGCTTTTTTTTGGGGGGGGGGGCTGTTAACACCTTCCTAGAGGTAAAGAGACAGAAGAGCAAGGGGCATCCATAGTGTCTCCTAGTCTAGTTTACCATGCACCAGGCTCCTGCTGGGTGTTAAGCCAGGAGTGATTTTTTTTCTTTGCAATTCAGAAGTGGATGCTCTGGGTTGTGGCTGAACAGAAGCTCGTTATGAAGTGGTTCATTGCTTTCACATCGCCATCTGCCAGGGCAGGGCTCCGAGGCCCCATTTGGGAGACTGTTAGCGCAGCCCAGTGGAACCCAGGTTTGCCCATAATGCTGCCTTCGCCATACCTCCCAAGCCCCGCATTGCTCCCTCCGTGCACATCAACTGGAGCATATCCCCAGTGCTCCTCTGCCAGCCCTGGGAACTTTATAGCTCATAGTTACCATTCATTATTGTTTCTAAAGTACATCTTGTGTGACACTCTTCAGTGGTAAAATGCTTCTTTCCACCCTTCTCCACAGTTACCACAAAACCTCTTAGCTGGCGGTGGAGAGGGGCTCTTTTTATGAAAGTCTGTGTGAAGAGAGGGTAAGAGAGCAGAGGAGCCCACTCACTTTTGCACAGGAACTTTTTAGGAAGGAAAGATGAAGGAAAAGAGCAAGCAAGGGTGGGTCCTGGTGAACTGCACCCCCATCCCACCCCCTACCCCCAATCAATTTCCCAGGTTGAAACTGAAACCTCTGGGTATTTATCTCACAGTCACCTGAATGAGGAAGGAGGGTCATTTGATGGGAGCCAAGGCAAAAACAAAAGAATCCATTTATTATCCTGGCAGGAAATTTGTTCTTTGGATTCTGTAGCTGCAGACATAATGATTTCAATTTCCTTTGGTGGCGTGAGATGAATGGCCCTCACCCCTGGGCCTGAACTGCTTTCCTCCCGTTTCCCCAAGTGTGTCAGCTTCAATGCCAGTTCCTTCCAGTGGGGTCAGAGGGTGGGCTCTGGTTCACACTGACTAACAAAATGTGATCTTCCCTGTGAGGCTCCAGGATACCTGTGGATATGCCCAGGTTAAAACACACACCATGGAAAAAACATCTCACATGGACAGGCTGATATGGGGGTCTCTGGGCTGGCAACAGCAGCAGAGAGGCCTGATTATGCTTTCTGCTTTAGAAGGCAGCCCTTACTTGTGGCCTGAGCCAGTGCTAGTGTAGAAGGCAGCTGGTATTAGGGCAGCCACCAGGTTCTTGGCCTGGTGACTTATTCAGGGTCCTTACCTGCACTAAACTTCAGTTTCCCAGTCTATAAGTACTGAGTCTGCCTAATCCATGAGACTTTGCACCAAAGACCTTTAATCCAAGTTTTCTTTAGGGATGACGGCAGTCCTATGGCTTCCTCTAGACCTCTGGTAGTTATAGGGAGGACAGTTTCCGGTGCCCAGTTAGCTTTGTTTTTGTGTGCATGCATTACACACACACACACACAGACACACACACACACACATATATATACCCATATATATATATATATATATATATACACACCACTACATATATATATGTTCTCTCCTTTTCTCTCTCTCTCTCTCTCTCTCTCTATATATATAATATATATATATATATGTGGGTATATATATATAACCATATACCTATATATACCTATATATATATATATATATCCACATATATATATAACCATATACATATATATACACCTGCATATATATACCCACATATATATATATCTACATATATATATATATATATATATACACACACACACTCCACATATATATACCCACATATATATACCCATATACATATATATCCAAATATACATATATGTATATGTGAATGCATGTGGGGAGGGAGGTACACATGTACACGTGTAAATGTGCATGTGGAGACCAGAGCCAACCTTGGGTTTTGCCCCTCAGCTACTGTCCATCACATTTGAGATCAAATCCCTCACTAGCTTGGAACTCATCCAGAGACTAGGCTAATGACCCCAGGTATCTGTCTGTTTCCACTTCCCCACAGAGACATTACATGCATATGCCATCAGCCCTGGCTTTTTTATGCAGGTTCAGGTCCTCATGCTGATAAGGCAGGTCCCTGACTGACTGAGCTCTGTCAGTCTTATCTCATTTTGGAACCCTGTGACAATGGAGTGCTGGTCTACCCTAAGATGTGTAGTTCGGGAAGGAAGATAGAAACAGAGACCAGAAGATCTTAGGATGCTGCTTTGGCACCAATGAGGGCCCTTTCCACCTGGGTCCAGGCTTCCATACTTCACAGACAAGATCTCATGTGGGGAGTTAGAGTCTATGTTTGAATAGGGATCAGTGTTCTGTAAAAAAAAAAAAAAGTCAGACTCAGACAATTTTCTCACCCTGGCTCAAAACATGCATCTAGTGTCCTGCCTAGAGTCAGCTCCTGGGGTGTGGTGGCATGGTGTGTACCCCAAACCTGCCATCAGACCAGGCTCATAATGACTGTTTATTCATGTTATTCTTTCCTATTCCAGAGAGTTGTGACTATGCCTTAAGTGAAAGCCTTTTTGTGTTCTTCTGTGCCTCAGTTTCCCAACTGTGTCTTTTCTACCCCAGTCACTCATTAGTATTGGGTAACATTTTTCGTGCTCAAAGATATTTTCAGTCGAATGAAATGCAGTTAAGCAGGATTGGATTGACAGAACATACACGTGTGTAACCAGGACTGGAGTTGTCTGCTTCCAGGGACTTTGGGGCCAGGATGAGGCTCCCCGCAGGGAGGGCTTGCCTCATTTGAGAATGAGGAAGGCTTTCTGGAGGCATGGGTGTGTCTTACTGAAGCACCATATCTCTGAAAAAGAAGTTAAATACCGATAACAGAGCAATTTTAATAAACATTTTACTTTTAATATGTTTATAGTGTTGTTAATTATCTCTCTAAGTGGGGAAAATAGAAATTGTAGCACACGGAACAAAGATTGCTGATTACGATAATAAAATGGAAATTTTAATCAAGACGGTAACTTAAGTCAGAGGGAGTTTTCTTCTCGGCGGTTGGAGCCTTCATCTTTATTCAACATCCCGTTTATCATCACTACTCCATTCATTGCAGGCATTAGATTAATATTGACAATTTAAACGAGAAATAACTTCTCTTGCCGTTGTGGTGCTGGTACGATAACGGTGCTCAGAGCTGTAGGAAGCCATTGGGCCAGCAAGCTCACTCCCTGCGGCGGTGGGCCCAGGCCTCCAGCTACCCAGTCTGTCAGGTTTCTCTGTGACACCTGGAACAATAACACAGTCTCATGTGTTCTTTGTGTGCAAGCATATGTCTGTGTTGTATGGTATACATGTTCACGTGTGTGCACACATGTGTGCATATATGCATATAATGGCCAGAAGTTGGCATCACATATCTTCCTAGATTTTTTTTCCTGACTTATTTTTTTTTTTTTGACACACAATCTCTTATTGAACTTGAAGCTCAATGGTTTGCCTAGGCTGGCTAGCCAGGAAGCCCCAGCAATCCATCTGTCTTTACCTCCTCAGTGCTGGGATTACAGGAAAACACTGACACAGTCAGCTTTCTGTGTATGTGCTGGGGATCCAAACACAGTTACTCATGCTTGCACAGCCAACACTCCCTAAGTCATCTTCCCATCCCTCATGCAAAATGCCTTTGGTGGCTTGAAACCGTTTCTTCAATGATGGAACAGTGCTAAGGGTTCATGGGCTTCTATTTTTAGGATATAGACTGAATATCCACAGGTACTGTGGATATTCACCAAGATGAGATTCATGAATGCTGTGGAAAATGTTATTTGATTTCTACAGCCCTCTTATGCCAAGACCATATGGGGCTGCATGGTATTTTGGTGAGTCCATTGGAGTGAGATGTGGTGTCTAAGTCCCAAGGGAAGGGTAGGGACCACAGCATGCCAGAAGTTTAGAGCAGGGACTCAGAGTGGCATGCCCACAGTGTCAGCAGACACAGAATGGGTTGTTGAGAGTCTCTGTCCTTCACAAATGATTCTCAAATCACCTGAAGGGCCTGCTGACATGAACTGTTGTGCTATAGCTCTGGGTGAAGTCAAATGGTTAGCATTTGGAGAAAATTCCCAGATTCTGCTGCTGCCTTTGCAGAGACTCCACTGTGAGTACAGTCAAGGAAGGGTGCTGAGAGCAAGGCCAGACTTACAGGGAAGGGACTTCTGGTCCTTCTAGGAGAGAATCTCACCTTCACAAGAGAACATGGGACCTGGAAGTAGGTGGGGCCAGGATAAGAAAAGGAAGTGTGCCTGGCTACGGATAGAGAAGCGTTTGGCTTAAGAGTAGTTGGCTGCCACCAGGAGCCAGACGTTGGATGCATGGCTATTAGTGCTATCTCTGAGGAGAGTTATTGGCTCAGGGAGAGCTGCTGCTGATAACAGTGAGAATCTTGAGTCAGATACATGGCTACAGGGTCTTGTGTCAGAAGCTCATGGCGGCTGCCCTGAGATTCAGCTCAGCCCAGACTCTGTAAAGAACTGTTCTGGGGTCTATCTGTCCATCCTTGCCCTTGGGATTAATTGCCTGTATTGTTGTCTTTGATGGAGAGAGTAGGGTAGGAGGTAAGCCATGGCAGGGGAGGAGGGAGAAAGACATGGATGCGTGTCCTCTGGGTTGGCTTAAGAAGCCTCTGTTATGAGAGAAAGGACCATTATGCGCATTACTTATTACTTCTGCTGGCCCACATTTGGGCTCACTTAGCAGCAGAGCCCCAGTGTCTGCTCGCTGTTGTGGGAAGCTGCTTCCGTGCTTGTGACTCTGGGGAGAGCCAGGGTTGCACACTCCAGCCTGGATCTTCTTTGTTACAGTTTACCCTTCATTCTCCCTTCCTCCTCTTCGGAGCCTCTTCCCCAATCCTCTGGGGCCCCATAAATGTGCCACTTGGTTTCTTAAAAAGGCCCTTTTCTTCTCTTTGATCATAAAATTGCCAAGGAACAATGGCTGTCACTTAAAACATCAGCAGCAAAGCTCCTTCCCTACCACTCAGTGACATTGTCATCTGTGCTCCACATCAAAACAGCTGGGAGCTCCCAGGAGAAGCTGAGCCTCGGTTCTGCTCTGCACCTCTTTGTGAGCTAGCCAGAGGGCACTGTGGCGTGCCCCCTCTGGGAACTGAAGTTGACCACCAACCTTGCCCCTGGGGGGATGGGCTCCACAAGTAATTAGAGGCTGAGAGGACTCAGGGATGGGATTTGTCTCCACAGCTCTGAACACTGAATTACTGGTGGGGATGGGAGCACGGACAGGAAGAGCATGGAGTACTCCAGGCATTTGGTTAGAGGGCCCGTAGATGGCTCAAGGACTGACTTAGAAATCCTGGTGTAGGCAGAGATGCCAGCCTCCCTAAACTTTTCCTCCCGTAGCCCTAGAGAGCTTTGGGGGTTCTATGCTCGAAGAACGGGGAACAACAACAGTGCTGTTCTCACTCTGGATGTGGCTGTTGACTCTTGTCATATAGCCCACTGCATCCTCATTCCCTGGGGACCCAGAGGCTATGCAGAGTACAGTCAGGGCCACCAAAGAGCAGAGTCAGCTGCAGGGTTCCTCTGCCTGTTGGTTCTGGGCCAGGAGAGTGTTTATCTGCTTACCCCTAGGGCCAGCACCACAGAGGCAGCTGGAAGGGAAATGACATCACAATGGGAGGATGGGCCTTGGCCACCAGTCTGGACCAGGAACAGCCTCCCCCCTCCCCCTTCCCTGTTAGGCTTTTGCCTTGTTTCCTTCAGACTTGAAGATATGAGTGTTTGGGCGCAAGGAATGTAGGGTCTGGGTCCTTCCATGTCTCAGTCCATTAGGGGAGAGAAAGGAGTCTTGACGTCCCCAAGGCCTGTAAGCCATGTCTAGAGGAGAGAATGAATTCAGGCTGTAGGGAGGCAGAGAACGGCAGGGTGACTGTGTTTGCTTCTTGTGATCCTCCTTGGGTACAAGTGTCCCAGGTGTTAGTTCTCATTCTATGGATTTCCTCTGGGGTTTCCTCCACTGCCAGGTCCTCCTGTGGTTTTCCTCCCATGGTCCCAGGCCCTGTGTCCTGCCCCACTCCTATCCCTACTCTATAATTTCCGTGGCTTCTGTCAGCTGCCCTTTAGCTTCTTTCCTTCCTATTCCCCTCCTCTCTCCCTGGCTTCCCCTGCCTGTTCCCTCTTGAACCACCTCTTTTATGTGCAGTGTCCCTGAGGTACTTGGATTGGCTTGCATGGGAGGCACACATGGCTGTCTTGGCTTCTAGAGTCTTGGTTTACCTTAGGCTTTTGCTAGTTTACCATGGGGCAGACCTTTGAGCATCCTGACTTCTTGTACAACGAAGGAGAGGAGTATTCTCTTCTTCTTCTTCTTCTTCTTCTTCTTCTTCTTCTTCTTCTTCTTCTTCTTCTTCTTCTTCTTCTTCTTCTTCTCTTCCTCCTCCTCCTTTTCCTCTTCCTCCTCCTCCTCTTGTTCTTTTTTCTTTAAAAGAAGGCATAAATACCAAATCTCCTTTGTTATACATTTACATTGGCTGAAAATAATAAAAGAAATTGCAAATTAATGATGGTATGGAAAACATATTGTAAGATGCTTACCTTCCAGTATCCCCTGTCCATGCTCAGAGCTGCACTATGGTCATTTACTAGACTTTGGAGGCCTAGTGGACTTCTTTGGACCTTCAGATGAGCTTTGAATCCTAAAGGATCTTTTGCTCCATGTCCATCTTGAATCTCTGCCCCCAAATGGGTTAGCAGCAGGACTCCTAGGGCCATGGAGTCTGTCCAAGTTCAGATTACTTGTTCCACCTCCCTCTTGGCAGCCACTGTGAACTTGACCTACATTGGGAGCATATTCCTCCATGTTTTAAGTGGTCACCACAGGAAGGACAGCGCCATTGTGGTGCTAATTCACTGGCTGATCCTCACGCCTCTGTCCACCTCAAAGGTACCCTCCTTTCTACTGTTCTGCCTTCTGGCATAGTGCCTTGACCCTCAATCTGTAGTCACAGTGCACCCTACCACTCCTACCCTGGCAAGCTATGTTTCCACAGATGGCTCTGTTAAATCTGGATGGGTTCCGAAGATGTTATTGGATTTCTACAGCCCTCTTATGCCAAGACCATATGGGGCTGCAGGAGAGGAGGGCAGAGGGTCAGCCATTCCCTCCTGCCCGCCCTTGTTTCATTTGAGATCTTCTGCATGGTATTTTGGTGAGTCCATTGGAGTGAGAGGATGGGGCCAAGAAGAGGAGTTTAGAAGCACCAGAAAGCCTCTTTGAGAAGTTTTGCTTGCTCTAAGACACCGAGGAAAAGTACATTGGTATGTGGCACTTTGTGTATATGTGAGAAGAGAAAAGAGGAGAGAGAGAGAGAGAGAGAGAGAGAGAGAGAGAGAGAGAAAGAGATAACAAAGGCAGAGAAAAAGGAAAGAGTGATAGAAACAGAGTTAGGAAGAGATAGAAACACATTCACGGAGATAAACAGAGGCAGGAAGAGAGAGAGAGAGACAGGGAGAGTCTCCTCCAGGCAGATGCATACCCAGTCACTCTAATTATTTATGGGCAGGCACAAAGAATAACTGTCCCTGTCTTTAGCTAACAGAGGGCCACTGTCATGAGGGTCAACAGGCAAAGAAAAGTAGGGAAACAAAGAACTGTCAATGGAGGAGGGTGCTGGTCTAGAACCAAGGCCTGCTCCTGCTGTCAGCTGTTCTGAGTTGCTTTTAGCATGCTGAGTGTCGGTCACACTTTCCATCAGAGGTCAGGTGAGGGCTCTGTCAGTGCTGCAAGTCTTTGACCAGCGCATCTGAGGAAGAAGAAAGTGGAACTGGGCTGGGGAGGGAGAAGAAGAGAGAGGATGGAGGAACTCAATGAGAGAAAGAGAGGAGGGAGGGAGGGGAGAGGAGAGGGGAGAGGGGGGGAGGGGGAGCGGGAGAGGGAGAGAACAATAACAAGCCAAAGAGCCAAAGAGAGGTTGCTAGCTAGTTTTATGTCAAATTGATACAAGCTAGAGTCATCTGAGAAACTCAGTTTAGAAGAACACCTCCATCAGATTGCCCTGTAGGCAAGTCTGCTGTACATTTTCTTGATTAATGATTGATATGGAGGGCTCATCCCTCTGTGGGTGATGCCACCCCTGGACAAGTGGTCCTGGGTTGTATAAGAAAGCAAACTGAGACAGTCACGGGGAACAAGCCTGTAAGAAGTGTTGGTATGTAGTCTGTGTATAGTTCCCGCCTCCAGGTTTCTGCCTTGAGCTCCTGCCCTGGACTTCCTCAGTGATGGAGTGGAAAGTATAGACTGAAATGAACCCTTTCCTTCCCTAGGTGCCCTTGATGTGGTGTTTATGACAGCAATAGAAAGCAAACTAGAACACAGGACAGAAACAGAGCAGAAAGGAAAACAGGAGAGGAGGGACAGAACACTTTGCCCTGTGCTGCTCCTGGATGCGATGCTCCACCCCATGCTGAAGAGCAGCTGGAGAGTAGCCCCACAAGGTGGTGTTGACTATGAGGTGTAGCTGACAGCGTTCACTGTTTCACACAGCAAGCTCCAGTGGGGACCCAGGGAGACGTTGCATTAGGCTTTGATACTAGGAACAGCCAGGCTTTTCTGAGCAATCGCTCTGTTTACATCCTGTGCACCCGTGACCCGCACAACTGATCAGATTTTCTTTATCTATTGACTGCTAGAAAACCAGGCTCCAAGCATGTGGTTTGGCCATGGAAAATGAGCTGTTTTAGGTTCGCCATGGGTTTACAATTTATGTCCTTATTCTTGGTTGAGCTTTTTCAGTCTCAACTATTTTTCTTTGGAGATATTTTCATTGCTTTTTTTTCTTATTATAAAACATATATAGATTCTCTATAAAAAAAGGTAACAAAATACAGAAAAATGTAAAGAAAAAAAAGAAGTCAATTATAATTCCCCACCTGATTCTCATGACAACCTGTTAAATTTTATACAGCTTGTCTCTCCTATAATACATGAGCGTTCAACACACATGGGCACACACGTGTACACATAAAAATACACATATTCAGAAAAAAAAACTGAACACATTACACATAGTGGTCAATGACTTTCAAATTAGGCAGTATACAATATATATATTTTTATCTTTTTACTTAATATAGCATATAGTATTTTCATAAGCCTTATAAACTACCCTAAACCTTCTAGAATAGAATGGATTATAAATAAAATGTGAGGCTTAAAGCAGAGGCTTCCAGCCAACACTGGGAATGTAGATTGGGGTAACTCCTATGGCAGCATTTAGCACAGACACCAAAGTTTTGGGATGAGGTGATGGAGCATTCCTTAGGAGAGCTTCTCCCAGATCTGTGAAGAGATTTCAGGCACACTGGAAGGTCAAAGATGCCCACTTGATTTTTCTCAGGTAGGCTGGAAGGGACTTGCGCACTGAGCCTGTATAAGAATGCTTACATAGTACATGGCCACAAGACTGTGTGTGACTTGGTCCACACCACTCCTCTGCACAGAGACATCAGAAGTCACCTTGATGCAACGGGATAGCACTGGAGCTTGATCATATGCACTAGGTGTAACAGGAAGTACCTTAAAGACCGTCCCCCATATCTCCTTCTATCTCTGTGCTGGTTTCTTTCCCTATGGCCCTCCCACCAGGGGTACCACAGGGGAGGGGGAGATGGGGTATAACACAAAGTAGGAACAACAGAAACAAGGAATAGAGATGCGTCTATTTCCCCAGGGAACTTGTATTCCTGAGCTCCACTCTAGTACCAAGTATCCCTAAAGTAACCCTATGGGATTATCATATTAGTGTGCCCTTTTCCCAGATGGTGAAATGGAGGAAGAAAACAAATTTAGTAAGTTATTCAGGTTATATAGCTACTAATGGCTGAAAAATCAGGCTCCTGAGACACGGGCCTGCCTGTAGACAGCTCTCTAATCTCACAAGGCACGGGACCCTCAAAAGAACACAGATACGGAAGCTCTTCTAGTTCCTGGAGGATGGCCAAAGGCAGGAAGGCAAGGCAAGGGAGGAACAATGGCTGACTCACACTGAGGCTCCAGAAGATCCAAGGTATTCACCTTCTTCCTATACTCCACTTCCATCCATGTCCCGAGTTTTCCCTCCTCGCAGAGCGTTTGCCTCTGTCGGTTTGTCCAGCATCTTGCATGCTCCTTGCAACCAGGGTACTGGCTAGTTTTGTACTTGAAGAAATGGTTCCCACTCTTAATACAGGCATTCTGGCTGTGTCCCACCCCTTTGGACAAGGGACAGGGGTTCCAAGGGGTTGGAGACGTTGGACAGGCTGCAAATATGGATGCTTGGAAAGCACAGGCACAGGGATTGGTCTGGAGGAGACTGTGGTGTAGAGGGCAGGCATTGGAATCTGACACAGCCCCTCAGGCTCGACCACACCACCTTCCTTGGGTGGGCCCCATATGGGTTAGAATAAGGACAGACAATCTCATGTCCCCATGTCCCCACCAGCAGGTGGCTCAGTCTTTCTGGCACCCTGGCTTCACCCAAGGCTGGTGATAGAGGCAAAATGAGCCTGAGTAAATCTGCAAAAAAAGCTCCCTGTAAACTAGAAGAAATGAAATTGCCTTTAACTCCACAAGTTGGTTTTGTCCGCTATCAATAGACCCGGAGGCTGATGTGAAGGAGATCTAATTTGAGGCCTGCTTTTATTGAGTACCTCAGCCTCCCGCCGCACATGGTCATCCTGCACTTGAAACACAGTGAGTGCGCTGGGAGATGCCAGTGTAAAATCACTGATGATTTAGTATGGAGAAAGAATAAAACATCCTATCAATGTGATATGGATCACATGCTCAAGCTGTGAGACTTTAGCATATTGTGATAAAGGAAATACATCATTTCAATTATTTTCACTTAAAAAAAAAGACAAAACACAACAACAACAAAAAACAACCCATGATCACCATGCATGGTGGCACACACCTTTTAGTCTCAGCATTTTGGAGTTAGAAGAAAGTGGAGCCAGCCTGGTCTACAGAGAGAGTTCCAGGTTAGCCAGGTAAACATAGTGATATCTTGTCTCAGAAAGAAAAACAAAGCAAAAACAACAACAACAAAACAATGAAATGAACGAACAGAAAGAAAATGAAACCCAAACCTGTAGTAATGGAGTGGCTGAAGACTTTAATTCCTCAGGTGGCACGCCTGCTGTTGTGTGGGACAGCACTGTTTTTGATGAGCAAGAGGCTGTGAAAACTGAGAAGAAAAGCTGTGCTTTTCTGCACTCCTCACTAAAGAAAGAGAATGTCTATAAAACACATGCATAGAGAGAATGTATCCTCTGGAGCCGCCATTCAGGTGGCTTCTTTCCATCCTGGGGATTGAGACCCTCTCACCTGACTGGGGTAGGAGGAGCTATAGCTAGGATTGGCTAGCAGGTAGCCAGGGGAATCTGAATGTGGCCTCTCCAGAAGGCAGTGGGAGGTCATTTCTGCCAGGGTGGGTTTGGAAGCATCAGGTTTGAAGCAAGAGTCTACAAGGCAGGCTCTGCAGCCCACATCACTGCAGAGTCTCCGTCCATGTTCACCTCTGTGAGCCTGCTCCTCCAGGTAGCTCTATTTCTTGTTTCAAGTAGCTTTCTCTTCCCCCAGGGTCCTGGTTCTTCTCAGTGTGTCTCCTTTGATGCTTAAGGTCCTGTTAGTGGCCACATACTCCTAGGAAGTGAGTCACACAGGTGCAGGAATTCTGGTTGGCGTGATTCACCATCTCACCCCAGGTTACACATGGGCCACTGACTAGCCAAGGATGTCAAGCCATGGTGAGTGACTGGGTTTTGTCTACCCACTGGCTACCTTGTGAAACTTCCCATTTGTTGTGTGCCTCTGTACAGGAACAGGGAAGCTGGGCCTGTGAGCACTTAGGTGGTTTAGGAATGGGATTGGCTAGCCATGGGATGGAAGCAAATGTTTACCATGTCCACTCTAGCCCCATATGGTGGAGCCACTGTCTGTACACATGCCTATCTGAAAGCTGTTACATCCCGGGGGAAGGTGACAACAGAGCCAAAGAGAATCTGGTGCTATTCAGTATTGGAATCCCACCATTGTCTTGGACCCATTAGATAATGGGAGTCTGTGTACTGCTGGTCTGCCAGCATGAGGAGCATGCCCTCAGTCCAGCATAGTCATAAGCAATGTTGGCAACTTGTTTTATACACCACCCTTTCTGAAGGCTGTTGGTATGTGTCAAATTTTGGGTCTGACCTGGCCTGAAGTGATTTCATGAAGGGAATTACCACGGTACTTGCCAGGAAGCTATGACAAACTTTGTGACCCTTTCAGTATTATCAAGTGACTGTCACAGATGATCCCACTTCAGAAATCCATCCTATTGAGATTCTCAGTCTCCCTCTCCTCCCTCTCCCCTCCCCTCCCTCTCCCTCTCCCTCTCCCCTCTCCCTCTCCCCTCTCCTCTCCCTCTCCCTCCTCCCTCTCCCTCTCCCTCTCCCTCCCTCCCCTCCCTCTCTCTCTCTCTCTCTTCTCTCTCTCTCTCTCTCTCTCTCTCTCTGTGTGTGTGTGTGTGTGTGTGTGGTATGTGTCTGTTTGAGAGCTGGAGGTAGCACGTGGGAGGGTGTGTGAGGCTGCCATCCCGAGTAATTAAAGTTGGAGAATGTGTCTGATGTCCAGGTAATTACTGCCGAACAGCTGCTAACTATGGCCTTTCATTGATGGCGGATGCTGTTAGGCACGGGAGTGATGGTGTGTTTGCACTCGACATGGCAAGGGATGATTTAAAATCTGTTTCTAACAGCAGCCCACAGCAAGGTCCTCAAGTAGATGAAAGAGCCTGGAGCAGATGTAGCAGGAACCAAAAGCCACTTCCAGGAAGAGGCACAGGAGAGGTTGTCTGCTCTGGAAATGAGTCTGGCAAGAGAACGGAGCCCCAGAGAACTACTCTGATCTACACTTGCTTCAGAGGAAACTGAGGCATATCTGGGAGAGGCAGGGACCACAGAGTGGAGTTGGGTCTGTGGGGCAGATGCTAACAGCTAGCTGGTTCTCAAGACTCAGATTACTCTCAGAGTCTTATTGGAAGCCCCTTTCCCTTGAGTGACGGGAGCCCCCATGATGGGACTCCAGTTGCTTCTATCCCACAGCCAGTTAGAAGAGTTCTGCTCAGACAATGGTGTTATTTCCCATAGGGTGACTGATGTGACCTGAAAGAGAAGTATGAAGGGCAAGAGGAAGTAGTAAGAGGTTTCTCTGGTGTGGAAGGTCTTCTGCTTGTCCTACCACTTGGAGAAGGTTGAGAAGCCCTGGCCTTCTTTCCCATTCCTCATTGCCCTTCTTCTCACCTACAGCTGGCAGTCACTAGTAGCTGACTGCCTTAGACATTGACATGGGGTCTTGTGGTATAATGTCTTCTCTGATTACTCCCTGTTAGGCCTCCATATGTGATAGTCGCCAACCAGAAGGGCAGGGTTCTTCTCTAACACAGCTTTGGGGTGGTGCTAATTAAATGGCTTCAGGGACCTCACTGGGAGGGGTGACATTTTCCTAGCCTGATCAAAAACTGTGTAGCACATCTGGACCCTGATGCGAGTCCAGTGGATTTGGACTTGGGCTGCCTAGGGAGTCTGCCCCAGAGTCCTACTTTATACAGCCTGCTATCCCCAGGCTCTGGCTGAGACTTGCTGAACCTTCTATTGGAGCCAGCCATGGCCAGTCATAGGATGACATAAATAGCATCTTCCCTTGGAGCCTGGAGACCTGCCTTCTGTCCCGATGAGCCTGCCAGCTGCACCATTAAGGCTTAGAATTCCCCCCTGCCTAAGGGCAATCATTCACCCAATTAACAAGCATTTATTTTCTAATTCTTTTCCATTTTTAAAATAATGCTTTTGGTTATACAACCACTATATTCACTTTTTGTGACTTCCCTCCCTAACTGCATAAATGCCACTGTGCCTACAGCTCTTCAGATCTGTCTTCCTAACCTAGACTCTTTCGGTTTTCCTCTTCATCATTTTACTGTTAATATTTCCTTGCTTTAACACAATCTCTATAAATTCCATTTTTGATGGCTTGTAATAGTCCACCAAGTAGCTATATAATATTTAACTATTCCTGTTTTTTGAAATGGAAAATATGGCTATTGTCTAGTTAATTGTTTAGAAAGCACATTGGTTTTTTTTTAAACTCTGAAGAAATGAATTATTAAAGACCATTTTATAACTGTTGAAAATAATCATATTTAAATGACCAGAATTCTCTACCAGCACACACACACACACACACACACACACACACACACACACACACAAACACACACACAGAAAGGGGCCCAAGAGGCTGTCAACCCTCAGCAAGCCTTTCTCCCACAGGACTCCCTTTTGGGAGCCTTTCACTACGTCCAGTGTGATCCACACTGGTGTTAAAGATGCATGGTTTTGTATTCTCTGGCACCTTGGCATTCACCAACTGCTTCACTGGTCCCCAGCCAAAGAAAGAGGCCATCTGTTCCCGGGCTGGTCAGACACATGGGAGGATAGCATGCTGGTCTTCAGCAAGGTCCCCTCCTCAGGGTTTCAAGGGACATTTTGACTATGTGAATCTTCAGACTACTCTGTCAGAAGACAAGATCCTCTTCATGTTTTCCAAAAAGGCTGTCTGGCACAATTATTCTTGCTTGTCATTGTTCCTCCCAGACATCCAGGCTCACACCCAGATTCCATAGGTGAAAGATTCCATCTCAAGGCTCCCTGGTTAATTTGAATGCACTTGATGTGTAGCTTACATGGCCACGTGTGTTTCCCTTCGAAGCTTTTGATAATTGCCTGGTGATGGAGGATCCTTTGAGTGAAGGAGTGCTGGAGAAGGAGGGGCAGTGGGTGGAGTCAGGTGTGCCAGAAAGTCAGAGAGAGGGTGGGGCTGGGTCTCCAGATGCCAGGGAGTATAGACTGGAAGAAAGTGACCTTAAAGGCCTAGAGAGCAGGAACAAACCTAGGGCCAGGACAAATGAAACAATTGACCAGAAAGATGCTAAAATCACTCTAGACATATTCCAGAGTCAGAGTGTAATAGGAGACAGCAACTGAGTGCAGTTGCCTTGCCTAGGACAACCGAGGAAAGAAAGGGAAAGGCTGGGTCCTTAGACACAATGTGGCTACCTTGGCTGCAGATTCAGTGGGGAGGAATTCCTATTTAGACTAGGGGTTGGGTAGCAAGACCCAGAACCTCTGGGTCAGGACCACTTGGCCCAGGCGTTCAGTAACTCCAGTTAGAGCACTTGTTGACAGAGGCAAATGGATCTCAGAATGAGAGCAATGGAGCTTCTAGGAAAGGAGGCTGACTTGGGGTGGGGGAAGGATAAGGTGGCAGAGGGTAGAGAGATGACATGTCAGGGCGGGGCCTGACTAGCAGGACAGAGATGCAAGAGTAGCCCACATGTTATTCCCTCTTTGGACTTGTACTTTGAGTCTAACCTAGGTATTCATGTTGGGAAGATGAACACGTGACTTAGCCCCCAGGGAGGCCTGGGTCTGGTTTCTGCTTTGCAGGAACCTCTATCTTAACCTTACCATGTTCCTGAACTCAGCCACCTTTCAAGTCCACCCAATAGTGGAGAACAGGAGACTGTATATAAATTAGAAACCATAGAACCTGGCCTTGACCTTCCCTTCTCCTGGGGAGCATGTGGCCCAGCACTGAGGATGGGGTGAAGTCCATGGATAAAACCCTTGGCCTCCAGCACTGGGCAAGGGCATAGAGATGCCTTCCCTGGCTTCATGGAAACAGAAGTCATATTGCAGGGTTGGAGCCCCAGAAGGGTCTATTTGACTTGTACCTGAGGAGGTCAGGGGTGCTCCAGGCTTGTCCTTTGTCTTCAGAAGACCCTGGATTAGACTGCAGTCAGTTTCAACCACGGTTTTTCTCTGCACCCCTAGGGTTTCCGGTCAGTTTGGTCATAGATTTATTTTTGGACAAGCTATTATTCTTCCATTTCTTCAAACCTTGCAAGAAAAAAAAAGAAAAACTCACTCAATTAGAATAAAACTTTAATTAAATCGAAGCACCAATTAAAATATATCATCAATTAAAATAAAGCACTAATTAAAGTGCTCCCAACAAGCTGCAGCCAATACGGCCTAGGGGCTAGAGGCACCAGCTTTGGTCATAGGGTGGCTTGGTACACCAGTGGGATATGCTACCCTGGCTACGAGGGCTCGATAATCAAGGCTGGACGCTGTCTCAGCCCCGGGAATGGGGCAAGCTTCTTGCTATGTCTTTTACCCTCTTGGCACAGTTGAGATTCATAATTTTGGAACCAAAAGGAGCCTGCAGCCAGCCGGTGAATGAATGACAGGGCCTGTCCTGGTGGGATAGGTTGGGTACTGTAGTAGATCTCATATGTGTCTTCTTCACAGAGTCCCCTTGACTCAAAGCCACATGAGTGTTTATGGTGCTGTTTTCTTTCCCCTTGGCCTGATAGAATGTGGGGCTGTTATTGGTGATGTAGTTATTATTGGACCATTCCAGGAGCGGTTTAGCTCCAGGGACCCCTAGCTGGACCCTCAACCCTCTGGCCTGGCGTTCAACCCCTCATGCCACCTGGGCCATTCACCTGTCTACCCTCATCTCCCAACCTGCCTTTGAGTATACTACCCCCTGTTCTGTCCATCTGTCTCCCAGCTAACCTAAATGCAGGAAGTTTAAAAAAAAAAGTGTTCCTTTCAAGCTGCCTCTTGTCATTCCTCTATCCAAGGCCCCTTTAGGCCGGTTTTCTGTCTCCTCTCTTGTCCGCTTACCTGCTTCCATTGGCTTGCTTCAAAATTCAAAAATGTATCTACTTCCATACCTGCAAAGCCACCTTGGTTTCTGTGGACAGAGGAGGTTTTCAGTTAATAGGCAGGACTGATTTCCAGCTGTTTCTCTTTGTAAGCATCTTGTTTTGAAGTGTAGCAATTGACTTTTACTTCTTTTTATATCAACCTCAAAACATTTCCAAAACTAACCATCAGCTCATCAAGTTTAAAATGATACATTTCACTTCCCTAGGTAGGAGCTCTGCCTTGACCAGCAAAAGGGTCAGGGTGTGGAAGAGCCCCTGTTGTGCCTATTAGCACTTCTCCACCTAGGGAGGCTGGGGCCAGGGCCTCCCTACTTGCTTTGAGCTTACTGTATGAACTGAGTTCTTAGGAGAAAATCACAAGGTCTGTGTGCACCTTGGTGTTCTAAACTCCTCAGTGCTTTCAAGCAGCTGCAAGCACTACCAGGAACAGACTGAGAAAGAAAGAAGGTAAAAGGAAAATTGCTTGTGGGATTTTAGAGACTTAACAGTCTGCTTTGCAGCAGGTTCTGAGAAGCAGGCTGTCACTGTTAGCTGCTGGAGCAAACCTCTGGAAGGCCCCCTTCCTCCCTCCCTCCCTCCCTCCCTCCTCCTCCCTCCCTCCCTCCCTCCCTCCCTCCCTCCCTCCCTCCCTCCCTCCCTCCTTCCTGTCTTTCTCCTTACCTCTCTACTCTTCTTTTTTCCTCTTCCTCTTTCTCTTCCCCCTCCTCCTCCCCCTCCTCCTCCTCTTCTTCTTTCTTCTTCCTCTTGCTCTTCCTCTTCTCCTTCTCCTCCTCCCCTTCTCATCTTCCTCTCCTTCCTCTTTCTCCTCTTCTTCTCTCCTCCACCCTCCTCCCCCCTCTCTCTCTTCTCTCTGTTCTATCTGTCTTCTCTTTTCTATTTCCTTCTCTCCTTTCTCTCTCTCTCTCTGTTCCTTTCCTCTCCCCTTTTTCCTCTCTTTCAATTTCATTCCTCTGCTAAATCACAGACTTAAAGGAGAGAGAGAGAGAGAGAGAGAGAGAGAGAGAGAGAGAGAGAGAATCAATGAACTAGAAGGAAGGGATTCTTTTCTCTCTGTAAAACCTTTTCCTGTTCTCTTACCTGCAGTATCAGCAGGAGTCAGACTCCCAGGGCTGCAGAAAGCAGCAGCTGATGGGTCAGAAGCAAACCTGGCCTGCTTCTTTGTTTGGCATCACAGATGTCTTTTGAATACCAACTCTCTGCCAGTTTCTTGGTCAAGAGGTCTGGAAATGAGCCCACAGATCTGTCCCCCAGAGGTTCAGTATTTTCACCTCAAACCAGGAACCTCTGGATAGATCTCTGAGAGGTCAGAGATCTAAGATGTGACCCAACTCTGGGGTTTCCATAGCTTTCCTCAGATTCTCCAAGGGGCTTAAGAGCTAAGACTGTGGTGCATAATTCTTTGATCATGACTTTGGGATACAGCTTGCATTGCAAGCACTAAGTACTCAAGTTTGATCCTCAGAATACATATAAAATGCTAGGCTTGGTGAATACTTATAATCCCAGGCTCATCAGCCAGCCAGCTGAGACTAATGTGTGAATGACCCAATGAGAGATGCTACCTCAAAAATCATGGCAGACAATTCTGAAGAATGATAGGTTGTCCCATGGCCTCTACATTTGTGTATATGCACACACATAAATTATTGACCGGGAGCCTATAGTAAAGCACACAGATGCTCTTCCACTTACACTGGGTTATGTCACAGCAAGCCTATGATTAGCTTGTAAATACGATAAAAGAGCATTTAATCCTGGGCTTGGGCGTACCTGTCATCTCAGTATGCAGGAGGTCGAGACAGGAGTATAAGAAATCCTTAGCCTAGACTCCACAATGGATTTGAGTCTATTCTGAACTCTGTCTGACAAACAAACAACCCAACAAACAATACCAGCCAGGAAAAACCTGCCTTTAATACATTTGACCCAGTGAGCATTCTTGTTTAGCCTAGTCTGCCTTTGGCGGGCTTAAGCATTTACATTAGCTACACTTGGCAAAATCATCTCACTCTAAGGCCATTTTGTAGTAAGTGAATAGTTCATCAATGTACTGAATCCTGGACGTGTGTGTGTGTGTGTGTGTGTGTGCATATGTGTGTCTCTCTGTGTGTGCATATGTGTTGTCTGTGTGTGTGTGTGTGTGTGTTGTGTGTGTGTGTATGTGAGAGAGAGAGAAAGAGAAGGAGAGAGAGAGAGAGAGAGAGAGAGAGAGATTTCAAACTTCTAAAACAAGTTCTCTAAGTAATACTTACACTTTTATATGCAGATCAGTGTGATCTTTTAGGTTTTTATTCTGCTTTTATTCTCCTATACATTTTCCTATTTCATTAAATATACTTATTGCAACCCACAACTTTGATTCCGTGGCCAGCCATGACTCACTGCTTTGGAAAGTGTGGATCTGGAGGAACATGTACAAACCACCACTCTGGGGCTCTCATCTGTCACCAGCAGGAGTGTAAATTAGCCCTGCTCTTAATGAGTGTTTTTTGGCCAAAATAGATATATATAATATATATTCAAAAAAAAAACAAAAACAACAACAAAAAAATAAACCCTCTGCCCATTGACCCCTGATGTTCTGTTTGTAGGAATTTGTCTTTCAAATATTCTAACACCTCTGCAAAATGATACCCCAGACAGTTCTTCCCAGCATTGTTTATAATGGCAAAAGATTGGCAGGAACGTAAATGTCTGTCCATATGAATCTGGCTTAGTAGCCAGTGGAACATCAACACAATGAAGAATGCTCTGGGGATGCTGAAGAAATAAAGGATAGTCTTAGTGATCTGATTTGGAAAGATTGCCAAGATATAACGTAAGCCAAACAAGTAAGATGCAGAACAGAGTCTTAACTACATTCCCCTTTGGATACTTTAGGGGAGTAATTAGACTCAGGACTTGTATTTTTTTGTTTTGGGTCCAGCCATAGAAAGTTGCTCATTTTGAAGGTCAGAATGGTTGACTATTGACAGTCCCACTGCTGACTGTGTAAAGGAAGGCATCTTAGCTGCTTTCCTCGTTGCTGTGGTGAAATGGTTAACACAATGTAAAGTCAGGTGGTTTATTTTGGCTCATAGTTTCAGAGATGCCAGTCCTTCATGGTGTGGAGGGTATGCTGATATGTGGTAGCCATGAATCAGGAAAAGGGGACTGACTATAGGAAGGGGCCAAGGAAAGAAATAACTTCTGGGGACATGCCTGCAGAAACCATTTTTTTCCAACAAAGCCCCATGATTTCAGTGTTTACTGCCTCCTTATCATTCCACCCGGTTAGGAATCCATCCAGGGATTATTCTTCCATTAGGTCAGAGCCCTTACAACCTAATCCTCTTTGAAAACATCATGGACACATCCAGAGGTGTGCTTTAATAACCACCAGGACATCTGTCAATTAAACAAGGTAGTGAGCTTGGCCAGATTATCTGGAAAGGCATGAGGAGCTGGTACTTACAGAGACCCGTCTCTGAGAAGGTAGCATATGGGAGAGGAATGGGGTGCATCCTGAGTTGATGGATCCAAGGACAGCCTCAAGTCAGCATGCAGGATGAGCAGAGCAGGGAGTGTGTGCTCATGCCTTCATGCCCGAGTTCCAGGGATGGCTAAGAGGCTGGACTAGGATGGAGCAGCAGTTAGAATCTACCTCTGTGTGCTTTGCCTATCTCTTTTTCTAGATGCCGTGTAATAACCTGACAATGTCTACCCATATAACTGTTTTCAAATCTGCTAGATTTTATCTGCAGTTGCTTGTGGCAAACAAAGAAAGCATTGTTGGAGGGGTGTTGACTGATGCAGCTGCCCTAGGTGGTACTATGAATGTCTCGAGTCTCTTAAGAGAATGCATGGCCCGGGAAAGTTGCCCACAGCCAGGGCCCACGTCTTTCTTGACCAGTATTTGCTGCTATCTGTTGCCCATATGTGTATGGTCAAACTCTGTGTGTTTCCTAGGGTTCTAGATCCTCTGATAAGATGTTTCAAGGAGTCACTGGGCAACGGTGGGTCTTGGGATGAGTTGGGCATACAGGTGAGTCTGATCTGTCTACATTAATGCATGTACTAATGTTTTAGCTTAACGACACAGAGTGTGTTCTGAACAGCTGGCAAGGAGCTCTTTAGGACCTCACAGGATGGCATTTTCTGTGCACTTCACCAGTGTTAATGGCACAGCCAAGGAGACTTACATGTATCGATGTGTAGAGGATAGACCTATCTGACCCTCTGGGCAGAGAATCACTGATACACTCAGCCATATTCGTTCCTACATTAGGAACAGAATGGCCTGAGGTACCAGAGGCCCAAGTCCTCTGGATGCAGCTTCTGTCCTTCAGTCAACACCATCAGAGTGGAAGGGAGAGATGGCAGCTTCAGAAGGCCTTTAGCAAACAGGAATCTGAGAACTGGTCTAAACATGCCTCAGCCACCTCTATCCCTAACCCATTCCCAGGTTCCACTCTAGCTGGTCAGGCTGTGGCCGCAACCCCCAGCTCCACTGTATCATTAGTTTCCTAGACTAACTCTTTCCATGGAGAATGGTGGATAAGCATCGTGGAGAGGATACAGGGCTACGCAGCTCTGAGATGCTGCTTATTCTTTAGGTTTGGGCTTGATCTTCTGTTGAACACATTCCTTCTAATCAAACAACCTTTAATTAGTGACCACAGACCTTAATTCCTTTCCCCCAAATATTTCTTGCTGATTAATGTCTGCTGGAGCAATGCATCTATTTATTCCAGCCAGAAACTTCAACCCTCTGGAAGTATGATGGAAAGATTCTCAGAGAACCTGCCTAATGGGATAGCTCATTCACATCTGACTCACTGACCATCATGATGACTCTTCTATGTCTCCTTCAGACCTCTGTTCCCCGCCCTGCCTCCCCAGAAGTTAAATGTAAGCTTAGCTCTGACTTCAAGACTTTGAAATTCAAGATTCAAATTTCACAGGTGAACATAATGAGAGGTGGCACGAAGGAATAAATAGACCCATTCTACAGAGAAAGCTGAGGCTGTCGATGCTAAGGTTCATCTCTTCTGGGGATGCTCTCTGTGCTGAGAGGGACATGGATCAGGGTAGGGCAGGTTTGTTTCCCAGGCTTCTGAGGGTTGGAGCCTTCTCCTCTTGGGTTCTGTCACCAAGAGTGACTTCAGCTTATTCTGGAAAGGGAAATGGGCAAGAATTGCGGAGAATGTATTTTCCAGACCCCAAGTACAGCCCTTGCCTTCGAGAGAATTTGGAGGCAGACTGGACTGTAGTCAGGGCAGGAGACTAGGATTAGATGAGCCGTTGATGGATGAGTAAAGGTTTAATGAAAAGATACCCAATTGTCCTTAAGTTCTTATCTTTCTTTTGCCTCTTGTTCTTAAATTATGTATCAGATTTTTGAATGTGGACATGATTAATTCCACTTAGGATCTCAGTCTTGGCTGCTTTAACAAAGAGTTATGTTTTAACTTAAGAAGTATAAAAGAGAGAGGACTTACCATTTTTCATCAGTTAGTTGGCAGTGCTTGGGGCTCGGCTATTTGATCCTAAGGCAGGGGTAAGCATGCCCATCAAATGGACAGTGCCCCTTCTCCACTGATGGAGTAGTTGGGGAAGTTACTGCCTCCTAGTGCTGTAGCTGTAACATACAAGGAAGGCTACAGGAGGCGGTGTGGGGGGGGGAGCTGAAAAAGGTGAGAGATGAGGAAGAGGTCTAGTGTTTATGTTGAGGTTGGGAATCCCTTATTCTCCAAACACCCCAGGGAGAGTCTAGGAGAACCGGAACATTCTGGGAGACTGAGCATGGGTCTGACTTGCTTTCTTCTGCACCATAACTCTTTATTGAGCACGTGCCGTGTGTCAGCTTCTGGGACTACAAATAGCAGAAAAACACATTTCTAGTTTTGTGTTGTTTTCTAAATAGCTCCAAACCTAGGCTGGTAAATGCTTGGATGTGATACACTAGTGGCTTATATAATAGTCGATGTTTGTACAGGCACAAAAGGGACTTCCCGGTGGGAGAATAATGATTCCATGGAGTATGCCTTGCTGTCATGTGGCGCCCACAGGTGTCTTGTGCTACTGAGAAGCCTTTCTGTGTACTTGGAGCTATGAGTCTGATTGGTGCAATAAATGCTTCCTCCAAGGATAAGAAGCTAGGTTCAAATCCTACCCTGCCTCTTAGAAATTGGGTGGCTTTAAGCAAACCACTCAATACTTCTACTGGGTTTTCTCACAGTGGATCTTGCCTTGAAGGGTTGATAACATGAGTTAGACAGTATGTGTCAGCTACGATGATGATGATGATGACGATGACAACGATGATAATTAAAGGGGAATGAAGAAGAAGGGAGGAAGAGGGGTAAAAAGGAGGAGGAAGAAGAGGAGGAGCAGGAACACAAGATAGTGCCACAGATTCTCTCTCTCCTCCTCTTCGACTGAGATTTCTCAGCTGATGCCACTCTTCAGAGACATTCTATGTGACCCCACCAAGATGGCAGCCTGTGGCCCCTGAAACCACAACTTTCCAGTGATACTGAATAGAAAATAGTAGCAATTTTTTGTTTCTGTACATTCAGGGACAGCCCTTAGATGGTTCCAGGGTGGGTGAAGCTTAGGCTCAACCCCAAGCTCCTGCCTGGGGTCAAAAGGCTGTGTCACCTTGGATTTCTGAGGGCTTGAAGAGATGCTACTCTGACATGAAATACACCCACCACCACTGCATATAATAAAGCAAGACGTTGAAGACTCTAAAGCTGTTTGAATGAAAAAGAATATGCTAGCTCTTGATGACATTTGTTCATGTTCTTTTAGCTTTGTCTCACCTTTTCCAAAGAGGGACACTGATTTTGTTTTTAGCAACTTTCAAATACGGTATCTTTTCAAAGCATTCGCAATAGCGGTTGCCTTTCTCATGCATACTTCTACGGTTTATTAATATTTAACTAAGCATGTCTAATAAACACAGCTGGCAAACAGGTGTGAGTGAAAACACAGCTCCCTCTGGGTGAGCATTCCTCCTAACTGATGGGGCACAAACACAAGGGATTCTGGGGCCATGGCATGGGTCCTGAACACTTTCTAGATTGCGTTAGGAGACTAAGGCATATCTATCAGCCATATTCATATAAGAGAATTTCTGCTGCCTCTTAATAGCTGGGAAATTGCAGATGTCGGGAGTGAGCTGTGTCTGTATGGACAGGAAAACAGGGAACTCTGGCTTCTCTGGGGAGAAACAGGACTGCAAAGAGGCGTAAGGTGTAGCTCATATCCAAACTAGATGAGCAGAGTCTTTAGACAACTGGTGTGGGAAACGAAGTTACTCAGGACAGAGCCCATGGGGTCATTGTAGAGATATGGGAAAACATGACTCCTTGCCTGCCCACTCAAAGTGTATTTCATTAGGACAGAGAGAGAGGATGTCATCACCTGCCCCCAGGTGGTAGGCAAAGCAGGGAATCCCCTGGCGTTAACCAAGGAGTATTCTGAAAGGTCCATGCATTAGAAAGCCTAGAAGGGCAGGGACCCCTTTCCTCAGGGATACAGGAAGATACAACATCATAACTCCTTCTGGATCTTGGACTGAGTCTGGAATCACTAAAGGCTGTCCCATCTGTGGCAATGAACTAGGCCAATGTAGCCTCAGAAAGCTCCAGGCACAGGCTGACTAGGAGCCAAAAGAATCAGTCAAATCAGGTCAGAGTTATCCAGCACATACGAAGTTGTAAGCAGAAAACAAAGTATGGAACGTTGGGTTCTGGAGTAAGCATCCCAGATCGGCACCCTCTTGTGTCTTCCTAATTTTCAGTTGTAGAAGTGGAGACTCCCAGGGATTAAACAGTTTGCCTTGTTTATAGAGCACAAGAATGGCAGAGCAGAGACCTCACTTCCTCCTTTCTTCCCAACTCCAGCTTGGTCCATTACACCAAGCTTACTGACTCCTCTAATAGCTTGGGAACCCTGGGACGGACATCCTGTGAGTTCTTCACCATGGGTTAGCATATGGTGAGAAAGGCTTCTGTTTAATAATGTAGCAGAGATTAGAAAAGTGCAGGCCAGAGGGAGGCCATAGAAATACCTAGTTGCTAAAACAATATCAGTTAATGACCTTTTAAACCAGCTGCAGCTCAGGGAAGCTGTTTGGAGCTGGGTAATGCTTACAGTTTGGGGCCTAACGAGGAGGGTATCACGTATTTATAACATTGCTGCTGTCTTTCCTATACTGCACGTGTGCCACTGTGTTTAGGCAGGTGGGTTCCTTCCATAAGATGAGCAGTAAATGAGTCAATTGAGCTGATTCTATGAGCAGGAGGAGTGGCTGGGATCAGGGAGTTGGGAGATAGGCAGGTGTGGCCCTAGAAGCTGGCAACAGAGCTGGGGAAGAGGTAGTAAGCTCTGAGGCTCACAGAACCCTTTGTCAGAGTGGATCCAGATCTGAAGGACCCATCAAGTTATTGCTGGATGCTAGCCTGTTACATGCCATTCTAATGATGCCACATATATCGATGACCATGGTTGTTACTGTTTGTGATGACTACAGGGCCTTTATTTTCTCCCTTTTATAATGTGTGTGCATGTGTATGCTTGTTGGTGGGAGCACACATGTATAGCTGCATATGCTTATGCATGGGTATATTGAGGCAAGAAGCTGGTTGGGTATCATACTTGGTCGCTAGTCACTTTATTTACTAAGGTGGTGCCTCTTACTGAACTCAGAGCTTGTCAGTTAGTATAGCCAGCCAGCTTGCCCTGGAGACCCTGTATCTCTCCCATCTGAGAGCAGGGATTCCAAACAGGCTGCCATTTCCACCTGAATTTGGTGTGGCTACCTGCAAAGCTCATTAGCTATCCTCTTTAGGCAAAGCATGTGGAAGCTGAATCTGCTTCTTCAGCCTTCACACTACTCTACCTAAGAGTACGACCCACTCCATTGTCCTAGCCCTGAAACACAGGTCATCTTTAGCACATCCCTTTCTCTCAGGCTCTCATCTAGTCCTCCTACAGACACTAGCTCACACCTGTTCACCTGCATCTCCTGGTCCCAGACCACAACACCTTTTGCCAAGAGGCAAAATGAATAGGTATCTCATCTCCAGGCTCCTCCTCACCCATGCTGGGATGAAATCGGATCCTCCCTTCATTTCTCACTTTCCTAGAACTTTCCCAGTGTGTTCAAACTTGTTCTCAATGCTCTCAGGCCCCATGTGCTCTAACCCTTGCTCCCTCTGCAACCTCAGCCACCATATCCTCTGCTCTCAGGGTTCTCCAGACCATGGTGGCTGCTTTAGTGGCTCCTTGCTGTATTCTTCTGTCACAATCATTACATCTATGCTTAGAGTTGCTCTTTTCATTAGGAATTTCTGGGACAGGGTCCTCATCAGTCAGGCCCTGCTAATACCAGCTGAACAGAGATGCCTCCCACTGTCCCTTAGTTGGGGTGAAACCCCTTGCTGCTCTCCATCTTTTTGCTTTGCTTTGTTTTTATAGATCCCATTTGTGATAAATCTTGTTGACTGTCTTTCTCCCGCCCCCACTCCCAATCTGTCTGCATGCACTGAGGGATAGTTTCATTGGCTTCTGCTCTAACTAGGTCCAAAAGCTATGCCTGGGACATAGTATGCACCCAGCAAATACTGAGTGAATTCATGGTCACATTTCTCCCCCCACCCCACCCCTAACTTACAGTAAGAGAACATGTAGGAACCAGCTGCCTTTTATTTGGAACAGAGGTTTAAACACCTCAGGATCTTACCTAAGGTCATCCATGTTTGTGTGAAGTGGAGTTGAAGTTCAGGTTCACTTTTGTCTTGTTCTAACACTCCTTTGTCCCAAGTTATGCTGCTCTCTCAAGACAGGCCCACTGGATGTTACCCCTAAAAGCTGAGTTAGAGGAGACTTTGGGGAAGTCTACTTTATTGGCTCAGGGTCATTCTTCTCTAAAGTCATTGTGTATAGACTAGACGGGGGGGGGTGCAGTAATCACGACCATCCCCATATCAGAGGTAGCAGGTGGGCAGGGACTGTTGCTAGGGGCGGGGAGTGGGGTTGTGGTAGCCAGATAAGGCTGACTTGGAGCCTGGCTCATCTTTACAGAGGCCATAGCATGTTGATGTGACTGTGGTGATGAGCAGCTAACTCACTTAGGGGAGTTAATTCATCAGCATTTAATGCATCCAAGGGCAATGTTTGATAGCAGAAAAGTCTGGAGGGATTAAATGATGAGTTTCTGTGTAACACGGGGCAGCCAGATTACCTCTCCTGTTCTCTTGTTTCCTGCATGTGTTCTGTGGAGGGGACTCCTTTTCATGTAAAATCTATGATTTTCTGGTCTTATTACACTTCTTTAGTTTTGCTTTAGTCCACACTGTTTGGAGCCTCCTCGGATGCCTATGACTGAAGGTTGGTCTGTCATAACAAGTCAATGGGGTCGGGGATAGATTCAGTAAAGCAGATCTGTGAACTAATGATCCCACACTCAGTGGTTGCTTCATAGTAACTTGGAATCGAACGCCAGACTTTCCTAAGAACTTCTGAAAGTGAATTACCAAGCAAGGGAAAAGCCTTTGACTAACAGTGTCTTAGTCCTTTCTTCCATGGCTGCTTCTATTTCTTATAATTTGGATCTAGTACAATTAATCAGACTGCACAAGAGTCTGGGAACATTAAGCAGAATTTGCCATTTTCATGCAAAGCTGAAAGACATGGCCATTTCACGTGTAGCCATTAGACACTTTTATGGCCAACCTATCACATTACACACCACAGAGTCCCAATAAATAAAGCGAAGCTAGAGTGGCTGCTGCCAGCTGCGTGACAATCCAAGTAACAATATCGTGGCCAGAACAGTGCTTTCTTGACATCTAATTTACTCAATTACATGAGTAATCATGTCACTCTCGGCTTAAGCCCCTTCAACACCTTTCCATAAATTAAAATAAAGAGTGAGGACTTGATACTTCACTTACCATCATATCCTCATCTCAGGCACAGTAAAAGAATATTATTTCTGTACTAGACTGCATCCTGTGAGGCAGGGACCACACCCATTTATCCCTTATTTAGCATGGGGTCTGGTACCCCAAGAGCATACCGCAGACCTAGAATGAGTGACTGCATGATCAAGGTAAGACACCATGGTAAGGATGAACTGGCTGGAGAGAGCTCATAAATCTCACATGGCTGCTGTTTTAGCCACAACTCACCAGTGGACATTTCTAGATATTTGATGCACAACCTGGAGCTTTCTTCTCAGCACAAACTCTTTAACTAAAGCCAGCCACTAATTTACAGTTATGCTAGTTTCATTATCTGCTATGTAACACTCTTCCTGGGGAGATGTGAAGAAATACCTGTTCACCCCAGGTAGGGAACTGACAACAGATCAAGGTAAGGGTGCCACCTGTCTTAATTAGGGTTTTATTGCTGTGAAGAGACACCATGACCACCACGGCAACTCTTATAAGAAAAACATTTCATTGGGCTGGCTTACACATTCAGAAATTTAGTTCATTACCGTCATGGTGGGAAGCATGGAAGCACCCAGGCAGATATAGTGTTGGAGAAGGAGTTTAGAGTTCTACATCTGGGTTGGCAGGCAGCAGGAAGAGAGAGTGACACTGAGCCTGGCTTGCACTTCTGAAACCTTAAAACCCACACCCAGTGATATGCCTCTTCCAACAAGGCTACACCTCCTAATAGTGTCACTCCCTATGAGCCTATGGAAGCCATTTTCATCCAAACTACCACAGCACCAAAGGCAAACTTGGTGAACCAGAGATTAAATTGTAGGAATATGGGTGAGTAGATGACTTAGAGTCAGCTGCATCTCCAGAAGCCCATGCCAGCATAGTAGATAGCTCATGAAACCTAGAACCTGGAGCTCACTGCACAGTCTGCAGGCAGTTCAATAGGTTAGAGAGTATCTCTTCCAAGCAGTTTAGTTGAGCCTCTTTTAGGCAGCTGAGCTGGTCTCTGCTTCTTTCAAGCAGCTTTGTTGGTCATCTTGGCTAATCTGCCTCTCACAGGAAAGTTCAACTGGTCCCAGAATGTGTCTCTCAGCATGCCTTACTACTAATACAAGCTTGGAGAAAGGGAAAGCTAGCACATCTGGTCAGTTTCAGGGACTTCCTGAAGTTGTGTTGTTTGCTTCCTTGTTTTAACCAGCTTTTCTTGTAGGGGTGTTTCACCTCCCCTTAGAACATTCTGCATTTAAAGAAGCTTCCAGCCATGATGGAATGTTTGTCTTTGAGGAAATTGCTATACAATGCTGTCCATGCTATGAAAGAGATTGAGAAGATTGTGCACAAAGTATAAGGATGGGAGAAAGGAAAAGGAGGAGAAAGGGAAGGGAAAAGAAGTGGAAAAGAAAGCATGGCTCAGGGTGGGATGGGTACCAAATTCTTTTATTGATTCCTCTGTGGCCTTCCACAACCCCAAACCCTTTGTTTTCCTAATATAATTTAGGATTTGTAATTCAGACAGGCTCAGGAGCAAATTTACATCCTTACCTCAAGCAAGAGAAGAATCTTCTAGAGTATAATGGACACATTTGAGGCACCCAGAAGGTTTGGAGATTCATCCTGAATTGATTTGATTTCTAATACCCAGCAACAATCTTCTTAGGGAGTCTACATCTCAGCAATAATGGTGTAGGTATTTATTGAAGAAATATGGCTGTGGGGACTTGATGCATGTTGTTGTTCATTTATGAGCTGCTGCTCTGAGCTGTGTGTTTTGTTCCTCAGAGATGATCTTCCCTTTAATTTGATTTATCCCTAAACCCCAGTTGCTGTCCTTCTGGAGAAGCCAGACTTGCACAGTGGTGCAATTAACTGGATGGCCCTAGCTATGTGTTCTGAGCCAGCAAGTGTATGTCTTGTGTCAGTGTGGATTGAAGAGAAAAACTCAATATGAACAAGGAGACAGTCTCCAGTAATTGGTAGAGTAAGTCTCATGAGGAAATCTTGTCATCCAGGCCAGTCTGAGGAGGCAGAGAGGAGCATGGGGAACTGCACTCAGCTGTAGAACCTTGATAGGAGAGGCTTCCTTGGGTTGGCCTTGGGTAGAACCCAGGTATTAGCTTGGTTGTTCAGGGTCCTTTGACCAGGGAGTATTGGCATGCCTGTGTCTCCAGAATGACTTTAGGAACAAGCATGGCCAGGTTCATACTCGTTCTTTAATATGATCTGGAGATCTTGACTTTCTTGTGAAAGTCTGAATAAACAATAAATAATTAAAATAGTAGCAATGCATTTTTAAAAAGAATTATACAATTCTCATCCTTAAGACTATGGGCAGCATTAGAACCATGGGTGGCTTGGGTTCAGGAGGCAGCACGCTGGTGTGGGTAACCCAGGGGAGACTCTTGTGTGGCCTGCCTCATGGATATACTGACTCTCCACTATTCATCCAAAGGTGTGGAAACCACTTTTATTTGTTAAGATATGTTCCTCTTTTTCTTTTTTCCTTATGTGAGAATTTTCAGAAGGAACAATTTAGGCTGGGGACTAGGTTCATGACAGTAGCTGCCTGATGGCTTATATATAATATAGGGTTTCATTGTTGAGCTTTTCCCCTTGTCGGTGTGGTGGGCTCTTGCAATGATGCCTGTAGGCTCCTTCTATGCCCCCTAGTGGGGTGTCCCTTGTACTGTCTGAGGCCAGACTGTGCATCTTCATGGTTGATGATGTGGATAGGCAGTAGGCAAGCCTTTTCACACTTCTGGGGCACTGCCCAGAGCTGGGCTCTTGGCACCTTTAGGAAGTCATCTCCAGTGTGAAGTGTTGTTCTGATCTCTTTCCATTTGAATCAGCCAAGAACAGCTGACCCGCCTGCCTGTCTCTCACCAGGGCTTTGTGTTGGCGAGTAGAGGGAGCAAAAGACCAGCTTGGAGGGAGAGTTCAGGCAGATGGAGGCACTGTTGGCAGTGGAGACAGGTGCGTGAGGCAGTAAGGAGAAGATGAAGCCAGGGTCTCCTGCTGACGGCAGGAGCATCTACAGAATTGCAGAGAAAGAGGGAGAAGTGAATAGCTTTTGGTACTCAGCGAACCGGGACAGCAAAGAACAATGCCTTTAGCCTCTGCATCAGTGACCAGAGTCACTCAGTGTCTCTAGCTGTAGTCTCCACATCTATAACATGTGAGTAATAACTGCCTCTCAAGGCAATGATGAGCTAGTATTTATGGGCAGACTGGAAACAGTAGATCTACCTAAGTGAGGTGCTTATGTTTAACCATTCTTATTCCACCTCTCAAGCATCTATTTTCCTTCCAGAGTTTTTAAAGCTAATTAAAAGTAGATAGATCAAATAGACCAGGCCAGTGAAGTGGTCACCAGTCCTCCTTTGAGCCTCTGATATCCCATACAGGATCTCTGCCCCCAAGGTAGTATCCAGCCTCACTCCCACACAACCTCACTCCCCAGTCGTTCTCTACACACTCTCCAGAAGGAGTTTCCTAAATTTCACACCGTCCTCCATGGGCTGGCTTTAGACCCTTGATCCTGATTCAGCTTTTGCAGAGGAGATGGACTTTCACCTCTGGGAAAATACTGAGAAAATGGTGGAAGTATGGTCCCGTTCTCAAGCATGTGGCTTTGGCTGGCATTCCTGGGTCTCACAGATATGGAGTTTCCAGCCTCCTAACCTGTCTTTGTCTGGTCTTCCTTTGCTCTCTCTGCCTGCACTGTTCCTGGATGACTGAAGGAGGCTGCATCCCTCTTTATTTGCCAACTTAGTGCACAGCCATTATGGTACAGCCTTTGTAAAGTTGTGAGTAATTTAAAAGCCAATGCAAAGTACCTTTTAGGAAAGAGGAATTTGGGCAGGCAAGATGGCTTAGCGGGTAAGACACTTGGCACCTAGTCTGACTACCAGAGGTTTAGCATCCACATGGTAGGATGTGAGAACCAACTAACTTATGATTTCTTTGTACATGTATGTCTACACACACACACATACACATGTACACACACAAATAAACAAGAGTGTTTTTCTTAAAGAAAGGTGGGGGGATTTATTCATTCACAAAGATGAAAAGAGGCATGCTTTCTGATACTACTTGATCTGGCTTCTCAGACAGCATAGGCCCTAGGCACTCTTATTTCTTGCTTCTGTACTCTTTTCAGTAAGCTTCCTTACTGAAAAGACATGGTGAGGGCTCAGATACCCACTGAGAGGTTCAGACTTGACATACAGACCACTAAAATGCACTATAACAGGACTGGACAGGCTCCAGGCAGAGGCACAGTAGGTTGTCCTGGGTTATGGCCAGTGGTTGTAGCTGGGGTCACAGAGTAGGATGGGACCAAGTATTTGGAGTAAGACGGGAAGACTATGAACCTGACAACTGATGCAAGCTCAGTGTGGGGTGGTATTTTTACCAGAACAGAGTCAAGGTGTTCTTACTGAAGAGAAGGGCCACCAATTTCCAGTTGGAAGACATCACACATTCCAGACTACCTTCCCAAACCCACTACCATCCTAAGGAGGTTGCATGCTTCCCTCATGCCTTGGTATTTGTAGTATAATAGAATGAACTTTTACTAATGCACTTGTGTCTGAATCCCTACCTACCTTGACTTGCCATGGCTTCTCTGGAGCTGGCCAGGTGGGGAAAGTTGGTCTGCTTGTTACAGCTTAAATTATACTGATAAATCAATAGCCAGCCAGGTGGTCCTTGTGGCATGGTTAGCTCTAAAGCTGTGTTCTTCTCATTTTGAACATCTTGCCCTGACTTCCTGTGACCCCCCAAGTTCCACAGAGAACTAGCATCCCACCACCCTTACCCATCCACTTAGCATACATACCCTTAACACCAACTGTTACAAAGTCAGACTGCAGAAACAAGATCCCAATTAGCTGGAAGACTGATTCTAAGAAGATTGCTACTGCTAGCATAGAATATTTTTGGCAAATGATAAAGTTTCAAAGTTACTCCTTGCAACAATGTTTCCTTCAGTCGCTTATATGTACTTTTCTCTGTGGGAAAGATGAGAATGGCTTCAGGTAGCAAGTTGAGGGCTGTGCCTTTACAAGTAACTTTTCCTGTCCGATGTATAGTCTTGTTGCCTGGAGAGGCTGTGCCAGGCTTATCTGTATCATTTACCCAGGAAGGGTTAGACGGGACAAGCTGTGCTGTTTTTTTGACCTTCTGCCATAGTAGTCTCCCTGAACCCTCAATATCAATAGTACTGTCCTTCTGGGTTTCAGGTGAAGTTGAGGTGAACTCTCTGCAGCCCCGGGAGAGGGGCTTGGGAAGGAGGACTGCTCCCTCTTTGAGACTGCCCTTTGCCAGACAGTGGCAGGTGCTCCATGTATAAATTCATCCTAGATGAATCTGATTTCAGGTTTGGGTGGCCAGTCTGGAACGTCCTTGGAGAATTCCTTGGACCCAGTCTTCATTGAGCTTTCAGTAGGATATATATCAAGAAAATCTTCTGATTATTTAAGAAATAAATTTCTTATGAAAATGGCTCATTATAAAAAAGAACTAATCTGAACAATCCAATTGCCTTTTTTTCATCTTTAAATTTCCCCTCCCTTAATAGAGGAGCAGGTTGTGGGCTGGGGGTGGATGGCAAGGGCGCACTAAAGCTTTTAAAGAACAAGATGAGGCTATAAACCCGAGGAATAAATGGTGCCTCTTACTCACTATGTGGCTGGAGAGAACTGGGCACAAAGGCTGGCTGCCTGCTTCCCTGCTGGAGAGAAGCAAGCTCCATACTGAGCACCGGGTGAGTCTGCCTGCTTCCTCCTGGGAGGAAGTCCCTCTACTGTGGCTTCCCCTAGCTACTCTGGAGTTGGTGGGGTGGGAAGAGTTGATCTGTTTCTTACAGCTTAAATTATAGTGACAAGCAGTTTTCTCATAAACAAAACAAAACAAAACAAAACAAAAAAACAGTTGCTTAGAACCGAAAGGGCCTTCAGGTCACAGAACCCAGTATTTTCATTCCATGGTTTCCAAGCCTCTCTACCTTGAGGTACCCAGAGCATGAGAAAGGAGTTAAGAGGGACATGTGCTTCTCCCCAGCACTCTCTTGTAGCACAGTGTTCCTTGAATCTTGATACTTCTGATGCCTCCAGAGCATCTGGGAACTCGGATAGGGTGGCATCAGGATTGGCATGCCCCCACCTGCAGAAGCACCCGTCAGATGCTGTCAGTAGGAGGGACTTTCTTCCTGTATGCAGGCCCCTTGTCACTGGGCTGAGGTGTTCTGTAGGGCAGGCTTGATGGTGGTGGCTTGTGTTCTTTCCACAAAGAGCCCCTTCCTTGAGATGATTGTCATGCCCATAAAGCCTAGAGATATCCCCAGCTGGTTCTAAAAGACATGGCACTAAAGCCAGAGACACAGGGATAGACAGTTTCTATCACTACAGGGCCAAGATCCACCTTCAAGGCTACTCTTGGAACAGCCAGCCAATGCTCAGGCTAAGCGAGGCTTCTGTAGATGGGCACTATTGGCTATAGAGAACTGTGCTGAGGGTCTGCAACCTGTCTAGGTTTGGCTAGATGCTGCTGATAAGAATCATAGCACTGTGCTTACATGAAGCTAATAGCCTGGAGTTGGCTTCTGGATCCTCCTTTCAAGAGGAAGGGATTGATGGTATGCTGTGAGAGAAAGATGTGGTGTGCAAATTACATGGTCAAGCATTCTGGAACCTGAATGCAGTTAAAGTGAACCATGTTTCTTCTCAGGGGAAGCAGTGACACTTCCACTCATCCTGGCAGATCAAGGATAATGGAGGACCCTTGGTCAAGATCATTGAGCCTCTGTTCTAGTGGGGGATTCTGGGTAGCCAGGCCTTCCTACCTGTGGTAAAAACCTTCTGTATGTAATGACCCTGGCCTTTGAATTGATGTTGTAAAATCAGGAAGGATCATTTTCCCAGCATGGCAAGGAGCCAAAGACTCATCAAGAGAGGAAGATATGTGTGATTATACCACCAAGTGTTCAGGATATATGGAGCAGAATGCTATAGGAGAATGCCTGGTGGGATGGGCATGAAATGAGTATGCACACAGAGTCAGGAGATTAGCCAAATGAGAATTTACTCAGAAGTCATCCTTGGAACCACTTGATCCAAAGGTACTGTGATGCTTAACTTCACTGTCATGAGTCTGGATTTGCAATCTCCAAGGAGACACACTTTACAGGATGTATATGTTCAGGGCTGTTTACAGAGAAGTCTAGTTGAATGTGGGAAGCCAATCCAGTGGATTGTGAACTGCTTGCATCAGGGACTTTTGTCACAGCCACAAGAAAAATAACCAGTACAGGTGGCTAGGCTGATGCCAGAGGAGCTGAACCTTATTAAAGAGGAGCTTTATTGGCACCCTACCTGGGCTCAGGCTGATCCACAAGCAAAGACCAATGCTTAATTATGTGTGGAGCTGGGTCAGGAAAGTCTCTGTTTTGAAGGGATCTTCTTTATAAAAAGGTAAAACCTATGTGAGAAAGGGTCCTGGCCAAAGAGCTTGTGAGTAGCCATGTCCTTCAGCAAAGCTAAAGCTCACTTCAGCCGACATCCTCACCAATATGGCAAACAAATGTATTATTGAAAGTAGGAGATAACTTGCAAAGACAGCCAGTCTCTCAGCACAACATGGCTCTTACTTTCAGTTCGTTGAATTCTGACTTTGTAAAGCGAGTTCGGTTTGGCAGGCAGCAGGAGAAAATGTGTGAGTGACTGCTGCCACGTTGGACCATGGCTTGGCGTAGTTTCCAATCAGAGATGGCTGAGCAAATGGAAATGAGGGTTCACGGAGGGTTAATAAAGCTTTATTGCAAAAACTAAACAAAGAATTCATGGAATGAAATGATAACGGGGAGATGTCCAACAATATTCTTTGGGATGTATCCAAGACTGCAATCAGTGTCAAGCTAATTCAGTCCTAATTCCAGGAAAAAAGATGGAGAAAAATGGGTAATTAGAAAAGAAAATGGAAACACTAGAGGAATCATGCAAACATAAATTAGATCCCCAAATACTGACACAGTTAATCACAGCCAGGGGTGAATCAGACCTCATCCCACCAAGAGTTGACTATTTCTCAAAGTACACAGGAGAGGGAGGGACCTAGAGGCAATAACCAGCCATGGCTAACAAAGCCAAAACACTTGTCAGAAATTAACACCCAGAATGTAAGATAGAAATAACATTTTCATTAACCAGTAGGGATGAAAAATACACTCAGAAAATGTAACAAACAACACACAAAGCCCTATTGCTTCCTGTTGAAATTACAGCCATAATTTTCAAAACAAAATTTTATATTTTCCTCTCTCGGGACCAGAATGATTCATTGTATATAAAAAAAAATAGAGAGATGAGAACATAGGAAATAATTAAAGCTATAAAAAAATTCCCAATTATAAAACACCAGAGTTCAGATGGCTATACCACAGATTTGCCCTGGAGAATCAGCTTGGGAAGGGGGTGAGGTATACTATGAAATGACAGAGACTTGTGCTGTAAGGACCCTCATCTTCCCTTCTGCAATTAAGGCTCTAGGGATGGGAAGGGGCCATGCAATGTTCCCTGCTTCACTTGTCACAGTGTGTTGGCACTGCACCTTCAAGAGAGGAGAGGAGAGGAGCCACACTCTCATCAGAGGAACTGCAAGAGTATCCCAGGAATACAGTATAGGATATGAAGGCAGGCTGTAAACCTGAGATCTTAGAGCAGTGGCTCTCAACCTCCCTGCGACCCTTTGATACAGTTCCTCATACTCTGTTGATCCTCAACCATAAAATTATTTTTGTTGCTGCTTCATAACTGTAATTTTGCTACTGCTATGAATTGTAAGGTAAATATCTGATATGCAGGATATCTGATATGTAACTCCTGTGAAAAGGTCATTCAATCCCCCAACCCACAGCTTGAGAAATGTTGTCTTAGAGGCAGGTGTGCTCTCATTTTAAAAAATGGGGGGGGGGGGCTTCCAAGTTTGGAGGAGTTTGGACTGGGTCTCCCTTTTTGATTCAGGCTGTCTGGAAATGTAACATCTTACACTGGGTGGAGCATGCTCAGGACTCACGCTATGTGAATGCAGTCTAGTCATTTGAAAGCTGGTCATACTGCCTTGGCCAAACCCACATCCCACCTCCATTCTTCAGGCTGCCAGGTGGAGATGCTAACACTTCAGGGCCCAAATTCTAGTATGAGTTGTGGCACAAACCACTTTGCAGTATGTTCAGAGAGCAGTCATGTTGTGGAGCGAGGTGGGAATTGCCAAGTTCCCTGTTGGGTAGCAAACAGCTGGAAGAATTCTGAGCCCAGGAAGGATCACAATTCCATTACTTCATTAAGCCTCCAAGAAGCCTTTGCATGTGCATATGCTTATTATACACAAATGAGCTAACGTTTTCTTTTAACTCTTTGAAAATATCTGCTTGAAGCCAAAGCTACCTGACTACCATTCCCTGGATTGAGGAGTTCATTTGATCAGAAGGCGGTCTGCTCTTGTTGGAGGGTACGCTGGGTTCTAATTAGTCGAGGTTCAAAGACTGAGGAGCATCAGGCCCAGTTCTGTTAGTTCAACAAAATATCAAAACTAAGCATAAACAAGCAACAGAATATGATTTAATAATTCCTTTTCCTTTCAAGAGCTCTTAATGGCCCTGGTCATATTTCCTTGGGCTAATCTGAATGCTTGCATTTAAAAAGGCTAAGGTTGGGGCACAGTGAAAAGACTGCGGGGAAACTTCTGTTTGCTCCTTTGCATGGGTTGAGCTTCTCTCTACTCACACCTGGCACATGTGGGCACCAGGGAGGCACCCCACTAGTCAACGGAAATTGAGCAATTTACCTGGTGAGACCCAGTCTGAACACCTATGGTCAGCCAATCAGCAAGCAATTATGGAAGCCTTATGTGAACATAGGCATGATGGAGCCAACAGCGCCCCCAAGAGGGAACAGGAGGGAGCACACAGTGACTCCCACGCTTTACTTTGTGCCCCAGAGGGTGGCATTGCTTGGAGTTCTTAGGTAATTGGAACATAAAGTTTTGAATTCTGATGGTGTCAAGAGTTATTTCTGCTGAAGGAAAGACAGCAGATCCACAAACAAGGTCTAAACAGAAGATCTAGAGACGGACATGAGAAACATCCTAGTCAGGGCCAACACCCATGCAAAGCTGTGGAACTTAAGATACAGCACAGAGAACAGTGCTACAGGTAAGGTGGCCGGACATCAAAACAACCCCAAAAGAAAACAGAGGTGCAGTGAAGGTGTTAGAACAGCGGACAGAGCATTAGTGAACTGTGGATACCCAAAATAGCCATAAGCCCGTCTGAATGTGATAATCAGGACATTCAAACAGCAGGTAACATGATGACATTAAAAAGTAACAGCGAAGCAGTTGGAAAATAGTATCGGGAATTCCAGATGAGAGCGGTGCAGCAGAGTCACCTTTCTGAGTCTGTGTTCACGTTCTTCCCACCCGCAGCGTGCCCCCTCCCTGGTGCCACTCTTTGAGGTTCCTGTTAAAAAACTCATAGCTCCTGCTGTGAGAGGTAGCCTCCTGCGCAGGCGCGGATCCAAGGTGGCAGCTCCCCAGGAGCGGAGGACACTCAGATAATTTTCTGTAGTTCTTAATTCTGGGGATTGGGTCCCATGGCCCCAGAAGTCTGAGAAATCTTGGGCACAGGGAAACCAGGTGGGCTTTGTTATTGATGTTACAGTCGGATCTCATTCTGATGCAGAAATGCCAGGGAAACTGACTTTCCAAGGGTGTGTCCCTCCCTATTGCTGCAGGTGAAACTTTGGGAGATGTTACCTTTAGTTTACTGGTCAGGGAAGCTGAGGGAAGCGTGGCCAAGCCTGCTGAGCTCGGGGCTGAGGGCGCCCGCACTTGGGCAATGCTGGGAGGTTAAGTCTGCTCTGCGTGGAAGTGCCTGGGCCTTCAGAATGGTTAATATTAATAACTAAAGGATCCCTGGGGGAGGAGGTGACTCAGCAGCAGTTAACTTAGAGAAAAATAAAGCAGGAATCCTGAAGGAGTAAAATCTGCCCCTGGGGTTCGGGAAAACGGGAGGGCTTGGGGTCCATTCCCTTGAATGCAGAAGGCATTGGGTTAGAAAGCTCCTGGTTTATTACCTGTGTGGTCCTGTTCAAATTCCAAGCAGCAGCCTCTGACCTGGGGGACTAGACCTTGTTACTAATACTAACATCTATTTATGTTGCCCTGGGTTTATTACGTAGCTCCTATGGATGAAGGAATTAACTAATTTAAATCGTGAAACAATCACAAAAATAAGTATATATTTTGTCTTTGTCTTCATATTTCACAGTTGACAAAAGGAAAGGACAGAAAGGTGAAGTCATTTGTCCCAGGCCACACAGCCTATAAGTGGCAAATAAGAATAAAAAGCTATTTTATGTCATGCCCACTTGCCATACTGAAAAGATTTAAAAAAAATAAAAAGAAAAGAAAAGTCCAAGGGAACCAATTAAGGTGTTAAGCATTTTTCCTTCGTCTAAATAATTAATAGATATTTCTCGAATAAATACATCATTGTCTTAATAGCAACCAATATGTCTTCAGCATTTTGTATATACTGGGAGATATGCAAAACTTTTGTACTTCTTTGTGTGTATGTGCAGGGGTGTGTGTATGTGTGTTGTGTGTGTGTGGGGTGGGTAAGTGGGTGGGTGCGTGCATGCCTCTGTATGTGAGTGATCCTGCAAGCATGTGTGTGCATGTGTGTGGAGTCCAGAAGTCAGTCTCAAGTGCTATTCCTCATTGCCAAACTCTTCCACTGAGATAGGGTCTCCCTTTGGCCTGGTATTCACCAATTGCATTAGGTTGTCTGACCAGGGGATCTCATGGGTCCTCCTGCCTCTACTTCCTCAGCTCCAAGGTTATAAGTAGACACTTTTATGTGGTGCTAGGACCTGGGTCCTTTATAAAAAGAAAAAGAAGCCAGGGATATGTTTGGTAGAGATGTGGGGGAAGAGTCATGCTGAGGTTCCCTTTCCCTGAGGTAATAGTCACAAGACAATATAGTATAGGGTAGAGTTTATTTAGGGCATGGGGAGGGGAGTTGAGGGAGTAGTAGAGACAGAGAAAGGCAGAGAGAGAGAGGAAGAGAGAGAGAAGAGGAAGAGGCAGACCATAGCACGTGGAGAGGGAGGGGAGAGGGGAATGAGGAGAGAAGGAAGGGACAGAGGGAAGAGAAGAGGAGCAAGAAAGAAGAGAGAAAGGAGGGAGGCAAGCAGCCCCTTTTATAGTGAATCAGGCACACCTGGCTGTTGCCAGGTAACTGTGGCGCGGAGCCTAGAAGGAATGCCAACAGTCAGGCTTACAAGGCAAACTCTTCACTGTCAGAGTCATCTTCCCAGTCTCTTACACATTTTATCACTACAACTTTGGGGTGTCACTGTGATGATTTTTTTTTCTTCAGTGAGCTATGTACCAGTCACACAGAGGAGCCCAAGGAGAAACTTAATATATTAGTTCTTTTTCTCACCGCTTGGACAAAATATCTTGACAAAAGCAATTTAAAGCAGAAAAGTTTTATTCTTTCAAACAGTGAGGTTTCCTGGCAGGGAAGGGATTGGGAACGCACAAACAAAACACTACACACTACAGATACAGCAAGGCATGGAACACACAAGGAGCAGTGGCTACCCACTGCTGCATAGCAAACTCCCCCTAATGTGATAGTTCAAAGCCTTTAATCTCAGCTTGTGGGAGGCAGAGGCAGGAAGGTCTTTGTGAGTTTGAGGCCAGCCTGCTCTACACAGTGAGTTCTAGGACAGCAAGAGCTACATAGCGAGACCCTTTCACTAAAAGACAAAAACAAACGCAGTACACTAGTTTGCTACCTTTTGTGAACCATAAATTGGCCAGGTAGCTGTTTCTGACACTGCCTGGGCCATGTACATGTTGTATGTAACTGGAGGGTTGGAGGCTCTGCTGATCTGCTTCCTGTCTGACAGCTGTGCTGGGGGGTCGTGGCTCTTCTCCAGTGGCCTCTCGTGTCCTAGTAGAGGCTTGCTGGGCTTCGCATGGAGAATTCCCTGAAAATCAGAACGTAATTCTTCCAGATGGAGCGAGCACATGACTTGTCTTTTCTTAAAGGCACTTGAGTTTCTGTTTGGTGAGTGCTTTAATATTGACAGCATTCTTTCCTCTGGAGAAGCTTTAAATACTTCATGGCTTTGGGTTCATTAATCTTCAGCTTTTTATGAACTTACCAAATGCATCACCCTGCAGAGTTAAAACCACAAGAGCTGGAGTTTCCTTCATCACATCCCCAGACAACTCCTTTCCATTATGCAAATCCGCAACAGGTTGTCTTCTGTTGTACACCCCACTCTCTACTGTACAGATGCCGCTGTTTTTCTGGTTGTCCTTCATCCCAAACACAGCAAGGAGAAGATGGTTTTCAGAATGGCTCCTGTGAATCTCGTCTCCTGGAGTCTGCTTAGGAGCGACACAATGTCACTGCTACCCTCCAGGACACTTTCTTAAAGTGACACTCATGCAGAGGTCATGAGTTCTGCCAGCATTCTCCGGTGATGCAGTGATGCTCTCCTTGGCCTGCTTCACCACTGGGATTATAGG
The DNA here is from genome assembly GCA_021653895.1 of Mastomys natalensis. Taxonomy (NCBI): domain Eukaryota; kingdom Metazoa; phylum Chordata; class Mammalia; order Rodentia; family Muridae; genus Mastomys; species Mastomys natalensis. The sequence continues at coordinate 396,974 of JAJTUV010000231.1, forward strand.
CAGGCTTCCACATGTACCCAGCTTTTATGTGGGTTCTGATGATCCGAAGCCAGGCTTTGGTTCACATGGCAAGTGCTTTACCCACTGAGCCACCTCCTCAGCCCATAATATGTGGTGTGACAAGATGTTTCACTTTCTTTTTCTTCCTAGTTATTTTTGCTTATTTGATTTCTTTTTTTTTTTTTGCTAAAATGATTTAACTGTATCTTAGATCTTTAAAAATGTAAGTAACGGCATTTAAAAAAGAAGATGAAATGAGTTCAAACACCGATCCTATCAGCACCCTCCCCACCAGCGCCCCAAACACCCCCAGTGTTCTCTACTGAAGAGGGGCACCATCAACTCTGTTAGTCCTAGCTCTTCCCAGGGAGAGCCATGGATTTGGGTTTTGTATTTCAACAGATTTTGTTCCGATCTAAGGCTTTTTGTATGTGGATCAGACAAAGCCAAGTGTTTCAAATGTCTCTGGAAGTGGTATCATATTTTGTGTTCTTCTGATTTGTGCTTACCCCTCTCAGCTCCAGGCCCAATATTATTCAATGAGAGACTCATCCAGGCTGAGTATAATCCTCTAGTCCATTAGTTCACAGCTGTGTGGCATTTGTTGAATAAAACATTGCAATTTGTTTATTTCACTGTTGATAAGCATTTAGCTTGTACCAGATTCCACACATTATGAAATACACTTCCTGACATTCTTATATGTGTCCCCTTTCGAGCTGAGCTGTCTGGGATTCCTCTGGGGTCTTGAGCTTGTTCGATTTAGAAACAAATTACCAGCCATCAGATATGTGCTGGTGCAGACCCTGGTAGAGCCTATTGCGTGCTGAAAGCACCCACTAGCTTTTCAGTTTAAACTTCAGTTTCCTTTTTTGCTGAGTTCAATCTCTAGAATCACTCAGAAAGAATTATGGCGTTTGTGGGTCAGGGTTCTTTGCCGATGACCTAAATCTCATTCTTTCTTTCAGAGAAACCCTTCAAGTGTTCTGCCTTTTGTTGTGTTACGACGGCACTTCCTCTTTTGCATCTCCAATTGTTTATCTCTTTTGTAATTATAGAAAGATTGCTTGCTATTGTTACTTTAATAACTGTCTTTCACTGTTTAGAGCAGATTGCCAGTGATTATCTTGAGTTTGCCAGGTGTGTGATTATATTAGCTACTAATGACTGTTTTTTTCCTCCTCTCCAACCATACGCCTAATTTCTGAGGCTAATTGCTTTGCCTGCTACCCTCCTTGATGTTCAGGAATGGAGGTAAATGTGATGACTTTGCTCCTGATATTTATGGAGTATATTCTAGCATCTTCCCCATTACACTTTTTTTTTTTTTTTATAGAAAAAGATGTATTTCACCAAGGCAGAATGTATGCAACTATTTTTCTTTTACTGTAAATTCTTTTTATAAAGCAGAAATTTTAACATTATTAGTAGCCTTCTCCTTTTTAAAATGTATGCATGTTGTGTATATGTATATATGTGTGCTCATGGACGTTCAGACATGCATATGAACATGTAAGATGATAGCTTAGTTGAGTTGGTTCTCTCCCTCCACCTTTATGTAAGTGAGTTCTAGGGATTGACTTCAGCTCACAATATGTTTACAGTAAGTTACCTTCTGAGACCTATCACTAGCTCATTAATTGCCTTTCAGTATCTATTTAGGTATTTAAAAGTTTGCATTTGTTAGTATGGATGGCTGATGAATATTGAACCATCCTTGCCTTAAAACAAACCCCATTTTGTGTTTCAGAGTGTTGTTGAATTTTTATTATATTTTATATAATATGTAATGTAATATGTAATAATAATATGTAATGTGTTAATGACATTTAACATATTTTATCAGTAATATTACTATATTGATTATATTAATATATGTAACATATTATTATATAATATATAAATAATTATTATATTATTATTTTGCCATTGGTTATTTAGGACTTTTGTATTCATGTTCAAAAAGCATGGAACTGGTCCCAAGTTCACCTAGAGTCCTTACAACTTCATTGTATACATTGAGCCTCATTTCTTCACAGTCTTGTCACAAAGTATTAAGCCATCTTGGGTAGTCTGTTCAGAGTCCTTGGAAATGAGCGTGAACAGAGTCTCCTGCTGTAGCTCACTCCATCTTCTCTTTAGCCAGGCTTTCGTGAGTGGGATGCGTGTGTCTTGCAGAGCCATGGTGTGACTTCTCAGTGTCTAACTGGGTCTCCTCTCTGCAGTTCCCGCTGGCTCCTTTTGCTACTTTCTTCTTTTCGAGCAGGCTCTTTTTCAGAGTTGATTTTGTGAAGGAGATATTTGAATCTCTGAACATGCTTTTCCAGACAAAGGGCATCTTCAGTGGTAGCTGAACTATTCCTCACCACATCCTTGAAAGCTAAGTGTGGCTTAGTGTCCTTGTCAGAGCTGTAGATGTGTCAGAGCTTGTCACAGCCACCCACTAGCTGTCATTGCTCTAGAGTTCCTTCCCAGAAACCCATCTTGGCTGACCTTGGCTCAGCAAAAGGGCAGCTGTTCCTGGGATCCTTCAGCCAGCCACGTATTTGTACAAGGGGTGCCAATAACAGGTTAACTCTGTGTTAAGAAGAGGTCCCAAGTCTATTTGCATGAAAAAAGAGAGGCATGAACGTTTGCACAGGAGAAAGTAACTGCCCATCAATCACTCCCTAGGTGACCTCTCTGGAGAACAAAGGGAAGTTGGTTTTTTAAGTCCAGGGTTTGTAAGTTCCTGATTTTCAGTACACAGGATCTCTCTTGGTAGGAGGTTTTTCATTTTCTTTTCCTTCCTGATGGACAAATTAGGCTTTCCCCCCTTTCTGGCTCTTGGCGTCTCTGTAAATCTCTATTCTTTGCCTTTTTCGTCCCCTTCCTTTTTTTCTCCTCTCTTTCCCCCCCTCCCTCTGTGCTATCTCTTGGTGTGTAATTTGTTTGCAGTCAGGTTGTCTTTTTGATTTACTGGACCTCTTCTCTGCAGAATTATAATAAATGGATTGCTTTGCCGAGCCCTCGCTAGTTCAACACCATTTGCTCAGACTGGGTCAGGCCCCTTGCAAACAGAAGATGTGAATAGCAGGCGCAGAAGCACTTGCTCACACACACTATCAGCCTCCTGCATCTTCCAGCCAAATATAATGAAAAATCTCATGTCATCCATCTGAGAACCAATTAAGTTATAAGAACAACATAGGATGAGCTGACCACCTCCTCATAGTGTAGGCCTGGGGGCCAATGGTCTCAGGGGTATAGAGATTGCCTTGATTACAGACTTAATTAGTTGTAGATAATTAGCGAATGTAGGCCACTAAGACCTTGTTTTGTGTTTGCATCCAGGATGTGCGGGATGAATGTAAACCTAGACTGTGTTAACTACGTGAACAGGTCTCTTCTTCCTCCCTTTCCACCTCAGACACATTTTCACACTGAGAAGGAAGTAGGAAGACAAGCCAATATGCCACCAGCCCAAATGGAGAACCACCTAAAGTGGCCTTAAAGGTTGTGAATGTTAATCTCCTCAGTGTAAGCAGAGACTCTAGACCCTCATCTCCCCAAGTACCTATCCCCAGAGCATCACTCTTGCTGGGGAGTGTCTAGTCCCTGGGGCCATGTGGGCTTTTGAAGCTACACTTTGCTTCTTTCTGCTAAGTCTTCCCAGCATCAGCCGCCTTTCCTCCCTCAGTCTTAGAGCTGTTCTAGACCAGTCCTTCCCTGTGTCTAGCACACCTTCGATAGCCCCCTTTACGCACTCTGTGGCCGGGGATGAATCGGACCTCTCCTAGCGGGATGTCTGTTTGCCCCTCCAGATCATAGGATGAGTGAGGTGTGGTGCCTAATAAATTCTAGATTTCTGTCGGCAGTCCTGACACAGAACCTCACGGACTGGCACACACTGTGGAGTGTGAGAGAGGGAAGGAAGAATGCGGCACGAAGCAGTCTTTCTTCAGTAAGGCATAGAGAGAGGCATGCTCTTTGCTTTGCTTCCTCGCTCCCATCTTTGCTGCATATCTCCCTTGTTCCCTATGTGTGATTTCCCCCACCTCTCTTTCTCTTTGATTAGCTAGTAAGGCAGGACCTGATGGTTTCTTCCCACCCTAGCAGAAGCGTGGGGACAAGGGCTGTATTTCTTTCAGATTGGGATCCCTTAGTGCAGTGTACATGGGATTTCTTGGACATTCAATGCACTGAGTGGGCAGCTTCATCCTGAAGTGCCTTGGCATCCAGAGACCCCTGCCTGGGATCCCCGGGCCTGCACTGCAGTGTTCCCAAAAGGCACAGTTGTGGAAAGGCCCAGCTTTGGAAAGAGGAGTTGGACCAACCCCTGAAGCTTTAGAATCTTGAGATTGCTATTCTTCTCTTGGGCCTCCCTTTCCTCATTTGAAGCCCCTTCTAATAATATGCCTTCAAGGTGCTAAAACTGAAGAACAAAGACGGAAACTTCCTAGCTTAGAGACCTTCCAAAAGGTCATCTCCTCTACTCTATAAGATGTGCACCGCGGTGCACACGACTCTGGATGCGTATGTTCTTTGCCTTACTGTTTTCTGTCACTAATGGCTGTTTAGAACGCCTGGATATGGGGTTAGTTCTTTCCCTGGGTTCTGGCAAATGAAAAGAATGTTCTAGGAGAACAATTGAGAGCTCTGCTTGGAGCACGGCCTCTGGTGTGGAACACCAGCTGCTGACTGTTCCCAACTCTCTGCAGTAGACTTTTCAACCCTCAATCCTTAGTCCAGTGTGTCATGACTACCACGGTGACAGAGTGGAGTTTTCTCTGCATCCCACAGTGGTCACCTCTGATCTCTAGAGGTATAGTGAAGAGCTGGCTGCTTTTGTTCCTGGAAAATGTCTCCTTTTGATGGCTTTCTTCTCCCAGCTGGCATTTCCCTCTCTAGTTTCTCATTTTCCCCCCCCTGGGAAGGAAGAATGGTGGCTATTACACTCAGACCTCATCTCTTCTTCTCTGAGTTCACTAAATCTTTGGCATCTGAAGGTGGATGGCCATCTCTAGCCTCCAGCTTGTACAGGGAAAAGGCTCTTGTGTCTTGTGCTCAGCTAAGTCTTCCCTGTTGATAATCATCCCAGTCTCTTCTGGAGGCTATAGTCTAAAGGCTGTTGGGGAGGAGGAACATTTTCTTAGCAGTATAGCCAGTGCTCCTGTAAGCAACTGTACTATTGCTCACTGAACCATGACAACAGAAAGGAGAATAAGGACTCACTGGGAGGAGGAGGGAGGGCCGCAGAAACAGGATAAAAATAAGCGTAGCAGGAAGCAAATATGACAAAATCCATTATGTACACATAAAAACATGTCACAGTGAGGCTGGAAGATGGCTCAGCAAGTAAGAACACTTTCTGTGCAAGCATAAGGTTCTGAGTTCTAATCCCCAGAACCCATATAAAACTCTGAGCAAGGTGGTGCATATGTCTAACCCGACACTGTAGGAGCAGAGACAGGGGATTGCAGGGTCTGCTGGCTGCCAGCCTGGCTCCAGGTTTAGTGAGAAATTGTTATCAAAGGAATAAGGTAGAGAGTGGTTAGGGTATGAAACCAATAACTTCCTCTGGTCTATGCGTGCAACCACAGGTGCACATATGTGCTCATACATGAGTGCCTATAACACACACAGAATACAAATGTCAAAATGAAACATGTTATGTATAATGAATGTATAAAAGGTGTTATATTAAATGAAATTAATAAAAACTGGGTGTGGCAATGTATACCTTTAATCCAGCACTAGGGAGGCAGAAGCAGGTGAATTCAAGGCTCACATGGTCTACATAGCAAGTTCCAGGTCAGCCAGCCAGGGCTACACAGTGAGACCCTGTCTTACAAAAGAAAATAAATATAAAGTAAGTTCGCCTTGGAAGAGTCCCAGCTTCCCTTCTTCACTTTCTCCCTGCTGCACAGGAGGCTGATGGCTACAGCTTTTCCAAGTCCACCTTGCTGCGTCTCCTCCCCATTTCCTGGCAGACTGGATGCCCGGTGAGTGGAACATCTTCCCAGGCTCAGAGAATCTTAGGGTCCAGAGGCACATAAGGGTTCTCAGTGCAAGGGAGTGTAAGAAAGCATGTGTCTGTCCCTCTGACATCGCGGAGAGAGCCTAGCTGGGGGAGAATGAGCTCCAACTGTTACCAGTGCATGTTTTCCACAATGAAAATAAGAACGCTCCAGCTTTGAAGTGGAAATTTCCTAGGCTTGGATGGAGCTAAAAGGTAAAACGTGGTGCTAGGACCTTTTGTGTGGAGACACAAGACCTGGAAACATGTACTTTCTCCATCAAACATGCTCAAAGGTCTCTCCGGTACTCATGTAAGCAAGAGTGAAGCCTCCATTCATATGCTCCAAGAGGAAAAGCCGTGAATGTTAAGCAGGGCAGGCCAAGTTTCCATTCAAGTTAAAATTGTCAGAGAATGTGGGCTGATAACAGAGAAGCATGCAGGGTGTCAGCACTTATAAGGGGTGGAGAATTAGGTTCAATTCAAACTTAAGTAGAAAAGAGCATGAGTCCTATTGTAAAACTGCTTGTAGTTCTAAAATCACATCCCCAGGGGTTGCAGAGATAGCTCAGCGGTTAAGAGCATATACCACTTTTGCAAAGGACCTGAGTTCTGTTCCCAGCACCCACCCATGTTGGGCGGCTCACAACCTATTGTAAGTCCAGTTCCAGGAAATCCAACACCTTTTCTGGCTTCTGCAGGCATATATGCTCCTGTGTGCTCAGGTACCATCACACCCACCTGGACATACAGGTATACACATAATCTTTAAAAGCAAAAGAAATCTTTAAAATGACATATACTGCTTTTGCCAGTCATCTTTGCAGCTCATAAGAAGGTCTGAGCCTCAGGTAGGGCTTGGGAACAATCAAGAAGCTGGGATATTCTCTGACTTCAACATTTTTCTGTGTCTGATAGCAGAGAATTGTATCATGAATTTGCTGAGGAGATGAGGAGATACAAGCCTCCTCAGTAGAGTAGCAGGACAGGTTCTTCAGGATGCTGAGGAAAACGGGATGTGCTAAGAGATGCCATCCACATGGCGTTCCAGCCTTGAGCATCCCCACTGGGGACTAAAACCCTTAGTTAGTTATTCCTTCACTAGCATCAGCTCTTGGAGTCTAAGACTAATCAGTGTTTTGTAGGAGTTCCCAGGACCTGGGCCTGAAGACTACTGTGCATACAGCTAGGCATTCATATCACTACCTCTGGTATCATCAAACCTGCAGTAGTTTCTAGCAAGTCTGTCCAGGTGGGTTTACTCTCTCACTTCAGGAACCAGTGAGCAGTCTTTAGGGAATAGGAGATGGGATGGAGGAGTTCCAGCTTGTGAACAGCCATGGTGAAGATCTAAAGCTTGGTTGGCTATCAGGAAACTATTACATCACTCTGAAAGAAGACAGGTGATTGGTGGCATACCAGTGGGGGTGAAAACAGTGATAGGCACAACAACCATACACCCCCTATCATGAGACCTACTATTATTGATAGTACCATCTGGTGTCAGTGTGTTGGGAGCCCAAAAGGAAGGTCCTGTGATCACTCCGTGTGCATCTGTAGTCCACCAAGCACCAGGGGAAGGAGCGAAGTGCAGAGCCAAGGATGGAACGGCACATTGAGCAACCTGAGGTGTAAGTCAAAGTCTAGTCCAGTGCCAAGTCCCGGAGCTGATTATTACAGGGTGTACAGAGGAGCTAAGGTCCTGCGGCAGCATGGAGATGAGGCAGTGTGTGGTGTCTATGTAGTTAGCAGCAAGCGGGGCTGGGCCAGAGTAGAAGCCTGAGGATGAGGGAAGAAAGGCATGGAACCTTCAGGAAGACAACTGCACTCTCCAGTTTTCTTGTTTGTTTGTTTGTTTCCCTGAAGCAGGTCCACACAGGTCATTTGAGGGAGACTGAATCTCCAGACCTGGGATGCTTTCTCTGCAGCTCATGCAGATGTTAGAGTGGCTTTTCCTGTGGGCAGCCTTCCTGACCACCCTGCTGTAAAGTAGCCAGTCCCCATTATTTCTATCGCAGTGTTGATTGACACCTTGAATAGATAAATGTTCTTCTTCCTTTGGGAGCCTTTGTTCCTCATCACAGGCCCTCCTTCATCTTGGCTTGGGAACTCTGTGGGTAGGCTACAAAGGGAAGATGGGGGCTGATTTGGGGTACTAGTGCTAATCATTGTGTCTGTAGTCCCTCAATGGGGAGGAATATTTTTCTACTTAGGTAGTTGGAGCTATCCATGCCATGATCAATGGAAGGTCTCCAAAGCCCTGTCAGTGGAAGCTTCTCTTCCCATCATCTGCCAAGATAGCATGGACTGAACAAGACTGCCAAGGCTGGACAGTCTTTAGTTTTGTCATTAGTCACTAACCCTCCCTTGAGTAGTCATGACTTAGGGACGCAGGTGGATCCTGAAAAGGCAAATTGTCGTCTCTCTTCTGCCAGATGGGATGCACTGGAGTTGAAGACTATCATAACTGGGTGGCTGGCTGTGCCCACGAGTGAGCCCAGTGGCCAGACCTGTGCAGAATGGTGTGCAATCCCAGCTAATCAACCTTGTTCCTAGTTTTTGTGTTCTTAGCATCCCGCCATTCCAGGTGCTGTCCTGGAAATGGGCTTTGTGAACACACACAGATTCAGATGAGAAGAATCACTTGATCACAAAGGCACAATGTACTGACAACAGGGCTGTGCTGGACTGGGCTGTGTATACTCTCAGCTGGTCTCCACAGATCTTCTTCCTACTGACTGTGTCATCTAAAATCTGAGCCTCATATAATGACAGGATTCAGCATCTCCCTGTGCTTGGTGGAGGGCCAGTCCTGAATACCACTTCTTTCCCTGGCAAACAACTATAGACTCTGTCCGTGAACAGGTGACGTGGGCCTTGGCACGATCTGTAGTTTTGGAAGCAGGCTTGTGTTTTCAAGGCACCCATCTGTGAGAGGAGAGAGATGTCTGTGCAGGCTCCATTACTTATGGAGGAAAACACAGTTGCTTGCGTGGAGACACCCTCTTGGGGTCGTCAGTTTGTTTTCAGAAGTTTCAGGGCTTCTCGGGGCATGAAGTCAACCTTTACCATTTCAGAAACAACTTGATGTCCTCTGTCTTTGTTGGGAGGAAGCTGTGTGGTGCCAGCTGTGCTATGTGTGAGCCTTCTGCCTGGGGCTAGTGGGCTCAGTCCTGGATGCTCCTGGCACCGGCAGCACGTGGGCAGGGAGTATGGGGAAGACTCTGGAGGAATTGAAGAGGGCTGAAAACCTCTTCACAGTACCAAAGGGGCTCACAGGACACTTCCCAGGGTTAGGAGGAGGAATGCATTATCTTAAATTTGTGACACACGATGTTCATCTTTATCCCAGGGATCATGGATTTTTTTTTTTTTTTTACACTGAATATTCTAGGCCGTGTGAGGCTGGTCCATCTGTGACCACCTTGATATGTTCCTTCATCTCTGTCAGTTTTTCCAAGTCCTTCCCTGGGCAGCTTGTTCACCGTCAAGCTTTGGGTCATTTACTGTTACTGTCCCCTCTGCCTGAAATGGCCTTCCGTGTTTATTTGGCTGGCATATGTATTAAGCCTTAGTGAAGCCACCCCATCTCTTCTCTCCTTTCCACAAGGTGGAATGAATACCTTTTGGAGGATAGTATTTGTTACACCCTAAGACTGAGTTCACGCCCTGTAAAAGATGTAATCACATGTATATGTACATACATTTGTTTGTTCATTATATAATTTATGTATGTATGCATGTGTGTGGGTACACATGCTATGACGAACATGTCGATGTCAGAGCCCAACCTGCATATAGGTCAGGGGGCCTGGGAATCAAACTCAGGATGTCAAGCTTGGCAGAAAGCCTCCTTGCCAGCTAAATCGTCTCACTGGCCCCTTCCCTATTTCTAAGCACCCAGATCACACTGTTTGATGTAGAACTTTTTGAGGACATGGCCCCTCCATGTGGGAGGCAGCAGAGGGTGTTCAGGGTCATTTCTGTGCTTGCTGAGTTTCTGAAGTGATGGGAGACGGATGGACCTGGGTCTTTGTTTGCTCTAGACCAAGGAGGACATAGGCTGAGTGGGTCATGGAGGCTGCTGGGTGAATGAACCTTGTTTGTGGGCAGGACCACAGTTGGAATCAGGATCTGGCTGTGATATATTCTTTGGGTTTATTTTCTTGTGCCTCTATTTTCCTTTCTTTAGAAACCCTCACAGGGTGCCAGGGAATCACATGAGATAGTGAAGACAAATTCTGCAGACATACTGGAGTGTTCAGGAGTTCAGAATGTGGGTCTGGCTTTGCTGTTATACACAGCTTTTAGATGCGGTGGCTGGAAGGGATGTCATCCCACTTGAGAAGTTGAGGGAGGCAGCTGTGAGCACATCTTCATGCCTCCCTCAGGGTCTAGCCCAGTTCAGGTGCTGACTAGCTTCTCCATTCTTATAAGAGTTGGATAGAGATGAGGTCTTGGGATGGACTTGGAGCCAGGAAGAGGTGGGATGAAAGCGGTGGTTAAGGGAGAAGTCCCTGGTGGTGGCATGACAGCAGGTTGGCATGAGAGATGATGTCCTGCCCACAGTGAATTAGATTTGGAGGCTTAAACAGGCTTGGCTTGGCTCATTCTCCCCATAGGCTCTTACCTGCTAGACAGGCAGCCATCAGTGGCCTGTATGGCAATCATCTTGTACTGGTTGTGGCACCTAAGCTACAGTTACTCAGGAGGAGGAAAGGGCAAAGGGGGAGGGCAAGGTGATATCTCAGGTAATGAGAGCCATGCTACAAGGTGAAACTTGGATGTGAGAGGAGTGGGTGGGAGCTGAGGACAGCTTGGAGAAGCTGACCGCTACAGTGAGCAAAGGTTTCTGGGGAAGCAGAGGCAGAGGTGAGGCAGCACTGTGGAAACTTGGGCAGGGCACAGATTCTATCTGTAAAGTGACACAGCCTCTGTTACTTCCTCTTAAAGGGATCAGGAAGATGAAAGGTGGGTGTGACACATTTAGTAGTAGAGTCTGTCCAACATGAGTGGAGCAGTAGATGTCACCGGTAACACTGACACTGCTGAGGAACGGAAGGGAACAGAAGGGAGCTCCACACTCCTCCCCCTAGCCCCCAGACCCATGGGAAGCTTTCAGAAGTCTTTGTGTGAGAGACAGATTTGATCCAATTTTTCTTTTTAGGAAGCCTGGCATATTTGTAAGATGGGGAATAGCTTTGGAAGGTACGAGACACTTGGGAGGCAGAGGCAGGCGGATTTCTGAGTTCGAGGCCAGCCTGGTCTACAGAGTGAGTTCCAGGACAGCCAGGGCTACACAGAGAAACCCTGTCTCAAAAAATAAAAAAAAAAGGAAGGTACGAGAATGGGGGAGGGGAACAGGTGGAGGCTTTGAAAAGTATGTGTGAGAACATGGAGTCATGAACACACAGCTAAAAGGACAGACTAGGAGAGTCAGAGAGGCCAACAAGGGGAGCCTGGAGTCCAGGAGTGTACATAAAGATTTTTTTGTAGGGGGGAGTTGGCAGGGACAAGTCTCTACCTCCAGGACCCCAAACCAAGCATGAACGTCAATATCTGCATACTACTCATGTACTTAGTGAACATTTGCATGTGTTAAGTAGTATAATATATCCTGTGCATTTCCATACGTGCAGTAAAACAAAATTAAAAATCAGATAAGGATGAAATAGACAATATTTTTAAATATCTTGCTGTGATTAAAATGGCTTCTTAATTTCATTAGCCGGCATGGCGAAGCAAAATACACACTTAGGGAGAGGCTCCTCATTAACGGCAGTGTATGTATACCCATATTTCAAATAATCTTCTTGATTATTTGATATATTTTTTTTTTGCCAATTTCCTGTCATATATGATTAGGCTCTCCTGGCTTTAGCTGTTCCTGTGGCTGATGAAGAGCTATTACCCGAGGCAGGGCAAGTGGCAGCAGCCTGGGTCTTAAGAGTTTTCGTTAATGCTTGTGGTGTGTGAGCCATTCACTCGTGTATCTGTTCTGGGAGGATCTGAAAGTTGCTCACTCCATTAAAAATATGTGTGTTGGGGGCTGTTGCTGAAGACCGAATCCAGGACTATGCATGCCAGGGAGGAGCTCTACTGACCTACACCCCCATCCTCTTTACCCCGTGTTCTAAGAGCTCATGTGTGCTCTTTACTAGGTATTTGTAGTCTTCAGTATGTCACTCTGACAATGGACTGTTTAGGTCATCCTGTCACTGTTCACAGGTGGCCCTCACAGGCGTCTCTCCACACACCTTGTTCACAGCCTGAGGTGAGGGCACGGGGCCCATGTATATATTCAGTATGTTCAGTACTACGAAAGCTTAATTTTTTCTTTCATATTTTTGATGGAGTAAGAAGACGTAGGGAAGCTGGCTCCGTGGTTGAGAGTGCTTGCTGCTTTTGCAGAGGCCTGGCATTCAGTTCCCATCCACTACACACTGTGACTCATGAACATCTGTAACTCCAGGGGATCTGACATGCTCTTTTGACCTCTGTGGGCACCAGTATGCACATGCACACACACGTTCATATAAATAAAAATTAAAAAAAAATAATATATATAAATATATTATATATATATAATACATAAATATATTATAAAATATATATAAATCTTAAAAAGAAAGTATTGATAGGGGTGTAGGCATTCCACAGAGAGCTTTGGCCAGAGCTAAGCCCAGGCTAACAAAATGCATTGTGGTGGGGGTGGCGGTAGAGGTTGGGTGCTAAGATAGGCTGTGAGAACCTGCCAGGCTCCTGCACTCTAGATACTTCTGTAATCCAGAACTCGTGCTTGCGTTGTGTGTGTGTGAGTGTGTGTGTGTGTCTCTCTGTGTGTGTGTCTGCAATGGATAGGGAAGAGGTAACATTTTCCACTAACCCTAGAGGACTCCCTGGCTTCAGAAAGAAGTCCCAGCTTGCCTCAATACTTGGGCTGTGGTGGTGTACACAGCACACATGGGCACATTTAGCTGCTTCCTAAGTTGTTAGAGATGAATTAGCTGGGGTGATAAAGGGATGGCCCAGTGGTAAAGCTTTTGTTCCTGAGTTTGATTCCCAGCACCTGTGTAAGAACTAGATATGACTGAAATGTTTGTAATCTCTGTCCCGGGTAGTCAGAAGCCCTCGGGCTTGTTGGCCAGCTAAATCTAACAGAATTGATGAGCTCTGTATAAAATGGAATTAAATAATGTGGGTCGGTAATACTCCCTCCCCCACCCCCATAGGCTATCTAATATATACCATAGTGAGAGTCATGGGAAACCTTCTTTTGAATTTTTGGTCAGGGGGTTCAACAGACCATCAAAATAATATAGGTTATTGCCATTGTGTTGGTTGCCCACCCCAAGACTCAAAGGTAAGACCCTTTTGCTGAAGACACCACACACCTTAGACACAAGACTTGGCAGAATGAACTCAAGTGGACCTGGAAGCCACCTTCCTGAAGACTAGCTTTCATAATTTCTGAAGGCGCTATGCAAGCTGCCAAGAGAGAAAAGCAGTCAGTAGTTTTACCCACTGTGAAGCCTATGAACCACAACGATGACTAGCTTTAACAAGATATCCCCAAGGGTGTAATAGTGCCACTTATATCTTGATGTAATTAACAGCTGTCTAATAGGACTTTAGGCCCAGGCACTATGAGAGAACTCATGCCAGGTACTGTAAACCTAGCTAACTACCTATGGCTTGAGAGGTCATAGACTTTTAGGCAAAGGCTATGACTACCATTTTCCTAAATCAATATAGATTCTAACCATATTCCTCACATCTATTCTTAAGGCCACAGGTGTGAAACTCTCATTATTTATTAAAGAAACTTCTTTTTGTAGCATGTGGAAGTTACTCTAGAGATCCACAGTTGTCTAAATGCAGACAAGAAGTGACATGGGTGTCCTGCCCTAATTAATACATTTACAACACAACTCCTGAACCCAAGGTCTTGGAAATATCGTGAAACAGTGGATAGATAGATTATAACACATGGCATGGTGATGCTTCTGCTAAGTCTCAACAATATGGCTGCCTAAACAACACCTACACAATGACCACACCAGTTTACATGCCAACATAGATGCAGGAAATTCCACAAGGCTCCAACCCTAGATGAAGAATTGCAGGCAGTCAATGGCTCCTGGTGTGGGAGGGGGAATACTTTTCTCCAGGGATAGTTACCCTGACTGGTATCCAATTGTAGGTGGTCAGCCCTAAACACATGTTCATGTGAGCAAGACTAAAAAGATTCAGGAGTTTGCAGATATATATAACACTAATAATTACAGAAGGAGAGGTCATGCATCTGAGGCGCTTAGGAGAAGGAACACTGAAGTAGGAGAGGAAGAGGTGGAGATAGAAATGAGAGCGTGTTTACATATGAAATTCTCAAAAAAAAAAAAAAAAAAAGAGAAAGAAATATAAATAATGTAAGGAAAACACCAAACATGGATCTGTGCCTTCCACATGCACACGTATGTAGGTGCATTGCCACATGTCCATTTGTGCACGCCTGCACTTGGACATACATACGCACGCGCGCACACACAAATGAATTAGCATGGGAGCCTTCCTGCCTTTTGCAACAAACAACTTCTCAGAAAGTCCTGGGGTTCTAGTCCCCTCACATCCAGCTACAACTGTGTGCTGCAGCACCAGGGCTCAAGCACCCTGCAGAGATGGGAATCAGCTAATGAATGAAGCAGGTCGAGTTGGAAGGAAAGAGGCTCCTGAAATTCTTACAAGTTGCTCAGTGCTTTAATCCAATTATTATTCCGGTGGCTGCTAAGCCCAGGACCTGGTGAACTCCTAGGAAACTGATGGGTACTCTTCGACCTTGTGGGCTGGACAGTTTCATGGAGATCCACTGGGAAGGGAAAGGCCTGCGAGGGTTGTGGACCTCATTGGCTGTTGCTCTAATGGTTTTGACTGAATACGTGGAGGCAATGCAATCAGCTATTCCTGAACACAGTGGCAGTTTTTACAGAAGGTAATAGCCCTGACCCTTTGCACCATCCAGCCCAGCAAGGATGCTGGCTTTGGGTGGGCAAGAGAGGAGTGCTCTTGACACCCTGGGAGCCCGGTCCATGCAGCACTTTCCTCCTCTGAGGGATCATTTTCTTTTGGGAACTGGATTCTGCCCTCTGATTATCGCAACTCATGGTCTGTTTGGTTTTTCTCCATTTAACTCCCACACTCATTTTGTGCATGAATGAGCACAATGAAACCAGTTTAATTTGCTGTTAATTCCCTGTTTAAAATATTCTCTTCTGTTTGAGGGACATAGCCCCTTTCATCTCACTGAGGCAGCTCGTGAAAGAAAGCAGCTGCTAGCACAGTGCCAGTATTGGGGGCTGCTGTGGGCAGAGGTCAGCCTGGGCCGGAGCTGCTGTGACACACAGGATGGGAGGGGCCGTGGCAGGTGAACTTCAGGGCGGGAGGAGGAAGGCCTGCAGTTATTGTGCCTTTGTACCTGCTGAGCTAGGGCTGGATAGCTCTGAGTGGGAGAAAGCTCACCAGTGAGGGAGATATTCTATGAGGATGTTGGTAAAGAGACTTTGCAACCAAACCAAGGATGTAGTACCTTATGATTCAAAGTATGTGTGAGTAAGGAAGTCAATTCTGCCGCTAACTCCAGAGTTAGGGAAGAAAGTCTGACTGTGATTTGGGCAAAACAAACTTTTAAGGTTGCTTCAGAGCATCTAACTACAGTGTTTATGCAATTTGTTCGAGTTCCTTTAGTGAGAGGCCTGGGTTTGGCAAATATGTTCTTGTTGGGCTAGTCTTGACTAGCTCTTTCTCTTAACCAGGGACATTTGTGGGATATAGTTCTTGCACCAGATGGCAGAGTGCTGAGTTCCAGGCGAGGCTGCATCTTGAGAGACAAATGATCTCTTTGGAAGGAGAATCTGAAAAATAGAAGCAGGGGGCATAGCTGCCCCTCCAGCATTGTGTACCACAGCCTTTCCGGCTATAAAGAGATAGCGGCTAGATGGGTGGTACTTAGTTCTTTACAAGGGTCTGCCTCCCTTCAGTGGCTGTGTAAGTTCCTCCCTCTGTGACAGTGTAGAGCCGTTGTTTTTCTGATCTCATAAGTTGCAGGTGGAGGAAGGTTGACAGCCATCAGGGGCATCGGTCTAGACTAACTTTCCTGCTTGAGCCGGAAGGAGTACTGGATAAAGGAACCCCAGGAGATCCCACAAAGCTGACATCTCATGCCCATGAGGGCACAGGCCCCCAGCTTCCTGGCTGATCGTGGATTCTGCCCACTGCCAGCCACCACTTGCCTTTCCCCTCCACACTCAGCCTTCCCCGCCCCCAGGTATATTAGAAGATGACAAGATTCATCCATCAGTCAGGCACATCTGTGGAGAATGCCTGCTGGACAGAGTTGTGTGCGTAGGGACGGAGGTCTGGAAGGCTAATGAAACAGGAGGATCAAAGGCTGCAGGTGCTCGAGGGGCCGGGGGACGTACCACGCTTTTCTTTCATAGCCGTTTTCTAAGCAACATGGGAAAAAATCAGAATAGTCTGAGGCTGGCTTCTGGGTCCTACTAGCCCACAGCAGTCTGGCCATGCTGTGACCACACTCAACACTGTCTGAAGCTTGACCCTTTCCTTGGCAGCCAGGACATTTGCCTGGTGGAAGCTGTTGAATATTGTTCTTGTTCCCAGAAGCCCACATCTCTGCTTCCCTGTGCCATCCCCCCACCCTGCTCTCTGAAGATCTGTGCATTAGAACACTGGTTTACCTGTATTAATTAGCTCTTAACTAATTGGACCACACAAATGATATTCCTGTAAACACATTCTTTTTCTATTTCTACAGATCACTGTTTGGGAGACATCTCTTCAGGCCTCCCATTCCTCCTCACCCCCACCCCCCACCCCCAGCACTCCCAAGTCTTTCCTATAATTCAAATCTCATTGCCTTAGCCTTCCTTCTGTGGCCACCCAGACTTTCCCATTCTGCTTTTCTCTGCAGGGTCCTGGTGGGCTTGTTAGTTCCAAAAAGTCCTGTGAAGTCTAAGATAATGAAAGACTTTCTCAGGGCACATAGAAACCCTGGGGTTATGGCTTTCCCAGAACCTTCCCAGAACCTTGACAGCTGGACTTAGTCCTCACTAAACTTCCTCAGTCCATTGCCCTGGTGCTCCTGAAATCAGAATCTGGCATGACAAGCCAGCAAACACTATAGCCCTCAGAACCCGTGGCTTAGACATTTGCCTGCCAGTCCCTGAGTACATCACCATACCCGGAAACCGCCTTAGATGCTTCAGACCATTTATGCCATCTAACAAATAGGGACTAGTCATGGTTTGATTAGGGATGGGGAATGCAATGGTTGATCTGTGGCCTTAGCAAAAGAATGTTGTTCCCACTGTAAGATGTCCTGAGAGATGATGCTATTAAAAAAAAATTACTACAGATCTGTGAGCTTAAAACAGCACAATTTTGTTGTGTCTCTATTCTGGAATCCAAAAGTAAAAAAACAAAGGTGTTGCCAGGGTGGACTATTGTTTTGAGACCCTGAGAATCTATCCCATGTCTCTTTCCTCCTCCTTCCTAAGCTTCCCATACTTGATATTCCTTAGTTTGCAGATGTGTAACTCTACAATTCCGGGTATGTCCATTTTATTCCTTTTATGACAAAACACCTGAAAAAAAAAAAAAAACAACTTTAAAAGGAAGGGTTGTGGGCTGGAGACATGGTTCAGTGGTTAAGCGCATTGGCCACTTTTCCAGAAGCTCAGTCTGATCCCCAGCGTCCACATGGCAGTTTACAATTATCTGTAACCCCAGGTCAAGGGGATCCAATGCCCCCTTCTGGTCCCCATGAGCATTACGCACATATGGTGCACAGACAAGTGGAGGCAAAAATACCCATACACATAAAAAAATACACAAGACCTTAAAAAAAAAAAATGAGTGTTTTTTAAGGAGGCGGGGTTTGTTTTGAGCACTGTTTGAGAGCATAGCCTGTCATGGTGGGAAAAGCATAGCGACATCTACAGTCAGTAAGTAGAGAGTGATCAATGGTGTTGATCAGTTCCGTTCTCCTTTTTGTTCAGTCTGGTTAAACCTTTCTGGAAATACTCTCATGGACACATTCACAATTGTGTTTCCACAGTGACTCTAGGTATAACCAGGTTGACAATGACTATTTACCATCATATCTGCCCTCGTCCACCCATGTCTTCCCTCTGTGTCAAAGCTCTCTCTCTCCAGGTATTGAAATGTTGGGCCTACCTTGAATCTTACGATGATCTCTCAGAATCATTCATTCTATCGCTCAAGACCACTAATTAGATATCAAAAACCTGTTCTGAATAAAGTCACATTCATAGGTATGAGAAATGAGATCTTGGAAGTATTCTTTTGTAGGCACAATTGAAGCCATTTCTTTGGTCCTTGTTCCCTACCCTTGGAGATGTAATTATAGTCTCACTCAGAAGTTCTGGGCATCCCCCTCATAACTGCCTTCCACCTTGGCCACGCCTTAGCATGTGTTAAATGTGCTGATGATTCAGGCTCCTCCTGACCACCACCCCATCTCCAGCTGTTTTCCAGTCTTTCTGGACTACACCAAGCAGTCAGAACCTTGCCATTTCCCTGGTGACTCCCAGGCAGTCCTTGCTCTGTCTTGACTAAGCATCTTGTCACCTGTTTCTCTTTTTAAGTCTGTGATGCCCTTTCACTGGTCTCTCTTCTACTACCTGGTTTTGCTCTGTTGCACTTTCTCTTCACAGATCTCCTTCCTCATGCCTCTGATTGGTGGTTCCCATCACATCAGAGCCCAGGGCTCCTGGCCCTTCTGAGCTCTCCCACAGTGATGCGTTTCCATTGATGTGTTGAGTCTACAGACCCCCAGCTGATACCCACGCTAATTACACGCATTCCTCTGCAAGTTCATTAGTGGCAAATGAGGCTTGTATTTGGCTTGTTTCTCTTGTTGTCCTTTATACCCGTCAGGAAGGACTCAAACTCCTTTTGAACCTACTGAAACCAGTTAGCCCAGGAGGCCAACATTAGAGGCCAGAATTAGGCCAGTCATCTTCTGTGGGCACACTTTGCTCAGATGACTTGTGAATATGAAATTTATTTAATTCTGTTTTTATTCATTGAGTATCCCTGGGGTCCTGGTTGGGGACTTTCTGGAGGTCACAAAGACTTCTGTGGAAGTTTATGAGTACGATGATAGCTGTAAGGGTATTGGATTATTGTACAACAAAATAATGAATTAGTTAATCAAAATTTACAAGGAAAAAATGAAACATCATCAATCATATTGCTTCAGCACATTTATCTAAGCCAGAGCCATAGGCTGTCCTGTGTGTGGCTGTGACAGCAGTGACAGAGTTCAGTTAGTTACAGGGGAGATGTTAGGATTCATAAAGCCCAAGATACAGTTTGTCAGCCACCAGTATAGGCCCTATAAGCATGCTTTATAGCATCCAGTGGTTCAGTGGGACCAGTTGTGTGTGTGTGTGTGTGTGCGTGTGGTGTAGGGAGGTATTCCTGGGCTGGGCTGATGGACTCATCTAGAACTGGCACTATTTCCCTAGCAGTCTAGACAAATCCCCATTCAATAGATACTAGTCTGTCTCATTTGTATGGTGGGATCTCTAGTAGGGCCACTAGTTATCTTTTAACAGTCATCTGAAGATGTGCTAGTGCTTGTGTAGACTAAACAGGGGCTTCTTTAAAAAAAAGCACATCTTAGTTTTTATTATTCAGCTATGTAAAGATAATAGATAGCATTGACAAACGGTTAATACAGAGGTGGAATGAAATTGAAACTCTTCCCCAAAAGTGTTGGAAGCACCATATTGTATCCATGTTCCAGATGAGACACTTGGGCCTCAGGGAGGTTGTGTAGGCAGTTCAGAATCTCACAGCCGACATGAGAGCTTGTGTTTGTTACGTCCCATCTCAGAGCTGTGTCTTAGTTGTACCATGGCTGGCTAAACAGGGGGTGCCTCTACAAGAAGCAGGTGTGTGTGTTTTCTTCTGCTGGTACATAAAGCTTTTTATCATTTTTTTTTTTTCCTAAAGGAAGGCCAGGCAGGCAGAAGGTGCTTGGTGAAGCATAAAGAAAACATAACTCAGTTGTCGCTGGCAATGCTGAGATGTAGCACCGAAGCTTTGTGTGTTGTGGAGTGAAAGTGCATGTCATTTTGCTGAGGTGTGAACCTAACTCACAGGCACCTGCCACTGGGGGTCAGGTGAGGGAAACCTAGTCGCTTCACTGTTTTCTGCGGCATCATGATTTCGTGACAATGCATACAGCTGAAGTGGTTCTCTGGAAAGTATGGGGAAGGAGAGCCTTTCCCTCCCAGGAAGACCTGCCGGTACTGCTGATGGAAATTAAGAAAAAGAAAAGGGACTAGACACCTTACAAGACAGAGGAGGGCTTGTTTGTCTAAATCAATTTAAAAATTCATGCAAATCCCAGGACATGTCTGCGGTAGACATGACCAGTTGACCGACCAGGAAAGAAGTCTAATTGAACAAGTCTTTTCCTCATCTGCACAGTACTCCAGCCTGTGAGAGTGTGGCCTGTCTTCTCCAAGCTTCCGACAGGTTACCACTGCCCTTAAACCCAAGGTCCCTTGGTAGCTAGCAGCCAGCAGCTCTCCAAGTAAGTAGTGAGATGCTGGTGGTGGAGAAGCTATGGCCAAGTGAGGGGCCTCTTCTTTGCTTTCTTAACTCCATCCCTGACTTAGTCACCCAGAGACAGATTCTTGTCTGGGTCTAGTGCCTGGATTTAGACAGCCTGTGTTACAGTGAGTGCATGTTCCATTCTCCTGTCAGCAAACCTGGTCTCTCAGACTCTTGGTGTGGGGTCTTCTGTATGTGGAGTCATGATCTTAGCCCTACCAGCAACGTTGCGTGCACAGGGTGGGTTTTTCCAAGCTTCTTCTGCTCCACTCTACATCCCCCCCCCCTCCTGCTGCCACTGCCCCTGGAGCTTTGGCTGACAGAAGGGTTGCCTCTTTCTCTTGGATGTCTTGGGCTCAGTGCCCAGGGCTCCAGCCTAGCTGCCTAGAGGCCCTATGGCTCTGTAAGATCCCACGCAGGCAGCCTGACAGGAAGGGATTTGTTCCCTATGCCTGTCACTCTGAGCTGCTCAGGGGGCAATGGGCTTTTGTGAGCTCTGAAGTGAACCCATTGGCCCATTGTCTGGCCAGGCTTTCCACAAACCGCCCCCAGTACGGTGAGGATAGGGGTGGGGCTGGGAAAGGCCGGATGTATTCCTGGCCAGGCCTGAAAACACCATTCATCCCAGAAGCACCCTGTTATGCAGCAAAGGCAGAATAAAGAGAAAAGAGGGAGGAGTGGGAAAAAAGGAGGGAGGAATGAAAGGGAGGAGGAGAAAAGGGGCCAGTGGAAGATTCTGGGATCAACAGCATGGAAAGGACAGAATTGTGGAGACTTCCAGGCCCCGTGGACCAGATCTGGGAATGTATGTTTCGCCTGGAGAGAGTAGGACACACAGTGAGAGTCGTAAGGTACCACACAGGGAGATAAAGAGCACTCATGCCATGGGCATCCCTAGGTAGTTACAGTTGCCCTGGGATTCGTCAGCAGAAGTAGAATGTGCCCATCAGGAAAGTGGCAGACTCTCTCCTCCAGCTGCTAGAACCATGGATAGCTTGTTGAGCTCCTCAGAGGGTTCTGCTCCAGCAGAAGACAGTTGGGACCACAAGGGTGATGAATTACAAGAAGAGATTTCAAGAGCTACTGGCCCCTCTGATCCAAAGGTTGTCACGGAATGGAGGGTATTCGATTCTGAGTGGGCCCTTACTTGGGTACAAGGAAAGGGGATTTCATCAAACCAGACTTTTGGCATCTGGGACCAACTAACCAGATAGTGTTTGCTGGGATAGTCATCTTATACAAGCAGTGGTGGAAAGATGAACTATGGAAGGTGCTTCAAGCTTAGGGCAGAGGGGCCAGCTGGGCCGCTGGAGGCCTTTATACTATGAGATGTTCTGAAGTAAGTAAGTTAGGGCCTGAATTGACAGACAGAAAATGAGCAGAAATGGCAGATGAGCTGTCCCCTCTGGTAGACACATAGATCCTGAAGCCACAGAACTTCATGGTGTTTTTGTTTTTTTTTCTGTTTAGGACAAACAGGCTTGTAGATGTTTTGTTTCCCAAAGCCCGGCTTTTGTGGGCAAATGCTTCTCTTGAGTCTGTAGTGTGAAAGAGCCAGAAGCAAGCCTGGTGGCCCTTCCCATCTACTGTTGTGACCCCATGAGCTGCCTTTCAAGGTGTAAATTGCAGGCTCCAGTGTAGAAGGACAACCCCACCTGTCAGCCCTTGGGGATACTGGGTGATGGGATGTCCAGCATGGCCAACTGGTTTCTCATTCCATTCCTCTGACAAATCAGGATGCATAGAGCCTTACCTCCCAAATTTTCCTTTATTTGCTTGCTCAATGATAATGGTTTCACAAGATATCTAGAGGACTTAAGAGTGTGATGCTAATGCCCAGGGCATCCTGGTTGCCAATGGATATGGGATTTGTTCATCCCCTAGCTGCAAGTCACTGCAGGACTATTACAGCTACTGTTCACCAGCAGCCTCTGGGCTGGGACTTTGCCCTACCCTCCCTTGCTCCTCCAGGGGACACACCTGATGTCCCCAGCTAGACTAGAGCAAGAGAGCAAGAAGACTCTGTGGCCTGCCCGTGTCCAGCTGTGGAAATCTGTAAGACACCTTAAGGCCACTTAGAGTGTTTTTCTGGGACCTTTAAATTCCTCTTGGGACATTTTTGTATAAAGGTGAACACTGTTAGAATTTATAAGGCTCATGGGGAGGACATTTATGGCACTGTGACCATGTGGGAGCTCAGGAAATGCTGGATGCCAGTAGCCGGTCAATGACATCAATCAGGAAACACAAACAGAAGTCTTTCCAGGCCTTTTTGCCAGAGATCTTGGTGATAATAGAGAGGCTTTGGGAGTGTGATTGACAGGAAGGACTAGACATGCTTTCCATGACAAGGAAGGGTGGATAGGCCAACAGTCCTTTCCCAAGGATGGGAGCACTGCAGACTCAGAAAGGACAGTTGTGGGAACCCCTGGGGACCTACCCTCATGAGCCCCTAGAATGCACAAAAATCCAGGACCGTAATCTCATAGCCAAAGTTGGGCCCCACTCCTTTGGTTTCTCTCATGGATTAGTGGTAGCCCATTAATCCCACCACCACCACCACTTCCCCTCAAACTCTTGTATCGATGACAATGATTGTGTGGTATATACAAGGGACAGAGCTAGACCTTAGACAGGTAGGTCATTACAAGCCTTTCAGAGCTAACCCCATGGACCAGGGAACTGTAAGGAACAGCAGAGTGATGGGCACCTGCACCACACAGCAAGACTATAGAGGCTTGAAATGGGATGCCTTAGTGACCCAAGACACATGGAGAGGTCGTCTGGAAACCCTGAGGCTTTTGAGCCCATGGGTGTGGTTCTGGCATCAGGGATCTGTTGCTGGACTGGTCATTGCTGGAGGGCACAGGGCTATGAAGGTGTAGAGGGCCAGTGTGTGTGTGTGCATGTGTGCGTGCGTGAGAGAGAGACACACACACAGAGAGAGGGGTGCTTATAGATCCTGACATCATTGTCTTCAAGTCTTTCTGCAACCCACGCAGGAGACCATGCAGCGTATGACATGGACACAGCTATAGTAGTGTGGGCTACATCTCCAGGGCAGAGAAGACCAAGGCTGGGTATTAAGGCAAGCTTCCTAGAGGAAGAAAGACACATGACTGGGGCTTAGAGGAATTTATTGGGCCAGCCTGGGAGTCTGAAGATGATGTGGTTGAGGCTTTGAAGTAGAGGGGACAGTGAAATAGGTCACAAACACTGTCTTCAAGGAGAGCTGTGCCGTGGGGTACCAGGTGGGGTGGCAGTGCTGGTAAGAGTAAACACTAGGAAGGATCAAGGGCCAGTGTTGGCCACCTGGCAAGAGCAGCTCTGAGTGGCTATCTCCACTCTGACGGCCCCTGAGATCTCCACAGTGGTGTGTGGGATGTGTCCAGTCTGTGTTTCCTCTGGCTGAGTGGCATTCAGCTACCACATCCAGAAGACTCCAGCTTAAGGCTTCCCCTCTACTACTGCTGCTGCTAGTGTGAACAGGGGCTCTAGGATGCAGCTCATAGTCAGTACCAACTGAGGGCTACTGAACCACAGATCACTCAGGGCTGAGGGCAGGGAGAGGCAGACAGCAGCAGTGTGTTGCTGCTGATTAACGAGCTCAGGCCACCATCTGTCGCTGCCTTCATTAGGGCCTTGGAGAGTTATTTTGCGTGGGCATGTGGACTTTCCTTCCCAGTCCCCCCTGAGGTGATGGATGCCCACAGGGTGACTGCATCCTGAGTGGAGTGAGAGCACAGGAGCACCGGGAACAGGAAGCTGATTATGCATAGTCTTCCAGCACAAACTCATGGGTCTGTCAGGGTGGCTAGGGTAAACAGATTTCATCTCTCTTAGAACTCATGGGACCGAAAGACTGGAAAATACCAGGCTTCCGTGTTTTAATGGATTTTTGACACTCCTCACAAAAATGTCAGTAGGTAAACAAACAGCAGTGGACTTTGGGCCAGGTCTACTCAATCAACTTGCTGGATATTCATTTGGATAATGTCCCCTGGCCTCGAATCCCTGGGGATCTGTTTCCTCTTTATACCCATGGTGACTGGATTGGGCAGAGAGATATGACCTGAAGTTACTTGAGGGAGTTCTAGAAAGAAGCTCGGCTATAAATCTGATTCAATGCACCTGATGTCTGGGACTGTGTGTGGTTATTCAGTCTTCTGAGGCCTGCTGTGCCTGTGCCTATTGACATGCTATGGCCAGATGTTTGATGCTAGGAAAGCCTAGAAACCCACTGTGTGGTTCTCTGACTGCTACATATCTTCAGACCACAGACAGCTCCTGCTCTCTTGGCTGAGGGGCACCCTTCAAGGAGGATGAAGAGGTGGGGTGCAGAGCAGGGCGATGTTGGGGCTGCTATGATCATAGTATGACCATTCTTCTAGATTGTAGACATGTCTGGAGCCTGAAAGACCCAGTGCTGTTCCTAAGCCTCACTGGATATCATAGGCTGGGGCACAAACTATATGGCCCTTTGGGCTCCATTGCTACAGACCCAGGTGAGGCCACACAGGGTCACCTTGTTTCTGAGAGTGGCCATCAGGGAAGACTGTTGCTATGGCTGTAACCTCATCCCAGAACCCTGCCACATGCCGTGTTTGGAGGTGGTGAAGGCTACAACCAATACCCATGTCTGAGTTAAAGAGTGGCTGAGGATGTAATAGTGTCACTGAATGACTGAGTGTGGTTCCTCAACCAACTGTGGCTACTGAAGTGGTTTGGAGGCAGGGCTGGGTAGAGCCTATGCCTACTCTTCAGAATGAGCATCGGAGTTAAAGACTTCAGAAAATGGTCAGGTCTCCCTGATTAAGCTAAAGAACTTGGGCCATGGAGAGACTTTGCTCCACATCCCAAGTCATGCACTTTAACACAACTGCTCTTTGTAGACCATATAGAACATCGCAGAGGCTGCAGTAAGTGCTTGGTATTTGTCTTAGGGTTTGTATTCCTGCATAAACATCATGACCAAGAAGCAAGTTGGGGAGGAAAGGGTCTATTCAGCTTTTACACTTCCACATTGCTGTTCATCACCAAAGGAAGTCAGGACTGGAACTCAAGCAGGTGAGGAAGCAGGAGCTGATGCAGAGGCCATGGAGGGATGTTACTTACTGGGGCTTCCTTCCCCTGGCTTGCTCAGCTTGCTTTCTTATAGAACCTAAGACTACCAGCCTAGGGATGACACCACCCACAATGAGCCTTCCCACTCTTGATCACTAATTGAGAAAATGCCTTACAGCTGGATCTCATGGAAGCATTTCCTCAAGGGAGGCTCCTTTCTCTATGATAACTCCAGCTTGTGTCAAGTTGACACACAAAATCAGTCAGCATAGTATCTCTCTCATTGACTCTTCTCAGCTGTGAAGAGGATATTGTCATAGTGTTATGTTCACTGAGTAGCAGATGGAACATGAATTTAGGGGTCTGAGTAACTTGCTTGAGGTGATACAAGTAGACAGTGCTAGCACTAAGGCACGTAGATCTATCTGCTTTGAGTCTAATGTGGTCAAGATGTTGTCAGGCAGCACAGAGAGCTTGCATAGAGAGCTGCAGGACTAGATGAAGAGGGGACCCAAGATGTGGGTGCTGTCTAACAGTGGCTACCCTACTGAAATCCCAAGTGGTTGGAAGAAATAAATGGAAAAGTCTAAAGAGGCGACTGAGGGGAGATTAATAATGATGTTTCATAGGTATTTTCCCCCTGGGGGTGGGGGTGGCCATGCAGCTTACTCAACTCAGGAACTCCCCGGGTCTGCTTTTCAGAGATGCGGCTGCCTTTAATTGCCTGCTGTGTTTCCTATATATCAGAACTTGGAGCCATAAGAGACCCTCTGAGCCAGAGAGGAAGCAGATCCTTGTAAGTCACACACCATGTCCAAGGCTGGGCTGGGCAGAGAACAGAGCCCTTCCAAGGAATTTCGGCACTTCCTAGTACCCCACCTCAACCTTGTGCCTGGAGATGAATCTGCTTCTCTAGGAGCCTGGCTGGAAGGGCTGGTGGTGGGAGGAGCGTCAGAACTACACCAAGGCCTTCCTGCTTAATCCTGAGCCTCTGTGTGAACCAGTGCTAGATCTGGAGCTTACCCCAACCCTTGAGTCACTGTGCTGTGACCCATGTAAGCTGTGGCTTCTTTTATTTACCATAATGAATTGTACCTTGGAACATAAAAGAGACAGAAGGAGAAAGGCGTTGTGGGGAGGACTGTGCCGATCTGTATGTCCTTTAAAAGAGCAAATTTCACAGTTTGTATTTCCAATTTGAATGCCTGTTGAGACTCATTCAGCCCGTCAGTCATTCAACAGATGGGTTGGATTGGCTCATTCAGTTTACTCAAGCTTGTTTCTCTTCCTTGCTGGCCATTACCACCCATCAATCAATGGAGACATGCATAATAATAGCTTTCATTTGCCTAAGGTTTACACTTGGCAAAGCTAGCAAATAAGTGTTAGTCAAATGAGTGTACTTGATACAGAGCTTCTTTCTGGGCATGTTCCTATTGGCTGTGGGCAGGGGTGCTGTGCTCTGTCAGAGATGAGGCCGTCGACACCTAGCTGGGTTATGGTTTGTTCACTGCAGGGAATTGAATCTGCTTATGATGGAGGAAGCAGGCATGACATGAAATTCAAAGCCAAAGTCACAGCCCTACCCTCTTCTCTTGGTGCTCAAACACAATAACTCAAACCAGCCATTGAGGAAGCAAGTTACTCAGAGCAAAGTGGACGTCCATGGGCAGAGCCAGGGCGAACTTCAAGATCCTCTATTTCAGTGGACTATGAGAGCCACCCCAGGAAGATGGAATAGCAGAATGACAGGAAGTGGGACAAGGGTTTGCTTTGGGGGATCCATCTGGAGGAGGTATCTCTGGGTCAGGGGATTCTGGAAAGGCAGACATTAGTAACAATTGTCCAGTCAGATGAGAGTCTGAAAATCACAAAGTAGGAGAGAAGGTGTGGTGAAAGAGGTATTTCTAGAAGATAAAGTGAAATCTGTTTTCTGAATTTTGGTATTGTAAGACAACATAATGACACAGGAGTCCTAAGTGTAAGGAGCATCTTGTCCCAGCAGGCACACTTTATGTCACTCTGTCCCTGCATCAGTATGCCTCCCAGTTTGAAGCATCCCTTGAATTGCATCTTCGGGGTACACCAGCTGTGTCCTGATAATATGTTTGGGGGCTTACATTCACATGTACAACACTGGGCTGGTGTATGTATGAGGAGAGGCTATTGTCATAGTGTCAACTGTAGACAATTCTGTGGTGAACATATTCATGAAATAGGGCCTTTCTTCTGCCCTTCTTTGGTAGCTATTTCCTCTGGACAAACCCTTGAAAGTGACATCACTCTGTGGACATAGGATCTGATGTTGGATAAAACTTTTGGGGGCAGGGGAGGGAGGTCATATAGATTCCTTCAAAGCTAAATGATTTACATTGATCGCAGACAGTCAGTGTCCATGTCAACGGCATAGAGACCGTTTCAGGTGGAGCTTCTGGCGAAACATCACAGAGGAGGTGGGTCCCAGTGTGCAGCCACAGAACTTGGACGTAGGTGCAGGGATAGAGCCTGGATTCAGGTTATAGGGAATGGAA
Source organism: Mastomys natalensis (assembly GCA_021653895.1). Classification (NCBI taxonomy): domain Eukaryota; kingdom Metazoa; phylum Chordata; class Mammalia; order Rodentia; family Muridae; genus Mastomys; species Mastomys natalensis. The sequence continues at coordinate 425,228 of JAJTUV010000231.1, forward strand.
AAAGGTACACAGAGGAAAGGAAGAAGTAACGGAAGTTGATGAATGAATTGGAAGCAAACACCAGTTTGGATGTTGGTAAAGTACTTGGTGTACCAGGACTAAGATCTGGGGCACCCACATAAGAATCCAGACACTATGGTGGGGTACATTTGTAATTATTACTGGAAAAGCAGAGATGAGTGGATCTCTGAAGCTTGATGGCCAGCTAACCTAGCTAAGTCACTGAGCTCTTAGCTCAGTGAGAGATCTTTGACCTATACATGCACCTGCGTACATGCGTGTTACACTCCCATACACAAACATGTCCATATGTATTATACACATACAAATACCTCTGAGCTATCAAAAGCACAGGTGCTATGGAAGGGTGATAGAAAAGTTTGGAGGGAAGTTAGTGAGGAGGAAGGAGGAGAAGAAAGAGAAAGAGAATGAATGCAGAGAGATTTAGATGGGGTGGGCCCATGGGTGGGGTGGGACATGGAAACCTACTTGGAGACTGTTCTTACTCCAGCCTTCTGCAGCTGTACTGGGCCCAGGCTCCAGACAAGGCAGAATACAGACCCTATTAAGTGCCTGGCTCGTGAGGTACACTTAGCAGTTGACAATCACCCAATCCTATCCCCAAACTCAGATCTAACAAAGCTTCTTCCTGGGTTCATTTTGAGCCAGTACAGAGAAACAGGGACCAAATCAAAGCTGGCCAGTCTGTACTACCACAGGGAGGCTTGAAAGTGCTAGGAAATTAGGCTTGGTTATCTTTGGTGATGAGACCCTGTTGCAGGAGCTAAGGATCCAGGAGACCATAGAACATCTGAAGGGCTAGGCAGATGCCACTCAGGAGTTAACAAGTCCAGCTTGCCCAGTGTGTAGGGTTGAGGCTGACATGCCCAGTGTGCAGGTCTGGGTCTGGGGTAGCATGGAGGTCCCTAGGAAAGGTAGAAAGCTTAACTGTGCTCACTCACGACCCCTAGCACACACTGGAGTTGCAAAGTCACCTTATACCTGCCAGCATGGGCCAGTCTTAGGGCTGTGTATGTGAGCATGTGCACATGTGTAGGTGCCATGCATGTATGTGTGCACTGTGTGTCTGTGTATCTGTGTGTCTGTGTCTCCTTCTTCTTTCTGTATGTGTGGGGGGGGGGAGAGGGAGAGAGGAGAGAAAGTAGAGTAGTCATTGTCTTTTGTTGTCATTGTCCATGTCCCTGTGCTTTCAATAGCCAAGAGCTAGGAAAGGAAGGAACAAATGCCAGCCACCTGCCAGGGCTTTGGTGTGCTTACTCATGACCCTACCCATTTTAATTCATTGTTCACAAGTGTCCCTGCATACCACCTTCCTGTCATTCATTGAGGCTAGAATTAAAGATTTACTTGCATGAATATTGGGTTAGTTTCTGTTTCCTGATTGGCTGCAAGCTCCCTAAGGACTACCTTATCTGGCTGCTCTCATTTTATTTTTGGAGTCTGTATGGGGCCCCATCCCCATGTACTCCCCAAAAACTTTTGTACAAGGATACTTGAACCCCCCTTTGCCATCATTTCACAGTCTCCTCCTAGATTCTGCACAAAGGAGAGTTAGGGCTGCTTAAGCCATGTCTGCCATAGGGCAAGATTCTCAGGTTCTTGTGTCCAGGGACAGGATCCTGGTTTGTGAAGCACACCATGCTGTGGCTCCTAGGTTCAGGACTCTTGTGGGCTGTCAGAAAGGACTGCATGGTGGCACTGCTCCGTGCTTGGTGAGCTTGTCTTGTCAAATACACATCAGGCATTGCCTCAGAAACAACCGGAAGCTACTGTTCCCTCATCCTTCCTTGCCTGTGTGTATTGTTACCACCACAGAAGGACATTGTAAATCAACTGAATGTCTAATCTATGCTCTCCAAAAAAGAATGGCTGGCCTGAACAAAGAGAGCGTAATTTATCTCTCTTTTATCATGACAGGTATCTGATTCCCCCTCAAATTCATATATCCACAATGCCAATGGAGACAGAAAGAGAAACTGCTGGCAGAGCCAGGCACCAGTTGCCTTTTTCTTCCCATAAGGCAGCCTAGACATGGCCTCACCACCTAGACCCCCATGCATGGCCCACTGTTGCTGGGTGTGTCATGAGGTCCTGTGCTGAAATTCCTAAAGAAAAATGTCCCCTGAGGTAAAGAGTTCATCCTGCCAGGCTCCTCCGTGCATCTTCCTTCCTGCTGGTCAGTCCAGAGCTCCCTTCTGCCTCCCACCTTGGCCTGCTGTCTCTTGAGGAGATTCCCACTCAGTTTCCTTCAACCTGCCTTTGCCTCTTCCCGTGTTGATCCAAAAGCCATTCCCCAGTTCCTGTTGAAAGGACTGGTAGGATAGTAAACGGTCATTTTAATTTTCCTTCTCCAAAGCTGCCTTCACTTAGTCAAGGAGATCAGCCGTGCTCACTGAGACAGACACACTCACGCCCCTGTGCAGAAAACCCTTGCACATTGCCTTGAGCTCTCTAGTGTGCAGCCAGAACAGGGAGCCAGGTGTCTCTGCTTCCCATCCATGAGCTCATCCAGCACACACACACATCCTCATCCATCCCTGTATCCTCAGCTTATATCACTGACTCCTCTTCTTTCAGTAATGCAAGGAAAACAGTCGTGGGGATGGGGATCAAGATGGAAATGTGTCATCACCTTCCTAGAAATGCCTTATGGGCACCCTGTAGGTACCAGTGCTTCAGATTGTCCCCATAGACCAGGAACATAAGCTGGGAATGACCAAGTTACTACAGCAGTGATAACACTGCTTTGCCTCCCCTTTTCACATTATCTTACCCATGAGGCCCCATCCTTCAGTGAAGAAGGTAGTGGGTGAGAGCTGAGTCCTAAACCTATCTACCCAGACCTAGTGTTGTTTTTTTTCCCCACATTATACATGCGCTCCCAGAGGGGCGGAGCCTAGGAGGTGATGGGCATGGGTCCCAGAGCCCTGTCCCCTGCAGGCATCTTTGGATCTGACAGCAACACATGCCCTTCCAGCTGGTCTGGTCCCCGTGCCACTGTTTGAGAGCAGAAGTGACGGTAAATATTTAATTGTGCTTCCACCATAACTTTCTGCCAGAACTCTCAATATGCTTTATAAATGCAAATGAGTGTTCGCTTCCTCTCCAGGGAGATGTAAACCTCCCCAAATCACTTTTATTCAGCCCCCACCAGAGCGGAAAGCTGTAATCAGGAGCTCCCCATTCCAGAAGAGCAACTAACCTTAATCACACAGGGGGTGGGGGGGCTGGTTCATGTGGCAGTGGTCTCCTTTCTCCACACTGGACAGAATGTAAGGAGATGGATGCTTCTTGCTGCAACTTCTGTTCCATAGGCTGCATGGAAAATACTATTTATAAGCAGATTCAATTACCGTCTAAAGCGGGTGCCTATGACTATTATGGAGACGGAGGTTGTATTTATGGAATTAACAGAACAAAGGCGTCCCTGGAAGGTTTGGAAATGAAATCCTGTTCTTAGTTTTGATTCTGAACTCCATTTCCTCTGCCACCATTATTCCCAGCCAACTCAGCACCCCTTCAGTGAAATTCTGTGGTTGGCGTCAATTTGCATTCTGGGGCTTTTGTCGCTTTGTGGCCCAAAGAGAAAGCAACATCCAACTCCTTCCTCAATCCAGAGCTGCAGAAGCTTCCAGATCTGCCTGATGGACTTGAGCTGGAATTTGAGGCTATCCAAGTCAAGGTGGGAAGCTGTGTGACTTTTCAGAAAATAGCGTCCCTCTCTGCGCCATGGTTTCCTGTTCTATTACATGGGTACTTTTGTTCCTGCTTCAGACCCACCTGGCAGAGATATTTTAATGATCACGGAGATGAGCTTCTACAGGGGCTCCTGGAGTACCTTCTGAGAAGTGTATTATGTAAATGCGTGTGTCATTATGAGCGTTATTAGTGCTGTGAAGTGGAGATGAGGAGAAAAGGGAGGCTTGCTCTTCGCAAGGACCCCAGCTGTCGGCAGTCGGCAGGGAAAACAAACTCAAGATGCTCTGGTGGTGTTGCTTGTGACAACACCAGGCTCAACCCTAACGGAAGCCCAAATCGGGTGAGAAAATGGAGCTTTTTCCTCTCCAGGCAGCTTCTGAATGTGCACCATTAAATCCACCGTGGCAGAGAGGCTAGCTGTGCTCCAGGCATAGTACACATTTCCAAGTTGCAGATGGAGGCTTTCTGTGGTCCTGTTGGCCCTGGCCCTACAGATATCCACATGGTGTGCCTTCTGAACAGGCTCCTAGTAACTGCCTGGCCCTTGTTGTGGTTCATGAAGATCCTTCTTGATGATCTTTTATCAGACTTGCTCATGTCCTCAGGTTTCATGAAGGCTTTCTCTAGTGGCCATTAGCAGTCAAGGGCACTGTCTGTGGCTTTACATGCTGGGATGAAGGATGCCCAGGGCCCTGTGTCTGGAGCTCTGTTGTCGGCTCTGGTGTAGGCAGCTTTCTGGAGTAGCACTGACCAGCTAGTATATCAAGGAGATATCTCTCTCTGTCTCTGTCTCTGTCTCTGTCTCTCTGTCCTCTGTCTCTCTCTCTCTCTCTCTCTCTCTCTCTCCTCTGTGTGTGTGTGTGTATGTATGTAGTTGAACATGCACAAATGTGTGAAGGCCGGAAGTCTATGTTGTGTGTCTTCTACTGCTATTCACCTTTTTGAGACAGCATTTCTTACTGATCATGGAACTCGCCATTTTGGCTAGGCAGGCTCACCGGCAAGTCACCAGGGTCCTCCAGTTGGTGCCTCCCCAGTGCTGAGATTATAGACATGTGACCTGCATTTACATATCTGCTGAGACTCTGAACTCAGTTCATGCTTGTGTAGTAAGTCCTTTGCCCCCTGAAGCCTCTCAGAGATGACAAAGTCATCATTGTCTCTCTTTCATTTCCACACTTTCCCTCCAGTTTCTCCTTAAACCTTTAGTTCCTGCCTTGAGTCTTGGTTCCTTTAAATCCAAAGAACACATTGACTTATCACTTCTATGACATACCAAAAACTTCAACTCAAAAGGAATCATAAAATATATGGTGAAAAATCTTTGAACCTTTGAGCTGGGTGATGAACTCTCAGATAGGGTAGTAGAGTGTGAAAGAGAGACTTGATGAGTTGGGTCTTGTCAAAACCCAAAACTTGTGCTCTTGAGAAGACAAAAGGCAAGTGCTCAAACAGGAGTAAATATTTACAAAGTGTGTCTCTGAAAAAGGACCAAATTCTGGGACATAGAACTGTGAGGAGACCCAAGAGTGGCTTGGTAGGAGTGCAGAGCGCTTGCCTACCCTACCAGGAACCACAGAGAAGTGGAAGCTGAGGGATGGAGGAAGCCCTGTGGGACAGGGAGAGCTGGGATGGCTGCCCAGAGGCAGGCAAAGAACAGCAGGAACCAGGACCCTCCACCCGTGTTAGGGAGATGACTATTGAATGTTAGCATTCTGTCTAAACTCCACCCCCACAGTTACCTGATAACAGTCAGGTATGCACCTCCCCACAGTTACCTGGCAACAGCCAGGTAGGCCTGGCCCACTATAAAAGGGGCTGCTTGCTCCCTCCTCTCTCTCTTGCTTTCTTGATCTCTTGATTCCTCTGTCCCCTCGCCCCTTCCCTTCCCCCTTCTCCGCTCTCCATGTGCTCATGGCCAGCCTCTCCTCTCCTCTCCCCTCCCCTCCCCTCCCCTCCTTTCCCCTCCCTCTCCCCCCACTCTTTCTCTCTGCTTTTCTCTGCCTCTACTGCCCTCTTAACTCCCCTCCCCCCATGTCCTGAATAAACCCTATTCTATACTACACTGGTATGTGGCTGGTCCTTCATGGGGAAGAGATGTCCCTGCATGGGCCCACTGAAGCATCCACTTCCCCCGTACCTCTCCACACCTCCACAGAACATATTCTCCTTATCTCCTTATCTTTTTATAAACACATCATTGGTGCTTAATTGGGTGGTGGGGGGAATGGTCAATAGAACAGCCCCAACAGAAACCCATTTTCAGGGATAGCTGAAGTCTAGGGGCAAGAGAGTTCCATGGTCATGGTAGGCTGTGCCAAGTAGAGATTGCTGTCTGGAGTTTGTATCATAGTGTTTCTCAGAGAAGGAGCCTAGATTGTCTTCCTCCTTCTCCCCTCTCCTCCCCCTCTCTCCTCTCCCTCCTCTTCCGTTGGCTACTTAGAGTGATGGAAGCAGTACCCTCTTCAGGATACAGGAATTCATATGCCTTTCCCCAGTGAGAATGTAAACTTCAGCCTATGCCCATCCCATAAAGTATGAGAGCTTAATGACCCCAACTAGACCCAGCAGTACAAAGGTGACTCCAACACCCAATTTCATACAGTACCCTTTACAACATATGGTTCAGCACAGTATGTAGTGCCAGCCCTAAGACCTAATGAAACAAAACCCTTGCCTTCTGGGACCTGGGCCTGTCTACCTCGAGCCTCCCTGCCATTTGCTACTGCTACCAGCATATAGCACTACTGCCCCTTGTGCTTTCTCCGAGGACATGTCTCTCAATGCTCATGACCAAATGGGATTTAGGGACACATTCCCCCATACTCTCCATGTTCCTAGTGCCACCACTGCCATTATAGGAGATTACCAGTGACAGAGGAGCTCATCCCAGCAGAGCCTAAGGAATCAGCCACTTAATTTTGCATGCCTGGGATCTCCATCCTCATCACCAGACTGCCTGTGTAGTTGTTGGCTGCTCTATGCACCAATCAGCACATCCATGTGGCTGCTAGACTGTCCCTACTCCCACACCATCTGAAATCAGATGGTCCCCACTGTCACATGCACCATCTTAAAAGCTATTGATTCTAGCCGAAGAATCTATATAGAAACTGTATTATGGCACTTACCTGGAAGTAAATCCAACTTAGTCTAACCAGATGACTACACTAAGAAACATCTTCAGCTGAAAGATGTTCATATGAAGGTTGCCCTTCAATTGAAGGAGACACATAATCTTTGGGATGTGCAAACATTGATGTAGAGATGCAGTAAATATCAAGAAGCACAGAGACACAATGCCTCCCAAGGAGTACACTACTCTCTAGCAAAAGACCCCGAAGAAAAGAAAAGTGATAAGATGCCGACATATGATTCAGAATAATGATCCCAGGGCCTCTCGCTGAGATGAGAGAGAATACTAACAGAGGAGTCAGTGGAATTTTAAGAAATCAATTCGCAATATGAATGAGGAATGCAGTGGAAGGACAGAGACTATGAAGAAGAATCAAACAAAGGCTGGAGCTGAAGAACTTGACAAATCAAATACAAAATGGAGTTAAGAGCCTCACGGATAGACTACATCTGTAAGAAGAAAGGATTTCTGAACTAGAAGCAGAGCCTTTTGAAACATCCCAGCTCAGAAAAAAAAAGGGGTGTGTGGTGGGGGGCGCCTTGAGAGTTAGGAGTTTTGGAGCCCCGTTGTCCAAATTATTTTTGGGATTATCAGTGTTCAAGAAAGTGAAGGGATGGAAAAGTCACAGGAAAAGTGTTCAGTGATAGTAGCAAATATCCCTAACCCTGGGAGAGATGGCCATCCAGATCCAGGGAGCAGAAAAGACCTCCAATAGATTTGACCTATAAGGGTCTTCTCCATGGTACTCAGACTCAAACTATGAAAATTACTAGACAGGATTCTAAAAACAGTGAGAAGTGCCAGATCACATTTAAGAGGATCTTTCCCACCCCTTGTGGCAGACAAACAGCAGAGTTTTCTTTGCAGAAAGCTTATAGGCTAAGAGGGAATGATATGGTACAATCAAAGTTCAGAAAGATAAAAGCAATCTGCCAACCAAGAATATTGAACCCAGCGATATTTACCTTTGGAAGTGAAGGAAAGAAGTGATATCTCCAGACAAGCAAAACTGATGAAATTCACAGCATCACTAGACTACTTCTTCCAAAAAACGCTATAGAAATATCAGCACCACATGAAACAGAAAGATAACTCCTGTTCAGAGATTAGAAGAATATAACACTTTTGCCAATATGTCCATTCTACTCAAAGCAATCACCAACTTGATATAGTTAGTTTTCATCAAAATATCAATGACATTCTTTACAAAGCTAGAAGAGACAATCTCAAAATTCATATGGAAGGACACAAGATTCAGAATATCTAAAGCAATGTTGTGCAAAAAGAGCAAAGTGGGTGGTATCATAATGCATGTACTGAGCATAGTAAAAATGCCTTTTAGATATGTAAAAATAGCATAGTCGGATCCCCACTACACCCAAGGCTGCACCTGATAACCAGAACACAGTGACTTCACTCACTCAAGATAACCAGAAACAGTCCTAGAACTGCATGATGCCCACTGGATAGTATATAAGCAGAGACCATGAACAGTGTTGTACTATGCACATCTGGAGAGACACAACCTTGATCTTCCCTGTGGCTGGAGACTCTCAAGTTAAAGACTGGACTTCCCTTTCATCGAAGATACATCAAACAAGTGAGCAGCCTTGGGGAGACAGGCTTAGGACAGTAGTTAGGAATTTAGAGTGTGAACCTTGTGTGATGACCCTCAGCATAATAAAATGTTTTATTGTACTAACTACATGTATCTACCTTTTTGTTCTCAACAATGATTGTCTTTAAAACATACCACAAAGCTATAGTAATCAAAACAGCATAGTATAAGACAGATACACACCCATGGAATAGAAAGGAAAACCCTGAAAAAGGAATCCATTTATTATAGCCAGCTAACCTTTGACAAACGCTTCAAGAGCACCTGTTGAAGAAAGGACAGTCTCTTCAACAGATGGATCTGGCAAAGCTGGGCATACTTATGCAGAAAAATAAAAGTAGATTCCCGTGTCTCAAAATATATGAAAACCAACTGAAATGAATATAAAAGCCCTGAAACCATGAAACTCCTAGAGGAAATATTTCAGTGCCTCGACATAGGCAGAGATATTTTATATATGAGGAAAAGAACACCAAAAGCAGAGGAAGCAAAAGCAAAACTAGACAAATGGAATTCTGTCCAATGAAGAAGTCTTCACACAGCAAAGGAAACAATAGGGTGGAAGGACCGAGAGAGACCTTACATAGTACGGAAAATGTCTAAGGAACTCAACCCACTTACCCCCAACAAAGTCTAGTTAATAATAAGCAGAGATAATGAATAGACATATCTAATGGAAAGATACAAAAATTAACAGTAGCACATGAAAAAAGTACAATGGTTGGGGAGATGGCTCAGTGGGTAAGTCATTTGCCATACAAGCATAAAGAGGAAGTTGAATCCCACACATGCACACATGCACCCATACTCACACACACACATACACACACATGTACATATGGCACCCACACACGTGTGGATACTCATAACTCATGTACACATGTGCTCAGCCTCACTGATCCTCAAAGAAATGCAGACCAAAACTATACTGAATTATCATCTCATCCCATTTAGAATGGCTGCAATGGAGAAGACAAACAGCAGACACTGGTGAGAAAGCAGAGAAAGGCGATGTTATTTGTTTCTGCTAGTGGGAATGTAATTGAGTAAGATCACCACGGGAAATAGAAGGGATGGCTCTCAAAAAAACCAAACAACGACTACCATACCGTTCAGCAATCCTATGACTGAGTATGTATTAAAAGAGCAATGGGATCATTGTGAGAAAGAATGAAGAATGAGAAAGAATGAAGCTGGCTTTGGTGATACAAGTGTGTTCTACCAGCACTCCAGAGCTGGAATGAGGAGGTTTATGAGTTCAAGGCCAACTTGGACAACAACACAAGCTCAAAAAGTCTCCTCCCCCCAAATACCAACAAAACAATAGCAAAGGAAAAACAATGATATTCTCAAAGTGAGTTTTTCTTAAAACTATTATCTTGAAAGCAGCCAGAAAAAAGCAGTATATACTATATAATTAAAGACAATAGTTTTTACTTTTAATGACAATGGGTCAGCCATTGCCTGGGGGTGGGACAGAAAGAGCTAGGAGCAGGAGTTAAGAAGACCAAAAGGAGATAAAGAAATGTTTATCTGAATTGGTGCTAGGGTTGGAACTGCATTCCTGTATTGGATCTGCCTTTTGTTAAATTCTCTAAGCCCCTGTTAGGTTACTGCAGGGAGAGGGTAGGCATATGTGTGGCCCAGGGGCAAAGAGACTTGTGGGAATGTCAGTATTTAGGTGGTGCCTGAGAACTGACATTTAAGGATATCAACAGGGACACATGGGAAGAGGCCAGGGAATTTGTGGGGAGGGAAGTGAGGCTGCATCTAACTAGGTGCAGAGGAAGAAGACACACAGAGGGTCCAGTAAGGCTAGAGAAGGGCTTGTAGTTTGGTTACCGAGTCAGTATGGCCCTGAGAAAGCCCTTGGGTTGAGTAATTCGATGGGGTAGACACTAGATATGGGAGATAAAGATGTGAGTGCCAAGATAGGTCAAACCATAGGCAACTGGGAAGTCCCGGAGAGAAGAACATGAAGTCTGCAATGGGTCTTAGCAGACTCTGTCCCTTCATTGTGTCTTGGTCGTCACAAAGGCGCCTAGATGTGAAGATACCCAAGACTATTTCTGGTACCAGCTACTATCACACACAGCTTCATGCTCCATTCTCTTTCTGATTTGCAGAAACATTGATGGACACAAGGACTGCCACTGCAGAGTTGGGATGGACGGCCAACCCTGCCTCTGGGGTGAGTATTACACCAGCATCCTTCAGTCCTGCAGGAGAGATCCTGGTTCCATAAGGTGGCTGGGAGGTGCAGGGCTTTCCTAGAGCCATACATGTGGGTAGCAGTGCACAGAGCAAGTGAGGGGGTACACTGCCTATTAGAAAGCAGCATCACAGGGTCTCAGACCTGAGTGCTCCCTTATGTGTGATATAGAGCATCTCTTGACCCAGTACTTCCAGACAACTAGCTCTCAGGCAACACAAGCCATAGATGTATCAGAAAGGGAACATTAACACCTTTATAGCACATCAGAGATCAGCAGTGCCCACAGGTTGTAGAGAGTCCATGAACACGAAGAAGGGGCTGGCAGTCAGAAGGGCTGAGGCTGTCTTCCACCTGGAGCTTGCCTTAGAGACACATTCTTCATTCATTTGGTCAGTGCATATGTACCTGGCCAGACCCTGTAACTATGATGAACAGTTTTGTGATGCTCGTGGCCACCTCTGAAAACCAATCATGTTCATGGATGAGTTAGGACACATCTTTTCTCTGTGACACTGGAGAGATCAATGATCTCATGTAATACAGAGCTGGCAATGAGGAACTGGAGGGATCAAGAAGTTTAAACGAAGAAGACTCATGTGAGCTGGATTTAGGGGAGCAAATAGAAGTTTGATAGGAATGGCATGGGGTGGGGCTTGGGAAGATGCTCCAGGAAGGAGGAACATCTAGTCAAAGGGTGCTCATAAATAGACATGAGGCACAAGTCTATGCATAGAAGAAGGCAAGGTGGAGAGTGTCAGGATGATCTGGGGCATATTAGAACCAGCTCAGTCAGATGGTCCTTGGGTTTTTAATCTTCCAGGAGATGGAGAGGTCTGGGCAACAGAGTAAAAGGGCCACCCTGCTGATAGGAGAACGGCTGAGAGAAAGGCACGGAAGAGGCTCCTTCAGCCGCCTTGGGTGTATCCAAAGAATCAGATTAAAATGCTCTATTCACAGAGCCCTTTGAGAGGATTGAAGGAGGTGGTCAGAAATGGTGAACCACAGTGGGATGGAGGGGATAGAGAAGATGCTTACATGTCCTGTACAGTGATTGGCTGGCTCTGGGTCTTAATGATAAAGGGAGAGTACAGAAGGAAGAGTAGGTCCTTTGGTCCATACAAGGAGAGAAGTCAGGTAGAGCAGGGTGGTCCCAGGCTTCCTCTCCTGCCCTTGATTTTCTGTGTTTGGTAAAGTAGCATCCACAGGGGACTTTCAGCACAACAGAGCTCACCTTATCCTAAGAACTCCACAGGTGCTCTCAGGGGTGTACTCCCCAGGGCTGTCATTTCCAGATCCCACCCACAGCTGCATTTGCAGGTTGCACTGCCAGACATAAGTGCCATGCTTTGAGTCATGATGAAGCTAGCAGTCCCCAGAAAAATGAGTTAAGACCAAGCAAAGGCTTCTCATACTGGACAGGTCCAAATACTACTATAAATACTGTGGCAACCAGGGTAAAACAGCCCACTTGAACTGGGCCTTTATGCAAAGCTGATAAGATGACTTGTCTAGGATTCCTGCATATCCAAAGCTTGTCCCCTTTTACAAATCACATTTTTGGCTTGCTTATATGTCTTGTCATATATGTGTGTGTGTGTGGTGTGTGTGTATATATATATATGACTGCAATGGTATATGTCTTGTCATACACACACACCACACACACACATATATGTATATATATTATATGCATATATGTGTATATATATGCATATATGTGTGTATATATTATATATACATGTACATATACACACACACATATAAATATATGATTTATATATATGATATATATGATTTATAGATTTCCCTCCCTTGATTTGTCTTTCTTTTCTTTTTTTGCATATAACACCTATCTTTTTAGACATTCAGTCTTTCTCAAGGAAGATTTCTATTGAGGAAGATGTTTAAAGTCAAGTGTTGCCCTCTCGAGTTAGCAGCTGTCTGGGCTGTTCACATTCTGACTGCCTCTTCCTCAAGCCCAAATCCCCACCCCCACCCCCCACATCTTGTTCTTAACATGACACAGCTCCCTCTAGTGCATTTCTTACAGGAATTCTACAACCAGAGAAGTCATCAACTCATTCTCCAAGAACCTCTTGAGTCTAACTGGCTTATAGCAACCAGTGGGATGGTCAGGCTGGTCCTTGGCCTGGGTTGAGAGGGATATCTTAAAAGACCATGTGCCCATCCTACGCCCATTTCTCTCCTCTTTCTGTTGTTATCCTGAGTAGGGGCTGCATATGCTAGTGGCTCACTAGTGCTTCCTGTATCCAACTTCACATCTTGCTTTGGATGCTCAGGGGCTTGTCTGTCTCAGTCCAGCACAAGGAGAGCTTCCCCTTTCTCCTTTCCTCACCCATGCCCATAGGCTTACAACCACCGTGGTCCACAGCAAAGGCTGAGATCAGCAGCAATTTCTGAATTTTTTTTATCATCTTCAGACCTCTCTGTTCACTTGGCCCACCCTCAGGGATACCTTCTCTGCATCCCAGCTCTGTTGGGCCCTTCCCTGCTCCATCACAGGTCTTCTGGGTGTCAGCGAAGTCTTCGCAGCAACACCCTGTACCGTTGGCAGCGTTTATACCTCTCTATGTTAGTATTTGATTCCCTTATTCCTCATCATTCTGCTTTCTAGCCATATCATGGCCTCCAGGCTACAGAACCTGGTGGATTTGCCACCATCAAGAGCTGCATGTGCTTCACAAGCTGATCTAATATATATTTGTTTTAAGTTTCTGATTATATATGTGTTAATGGGTCATTCTTGAACACAAAAGAAAGCACACAGTGTGTGGGAAGAGGCAGGCTCAGCTGTGACACATTGCCTTTGCAGTGGCTCTGGGGCACCCACAGGCAAGTCCGTTTTACCTTATGGCAGTAGATTCCTTCTAAGGCCTCCATTACGTGAAGTGGGAGTCCATGATGTGATTCCTGTGTCCCCAGGAGAAACAGCCAAGTGTTCTGGCTGCATAACTGTACTGAAGGGTCAGATACAGAAAGATGAGACAGAGGAGTGGCCTTGAAGGTGGGAGGAAGCTGAGAGGAGCCTTTCATGGACACCAAGGGGAGGGTGTATCAAGGAGGAAGAGGAGGCAAGAGTGGCAAAGGCTGCTGGGTATGGACTTACCACTATATCTAGCACCAAGGACCCTGTCAGTAATCTACATGGATGCTTTCAGAGGGCACCAGAGTAGGGGCCAGAAGCAGTGATTATGTAGTGACAGTCAGACTGTGGCAATGAAGAGGGATAGAGACAGTGTGGGACATGGAGGACCGGAGAGACTGGGGACACATTTGCCTTTGGGTAGGGGTGGGGGGAAGCAATTTCTATTCTGTTGAAATCCAAGGACAGAGATCAAGGCATCTGGAAAGATCAGTGTAATCTAGGTTGGTGAAGGAAGCCATGAGATGGAATCTATTCTCACTTCAGACCTTCTGTCTGAGATAGACTGAGGTTTTAGACAGTAATGTTGGGGAGTCCTGAGGCATGCAACTTTAGGAGGTAGAAGACATTTATACCAACTGCTACTAACTATTAGGGAGAGGATAGATAAGATCAGAAAGAATATGACTGAAGCTGGGACCAAGTTGTAAGTGAAGGCTGCCCATGCATATGTTGGGCTTGTCTACAGGCTCTTTTTTTTTCCACCTGCTCGGGTCTACCAGTAGGAGTACAGCAGTGGATATGCCCAGGGTTACAGATGTAATGGTAGGATTGAAGAATGGAGGCACCGAAGACAGCAGGAGGCTGTTGGCATCTTATGGACTGACTATTGTGACCGAGGGAGCGCTAGTGAGGCTGTAGAACAGGTATGTAGGCACACCTGAGACTAGAGTAGGACCAGAAGCTGTGGCCTTATGTCAGAGGTAATATGTGAAGTCTAGCCTATCTAGGTGAAGAGAAGTCCAGTTTAGGGCTAGGGTAGAAGATAAACTTCAGACTCAGAGGAGCTTAGGCCATTTGAGAAACTAAAAAGCTATACTAGGTGTTTCATATCTACTTTGGACCCAGTGGAAAAGTTAGTGGACATAGGCCACTTGAATTATCTCTCTATAGTCAGTGAGCCATTAGTGAGTCAGGCTGGAGAAGGCAAACTGGGTGGTGTCATTCTATGGACCTAGAAGTTTGGGTTAGGTTTGTCCTACCATGAAAAGGCATCACTCTGTCCTTCCCAAGAGGGGAGGCAGCCAGCACTGCAGTGGATGCTGTCCCTACCACATGGCAGCCCTTGGGCTCCGTAGAGAGGGATCCTAAGAGACCTTTGGTTTATGTGGCTATCTGTGTTTCTCTGCTCTCGTGCTTGAGAACTGCCTGATCTGGGCTTGGCTCACCACCCACACCTAGCTCATAAGCCATTTTCAGTTCTGTTATTAGAAAGCTGACTGTAATATTACATGTCAAAATCAGAACATATTTATGCCTGAATTCAAAATACTGCTTGGTAATTAAGCAGCCCACCTTTAATGTAAGTCACTTGGTTTAATCAAAATCACATGATACCTGGTAAACAGAGGGAAAAAAAGTCAAATTTCTATTATAAGCGGACAATGCCAGGGAATATTGAGTTCCCTCTAAAGGATGGTGGTCATTTGAGGACACCCCAGTGAGGTTCTCTAGAACCCCCCTCCTAGGCTGGATAGATCTTTGATCTCTTGGCTCTCCACAGTGTAAGAGCTCTGGGCAGCAGTGAGTTCAGAGAATTTAATCACTACATTGTAAATAGTGGCTTTTATGGATACATGGTCCTCCATAGTCAGTCCTGTTTCTAGATGCTGCCTGACCTCTTCCATTTCTGCCTTCTTCCCTAACCTTGCGTCCTGCATGTGTCTGCTCTGTTCTATCCCCTATGCGACCCTCCTGGGTTCTCCTCCATCTGTGGCTCAGTGATCACAGCTCTGGCCTCTCACAGACTATCATATGGAAACGATGCTGCCATGTTTTCAAGGCCCAGAGAATGCATCTCCTCTAGGTCTGTCTCCCTGGTGCCAGCCTAGCAGGGCAAATCACCAGGAAAGTTTGTCAGCTGAATAAGTGATACTTCTTTGCATCTGTAACCCAGGACTTCATACTAAGAGATGCCCAGGAAAGGTTCATTGTAGTCCAACAAAGAGTTAGTTATAGCCCTTGCAATATCCAACTGTCAATAAAGAGCTCATTAGCAATGCAAATAGCACTACCTGTGAGACGAGCCTGATGAAGGAGAATGGACACCCAGGAGATGCCCTTCTTTTTCAAGCTCTGACTATAATGGGTTAGAGGCACGTCCATGTGTCCCCTGAGAATCAGGCGTATTCAGTTTCCTTGTTGGAAATCCAAGTCCTTTACTCTCAAAGAGCTTGGGCAGAGATCAGCTACTATTATACCTGGGCCATAGATGGCCTTCTTTTGTGTCAGTTCCTGTGTCTATGATATGAGTCTCTAAGAGTGAATACCTATGTAAGTTCTCATCTTCAAAGACTTCTCTGTGAGCTTCCAGACTCCATGTGTATCTGTGCTGCCTCTCAGAATCACCTTCACAGCCAGTGGCATGTGGGGTTGACTATTTTAATTCTAGCCATTCTTTACCAAGGCTTGATAGAGGAAAGTTGGAAAAGAGATCAAGCCTGGTGAGCCCACAGTTTGGGTAAACTGGGCTTCTGTGCAGTCTCTGTATGTAATCAGCATATATGTGTGTGTTGTGTGTGTGTGTGTGTGTGTGTTGTGTGTGTGTGTGTATTTGTATATGTTTATATATATGTGTGTATGCACCTATATGTGCCTGTGTTTGGGCATATAATTATATGTATATATATCTGTATTTATTGTATGTTTATATTTGTGTGTATGTGTGTCTGTATCTATGTGTGTATATCTTTGTATATGTGCATATTTATGTGTATATGTAATGTTATATACATTTGTATACCTTTACATTTCTGTGTATGTACCAGTGTGGGGTGTGTGTGTGTGTGTGTATGTGTGTGTATCTGAATACACATGTATATTTATGTGTGTATGTATATGCCTGTGTAGATATATGCGCATGTGTGTGTACATGTCTGTGTATGGACAGATGAAATTAAAGGAGCTTTATGGAGGCCTCTCTAGGCAGTTCTGTGTTGTGATGGGAGGATTATTGAACTGACTAAGCTAAGTTCCTGGAGCCAGTCGCTGAGGAGGGAAAGGCTCCCATTTGAAAGTCTATGCTTGGCCATCAACTCCCTGCACAAGCTGCAGGCTCCTGTCGGGCTTTCCCCATACCCGTGATCCGGCTGTCTAGGTGTGTGGACTGTCTGGGCCACTTGGCATCCCTAGCTCTGTCCTCCATCCTCAAGACGCTCTTGCCAGCTGGCTCTCATGGGAGTGAGGGAATTACACTCAGGAGAGAAAGCCACTCCAGTAACTGACTGTCTCTTCCAAGGCCAATAAAATCAATTCTGATTTTTCTAGGCTGGTAAGTGACTCGGGTATAGAGCAGCAGCCTAGGCCCCAGGTCATGACATCAAATCTCTGCTCACATCCCCATTGGCTAATCCCCGGCTATATGATCAGATCCTGCCTGTTAGACTCCCTCACCTCCTCTGTTCTGTTGGGTAACAGCCTCACACAGGATAAGGGTAGGTAAAGAAGTTTTCTTTGGCACTTTCTTAGGAAACACTAGCCTATTATCAGCCCTCTGGAGGGCTGATTTTCTTTTCTTCTTCCTTTGATGACTCAATCCTGCTAATTAGGATAGAAATGCCTGAGCTGAGTTAGGGGCAGATCCAAGTGAAATTTAGCTGTGGGTGAGAGAAAGGGTTTTGTGAATGGCACTGCCCCGATTTGACTTTGGAGGCACGCCAGGAGCAAGAGGGCAGAGGGTGTGGCCGGTTGTGCTGTTTCATACTGTTGCTTGTTGGTCTGAGAGCATGTGGCCTGGTGGCTAAGTCCTGGCGCCTCCCCTTAACACGCACTTGTCCTTAATCAGGGCTTTTGGTGGCCAGTGACAGAAAAGTGCAAAGTAGTCTTTGAGGATGGAGCCAAGCTCCCATCACAGATGGTCCAGATAGTATGGGCTATGGCTTGGGCCAGTCTAGACCATGGGGGTGAGCTAACACCTCCCACCCCAACACCCTGTCCCACACACCTGTCTCTCTTATTCTTTTCTGTGTCTTCTCACTCCTGCTTCTTGCTCATCTCCCACAGTATTGGGTATTGGTCGGAAGCTACAGCTCCTCTGTCTCATGACATGTCTCAGAAGCTCCTGCCCTTTAACCTCTAACATCTTTACGCTAGAAAAGAAGAAACAGCTGCTGCTGGCCCCTCCCATTTGTTCTGCTTGGGCCTGTCTTGGATTTATACCCACCCTCACATAGAGGACTTGTTGCTCACATTCAGTGTTAAGCTAGGCCCAGTGAAAACTTAGGGACTATAGGAAGGGGGACATACCATAACTGTCTCAGGATATAGATTCCAGAAAGTTCTTAGATGACAAATAAGAGACGGTGAAAACAACAACAAACAATCAAACACACCTAATACAACAGGAGAGGCCTGTGTGAACCAACCACGGGGCTTTCTCAGGCTCTATCTTACTGCTAAGGAAACAAAACTGAGGAACAGCCAGCAGATAAATCACCTGGCCCAATAGTGTCCCGTTGCCCTTTAACCCCTGGTAGGCTGATCCTAGACTAGGGAACAACAAATGAGCTGCCTGCTTAGGACAAACCACAGCTGTGAATTGTGGAAGACTCAAGCCGAGAAGCCCATGAGGTCCAGGAATTCAGGCACACTGTGGAAAAAGGTTGTCTTTTTCTCACAGTGCCGGCATGAATGGAATCCTTTCCTTAGCTGTTACCCAGGAATTAGTTTAGCTTTCTCAGCCAAGAGAGGCCAGCCCCCTGCCGCTGACCTCTGGCCCCCTGATCTCTCCGTCCTCCTGTCTCCTCCCCTTCTCTCTTCAGGTAAACCACTGAGCTAAGTCAGGCCTCCCCACCCTGTGTCTCCCACCCACTCTTTATCTTTTTCTCTCTCTAC
Source organism: Mastomys natalensis (assembly GCA_021653895.1). Classification (NCBI taxonomy): domain Eukaryota; kingdom Metazoa; phylum Chordata; class Mammalia; order Rodentia; family Muridae; genus Mastomys; species Mastomys natalensis. The sequence goes on from JAJTUV010000231.1 coordinate 443,913, forward strand.
CAAAAGGCCTGTAATTAGGAAACATTAGCAGGCTCAAAACAGCTTTCATACCTGAAACATCCTCCCTAATTGCACTCAGCCGAGCTCTTCCCTGGCTATTAATGTCACTTTTATGAAGCAATGAGGAGCAAAAACCCGAGGCACTTAAAACATTTTTTATATAATATGCGTCTTTTAGGAATGGGAGTTTAAAATCACCTGCCTGACAGAGACAGTGGCAGACAAAAAAGGCAAGGGGGGCTCAGGACTAGAGTTGGGAGGTGGGGCTCCTCCAGGAGATGGAGGGTGGTCCAGGAGATTCAGAATCTGCTCTCAGAAGGAAGAGGCCAAGAGGCCTTCCTGGTGAGGTAGGAGGGTGGGTGGGCACTAGATGGAGTCTCAGGGGAGGAGAGTTGGGATAGGGACTCTTGTGTATGTGTGTGTGTGCGTGTGTGTACACATGTATGTTCATGTGTGCATGCATGCAAGATTAAAAAAAATGGGTGTGAGGGTATTCTTATTTCTAGATGCTGGATTAAGGAGACTTTGGGTGTTGTGGCTTTCTAGAATCTTGATGTCACACTAATTTCCTTTCTTGCCCTTAGAAACACCTCACATGATTCATCATCTTATTAGGTCTGTCTAAAATTCCCAGAGGTTATCCAAACCCACTTCTCCCTTTTTGGAGAAGATGTGGTCCCAGAAAGAAGCTATTGCCTTAGTGGCTCCTCCATGACAGTTAGATTCCAACCCAGCCTGGAGTACACAGGCAGGTGGGGATGTATGGCCCTTTTCCTAGGCCAGACCTGGCTTGTTTGCACCGTAATAGGCTTAACTCAAGTTGACTGGGACAGATAGGTACCCTTTGTCATCTCTCAAGCCCTCTATGGGAAGGTTGTTTCAGCACTGAAACTCTTCTGCAAAAAATGTTTAGCCTGAGGACCGATTGACAGCAATTCTTGACTTGAAAGACAAAGGGCTTTTAAGACCTTAAGAGAGCAGGGGTCTTGAATGGAGGACAGCAGAGCAGCTCTTCCAGCCTGAACTCAGCTCTGCTCAGATAAGAAACCTGAGTGAAGGGCAGAGAATTAGAAGCAAGGTTATGTTGAATTAGGAACTCAGAAGGGGTGGACGAGATTGCTCAGTTGGCAGTTCCAGACGCACAAGCATGAAGGTACGAGTTTAGATCTCTAACACCCATGCAAAAAGTTGGACTTGACATGCACCTGTAATCCCAGTGCAAGAAAGTAGAGACAAGAGATGCCCACAGGGCTTGCTGGCCAACTAACCAGCCAAATCAGTGAGCTCCAGCTCTGAGGGGATCCTGTCTTAATAGATAAGGTGGAGAACAGTTGAGGAAGGCAGGTAATAGTATTGACCTTTGGCGTCTACACACATGCACATACACTCACAATGCATGTGTACACACAAACATGTATATATACATAAAACCACACACAACACACACACACACACACACACACACACACACTGGGGGAAACAGATGAAGGGAATGGCAAAGTCATCAGAAGAAAGATGAAGACTCTGCCTGACCCTAGAAGGATGGACCCTGCAGAAACAGGACAGCTCCCTGATGAAGCTTTACTTTCATTATCACCCACTGTATTTCTAAAGAAGCACGCCTAGGATTTGGAAGCTGATGTTCTAGGGTTATTTTAATTTCCTGCTAAGGTTTTTAACTTCCTGGGGCCCATAGTTTGCATTTATAACTGGGCAATGTAAGCATTTGTTTGCGAAGTGACAGGGAGGATTTAATTTTGTTTATTTATTTATTTTTTTTGTAAACTGTAAAGTTCAGGGCAATACTGCTTGTTTTGACTAGTACCTGTGACATCACTGAGCACCGACTCTTGTTAGAGGGGCTTAGATCCGGTGGTGGGAAACAAGATAAACATTTTAGCATTTCCATTAGGTTGTTTTACCCAAATGAAGGCAGAGAATACACCCTGTTATTGATAGCAGGATTTTATTAACTGTTGCCACTACTGGTCACCATCAGTTAAACACTGACCTGGTGTACCAGGTTCCAGGATGGCATGTATCATCTCACTGACTCTCACCAGGACCCCCATGGTAGGTGACATTTCTTCCATTTTTCAGTGGTGTCCTTAAATCCCAGAGTCATTCCACAGCACTGAGACTGACCCCGGGCCTATCTGACCACAGAGTTCATTCTGTTCCACTGGCTGTGGAGGAGTGTGAAGAGGGGATCAAGGGGTCTAGATGCCTGAGGAGCCAGAGGGCAGGTAGGCACCGAGCAGAGGCCAGTGTTTCCCAATACTCTACAATGGGAAACACGAGATTTGCACCCATAGCCCAAAGTGGTACTTGTAGGGAGAGCCTAAGGAGTCAATCTTTTCTTATTAAAAAGCATATTTGAAAGAGTCAGCTGGAGCAGGTGGCCTGTGATCTGAGGTTTAGGGGCAGAAGATAAGAAGTCTAAGTGGACATGAAGTGATGAAGCCTTATCCACAGATCACATGAACCCTGGCCAGAAATCCAGAAGAGATAATGGTGTCTGATGATGGTAGGGCCAGTTCCCATTCCCAAAGCCTTGGTAATTACTCAGAAGTGAGGATACTTAAAAAGGGCTTAGTGACTGCTTTGTTCTATCTGGTGGTCTCAGAGTCAGTTCTGTTGAATTAGTTCCTCCTGCAATTGAATTGTACGTGTGTGTGTGTGTGTGTGTGTGTGTGTGTGAGAGAGAGAGAGAGAGAGAGAGAGAGAGAGAGAGAGAGAGAGAGAGAGATGTTGCATCTTCACCATGCATTTGGTCCTGATTCATCACAATTGAAGAGCAAGTCTAAGCCCTGTCCCGGTGTCAGAAAGGACAGAACAGTCAATGTGATGTCAGAGTAAGGATTCAGACTTATCTTGCTGACTGAGATCTCTCTGCTTTGAATACTGCATGCCAGCTTATAAGGGATTGTGTTTGCATTTAGGTAGAGACAATTAATTCATTATGCAATGATGAGCCAGAGGTGACACACTGGGCCATCTTGGAGGTTACTGGGACCATTTGTGGCTTGCCACATCTGCATAGAGCTGCAGGTAGAGAAAAAGCCAGGCTAATGGTAGATATTTAGAAGGGGATAAGTGCAAGCCACTGATGAAGATGCTGGTGTCCCACTGCCGCCTGAGAGTATCTCAGTAATGGGCTCAACTTGAGAGCTGAATTTTCAAAGAGACACTGGAAAAAGTGGCATGTGTTCAGTGGGTACGGATGACTGACCTTGTCATTTAAGGAATGCTCATGGATCAAGGCACCTCAGTGTAGAAATAATCCAATGCCAGGTCCAAGAAGCAAAGGAATGAGATAATTTTTCTCAGTGGGCATCAGACTCCTCCACAGGCATCCTGGCAGCAAACTCCAGCAGTCTTGGGAAAAAGGTAGTCCTCCAAAGCAGGTTATAAGTGGTGGCACATTTCTATCCAGTTGTGGGAGGGGGACAGCAGACTGGAGGAGAGGCAGCCTTCTTCCCGGGCCAGATTTAGTTCACTTGTACTCTGAAGGTGGTAACTAAACCAAAAGCCCCTCCTTCCTTCCAGGGCTGGCTCTCTGGTCTCCAGGATAGTTCCACTGGCTATAGGCAGGATGGCCCATGTGCTATGAGCTCACAGAATGAGAAGGCCAGTTTTGCAGCCTGTGACCCAGTGTGATGGACCAGCTTCAGACTGGTCTCTGCTAGGCATTCTGAGCAGCAATCCTATCCTTCCAAACCAAAGGAAAATGCCACTAGTCTCTTCGGGGCTAACTCTGTGCCCTTCATCAGTAGCACTAGAGGCTGAGCCAAGCTCTATTAGGCAGCTGGGGCCTGGGGCCTGCAGCTCCCGCCCCTGCCTTGTCGAACAAGGCCGTGTTGGGCAGCAGTGCGAACCACATTCAATAGACAGCTTAAGATAATCACATGTGTGAGGTACTGGGATAATAGTAGCTGAATACCCTGCCACCGTTGCCATAGTGACCAGCCAAGCACTGGCTCCCTTCCCCCCCTTCTTTCTTGTTTTCTGGACCTTCTTGTTATAGGGCTGGCTGGTGGGGTGGGGGCTGAGTTTGGGAAATGGAAAGAGGAGGAAAGGGGGAGGGTAGACCCTAGAGGGCCAGGCCATTATATTCTCTTTAAATCCCTCAGCTGGAGGTATTTTAAATCTCAACAGAGACAGAGAGAAACAGTGTCTTAATCCCCAGCTCCCTGTGAATTATTTAAAAGGATCCTGTCAGAAGGATGAATTTGTCACTGTTGCAGTGTCAACAGCAGCAGCAGCTGTCATAATGGCTAGGGACCCCACTCCAGGCAGGGCCTGGTACTCCATGCTGCTGCCTGGTGGAGCTGCCAGTGGCTTGGGGGTGTGTGGACCACCAGATGCTCATTTCGAGGCACGGCCTGCGGTGTCAGAGCTCTTCCTGACCTGCTGGTGGACCCTGGGGTTTGAGCTGTGTCAGGAAAGATGCCTGTCTGCTGGACCTCAGGCCTTCTGGTAATGTGGCTCCCACAGCGTGGGGTCCCTGAGCAGGGAGGGAAGCTCCCTTTATCCCAGAGTATTTAGAGGGAGTTGATTCTCATTTGCCCTTGGTGAAGTGGGCATACTTGAGAGAGGACCGTGAGCAGCACTCCCAACTGTAAGTGCACCTAAGGTTCACACACAGACACACACATATGATGGTGAAGAAGCTGAAACACAAGGATAAACACCAGGCAGACAAGAGAGAGCTTCAGATGGAACACAATGTTGAGGTAGCACCAGGCTCACCAAACCTTTCTTACTAGAGGGCTTGTATCCATCCATACTGAAACTTCCCAAAGAGTAGCATAGCAGGTATACAGTCTGTCTAATCCTCCCATTCATCTCACAGACTAGGAACGTTTAGCAGATCTGTGTTGCAAAAGAGAAAACTGATTTGGGGACGTTTAAAGACGTACTTCTGGTCAACCAGCTAGGTCTGGCTGAGCCCAGAGCTGGTGAATGTTCCCCCTGTGCTAATCACACCATGATCTGGTTCTGAGTTGGCCAGGACTACAGAAGAAGGTCTCACTTGGCCCTGGTCATTTCCCAGCCTCACCTCTTTCTTTCCAGTCTTCCTGACTCTTTGCTCTTGTAGTCATGCTAGTATCTTGTTTTTCTGGGTACCAGAAAGTACCAGGTACTTGCTGTGGGGGATTTGTCATTGTTCCCCTTTGGGCAGAGCCTCTTAACTCTAAGCTTGTTTGTGACACACAAATGCCCCCTCTCAGTATCAGGTGTGCTCACTTGGGACCTTACTCTGTCACTTGCTCATATCTATACCATCCAGCAGGAGTGGGGTGACACAGATACCTTTGATCCCCCCACATTCTTCCTACTCCTGTAAGTCAACTCATTGGTTCATCAAACTGGCCTTGGATAGAATCATTTCTTTGATCCACAGTTAGCGTTCTATCTGTGATGAAGAGACATTTGTTCATATCTCCCTCTGGAAAAGTCATAAGGCAAGGTCACACAGCATTGAATTAGAGAGGATGTGAGGAGACAGAGGTAAAGGCATCTGGGAGTGGAGGCAGGGCAGCTGCTTCAAATGGATCCTGTGGAGTTTTGCTTTCAGAGGCTGCGGTGGGTATCATGATGTACAAGTTCTCCATATTCTAACTAGGCCTCTTCACTCCTTTGCTCTTATGCACTCCAAAGAGTGTGTCCATGCTACAACTCTGGGGTTTGGAGAATTTTGTTTTATGTCACACAACAGGCGTATATGAAGTCCTTTCAAGATGCTAGCCATAAAGAAACATTCTGTGAGCCACCCTTCTCTTCAGTACACTGAGTGGACTGTGGTGACGTGTCAGGGGGGTGGGTGTTCATATTCTCCTAGCCAGCACATCATCTGGGAGGTAAATTAAGCATATTGGGAGGTAAGCTGGAAGCTCAGGCCCTCTTGGGAGCCATTGAGGAAATGTTGTCTTGGTTGGTTGGTGTGCTAAATGATAGGCCCCTCTGGGCATGTAGGAGTTTATGCCCCAAGGACCACATTTTACGTTTTCATTAGCCCTCTAGCTTGTCTAATCTCTAGCTCTTTCAGGCATAACCTACTGTCTATACCAGAGCTTCTTTCTTGGAGTCCACACTGATTGGTGAGAAGCTGGATGGTGGTGTCTCCGACCTATCTGCTGCCCTAATGAATCTGTGGGCTCCTCTGTGCTTGATGAAGTTGAATACTGCTGGAGGCATGTTCAGAGAGTCAACCATCTCCCCTGATTGGGCAAGGCCATCATATTTTCATTATTGTCCCACAGAGCACAGTGACAACCATTTCTACTGACATAGCAGCTTCCCTTGACAGCTGGTGATGTCCAATTACAGACTGCAGAGTGGACCCAGAGCCTCTGAGCTGGGTCGGGTTTTGTTTCCTGTGATCTGAGCTGGTGGAAGATAGGGTCCCACTGGAAGCCCAATTGAAAGAAGATGGTCTACACTGAAGCAGGCTCAGAGGAAGCCTGGGAAATTGCCAGCAAAGAGAAGGGCTCCTGGTTGTTTCCCTGGGTCTGTACAGAGAGGGAATTTGGACCTTTAGTTCTTGTATTCTGCTGAGCATAGGGTAGGGTAACTTATCTATGATCAAGATGACTTCCACACCCCTTGACTCAGCTAGGGGCTGGTCTTGAGGTTAATGCAGTAATGATGGCCATTGGACTAGTAACAGTAATTGCTGGTAGTCGGCAAGTGGTAGTTGCTGAATACTCTATAGGAGTTACTTCCGAGACCTTTGAGGCCTCACCACACCCTGCAAGGAAAATAGTATTTTGCATGTGGAGCAACTGAAACTTCTGTAAGTTGTCTGTGGTCACAAGACTACAGCTAGCAGAGGTGAGGCCTCTTGCCCCTGGCCACTTCCCAGTCTTCCTGACTCTGTGTCCTGGTTTTCTTGGCACATACCAGGCTACTTTTGTTCAGGAGATTTGTTCTTGTGTCTGGAATGGACTCCCAGCCTGCCTGGTAGGTATCATTCAAATTTCAGAAGCCCATCCCAGTCACCTGACTCACCAGCCACACTACCAGCTTGTTTCCCATGTGCTCTCTCAAAGTATGTAACACGTGTTACTTTCTTGCATAACTTCCACAGAAAGATTAGAAAAAAATCTACTCACCCTCTGTAGTAGATTTTAACAGACCTAAAAAAACAATTTCACCCAGTCGGTTCCTGCTTGGTGAACTAATAAATTTACAGGGGCAACTTATAAGAAAATGAACACAAGTTCCAGGAGAGTGAGTGATCCCATAGCAGCATTGTCATTAAAAGCCCCTGTCACCATGGATGGTGACTCGCCAAAGCCATTCCTCCGGAGCTCCATCCAGTTTGCAGGCAGTTCCACTTAAGAGTCTCTTCTCTCTCAGCTGTCGGTTACTGCTTATATAACATTGGGAAGGGGCCTCATGAGTCTTGTAACTTTCTGAGCTTCCTGAGTTCTAAGCTTCCTTAGCATCCTGTGTCTTATGAGCCTCTCTCTTCCCTCCAGGAGGCACCTTCATATTTGTTCTGTTTGTTCACTGGCTGGTTCACTGTGTTACAATAGAAGTCCACAAGGGCTGCAGATTTGTCTGTTTTCTGCTGAGTCACCAATACCTCAAACACTGTTTGGAGAATGAGTGGATTCTTCAGTCTTATCTTGATTTAAGAAATGAGTTCTCTGAGCTGGATGTGGTGGTTAGAACAGCTAGAATCTTGTCAGGTTAACAGAGGCAGAAAAGCTGATTTTAAGAATTAGGTGTGCGTGTATATATGTAAGTGGTCATGTGAGTGTATAAGTATGTAGGGGTGTGTGTGTGTGTGTGTGTGTGTGTGTGTGTGTATGGCAGGTTGTGTGGAAACCAGTGGCCAATAGCAAGTGTTTTGAGACAGGGTCTCTCATTAAAGCTGGGAACTCATCTTTTCAGCTAGACTGGCTGGCCAATGAGCTGATAAATGCGGGATCTGCCTGTCTCTGCCTCTCTAGTTCTGGGTTAGGCATATCTGGCTTTTTTCTATGAATGTTGGGGAACCAAACGCAGGCTGTGCAGCAAGCACTTTAACAACTGAGCCATCTCCCGAGCCCAAATTTCAGTTGTTTTGTATCCCTATCTTAAGTAAATGTGTTCAGAGGAGGTGAGCCTTCCCTGCAAGCTTTGTAAACCTGCTTTGTGGAGGTTGCTAGGTTGTGGAATCCTGATGGCTAGTGAGAATTCTGGGAGTGGAGGAGGGCATTATAACACTCCAAAGAAGGGCTAGCTATCAAGTTCTTCTAGAACTCCTCATGCTTTTGGCTTGGGATTGTCTTCACAGGCATCGTGGAAATGGCCTAGGGTTTTCTTAACTTCATCGTTGACTAAAAATATTACTGCTTAGTCTGGTCATCAACCTCATTTATTAAAACTGACTACATTCTTGAAGAAAATATAGAAGGAATGGTGGGAAGAACTCGTGACAGTGGCCTTCAAAGGAGAGAGGTTCACACGTATGAGTTTTGATGTCATTTCACACACATGCAACATACACGAGTACATGTGCACACACATCAGCCTAGTAGCAAATAGTCAATATTCATTGCTCAAATGTCTGTTGACACCTGGGAGCTCCTCCAGAGCAGTATACCAGCTCTGAGTTCCAGTAAGCAGGTCCGGGGAACCCAGAGCTTGCAAGCACCTAAGGGTGTCATTCCCATTCATCAAAGTTCTAGTCTGAAAGCCTGAGCAAGTATTTTCTAATGGGTGTCATTGTTTTCTTTATTATGCTTATCTCAAGGGCAGATGGTCCATTTGCATCAATAATAGTGCCCTTTGAAAGTTGATTACTAGTCTGTGTGATGTGCAAGGTGGATTGTTTCTTCTCCCTATTTAGCACTGTGGTCTTTTTCACTGTAAAGACCAGTGGTCAAGGAGGCAGAACACAGTAGGGCTTCACTCATTGCCTCTGGCTTCCAGCATCTTTTAAAATATTTCTTTCACTGTTTGAGATTATAATAAGATTATGTCATGTCCCTCTCAGAGACCCTCCTGTGTACTACCCTCCTGTTTCCTTTCAAATTCATGTCCTCTTTTCTTGAACTGTTGATCTCCTCAGTCGCTCAAGTATACAATGTTACTTGTATGTACTTATTCTTTCAGGACTGACCATTAGGTATTGTCTAACCAATTGGTATACTCTTCCACGGGGAAGACTGTTTCTCTGTCCTTCAGCCTTCCTTAATTGACTGTAGCTCTTTGTGTAGGGTTGAGGCTTTATACCCGTTTCCTCTTCTACATTAGTGTAACTATTGGTATCTTCCTTATCCAAGTCATGTTTAGGCAGACACATTGTTGAGACTTGATGTAATTTCTGACATTTCTAGGAGACACAGTATCCAAAGAAACTCCATGTTCTTCTGGCTCCTGCAACCTTTCTACCTCTTCCACTGTGATCACTGAGTGTTGGGTGCTGGAGCTATGTTATAAATATGTCAGCTGGGACTGGGCTTCACAACTCTGCATTTTGATTGATTGTGGGTTTCTGTAATGGTCTCTCTTTGTTGTAAAAGACGTTTTCTTAATGAAGGGTGAGGACTACACTTATCTGTGGGTATAAAGATAAATATTTAGAGTGTAGTTAGGGATTATGCTGGTTTAGTAAAGTAGTAGTTTCAGGCTTTCCTCCAGGATCCATGACTTCATTTGCCCTGGGTAGTTGGCTAGGTTTCCAATGCCAGGCCTATTTCCCTCTAGCTGAGCAGGGCTGTCAGTTCAATTAGAAAGCTGTTGGTTCCTGCCAAAGTATAGATACAACTACTGAACCCTTAGGGTCAGCATGCCATGCTGGGCTGGTCATTGTTGTGATTCCTAGGTTTTATACATGTGTAGGACTGTTGGTTGTTTCCTTTCTTTGGTAGCTTTTATAACACCTCCTGGTACCAGGAAATCTAGTATTTTTTGAGGGCTGGGCACTAGGAGTAAAGTGAGGTGCTCAACACTGTTCCAAGCCTTCATAGGTATGACCATGGAGGAGAGGGATTCGTGTGTTAGAAGATCAGAGGGTTAGAAGAGTTAAAAGAGTGACTGAGAGAGGGAGGGGAGAGAAGAGTCAACTGCAGAAAGGAGAAAGGAAGAGAACACAGGGTAGAGGCATCACAAAGGAGAGAAAAGAATGATTTGGTAGTTAGTTCCCTGTGATTAGTGGAAATGACACCAATGGAGAAAGAAGGGCACAAAGTTCTTCCTAGGCATGTCGGATTTGTCACTGTGGACATGGTGTTGCAGAGAGCAAGGTGAGTTCCAGCATCTGCAGGTAATGTCCAGCAAACAGCCTGTTACACAAGTCTGAGCACTAGGGAGTTGTAAAATTGGTGATGTACTCCATGGCAACTGAATCCTTGCAGTGGGTGAAGTCATCTAGAATACAAAATGAGACGAGTGTCCTAGACATTCCCAGATATTGTCTGTTGCAGGGCAGCAGTGGTGTGATGCTCCATGCATAGAATGATGTTGCTTGTCGGAATGAACTAACGAATTAGTCAAAGCATAGTCTCCTGTCCTCAAGGAGCTCACAGCTTAGTAGCAGACTCCAAAGTCACGTATACAAAGCAATTAAAGAGTGGTTGGAAAGAGTGTATTACCAAATGTTAAATTGTGTGGAATAAACTCACCCATGCTGGAAGCATTCTGAAAACTGATCACCATCCAGACTTAAGCTGGGGATATCATCATGAAGTAAGTAAGGCCTGAGATTCCTTGCTCAGTCCTGTCACGCATCTGACTTGTGTGCAACTGTTACAGAATGTCCTTAGTCTGTCCACTTGTTAAAAGATCTTGTCCCTCTTGAATGGTGTCCAGCCAGGTCTGCTAATTTTTGGCTTTGTGCAGTAGAGATTAGATGATTTTTAAAGAAGGCAGAATAGGCGAAGGCCTTAGGGTCTGTCTGAACTTCAGCCATACCTGCATCCTCTCTAGAGGATTTTACCACCATTTGTTCATCTAGAAACAAGATAGACTGAAGGAATAGCTGCCACTTGGTTCAAAATAGAGTTCCTTCGACTTCTGCTTGTAACACCATTTGCCTTAGAAAAGTTTATACAACCCTGGTTGCATAGGCCTATAATACCAAGAAGCAGGCATGGCTTCTGGACCTAGGTGTGAAAGGAAGTGCTCTTGGATCAGGCCCTTGACATCTCTTGTCTTATCCGTTGCCACTGTTTTCTGACAGAAAGACAGCAGTGGTGATGATAAACCAAACAGAAACCAGGACAGCAATGGAAGCCTCTTCCCTGGATGCAGTGGCTCTGGGAACGCCAGAGCGAGGCCAGTTGGGAGAAATAGCATTCTGCAAGAATGGCCAACTGGGCTTGTATTTGGTGAACATGGTTGGCCTGATGATGGCCTGACTGGCCTCCAGGGTGGAAATCCCATCTTGGGATGAGGTTCTGAAGCCAAGAGTCTCACCTGTCTTTGGAACACTTTTAGGTACTCATTAGGTCTCTAGTATCAGTGACAGAGATGTCTCCTTTCACCTGCATCCTCTCTAGATGCTGCCTTTGGCTTCATTATAGCATCTTTTGTCCATCCAGAAACAAGATAGACTAAAGGAATAGTTAACACTTGGATCAGAATAGAGTTTCTTGGTCTTCTGCTTACAACACCATTTGCCCTAGAAAAGTGTACATTACCCTGGGTACAAAGGCCTGAAATTAGTTTTGCAAACCAAACTTACTGATAGTGAATCACACAAAAATTTATTTAAAGTAACTCTTTGTCATTTATACCATCTTAGCATTTATGCAAAACAAATTTATACTATATTAAAGACAAATTTGCACACTAATGAGATGAGTATACTTGCATATTTTATAGATGAAGAATTAACTCTTGACTAAATACTGGATATTGCAGGTCATGCAGCATCTTCCATATTTCAAGGTTATCAGTACTTTGCATTTAGGATTGCATCAGTGCTGAGAACACTGGTTTGCTTAAATTCAGAGTACCAAATTGCTGATATATGTTTAGGGCCATTTCAGAAGTTGTAGGAAATTCTGCTCCCATCACAAGTCCAAGTTCACTTAATAATTTTTTTAAAAATTAAACTCAAGTCAGCAACTCAATTAGCAGTTTTAAAAATTAAACATCCTAACGCAATAGAACCCAAAGATCTACTGATGCATGCTGAGGAGCGGTGGTAGGAAAATATTAAGTCTTTGTTTTCTGTAATTAAACCATCATGCTTTAATTAATACAGTGCACAACACTCTCACGTACAATAAAAACACTGTTTAGAGAATATGATTGGCTCAAATCTGAGCCAAGGTGTTTCAATTCGTTGGCCTCGGGTGGTCTGACATGTGCAGAATGAAGTGTGCATATTGTGTGTACAAAATCAAAGCAGCTGACAAGCCATGTGCCACAGTATATTCAGCTTTGCCAGAGACATTTTGGATTCATTACATGTTGATCTTGTGTTAATTTTTGGTCCTTGTATACGTAGAAATTTTAACTATAATTTGTGTGTGTGTGTGTGTGTGTGACAAGAGAGAGAGAGAGAAAGAGAGAGAGAGAGAGATTACATACAGGGTAGTGACCCATTGTTTAACAAGCTAAACTATGGAAGATGAAGGAGTGGTAAGACATTCTGGGTATGGAGTGAACAGAAATGTGAGCATGGTATTTGTGAATCACAGACCAGGTCCACATTGTTGAGGAGTTAAGGTATCAATTGCACAAGAGAGTGAAGTTTGTTTTTAGCGTAGTGATGTATTTATTCATATCCTAGAGATGTACTCATGTGAGGCATATAATTAAGTTATTAAGTTTTTTGATCATCATAGTCCCATCTGAGAACATTTCCATCAACCCAAAAAAGAAGATTCTGAATACTCATTTGCAGTTATGCACCAGTTGACTCCCCAGACCCATGCAAAAATACTTTGTTTGTTTGTTTGTTTGTTTACTTGGCTCTTCTGACTATATCATGTATAGAGTCTATAATATATAATATGGCCTTTGGAGGCACATAGCTGCCTTCACTTGACAGAATGTTTTGGGATTTACCCCTGTTCTAATATGTATCAGTTCTTAACTCCACTTTTGTTCCAAATTATATTCCATTGTATGGAAACATCGTACTTTGTTTATGCATTTGCCACTTTATGGATATTAGGAAAGATCTTTGGTCACCTTAAAGAATTAAATTGAGAGATCCAAGAAGAAGGGTGGGTATAAAGAAGTTGACATGCAGTGAAATCGGAAGCATGCTCCACAAATAGAATTTCTAATAACGGTTAATGAGAAATTTGATCTAGAGGAATGGCTGGATCTTCATGCCATCATAGCTATGCAAAGATCCCTGAGGTCCCTGTCAGAAGATCCGGGAAGGCTTACTGAGGGTGATCCTCAGACACATGGCTATCTCTGAAGGTAGTGATAGCCTGAATGACTATGTATATTTCTGATTTTTTTGAAAATTTTAATTATTTAATGTCTATGAATGAGTACACTGTAGCTGTCCTCATGCACACCAGAAGAGGGCATCGAATCCCATTACAGATGGTTGTGAGCCACCATGTGGTTGCTGGGAATTGAACTCAGATCCTCTGGAAGAGCAATCAATATTCTTAACCACTGAGCCATCTCTCCAACCCCCACCCCCACCCCATGTCTGATTTTATATGTGAAAAATTTATCTAGGAACGTCCTCTAAGTAGAATTGCCAAGTCAAAGGCTTGAATGGCTGTGATTGCTGATAAGGAAAACCAAGACTTTCTTTGAAATAATACCAATTTACCCTCCATCCAGCTATAGATCAGAAATCTTTTCTTAAAGATTTATTTTTAGTTTATATGCTTGCCTGCATATGTATATGCACCACATGTGTGCCAGTGCACAGGGAGGCTAGAAGGGCATCAGATTTCCTAGAACCAGAGTTATGGTTTGTGAGCAGCCATGTTGGTTCTGAAAATTGAGTCCTGGTTTTGTGCCAGAGTAGTAAGGGCTCTTAACTGTTGAACAATCTCTCTTGCCTGAGGATCATAATTTTATCTCCAATTTTTGGCTCCAATATCATTGCAAATGTACTTCATACTTTTATTCTTTAACCACCAACAACAAAAGGGTCGCATATGACCTAGACATTTTGTAATGTTGACTGACAGGCCATATCTTGTCATATGACTGAGGGGTTTCTCTGCATCTCAGTGAACTGTTGGTTGATATTCTTTGTCTGTATGTCTAGTTTTTAACTGATCTATAAGTTTTCCATTATTAGGGGAATTAATGTGTTACTATGACCTACTATCAATAGTTTTGAGGGGTTTTTCATCAAGTTTTCTCTATTTCTTTTCTATTTGCATATAATGGTTTCCATCTTGCCCATTTAACCAAGTGAGACAATTTAAAAAGTGAGAAAATTGAATTTATCTGGCCTCATGAGTTTTGTGTCATGATTAGTGTGGAGAAATTGTCCCTGTGTTCTTTTTTGTACTTTTATAGTTTTTCTTATTTTTTTAAAGTTTAAATAAAGATTCTGGAGTAATGGATGGAGGATGGGTGAGCTTGTTTTGTTTCCAAATGGTTACATAGTTATCCGATAGTTTGAAAAAAAATTGATTTATCCGCTCTCCACTGATTTGAGTTTAGGTTAACGTTGTCAGTGCTAAGAGACGCAACTGCATCAAATTAAATAAGCTGTTGTCTGTCAGTTTCCACTTCCTGGTATCTTCTGAGCCACTTCCTAACCAAGACTTGCACTGTATCTCTTTAATGCCAGTCTGGTAAGACAACCATGGTACTTTGCTGCTGTTTGGTGAGAGGAGAGAAAAACAGGGAAAAACCCAGGAGGGGCTCAAAAGTGGAGGCTGGGAAGTAGCCATGGAATAGAGATGTTTTGTAAGTCTGTCCTTGGGCAGTACAGGTTTGTGGTAAGAAAAACTGGTTCTGAAAGGAAATTGAGTATCTCTTCAGCAGACTATCCAAGATCCATAGAAACCTCAGGCTTTTTAAGGGGAAGGCAAAGGAAACCAGCATTTCTAAAGATCCAAGATTCTCAAAAATAGCGTGAAAAGATTTCATGGACACATGGACCCTTGGGCTGGTCTATTCACTGTCAGCGAGAGTCTCCCAAAATATCTTCCTGTCTCTGCAGGTCTCCTCCTTGATCCCTCCTTCTTTCATACCTGGATGTCAGTGATCTCCAATTGTTCCTTCCCTGCACTGAGGCCTCCCTCCAGCCTAGCTCCTACTTTGAGATAGCTTCTAAACATTGAACTTGGGTCCCCCTGTCTTTCCTCTCTACATCTCATCTATGTTTTCTGTTGTCAGGTTGAAACCCAAACTTCTCATCCTGTCCTGGTTCCCTTCATTTTGTCTCTACCATTCTTATTATTTCCATGAATTTCATCCCTGGATGACACCAGCTTGCCTTTTCCCACCTCAGAGCTCTTGTGTTAGTGTACCCTAGGGCACGGATACCCTGCCCATTTCTGTCCTGAGGATATACACCCTTCTCCAGGCCAACGCCTCTCCATCCACTTGGAGACCCTTTTGGGAGACTTTCCCGTGTTCATATACATCCCCTTTCTTGGCACCTCATAAGCTCCCATTAATTAGCACAATTGTATTTACTTAGTTATTTGGATAATGCACTAATTTCTGTTCCTGTTTCTCGGTCCTAAGCTCGCACTGCTGTATCCCCGGTGGCTAATGGAATGCGTGGCATAAAGCTGGTGTTTAGAAACATTTTCCACTGATGAATGAGTAAGGTTTTGCAATAAAGCTACGAGACTGATACCATGTATCATCAACAAATAACAATGTTTGTCCCTCCCTGCTGCGAATGCCAGCTCATCCTAGTCTGTCTCCGTGAACCAATATCTTCTCTTTCTTTCAGGCCCTCCCCATCATAATTGCTACTTACCCTCCAAGGCATTTGTCTCTCCTCCAGCCCTGTCTTCTCGCTTCCGTTTCCCGCCCCCAGCAGCAGCTGACAGGAGAAGAATGGAAATGAATGCCTGGCTCTGTAGTTGTAGTCTCCTTTTCCCCTCAAACCACAGGGAGCTATTTTCCTTTCTCTCCATTTCTTTCTACTCTTTCCTTTTGAATATACAGCTCTATCCTCTCTAATTTGATTTGATTGCTCCCTCAGGAGCTGTCACGGAATCAATTAGATCTGTAGAATTTTACAATTTGAGGTCACCCAGTATGATTCCTCATTTTACAGATGAGAAAACTGAGGCCCAGAGAGGTTAATGTCTGAAACGATTACCTCTGTTGGGTCTTACAACGCTAATCAGTGTCATTGGCGAAGATGAATGTTCTCAATATCTCAGCTCTGCTGACTGAAATCTCCGTTCTGTTTATCACAGGACGTTCAGTGGTAATGGCCTTGGTACTTAGGTAGCCTGGTTAGTTGGGCTTCCTTTCCCAGTCAGAGCTGTGTTAGTGTTGGGTGGCCAGAGGCCCTGGATGTGAGCAGATCACTGTTCTGAATGGGTCATATGCTTCACCTGGGCCTCAACTACCGGGCCCAGCATTTATGGGAGACTCTGCTAGAACAAGAGACCTGGGAGACCAGGGAGACCTGCTGGGTTTAACCAATTGCAGAACACTAAAAGAAAGCCACCCTTTCTTCTGAAGTCTTGTCAGGACAGCAGGGGAAATGTTTCAGAAGGGCACTGGGAAGGGAGGGAGGCCTTAAAGCCATCTGAAATGCTGTCAGCAACTTCTCCCTCATCTATTTGCTTTCTGGTTTCCAAAACCCAGTCAAGCAGAACCAAACTTCCACAAACACATTTAAATAGAACATAACACAGTCTTTAAGAAGGAGAAAAAAACGAGGGCTCCTCTACATCCAGAGATCAATAAGAAATTAAGCAAAGCCCAGGTAAGGTTTGACAGTGTGGATTTATATTGCACATGAGCTATGGAGCAGAGCTTTGGGGCCACTCGTGGCCCTGACACTGGACATGAGAACAGGCATATATTCTCATGTGTGCACAATATCTGTTCGGATGCTGTGTCCAGATGCTAAGTTCTTACATGCTATGGTTCTTTAGGGGCCCACCAACCATTGGTGGTGTGGGATGCTTCAGTGTCAGTGTGTCTAAATTCATACAGATGGAGAAAGGGTAGAGCATGCTGTCCAGTTTGGGCATCATGAGCTGGAAGCTGTGAGGTTTTTCAGAGTTGTTCTTACTCCAGCAAAGACCAGAAAGGCATCCTAGGTCAAATGCACAGCATACTAATGGAGCTTGGAGGTGGAAGTCACTTGCACTTTTAACTCTGGCAATGTTAAAGTCTTGGCATTACAAGTTGAGCACGAAGAGGTGCTGGTGGCCATAAGAGTGATTGCAACAAGTTGGGGATGTGGCTCGGTTAGCCAAGTGCTTGCCTAGCATGCAGAAAGACCAGAGTTGAGCCTCCAGCACTACATAAACCTTGGTGGTAGGTCTTGTGCTATCTTTGGGGAGGTAGCAGCAAGAGTAGCTACATAGCAAATTCAAGATCAGTCTAAGCACTCAGCAGGAGAGATGGGGAGAGAGGGGTGTGTGTGTAATCAGGTAACAGATGGAGTGCTGGTTTCCTTATGGGAGGGTTGAGCCTTTATCTAGGCAGCAAATCAAGATGGGCCTTTGGTCCTCAAAGGTTTCTGGAATGAACTCACCAGAGACTCTGGCTGGGGCAGGAACTGGTACTCTAGAGGAGGGCTAAGAGAGCCCAGTAAGCCTGGATGTGTAAGTCAGCTTTCTAGATGTGCTCCTTTTTGTCCCCTTCACCCTTGACACCATGTGTCTTCTTTTGTAGCCCAGAGGGGAAAATACTCTTTTGTTTATCAACTTCCTTGTTGCAAAAATTGCCTTCTAGAAGTTGTAGGCTTTTCAAAGCACTATTCTCCCCATGCACCTTCTCCTATAGCCATGTACATGGAGGAATTGCATGATGTCTTATTAGCCAAGAACTGGAGATAACTGAACTGAGCTGTGGGACTCATGAAGGGTGTGAAGTAAACTGCTGTTCTCTACTCTTCCTCTGATGCACAAAGGTTCTGAAACATGAATTCTCTTTTCCAATATGAATCATGGTCATCTTTCCCAGAGTAAGCAATGGCCCTTCCTCTCTAAGCAACATTGCTTCCAACATTGCTCCTGCATCACATCTCAGCTTGAATTTTCCACAATACTGAGCTGAATTAACTTCATTAAGAGTATCTCTTAGCAGCCTCCATACAGTTTTACAGTCTAGCTCTTTCAAAGAGATTTCGGTTCTAAAAAAAAAAAAAAGTTCAGAGAATCTAAGTTTATTGAGAAACAAACAAACAAAAAAAAAAACCAAAACAAACAAAATAAACATTTCTCTTCATGTGCTTTACAGAGGTATATAAATGAGTTTTGCCCCAATAAAGATATTAGGCTCCCAGATGGAGATGTCTGTTGTAGAGTCCTCTTATAACTGAATCTCTAATTCATTCACTGTTGTCAGTGAAGAGTATGGTGTCTGCTGTCAATGAGGCACAATGAAGGATAGCCACAGCATGAGATTTCCAAGTTTGATGAGGGAATGGTTTCTGTAATTAAAATATGTTGTATTTGGTGGGTGGTAGAGAACTGTGACTCTGAATATCAGGAGATCTTTGCAGTGCAGACATGGTTATATGAGCTCATTTATTAAGTGGATGCAGTGGGACTGGTGAGCTCTTAAAGCCTCCAAGTGCTGGGATTCTCTTCTGTATTGACTATCGTCTTATCACTCTCTCCTTTCTGATTTTGCATGTGTGTGCCTGTGGACTACTTGGGACAGTGGGAAGAAGTCAGTGGCTATGATGAAAATCTGAACACCATCCGTACTTACCAAGTGTGCAACGTCTTCGAACCCAACCAGAACAACTGGCTGCTTACCACCTTTATCAACAGACGGGGCGCCCATCGAATCTATACAGAGATGCGCTTCACTGTGAGGGACTGCAGCAGCCTTCCAAATGTCCCAGGCTCCTGCAAAGAGACCTTCAACTTGTACTACTATGAGACTGACTCTGTCATTGCCACCAAGAAGTCAGCCTTCTGGTCTGAAGCCCCCTACCTCAAAGTTGACACTATTGCAGCAGATGAGAGCTTCTCCCAGGTGGATTTTGGGGGAAGGTTGATGAAAGTCAACACAGAAGTCAGGAGCTTTGGGCCTCTTACTAGGAACGGCTTTTACCTCGCTTTCCAGGATTATGGAGCCTGTATGTCTCTTCTTTCTGTTCGTGTCTTCTTCAAAAAGTGTCCCAGCATCGTGCAAAATTTTGCAGTGTTCCCAGAAACTATGACAGGAGCAGAGAGCACATCTCTGGTGATTGCTCGGGGCACATGCATCCCTAATGCAGAAGAAGTGGATGTGCCCATAAAACTCTACTGCAACGGGGATGGAGAGTGGATGGTGCCCATTGGGCGCTGCACCTGTAAGCCTGGCTATGAACCTGAGAACAGCGTGGCCTGCAAGGGTAAGCCCAGGGCTCTTTGAGTGTCTGCATCCATCCCACTGAGGGAGAGCCAAATTCATAACATTTCTACTTCTAGTTCTGGGTCACTCAGGAAAAGAGAGAGTCTATTGGCTTATTATAAATCTCAGAAGAACCTCTGTCCCCAACATCCCCTGTGCCTGATGATTTTTCCAATTATGACCAGTTGTCTAGGTGCATGTGTGGAGAAAGGGATGGAAAAAATTCTGAAGTGACAAAATTATTCAATAATCACTTGTTTATATTTACTTTGGGAACACATGTTCTCTCTTACACACACACACACACACACACACACACACACACACACACCATCTTTCATCAGCCTCAAGCTCTGGGGGGCCATGGAGTATTTGGGTTGTCATGGACAGTTCACTCAAGGGTAATTGAGAAGTGACTGAATTTGGAAAATATTTTAGTTCATTTCAGTCCAGCTCCCACAGCCTTGAACTTGGTACTGAAGCCATGTAGCTCATTAACTCAAAGCCCTCTGGCTTGGCTGTCTTTCTCCAGGGGCTCAATGCCAGGCCCTGGAAGGAGATGAAGCCGCTGGGACAGGATGGGAAAGTTCCATGTGCGGAGGAACCCTTGTTTCTGACTGAAACAAACAGATGCAAACTTTGCAGATTGCAGGCTTAAGGTTTCATATATTCACAGTAGATCTCCTGAACACTACATTTCCTTTGTTCCATATGTGGTAGCAAATATGCTGAACTGGCTCCAGTTTGGTCTGGGAATGAATGGAAGGCTCTAGAAGCCTGATATTCCTGTCTTGTCTAAGCCTATATTGGAGCTCAATATAGGCTGATCCGGAAGCAAAGGTGAGTTGCGTTATTAAATCTTGCTTATGGCCTTCAGAAGTTTCGATTGTTTAAAGAATATTTGGAAATGATTTTTATTGTATCACAACTCAAGGATTGCCCCCTCTCTTTTGTACTTTGGGAGAAAAAAAATTAGCTCCTTTTCTATCACAAGTCTCCTGAAAGCGCCGCCTTCCTGGGTTGTCCCCTGGCACTGGCTGGAGCACGGGCCAGCCCCTGTCTGTTTCCTTCCTTCCTTCCCCAAACACCTGCCTGGGAAATGCCTGGCAAAGGATTTTGAAAGCCTATCAACACGCGATCCCATGGATTCAGCTAATTGCCTGGGCTGGGGCCTTCACACAGCCTTTCTGGGGCCTGCTGGGAACACAGAGCTGTGCCTTTGTGTCTTTATTGGATTTCTTGGTTCTGGGACCCATGATGGATGGCGTGGAAACAGAGGGGAGAGCACGCCAGATCCAGTGATGAATCAACGCAGACAGTTTTAGGACCAGCGGGGTCTGGTCCCACAGAGCTCCTCTGTGTCCCACAGGTTGGGGGTGGGGCAGGGGCACCCTCTTTGGCATTCCTCAGGATCTGAGTGGCAACCAAGACACCAGGCTGTCTTAAAGGCACAGGTGCAGCAGCAACTGGGCTTGCTCACAAACCATGCTGAGTGCATTTCTCTGGCTTCAAAGGACTGCCACGCCAAAGTTGCTGGCTGGGCCCCTCTCATTTTTCTCATTATTTCCTGAGCAGAATGGCAAGGATGGGAGGGAGCAAGCATTGATTGGTTCTGATTTAATTGGGACTCTGGGAAACAGGCTCTCATTTCTTTGGACTAATTGGAACGTTACTCTTTTGGGGGGCTCTACTGTCCACACTGCTTGTCAGTCACCTCTCATGGTTGTTCTGCAAGGGCCCATGGGGACAAATATGTAAATGCAAGTCGTTTCTTTTCATTCTTCCTGCCTGGCCCAAACCGCCCTAGTGGGCTTCCATGAATGTTACTAATCTCTGAGTGTTGTGAACACGGCTAGATTTTACATGTAACCACTTATTGTAAACTCATTGGAGGATGGAGGAAAGGGAAGGGAGAGAGCTCACTGCACAGGCCACATTGTGGCGACATCTCTGAGAGTGTAGAGTGATCAGTTGGATAGTAGCATGGGCTCCACAGCCTGGCTAATTCTTGGAGACCAAGAGAAACCCTTCACTCGCCTCAGGAGCTCAAAATTTGCATCCCCTCAATTGCTGGTATCAGAACTCTGAGGCTGAGCCAATCTCTCTGTCCCGGATTCACAGAGGGCTACCTGGGAAATGAGGGGACCCAACCCCTGTGTAGATGGAGATTTTGGAAGGATGCTGTGCCCTTGGGATAGGAAGTGTGTGTAGAGACTTGAGGTTGGTCCCTATTCTGTGTTTTTAAGGGGAGGTTTCCAGCCACTTATGTGAGCATGCTATGTTGCCAGGTAGATACTGGGGTCCTTCATATCAATTCTAAGGTTGTCAACCTCAAACTCCCAGTACTCATGAGAACAGAATGAAAGGAACGGTGAATGGTAAAGACTGTAGGCGAAAGCAGCGAAGGCCCAACAGCTACTCTGTCCTGACTTAGCCTGGGAATTCTTGTTGCTTGAATCTCACTGGGAGGTGGGGGGGGGGGGAGTCCCATAACAATGTGGTTCTCACCATGTACCATCCCCTTATATTTGCATCTGAGACTTTGAATGTGTAGAATCTATACAGTGGCTGTAGAAACAGTATCCCTTTTTGCTTTCTCGTTACTTCCCCCCCCCTTTTTTTTAAAACGATGGGCAAGGAACCATATTGTCTTGCTTTCACTTTCTATCTGCTAAAGCTATGTATCTGTCAAATTCTTGGTGACCAGTTACTGTGTTATGCAGAGGCACCTGGAGACCAATTAGGTAGCCCAGCCAGCCAAGAGCAGTCCTGGCCCAGAGCTGTTCCTGTTGTGGACAGGAAAAACTATGAGACCAGGGCAATGGGGACAGCAGTCAGAGGTGGGGTGGTAGAACTTGTATATTAGCATATGACTCACATGCTTTCTAGGTGCGTGATTCTCAACCTGGGGGTCGAATGATCCTTTCACTGGGGTCACCTCAGACCTTGGGAAAACAGATATTTACACTGCTGTTCATAACAGTAGCAAAATTATTGTTATGAAGTAACAGCAAAAACAATTTTATGGCTGGGGGAGGTCACCACAACATGAGGAACTATATTAAAGAGTCCCAGATTAGGAAGGTTGAGCACCACAGTTCTAGAGAGTTCTGTGGCTGAAGGCCTGCCTCTGACTCATCCTTTCTGTACAGACACATACAGCCCAAGCCTATCATGCTGAAATGCACAGGCATGTTGATCCCCCCATCGACTCTGACTTCATCATATGTCAATCAATAGAAATTAATTACTTGGAAGATGGCCTGTCTATTTCATCTTTAGGTCATGTGCTCATAGCTTAGGGATTTGACAAGAAAGCATAGCTTTCTCTCTTTGTGCCACATTCCTCCTGCTAAAGTTGGTGGTGAAGCGGGTCTCTGTGTGGGCCTCATGCAGACTTGCTTTTCCTGTGCCAGGCAGGCCATGAACTTGTGTGGAGCAAGCCCTTAAAATGATATATTGGCTAAGGCTAGTCTGAGGGGAAAATGGCAGGGCTGTGTCTTAGGATTCCTGGTGATGTGATAGAACACCATGACCAAAATCAACTTGTATCTCAGCTTACAAGTCCCAAGTGTAGTCCATCACCAAGAGAAGTCAAGGTAGGAGCTTAAACCAAAAACCAAAAGCAGAGGCTGTGGTGGAACTCTGCTTACTGGCTTTCTCCCTCTGACGTACTCACCCTGTATTCTTAGGTCACCTACCTGTTCAGGGGCTGCTCATTCCCCCAGTAAGCTGGGACCTCCCAAGTCAATTGTTAGTCAAGAAAATGCCCCTACAGACTTGACTACAGGCTAGTCTGATGGAAGAAGTTCCTCAATTGAGATTCTGCCTTCTCAAATGTGACCAGGTTTGTATCAAGTTGGTAAAACCTAACCAGCACAGGGCTGGAACTGATACTCTTTCTTAAAGGCCTAGTAGGAGCAGACTTATTTTTCTGTCAAAGCATCAGGCTGTGACATATCTTCTGGGTGTCCATGGTCTGGGGCTATGTCCCACCCTAGCGAAGTCTCTGAAGGATTGACTTTGCAACATTCTAGAAGGATCTTCCTCATGAGCTTCTTTTCAGCCACAGGACATTAGGTGGTGGTGGTGGAGTGTGGCTCAATAAATAAGGTACACAGCCCTGTCTATCACTTCTTTTTGCACACGTTCCTGTCTGTCCCAGGTGCCTTGACCTATGGCCAACGGTAGTGAGCCATGGTTCTCAGAGAAGGAGTCTAACCTTAGTAGATGGAGCTACAGGCCAGAGGCTAATTGACTTGGTGTTCTAGCTGATCAGAAGCCCCAGAGGAGTTTTGAGTAGGTGACGGAGGGGCAGGAAGCTGACTGCTCAGAAGTTAGAGAAAAGAATAAGCGTTCCTGTAGAGGGCTACTTGGTACCAGAATCCCCAAGAATACTAGGGAGTGACTGGCACTGCTCCTGGCAGCAGACAGGGCCACACCTTTAGAAATCCCATTCCTTTCTCAGGCTTGAAACTAGTCTTGAGGCTGAGTACCTGTGAAGCTTTGTAGCTTTTGCAGGGAACTCTCAAGTCCAGCCATCACCATGGATGCTAACAGGGCTTTTGAATGTCCGGAGAACAGAGCAATTCTCTGTTCCATGCCTCTCTGGCTCCCCACCTCCCTGTGGAAGCTGTGCCTTGCACTTGGCATCCTGGCTTGTGCTGACACTTGCCTGACATCTCCCAAAGGGTCTCCTTTCCTAGGGTGGTTGCATCTCTACCCTCACCTCATGAAACAAGTGGGGATTTTTTTTTCTAATTTTTTACCTACATATCATGCATGGAGACCCAAGGGACACTTTGAACCTTTCAACAGTTCTGATGCCTTTGTCAACCTGCACAGCTAAGATGAGCCACTTTATAAGCCTAGGGGAGCTGAGATGAAAAAAAAAATCTGCAGGATTTGAAGGTGGAGAAAAATGTGTCTAATTTAGTTCTAAAGTGGTTTTAGAGCCTATTCCCCTCTCACTTAGGGTCGATGGCCTCAGCTTTGGGCTTTCTGCCAGTTCCTGCTGAGGTACTGCAGAAGGCTGGCCCCGGGGAGCATGTTCAGGTGCATATGTGTTCCCATGTATGTGCACATGAGTCAGGCCAGGATGCTGACAGCCACATCTAAGGCCGATGAATTCAAGGCTGCCGAGCAGCATTTCCACTCCCCCTGGCCTGGCAGCAGTCATCTGGTGAGAGGAAGTCCACAGCCCAGATGGCCTTCCCTTAAGCCCCAGGGAGACCAGCTATTCTCAGGGCCAAGGGAGGCCAAGGTCATTAACACCACAGCCCTGTAAGATGAGCTTCATAATAGGATTTCCCAATAGGCAACTTCATTGAGAAACCACCCGGGGTCTCCTCTGCTTCCTGCAGTGGCCCTGCCCAGTGCCCTCCAGAGAGGAGGCATAAGTAATTGGCTGGATATAATGGGCTATGACACTCTCAACAGCAGTAAGTGGGGCTGGAAGGCTGCCCCTTTGCTGCATAGCCTCCAAATGTTGGGCTCCAAAGGCAGCACAAGATGCCGATGCCGGGTTTCAGATCCCCTTAGGTTCTACACTTCTGTCTTGAGAAAACTACAGAGTCCACTGTTGTTGACCAAACAGTCATGACTGTCTCAGGGTGGTCCCACACCACTGAATGATAACACACTTCAGGCTGGAGAGCGGTCTAGGAAAAAGTCTGTATTTTGCTTGCAGGCTGGTCATTTGTGACTTTAAATATGCATTATGATGTAAGTAGTGGAAATATCTCTGGACTGAGAGGCCAGTAGGGACCTGAAGGTGGCCTTTGACTGTACTGCCGTTTGCTCATGAAAACCTTATGAGGTCTGGTACTGAGTGAATGAGTGGATGGGTGGGAATTGTCCTTAGAGAGGACTAGCCAATTCAGACTTAGGTCTTGAGATGCTACCATTTGCCTCTGGTTCTGAGACTAGATGAGGCTGAAGTTAGCCATTCTCAAGAATATATGTGTTCAGGAATATTGAGCCTTTTCAACCGACCTTGGTTCTTGGATGTCCTTACACAATTTTGCACCATGCATCTGCCCAGGATTTTGTATTGATTGCCGCCACCTGTCTGGACTTAGCCGCCTTTTCTAGAGAATGTGAGACCCCTTTGCAAACTGTTTAAGTAGCACATAGGTTGCGGGGGGCGGGGGGTGTCCTCAGCTTTCTTGCCTAAGGCTTTGTTTCAGAGAAAGAGGGGAGAGTAGAGTCTAGAAGTGACTTTCTGGCCAGCACCAAGGACTATGCTCCAGCTCACCCACACTCATTTCCTAGTCTGCTGGGTCTTCTATAACAGAATGCCACAGCAGATTGTGGTGCTTTATAATGGGCTGAAACTCACTTCCTACAGTTTTGGAGGTAAGGAAGCCCAAGTCCAGGTCTTTGGTGGGTTCAGTTCTACAGCTCTCTGGAGCTGGTAAGTCCCTTTCTGCAGATTCTGAGCACAAGCTTCCTTGACTATATGGGGCGTCACTGAGAAGGAACTCACTCTAGATTCAAGCCTACCTGCATCTTTCGGTTCTGGGCCCCAAGGAGCTCAGTTAGTCTATGTTTTGTTTTACTTCCTGTTGTCATTGACACCCATGTTGACTGAATCCTGATGTAGCTAGATCTTTCTCATTGCAGTGGGATGAAGACAACTGAAAAGCCATAGTAGGGCATTGGTAAAGGACACACTCAAGCCATCCAGAGCAAACCCTACTTTGCTGTTAGGACTTTGAAATAAACATTGAGAGGAGTAAGCTTGATCTTTCCCTAGAGACAGCTCTTGGCCTTCGGGTGACTTGGGTATATTCTCCTTGCTGGCTGAAATAACAGCCAGAGAATCTGCTAGCGGAAGAGATTGATACTCCCCTTTTAACAGCTGTGTGATGATATGGGCAGATAGTTCCTTTGGAGATGTAATTTGATTCAGAAGAACATGGCAGGGTTTGCTTTGGGTTCTAGAAGCCATCCAGGTACCAGGGAACCTTTTGCTTCTTAGGTGCTTGTTCAGTCTGGTGAAGGCTGTGTCCATGTACCTGCAAGTGAACCAGGCTCATCTCTGCATGCAGGGCTGGGAGGGAGGCAAAGAGGTCACCCGAAGCTGGCTCCAGAAGTTGGAGTCTCTATAGATCACCCCTGGAGCTTCTTGGAATGACAGAAATTCAGGACCTAGTATAGTACTGAGGCTTTCATTAGGTGGTGGACAGGAAACCAGCCTTCTAGTTTCTAATTGATCCTGATCTGTCAGGTTAGCTCACTGACCCAGGGCTTCCAGCAATAGTGTGTGCTCCTGGTCCTAGCTGAGTTATACCCTCTTCAGGTGCATGTCCTGCTTCTGTCACCCGCAGGTCTAGGGGTTTCAGGCCTTCCTGTTCTTTGTTGGAATTTTGAAGTCAAAGAGGCTGGGTCATCTTCATGACCATATTGTTTTCAGAAACTCACTGGGCTTTTCTTTCATGCTTATATTCTCAGATTTAGCAGGTTCAATTCCAGAAGCCTCAATGGCCAGGGCATCTGTGGCCAGAGGTGGAATGTTCGTTTGGAGAAATATATAGACAGGAATCCTTCTTGGCTAGATTAGGGCTCCCAGCTTAACAGCTCTTATCCATTCCTTCTCATTTCCTCTGGGAATAGAACGCTCATAATCCCCAGGACAGCCTGGTTCACCTTTGATCTTTTCTTTCTTGGAGTAGAACTTTCATTCATATCTCTTCTTCTCCAGTATACCTGTTTTGTGTTATTAGAAAACACTCTAGATACATAAATTTGCTTTTATGCTGCATCCCTGCAGCCTTTTTCACTATTAAAGCCTAACACTTCTCTTGGAATACAGATTAACCCTTAACTTCCCTACCCTATGACAGGGGACTTGACAGAGGCGGATGTATCTGGTCTCCCCAGTTCACTTCCTGCTTCTCAGTGAAAGTTAAAAGTGGTTTGTGCTGATTGTTATTATTTCGTGGCACTTTATTTGTTCAACTGGTTCTTCATTTATATGCATTTAGTTTCCTCCCATCTCTTGCTATTTCTGAACAACACTGGGGTAGATACCCTTGCGTATTAATCTTCGAACTAATATGTGAGTACATCGGCAAGATAAATTCATTAATTAATTTGCTCAATGAATATTTATCGAGGCCTTTCTTTGTGCCAAGCACTTTTCTAGGAGCTAAGAATGCAACAAATTCTCTGAAGTTAAAGTTGCTGAGTCAGAGCATATACATTTTTAATTTTGATAGATATTACCAAACTGTGTTCCCTCAAAAATGCATATTCTACCAAACCCCTTTTCTTTTGTGCCCACAGCAGTGATTTAGTTCTTATTCCCTATACCTCTGCCAAGATAATAAAATATCATTTTTATCTTTGCCAATCTGGTAGGTAAAACAGCAGTTCCCACTCCAATGTCAATTTGCATTTGTCTCGATGTGAGGTTGTTGAACCTTGGGAAGTTCCATAAGTCCCTGAGGCCCTGGCTCGCTGCTAGAACACAGCACGGAGTTGGGTGTGTTAGGATAATACATAATCTGGAGTCTGCTCCCTCCTGGTCCCTCTTGTCCTGCATGGCTTCCTGTATGTGTCCCTTGCATTTACACATGCCTTACACACACCAATTTTGACCTTTCTGGACAATGGATGTCTGAAGAAGGGACAGGACAAGGGCAGGTGCCTGATGCTGGATGACTCTGTCATTCTTGTGGTATAGTTTCAGGAACGCCAATACGCAGTCTGATATGGCCACCTTTTATTTTTCCCTTCCTTCTCCTCCTGTCTCTGAACTAGGTTTGGGATTTTCTGCTCTTTTCTGTGGATCGTCCAGCTAAGGCTCTCCTGGCTCAGCCCTCTACCCTACTTCCTTTTACTTAGTAACTTACCTCAGAGGGCTTCCAGCCTCTGCTCACCCTGGTGACACACCCTTTGTCAAGTAACTTTCAGCCTGAACCTCCAACCCATCCTTTCTAGACTTGACCCTTCCCTTCTCTTCCTTTCTCTTCCTTCCTCCTTCCCCTTCCCTTTTCCTCCCCTCCCCTCCCCCTCCCCTCTCCCCCTCCTCTTTCTCTCCCCCTCCCCTTTCCCTACTTCCCTTCCCCTCTCCCTCCCCTCCCCTCTCCCCCTCCTCCTCCCTCTCCTCCCCCTCCCTCCCCTTTCCCATCACTTCCCTCTCCTCCCCCTTCCCTCCCCTTCCCCTCCCCTCTCCTCCCTCTCTTCCCATCCCCTTCCCTTCCCCCTCCCCTCTCCCTCCCTCTTCCCTCCCCTCCTTTCCCATCCCTTCCCCTCCCCCTCTCCTCCCCCTTTCCCATCCACTTCCCTTCCCCCTCTCCTCCCCTTTCCCTCCCTTCCCTCCCCTCCTCCCTCCCCCTTCCCTCCACTTTCCCCTCCCCCCTTTCCTCCCTTCCCCTCCCCTTCTCCCTCCCCCTTCCCTCCCCTCTCCCTCCCCCTCTCCCTCCCCTATCCTCCCCCTTTCCCTCCCCCTTCCTCTCCCCCTCTCCCTCCCCTTCCCCTTCCCTGGCAACTTGGAATCACTCTCATCTTCCTTTTGACAAGTTCTCTATCTAGGCTTGACATTCATATCCCCACTGTGCTGAAGTCCTGGTCCTGCTTCTGTTCTGACCTGGGACGCTGCTTAATGTTACCTTGAGCATCTTTTGGACTTTCTCCTCCAGCTCTGTGGAATCTTTCTGCACCATGGACTTCCCTGCCTCTCCTCTGCCTTCCCCTCCTTCTCACTTCTATTGTCCCTTCCTCTTTCCTTCTTTCTCAACATACCTTTTTTTTTTTTTTAAATTAAGTGTACTTATGTTTTAAAGTAAACACATTATTGTTGTGAAGAAGAATAGATGAAAATAATAAAGCAAAACTCCAGCATGGGGCCAGCAATAACAGTAGGGCTCAGCAGGTAAAAACAAAACAAAAAAAATGTCTGCTGAAGGACCTTTGTTTAATCCTCTAATCCCATGGAGAAAGGAGAGAAAGAGACTTTAGAAAGTTGTCCCTGACTGTCACATATGCACTGTGGCATGCACACTCTGGCACTCACACACAATAAAAATTAAGGTAAAGATTAATGCATTAATGGTATATGCTTGAAAGGCCAGCTGACTATCTAGTTCACCTGGTTTAGGAGGGCCAGCATATAAACTCACTTCAGTATTGCCTTCCATTAGGATTCTGGTGGCTTTGACTTTGGTATGCAGCATGCTTTTCTGGGTTGACTCTGCTGAAATGCTACAAGCATGGCTATGTTGTGGACCTAGGGTGAGCTAGGTACATTCCATATACTCTTTTGACTTCATCTCATAAATCCTTAGCTGCTCTGTGGATGCATGTGGCAGTGATGCTGGGTAGTGATGTTGGGCAAAGGAGAGGCTCAGTAGCTTTCCCAAGGTCATGTATAGCACAGGACTCTAGGTACTGCTGTCTGTTGCTTGAAATTCCTCCTAGCTGGAGAAGAGCTAAGGTTCACTTGCCAGAGGGTTTTCAGTTTGTTATGGGAGTTGGCTTTGGATAGAAGCTTCCACTGAGGTTCCCAGGGTCCGATCTACACCTGGGGATTTCCTGGATAATGTTTCTTTCCTGTGGGCCAGACATGAACCAAGAGCTCTACAGAGAGGTCGCATTCACCACTTAGAGTGGACTGCCGTATTACCCAACTCAGTTTTTCCCTGTCCTCGAAAGCTCTAATAGGCAATGGCCATCTGTCAGGTAAAAGCAAAACACATCCAAAGCAAAATGTGTAAACGCAGGGTGGAGGCTGAAGAGGAGGCGGGGCCCTTCATTGAGAGAATGCCTAAGAAAGTATCTGTGCCTTAGTGAGCAGTGGGGACTCGGAAGAACCAAGAACAGGGCTGGAGGCAGGCATTTTTTGGAGATGGAGATGGCAGAGGCAGATGGAGACAGTTACTAGTGATGGCAGAGGCCTTGTCTGTCTGTTGTCCAATACAGCGACACGTTATGCACAAACACACAGAACGAACCCAGCAGATCGGCCACAAGCACATCCGATATGAAAGCCTTTCCCTAGAAGCTGGCGATAATGTATCAGTCTGACAGAGGACATAAGGTCAGTGTCGCCTGTGCATGTCAAGTGGAAAATGACAGGCTGCTCTCTGAGCGAGCGAGACGGGTGGAGCGTCGTGTGGAAGCTGTATGGAATCTGTGAGAACTCTGCCAAATCATGAGCTTGGCAAAATGTGCCTGTTCTGGGGGCCTGCATTTGGTTTCTGGGTCTGTCACACACATGCCCACACTTTGCTCAGAGTGGAGGCCCTGTGACTTGGGGCTTTTTCTGCTCCTCATTGGCTCTGTTTGCCTTTCCCCTTGCTAACTGCAGCCAAATCTGTTTGCCCAGCTTTCTTTCCATTTCTTTTCTTTATTCTGATTGCTTGCCTGTCTTCTTTCTAGATTGATTCCAAAGAGAGGACAGAGAAAGCTTCTCACTGGTAGAGTTTTTCATAAACCAATTTCTATCTCTGTTCCTTGTTTTTATTATCCCCCAGCTCCCACCCCCGGGAAACTGTTCAGATTTGAATTTCGATTTACAAATCAATTCCTTAACATAGTAAAATATAGGAAATCAATGCTTGTCATCGAAATCAATTGTGAATATTACAAGAATGATTTTGTCATCAAAATAATTAATATATGACATACATGTTCATAATAATATCATTAATTAAATTTCTTACTTTTTTTTTTTAAACTTTGAAAAGCGTCTCTCTGGAATGTCCTGGTACTCTGTTCCGATTTACTTTTCTGACTCACATGTTTAGCTTCTCTAACCCCATCCCTGATTTGCCTTGATTAATAAGAATTCTTTTCGTCTCTCTATTGCTTCTTTCAAATCTTTTGGCCACAAGTTCAGAACCAGTAGCCAAGTCGCTGGCTGCTGTATGTGACACATGTGGTTGTGAGTCACTGATCTATCTTGCATGTTGATGCTGCCTTTCTCCTGTGGCATTTCTGCCTGCCAACCAAGCTTCCCTGCTTCCCTAAGAGTTGTCTCTGATGAAAGCCATTGTTTGGGAGTTTTATCTGTGGTGATTGACCTTTCTGGTTTCCCATCTCTGTTTTTATCATGCATCTGATTTCCTCTGATCTTTTTTTTTATAATCACAAGACAAGGTCTACTATGTAGCTTAGAATGGCTTCAAGCTTTCAATCCTCCTGCCTCAGCTTCCCGACCACTGTGGTAACTGAGGGCCCTTCTTGCCCACCATAACCTATGGATGAGCACTGAGTGTCCCAGCAGAGCAATACTTCCACCTCTGACGTGTTATAAACCACGAGCTGACGGATTTGCCATACAAGAGGGTTGATAGTAACTGCCGCAGGTCAGGGGTACTGATGTGGACATCCTATACCCACTTCCTCCTGGCCTTGGAGAGGATGGAGGCAGCTGTCTCTAAGTCCTCTGTTTTTCCAGTATCAAGTCTCTTTAAGCCTTCCTCTGTCCCGGTCTCCTTTCCTGCCTGTAACTGCATGCTGGTCCCTCCTTCTAAGCCACAAAAGGCTCTATAGACAGACATTGTGTGCTGTTTGCCAACATGGGCGCCTGGGCACACAGAAGGGCGAGGGAGAGGCTGTCTGCTCTCCCCTTTCACACAGACCTCTGCTTTTCCCTTTCATTCTCTTGGTCTTTGAGCACACATACAAAAATTAAAGAAAAGCAGTTGCTAATTAGAGCCAGAGAATGTGAGCCTGGAAAAGAGACCCCCCCCAACCCGTGCAAACCAGTCTGTTCTTTAGAGCCAGTGTAGAAAGGGGCAGGAGAAGGGAGGGCCCCTGAAGGGACCGGGGAGGGATATTTTGACAAAATAAACAGCAAAGCTTCTTCAGAATGGCAAAGAGGGCTTTGTTTTACTTTCTTCTCATAAGAGAGGAGAAAACCAAAAGTGACATTTTCTTGTGACCGCCTCTCCCCTCTGCAGCCTCACCCCCACCCCAGGTCTTCTCATCTTTTTTAGTCTCACATTCTCCCAGTTAACAATAGCCTCCCTTTGGTGGACAGTTAAGTGTATCATTTTATTGATAACGTTTGTTCTGGCTGCTGGAGAGTGAGCAGTCAGAACTGCATCTTCCCAGGCAGGCCTGGCTGCACCCCCATGGGAGCAGCTGGGGCACCAAGGAGATTCAGCTTGGGAAATGGCTCTGGAAAAATCAAGATATTCTTTCACACACAGTCCCTGACTGGCCCTATCTCGTGATTGGCTCTAGGTGGGGCTCCCCATTTGTGCTAGGTCACCACGTTTACCCAGAGCAACCATGTTGCATGCTGTTGAAGTGCAGGCTAGTGTGTGACCTTGGAAGCAGCAGCCAGTGGGAGGACAGGCCTTGCTCTCACCTACTGATCCCAGATCGAACATGACTGGATGCTTCCCCAATGCTCATGCAGTTGGGCTAGCACTGCAGGCTAGAGATGGCCGAATGACTAATTTTGCAGAGAAGCGAAGGGCTCTGCTTACTAACTTGATGTATCCTGAATGTATCTTTGAGTAACTATTGGAAGAGCAAAGAGGGGGTTCCTGATACCTCCTGCTTGCAGAGAGAGAAGGACCAGCAGCAACCAATGATAATAGTTTCAAGGCCAGCAGCAACTATCAGATGTGAGCCTGGCCTCCTGCCTCGCAAGCTCATCAGGCAAAACAGGTTTGCCTAAACACACCCCCCAGCTCTTTTCTCGACCACCCGCCCACCATATTGTCAGGGGCTAATAAGAACTTAAGCAATTAAACCATTTTCCCTTTCAGTCTTAAAAGTATTTGCTCCTTGAAATTTAAGCTTTATCCCCCTCTTTCCCCTCTTATGCCTCTTGAAAGAAAGTGCTGTAATGCCCTGGGAAAATTATCTGAAGTTCTAATCAGCCCTCCATCCTGGGTGTTAGAGGGACTTGGAGATGAGGGTGTGGGCAGGGCAGAGGCAAGGCCAAGGGGGACAGCTGCTCAGCAGGCAAAGCCAGCTATAATGGAAGCTTTCACCTGGCCCAGTAGCACTTTGGTGCCAGGGAGAGGGCTTAACTTATCAAGAGGGAGGCCCAGGCAATCTGAGAAGCAAACTGAAGAGAGACAGGGAGAAAATAGGGATGGTAAACAAGCTGGAGCAAGGGCTTAGTTGCTTCCTGTTCCCTATTTTGGGAAATGAGGGTGCTTTCCTCATAGGTGACATGACCCTGCCCAAGATGTTTTCAGTTGCATGTGAAGTGGATGCCTGAAACTGTCCCCCTGGGGTCTGCTCTGGAGTTAATGTAGGGGTCAGGGGCATTTGTCTGTTGCATTGCTGGCAGACCACTTGCAGGGTGTGTTTGTGCAGCAAGTCCAGTGTTCTTAAAAGGAGAGGTTCTCAGGGAAGGCAGGGATGGGATAGGAGGCCACTGTACTGTAGAGGAGGCCCTGGCTGGTGAGAACTAGCCAGTCCTTCTCTCCTCTTCCGCTAGTTCTCGCCCCTAATGTACTGCTTTATAAGTCTAATGGGTTCTCACAAACTACCCTTCTCTTTGCCCACCTACAAATTGCCGAGGCTCCTGGTCTGTTTCTCCCCATAAAAGCAAACAGAAATGGATCCTATTTCTGTCTTTTTACCACCGCTGGATGGACCAAATCAGCTAACTTTCTTATTTGATGAATGTGTTTCAGTTCAGTGGGAGGAGTCACTGAGACCCACAGAGATGAGGTGAATCCAACTCTGTAATAGCTCTTAAATTATACTTCCATGGACTTCCTTTACAACCACTTGAAGTGATTCCAAAAGAAAAAAAAAAAAGAAAAAGAATGCAAGCAAAGTGGTTAAATGTCTGCCTCTATTGGTTACTGAAAAGTGTGACCAGTTTAAACAGAGGCCTTTTAAATACAAATTGGAAATAGGAGCTTGTGGTCTGAAGATGGCCTTGCGCTGGTGTGGACCAGAACCTGTGGGCATGCTTGCTCCTGCAGCACTGATCTGATGGGGAAAGCTTCCTCTTCTCATCTACCTGGCTCTCTCTCTTCTCCCTTGCACTTTCAAAGCATCCGTGCTCTACACCAACCCTGTGTGCAGGCTCCTGGACTGAACAGAGAGTATGAATCTTTGGATCTCCCTCTGAGACTATGCCTATGTATTTTCAGAGATAACATCGAAATGGGGTCACAGAAATTACTACATGTTTTAAAGGTTTACATTCAGCGAATATATGCTTGAAGCATAATAATTACAGTATTCTGTATCATGTTATGAGAGCAGGCTTGGAGAATTTGTAAAATGTTTTTGCCAACTAAGTGGATAATGAGAACAAGAAGGTGTTGTGGCTTTGGTGGTTCTCATTGTGGTCTGTGAGGGGATTCTCCTGGGTGTGACTCAGTGGTCTTACCTGGATGAGAGGGAATAAAATGTCCCTTCTTACATTGTCTCAGAGACCTTGCTTGGCCTTGAGTATGTGCACTCAAGCTATTCACAACCAACCAATAAAGCTGATAATGAGTTGATTGTTGGCAGTTAGTTTTCTTCTTTGGGTTGGAGCAAATATCAGAGCCCCAGCCTTAATAGTCCTGTGATCTAAAGGTGGACATCTGGGTGACTAGATACCCAAGTCTGCAGTTCATCTGATGAACAGGTACAAACAGAAGGACATCTTTTTTTTTTTTTCCTCCCCACTGCATCCCTACTCCTAGGAGTGAGGAAGCAGGAGGGCCTTGATGGTGAAGGGAAAGGTCTAAAGCAAAGTCCTTCATCATCGGCTGTGGGTAGGGGGTACCTTCCTAATGTCCAGGGTGTGGCTCAGTGGCAGAGCTCTTGCCAAAGCCCTGGGCTCTGTCCCCAGAATTTCAAAGATTTTTTTTAAAGGCCCTTTGCTTTTTTTTTTTTTAATTATTATTATTATTATCGAGGAGCCAACTCTAGGTTTGGCAGTGGGAGGACAAAGGAATAGAAGCTTTCCTTGTCTCTATTCTGCTCTTTCAAAAAATGTCATCTGAGCAGAATTAAAATGTCCAGAGGGTGGCAGGGGCAGGATCCACTGGGGTTTTCAAAGAGCCTGGATAGAAAAAAAAATAGAGACTGTTCAAACCCAGGGGCTAACTGCAGCTCCAGGCTCGGAGGGCTGAGCTAGGACAGTTTTATCACTTCAGAGAGACACTGAGAAGTCTCCTGTGACCTGCCACAGGGAGGGGAGCATGTCTTAGAGACAGATGACCCAAAGGTCAGTGGAGCCAGTGACTCTGCTGGAGGGACAACCTTCAGAGAGTGCTGTATGGTGGCTTAGATGGGCTTCTGGTTTCAGTGATATGTGTCATCTTGCTGCCAGCAGCAATGGCCTCGACCAAACCCTTGTCCATCTGTCTCCCGATTTATCTTCCCAAGTCCCAGAATGAGCCAATCACACCCTATGCCTGAATCTCTCCAAATTCCTCACTGCCTCTGTCTAAAATGGGCACATTTTCAGACAAGCATTTTGCACGTATGCACGCACGCACACGCGTGCACACACACACAAAATATCCCTATCACAGACACAAAGTCCAGTTTGATTTAGAGTGTGAACTCAGAGTCCAGAGCCATTCTTTACTAGCTGTCTGACCCCTAGTAGATTACATTCCCATCTATGCCTCAGTTTCCCCAACTGCAAAATGAGCGTAAACTGCTTACCAGTTTAGTTGTGAGTGCTGAGTAATGCATGCTTGTAGAGTGCTTGGTGCACTGCTGGCCCCAGAGTGAGTTCACTGTGCATCCAATGCTCTGATTGACAGCTTTCATGCAGGCCATACTCCCTTTCCATCTCTCATCTCCTCCCCACTACTGCAGCAGCAAGTCCAAATCTTAAATTTCACCAACCCTTCAAGGCCTACCTGAGCCCTTATACATCTTTTATAAGGAGATTTTAGGGGCATGGTGACAGAAAGATCAGGAGTTCAAAGCCATCCCCTGCTAAACAGAGATTCAGATGCCAGGCTAAGATACATGAAACTCTGTCATCTCCACACCCCATAATTTTGTTCTTCAAAAATAACTTTTGATTTTTTTCCCCCAGTTCCAGCTGGACATAAAAATTGAATTTTCTGTTAGTGTCTTCCTTCCAGTATAGTGTTTTATCTGTCATCCTGTGTCCTCTTTGTTCTCTGCCCTCAACTTCCTAAGGCTGGAGGATGGCTTCTGGAAGGAGTGGACAGTCCTCAGACCTCATTCTTGGGTTCAGTTAGTGTCTCTTTTCTCTTGGGAGGAGCCCTCTACCATGGCTGCCAGCCCTGTACTCCCCTCTCGGCCTTCCTGCCTCTCCCTTCTTTTCTCCTCTCTACCCCTGGCCACCAGAGTTCTAGCTCTGCTTCTGTATCCTCCCCTTTCTCCACCTCTTCCCTTTGATTCTCCCTGTTTCTCTGACCTCCTCCACCTCTCTCTTAATGAGAACTTTCACACATCATATTGATTTGGAGTTTTAAAAAAGCCAGCATTGATTTTTTTTTCTGGGGGACTTTTCATGATCTTATTTTTAAATGGAGGAAGAAAGCTGTTTCCAAAGCTGTTGGCTTTGTTCTATTGAGTTAGGGAGTCGATGCTGGAAACTCTTTTCTGGAGACTTGGAGAGCCCAGGGACCTCAGATGCTACAGCTAATGATCTGGGAGTCAGGACGATCCTCCCTTTTGTAGTCTTGAGTCTGGTAGCAGAGCATTTTAGGCAGGAGCAGGCCTTGTCCTACAGGCCTGGGTTTGAAGCTAAGGCTCATGAGAGCATGCACAAAGAGGGAGCACAAGCTTCCTAGGGGTGAAGGGCGGGCTCAGCCAGGAGAATGGGTGGGATGTCCCCATGTTCTCCCATGTACCCCTTATCAGCCCAATACCCAATCTTATTTAATTGTCCCAATAACCTCAGGAAGTAGCCACTGTGGGTATGAACAAGGCAGGCATAAAGTTAGTAAAGGGCATTCTTTTTAAAAGAAGGATGGTTGGTAATGAGAAAACACTAGGAAAACCAAATTGGACAAAATGAGCAAAAGACATTTTACCTACTGTAAGATGTCCATGTGTGCTTGCATGCAGTCCGTATGAACGCTTGAGTATAAGTCTAAGTATGTACAAATGATCCAATAGGATCATGTGACTAGATGGGGCTGTTGGAAGAAGGGGGAAGTCAAGCAGGGAAATGAGATGAGGTCTGGCAGAGAGTACTCTTGTCATGGTTAGAGGTGGCCTACATGGGACAGTTGGCTGCCAACAAGTCTGACCTGCTCTCAAGCCTCCATCCATGCCTACTACAGCCATAACTGGGAGCAGCTCATTCTTTCCTCGAAAGAATGGGGGTTAGACAAAGTGACTAACCCTGGGAGTTAGACAGGTGAACAAAATCCCAGAGCTTCTCTGATTCTGGCTTCTGGACACGAGCAGAGGGCAAGAACCAAGGTACAGCTAGATGGACTAAGAGGCTCCCCTGGGCACTGCAGCCTGGAAGTCCCCAGCTTTGTTTGAGATCAGCTCCTCTCCTGGCCCAATAAAGGCAACTCTGAGTGGGGCCAGAAAGGTGATGAAGGATGGCAGGGAACTGTGGCCACCTTACCAACATGGCTCAAAGATAAATCTGGTTTTGCCGAAGAACAATTTCTCTTGCGTAGCTTAAACGTGTGTTGCTTTTCACGTAGCTAGTTTTTATTTTGCAGGACTCTCGCTTATCCAGAAGATACCTCATCCCTTCTTCTGTGCTTCTGTAACACTCATCATGACTCAGACATTCTTCTGGAAACACCACACATGCCTCCATAAACAGCCCTTTATACAACACTGTTCTAGAACAACAGCGCTGGAGGTGGGTGGAGGCAAGGTTTGTCATTTAGCATCCACCTGATTTTGTAACCAAAGCCTAAGAGCTGTAAGATCCTCATGACAGGATCCCCAGTTGGAGAAACCTCTTTTTTTTTTTCCATTTACCTACACTCCAGGTTAGTTTTGTGGCTTTGACTACTGTGTGCTGACTTCTCCACAGAAACATGGACCCGAACGTCATTTACTTCTAATAGGGATTTCTTTTATCAAAATTAAAAATCTGACCGTTTAAAATTCTGTATTGTGTAAGCTGCAGTAAAGCTGGGGCGAGGTGTCTGACGCTTCCTTGCGAGTGCTTTGCTATTGGGAGGGATGGATGTTGCTGTAGTGTCTTCATCCGCATCCCCACCTTTGTAGCTCATCAGAGTGGAAGACTAGAGGCCCTTGAAGCTACTATCCCAGCTACAATTTACACTGGAGGAGGCCCTTGGGCAGAATTTCAGCTTGTGCTTCAAGCTTGATAAGCCCTGGTGGCTGTTGCTGAAGCAGCTAGTAGGCTTCGATGCAGCAAAGAAGGGTGCTTCAGAAAATCCCAGCTCCCAATCTGGTTCTTCCTGCAAATAGGTGCTGAGGAAGGAAGGGCCCTCAGAAAACACAGCTTCTCTGCCCGGCCTGAACATTCCCTTCCTGCCCTCTTCTTTGGCAGACTTCCTTGAGTACCCACTCCCTCATTTTCTTGTGTCTTGGGCAGGCAAGTCCCTGAACATTGCTTGCAGAGCACTTCCAGTGACAGCAAGACACCCTCTTCTGTTCCCCCCCCCCCACTTTGTCTACTCATCTTCCTTCCATCTTGACAGCATTTCAGTCTTTCTGTCCAGAGTCATGCTTCATCCTGGAGCTCCCACTTTACTCCCGAGGAGAAATTCACAGGTTTAGAATTTCATCATTACATGGTACCTCTGTGCTTTCCCTAGAAAGCCTTTTTCCTCTCTGTCTTCTTGCTCTCCTCACCATTAGAGGATGAAGTTTCTCTCTTCTCCTAGGATGCCTCTTGAGCCCCCACCTCAGTTGTCCACAGAGATACAGACATAAGAGCAGATGCTGGGTGCTGGTGATTAGCTCAGTTGGGAAGTGCATGTCTTGTAAGTATAAATGTGTGTGTGTGTGTTTCCCAGAACACCTATGAAAACCCATAATGAAACAAAGGAACAAACAGCCAACAATAATTACCATGGCTGCATACTGTAATCCCAGCTATGGAGAGGCACATCCCTGTCTTATTTGTTGAGTTCCATGCCAATAAAAGACCCTCTTCAAAATATCAGAGCTGAGGAGCAACAGAGATTGTTCCTCTGACATCTATTCCAGGGACAGACAGTCTTCCACTGGTGTGGCCCTGCTCTATATGTGAAAGAGACCCTCACCCAGAGCCTCTCTTGTCTTGTTCTTTGGCTCTTGTGTTCAGGTACATTTGAAGGGTCCAGGTGATGGAATCCATAATAAAAGTGCCTGGCATTTTCCATTATCCTCACTCATCAGCCTCTGGCTCAATCATCTCACAGAGGCAGTAGATACTATTTGTGAAGTTTCAAAACTAAGGGTGTATGTACAAGATTTCCTTATTACCTTTATAGAACCTGCCCCTCTTTCCCAATCTATCAATTAACAAGTCTGCATATTCCACTGTGGAAGAACCCTGGAGGCTTCTACCTCTCACCCTCGATTACTCTAAGGCTATTGTGCTAGTCCTCTGATCAACTTGGCTCTTGTCCTGGCACCAGGATATTTTCCACAACTGTTCCTAGGTTGTTTCACCCAAGCACATCTGGTCCTGTCCATCTGTGATTTTCCTGTTACTCTTTTGATCATGTCTAAACACCCTATGTTCTTGCTGCACAGTGCTAAGGGAATCTCAGAACCAAGTCTGGCCTCTTATACCTCTGGTCCCATAGGCACTAACCTCTGCATTTCCTCCATCTTTTCCTTCAACTGGTACCACCTCAGGTCTACAGGGCCAGAGGACTCCTGTGTGAAGTCCAGGTGGAGGTATTGCCAGGCACCCAGAAGAGATGTTTGTTGAATGAGGGAAGAAGGATCAGTGTAAGAGACATCAAGAAAGGACAAAAGAGGCCACCACTGCTGCCATCTGGTCTTGAAAGAGTAAAATAGAACCTGACTTCCTGCTTGTTCTCTCCCTTGCTGTCCTCACAGATGGTGGCTGCATGGCTTTGGTCCTGGCATCTAGAAGCCAGCGATTGCTGGCCCCATGACATGGCTTGCCAGGGTTTCCAAGAAATAAAAATCATTATCTTGGAATATTTTT
Source organism: Mastomys natalensis (assembly GCA_021653895.1). Classification (NCBI taxonomy): domain Eukaryota; kingdom Metazoa; phylum Chordata; class Mammalia; order Rodentia; family Muridae; genus Mastomys; species Mastomys natalensis. The sequence goes on from JAJTUV010000231.1 coordinate 484,372, forward strand.
CTTAGGGGAAAGCTATATCCTTAACTTATATTTAGAATGGTATACAGTATCTTCTACCCTGTGATTTGACTGACAGGAGAAGTATATTTAAGCTATTTTTAACCTAGAAATCTTAAGAAGAAATCCAGTGATTAGATCTTTGGAAGCTATTGTGTGCAATTTTATAACTTTGGTAAAGGAGTGTGTTTAAAAGGAGAGAGAAGGGGGAAAAAAGCCAACCAGATTGATATGTTTCAGTTCTTCCTGCAACTTTAGACTTTTGTTCCAGATAAAGCCTTTGTCTTCAGGAAGAGGTAACTCTGTGTGTGTGTGTGTGTGTGTGTATGTGTGTGTATGTGTAACTCACTCACTTCTTCATAAATAGCTCATGTTCTTCATGAAAGCGTTTGGAAGGGGCTCCTTTCACTGTACTGACAGTACAAATGAGTGCCCTGCAGGGCTGAGCAAACCACACACACGCATTGTTCCCACAATAGTCTCTTGAAGGAATCATTGTTGTGGGGATTCGTACCCTTGCTTTTTGGAAGAAAAAAAAAATGGAAACAGAGAGTGACCAACACAGAACTCCCTGGCTAGCAGTGGCATTTGGACATTCAGGTATTTGTTGACCTCTTTTGAGGTCCCAGAGAGACTGGTTTGGGTTACTACCATGTTGCCCTGTTGGAGACCTTACCTGGTAGAAGTGTACTTTGGTTACCTGTGGCTATAATGGCTGAATAGCAAGGACATCCGTGATTGTATAAGACAGCAGTTGCCTCTCTTATGCATGCCGTTTCTCTGCATCAGGAAGTGGACAGGTGTAATCAGACATTGCCTCTGCTCCATTGTCTGAGACTTCAGCTGTAAGGTTAGAATGGCCAGGAGATAGAATCTTTTAGATGTTTCTTGTGTGGGATGACCAGAAGACAATACCTATCAGAACCAATGCTAAGTTCTTACCCCAGCCCAGGTGGCTTAGGTTTCTGTGTAACTTAGTGGCTTCCTGGCAACTGAGTTCTTATGTGGCATGTCAGGGTTCCAAAAGAGAGTGTTCCAGAGACAATGGTGGAAGTTTGCATGACTTTTATGGCTTATATGGTTTGAGGATTCTCTGTGCAGTGCGTATAAGCCATAACACTGTCTCACCGGCGTGATCCTAAAACACTGAGCATCTCCAGAAGATAAGACACTGAGCCCGAATCCTGGAGCTTCAAACCACTTTTTCTCCAAGCTCTAAGAGTTCCTTCACCGGCTGGTTTTGTGTCAAGGACACAAACTAGAGCCACCAGAGAGGAAGGAGCCTCAGTTGAGGAAATGCCTTCATAAGATCCAGCTGTGAGGCATTTTCTCAATTAGTGATCAATGGGAGAGGGCCCAGCCCTGCCTCCACTCACTGTGATTGGGGCCATCCCCGGGCCAGTGGTCCTGGGTTCTATAAGAAAGCAGGCTGAACAAGAGAGGAGAAGCAGAAAACAACACCCCTCCATGGGCTCTGCATCAGCTCCTGCCTCCAGGGTCCTGCCCTGTGTGAGTTCCAGTCCTGACTTCTTTGGTGATGAGGAACAATGTGGAAGTCTAAGCTGAATAAACCCTTTTCTCCCCAACTTGCTTTTGGTTATTTTTTTCCTTTGTTATAGTAATAGAAACCCTAAGTTCTCCTCCTTGAAGGCAACACCAGAAAGATGAGCACAGACCAAATCTATCAGACTGCATAGGGCTTCCTTGTTGTACTGTGCTGTTTCCAACATACTGGGATCTCCTGAAACATTTGCTGACAGAGACTTCCTTCCTGATAATCAAGTGTGACTCCACTAACTGGCCTTTCCTATTTCATTTCCCACAAAATACTTCTCTCACCTCAGCTCCAGCCTATGATAGATTTTTATTAAGTTTTACCCAGCCATTGTAGGATAGGTGAAGATTTGCTGCAGTAACAAACATTATCTCAAATTGTAGTGCCTTAAAACACAGCAGGTTTGTTTACCCCTCATCTCATACTTTCAGAGTCAGTTCTCCCGTTGATAGACCTCTAAGAGAGGGTGAGGGAGCCTGGTGGCTGTTGCATTCAGTATTACAAGTGCTAGTTTTAAGTGATACACATTGTTTCTGTTATACGTGTACAAGTCAACCTTGGGTGGCTGAAAAAGCCTCCAAGACAGCTTCTAAGAAGGAAAAGTTTATTCCAGCTCACAGTTTCAAGGTTTCAGTCTGTGACTTGTTGGTAACTGTTCTTGGGCTTGTGGCAGTATATCACGGTGAGATATGGTGGAGCACACTGTATATCTCATGTGGGCAGGAAACAACAAGAGAGACCAAGCCTTTAGTGGGTGCCCTCTAGGGGGCATTTAAAATCCCAATCCATAGGGGTTGAGGCTATGACTTCGCTGGTGAAGTGTCTTGTAAGCATGAAAACATAAATCCCATCTCTAGAACCCACATTAAAAGATATAAGGTAAGGCATGGTACACTGGGGCAACAGATTCCTGCCCTTCAGAGATAGGCAAGGCACCCTGGAGAGTGCTAAGCTGGTGAATGACCCTGCCTCAAAAACATGGTGGACAGTGCTGGAGGAGGAACACTACTGGCTCTGTCCTTTTACTGCCACAAGGGAATGCACACACTTGTGCACTCGCACACACACAAACATGACTGTCTTAGGATTTTACTGCTGTGAACAGACACCATGATGGAGGCAACTCTTATAAGGACAACATTTAATTGGGGCTGTCTTACAGATTCAGAGGTTTAGTCCATTATCATCAAGGCAGGAACATGGCAGCATCTAGGTAGGCATGGTGCAGGAGGAGCTGAGATTTCTACATCTTCATCTGAAGGCAGGTAGGAGAAGACTGGTTTCCAGGCAGCTAGGATGAGGGTCTTAAAGCTCACATCCACAGTGACACACTTCCTCCAACAAGGCCACACCTCCTAATAGCGACACTCGCTGGGCCAAGCATATAAAAACTATCACAGTAACCATACAAAAATAACTACCTAAATAAATAAATAAAATCCTAACCATAACAACATCTCATTGGCTATCCTTATGTCAAGCTAGACAGTTGGCTCGGAATGGCAGACTGTGTGTCGCTATTCAGAAATGAGTAGGTTTAGTTTTACCAGGGGTTAAGTTACTTGTCCAAGGTCACACAGCTATCAGTGAGTGAAATTCAGAATTAGTGTTGAGTCTAAGTCTTCATTATTTAAAGGCATTGTTGTGTTGTGTTTTGCTTATTTTGTTTCAGACAGAGCCCAGGCTGGCCTCAAACTCCTGATCCTCCTGCCTTTGCTTCCTGGGTGCTAGGATTATATGTATAAACCAGCAGGCACAGCAATTTCGCCCCCAACAAATAGACATTGGAACAATAAACAGACCAAGATGATTTCTCTGTAGTTCACTAAGTGCTTAGCAAGCAGGGGCAACATAGAGATTTCTTAGCATATAATCCTTTTTAATGAATGAACGGAGTGGAGATGGAGAAGAAGGGAGCAAAGTAAGGAGGGTGGGAGGGAAGAAGGAAGGAAGGAAGGAGAAAAGCAAAGAGGAAGGAAAAATCAAGAAAGGGATGAAGGAGGTGGAGATCTCATCTCAGAAAGGAAGTGCCACAGCTTGCTGGTGTGGTTCTTGGGAGAAGGCAGGCAAATGCTCACCTCCTAAGTAGGCTGTTTGCTGAGCCCTCGGCTGCTCTGACCACTCACCAGCCCTTCCTCTGTCTACCAGTGTGTCCCTCAACAGGTCTCATTACTGCTGAAGAGGCTCTTCAGTCTACCACATCTGAATAGACTACAATTAAACACGCAAATGTAGTCCTCCTCACTCGGGTACTGCAAAGGAAATATTTTTGAAAAAACATGAAAACTCAGAATCACTGCTCAAAGAAGCTTGAGGGAGGAAGAAAGGCCCACAAAGGAAGAGCTGAGGAGAATTCTTAAAGGTCACTCTCTGATTTTGTGTGTGACTTTCCAAAGCAATGTCTTGAGATTAAAAAATAAACTGTGAATATACCAATTACAGTGAGCTTCTGTCCTATACAGCTGAATAATACTTTACAACGGGATCAACAACAGGCAACCAGGCCTGAACACACGGGCCTTTTCTGAACGAGTGGCCCTGTGTACCCAGGGTCAATCTGTTTTCTACTATTTCTCAGTCTTTATCAAAAGGACAATCTGCAATCTTGTGCTGTTCTCTGTGCTGGAGTCTTAGATGTTGTCCTGTGTATTGACATAAAGCTTGGTGTAGCCTAGATTTTTCTAATACAGTATCTCAGTTTTAACAAGAAGGTTCCTAACTGCCTCAGGGTCTTCAGTTTGTAATCTCGGGGGTCAGATGGTTTTGTTCTATGTTTACTGTTCTGTTGATGAATATGCATAGGTTCCCTGTGTACTCGTGTGAATGCATGTGCGCATGACCATGCGTTCCCTGGTGACTCCTGGGTTGGCAACTTTGGTCCTAGAGATCATGTGTAAGTGCCTAATTGCATTTGCTATTTAGTAATTAACCACTTGCAGGTGCAACTGGTTGTGAGCACGGTTCTGCATGTGTGACTAATTGCAGGTGTAAAGTAGTCGCCTCTTTAGTTTCCTTCATGGCTCGGTGGGGCTCAATGCTAATTCTCCTGCACCATCTGCGGTTAGACTCATCAGCTGCCCAGAGTGGGGCTCAGGAGAGCATCCATGAGGGTGGGGGGCAGAGGTATACTCTTTCAGAGCATAAGGGGAAACAGAGGTGAAGGGGAGCAGGGCTATGTTCCAGAGAGACTGCAGGAAGTCAGAAGCTTAGCTGGAGAGGTTCTTCCCCACCAGACTGCCTCATATGACAGAACACTAGCCAGGTCTTTGAGCTCCCATCAGGACCTGACATCTCCTCATGGGAAGCCACTGATGGGGCCCTAGCTCTGAAAATAAACCTCTGCCCTAGAAATATTTCAGTAGTGACCCCAAATCTCATACACAAAGGCACTTGGTGGATGCCATGAAGGAAGTTTGGGTTTCCTCTGCAGTATTGTCATCTCACATATGAGACAGCCACACCCACCATGCGAGCTCTATAACTTTGATTTCAGCAATATATCTGTGAAGTGTCTCTGTGTGTAGGGGGGTACACCTCACCTCTTTCCTGAAATCTCTTGGTTTCCCAGAGGGCTTGATAGATGTGACTTCAGTTGGGGACTTGCCTGGTGAAGATCAAAAAAAGCCATGTCTTGAAAGTGATCAGAGTGACGCTTAGGTGACTGACATAGAGTCTTCCCTGTCACACCCATAGCACAGAAATTACCAAAAACTCCAAAGGTTGGAAAAGGAACAAGGGGGTGACTTTTGACTCTGACCTTTATTTCCTACACATGAGCTTCCCCCCATATGCATGTCAGACGAAGGCCTGTGAGAACCCTGGGGTGACCCTCTTCTGCATGTATATATTCTTCTAGGTGGCCAGTGTGATGTGTCCCCCACCTTCCCAAGGTGATTTCCTTTCTAGCATGGTTCTCTTTCCTCCTACCAAGCTACAATATCCAGATAAACTGTGTGAACAGTGACCTTGACAAGAGCTTTCTTAGAGCCTTATCCACAGTTGGAGCTTTAATGGGATGGGCCTCAAGGAGGGAGGACCCAAGGGAAGAACGAAGGTCAGTGTTCATACATGGCTGGGGCAGCACATGTGGCGTGCAGGCAATGAAGTAGAATTTTATACTTTCCAAGAAGCCTCTCCAGAAGAGCTGAGGAACTCAGTACTTCTAGATCCCAGAAAGGGACGGAACCTCACCCACCCACAGAGCTCAGAGCTCCAGCTTGCAATGAGCCATACTTATCACATTGAAGATGAGTGTAGATCCAAGCGTGTACTTCTGGGAAATGGAGAAGTGGGGGAGGAGCAAAACTTCAAAAGAGAAAGCTTCGTATACTGAGTGGGAGGGGCAAGGTATCAGGGGGAAAGATGCTGCAGTTGACCACAGAGGAAACATGAGCATGCGGGCTCAGAGGTGAAGAGAGTTGGGATATGGCCGAGCTAGGTTAGGTCACACTTGACCTCATGGCTAGAGGTAGTGTGCAATCTTAGAATGAGCTTGGGAGTCCTCACCAGGGAACAGTGAGTGGACAGAAGTTTAGGCAATGGGACCCACCATGGTGGTGGAACATTTTTGGTCAATTCATTCTTATTACAGTAGTGAATTCCTCGGTTTTAACTCTTGAGCTCCTTCTCTGGGCCCCCTTTGGTGGCTCATCCTACATTATTTAACTTGTCCCCCAGGCCTTTGGTCTGCCCCTTGATGTTTTTCTGTTACCTTCATGGTGAGCTGGCCTTTATGCCTTATTTCACTGCCATAAGTGAAATGATAGTGAAGATTCACTATAGATCCAATACTCCTTGCAAGATACTCCATATCCTGCTACTCATGCCTCAGATTTTTTACCTATAATTTCATTTCATAGACTGTAGCAAGGACAGAGATGAGTAAACCTCTCATGCATCAGCTGAGACAGAATCAACCCTAAGTATTTACTCAAATGACTATTATATTTTTATTATTGATTATTTTTTGAAACAAGTTCTTTCTATGTGGTCCATGCTACTCTCAGACATGAGCCCTGAATGTCACTTATTGTCTTAAGGTATAAATTCAGGGTGAGCATATGTCAGGGTGTGATAATTCAGAGGCCAACTTGTCAGCCTTATTCTACACCCACAAGAAGAGACTGTCCCCAAGGCTTAGGGAATTTGAGTGCTGGGAAGGATCCTTCATGATTATCCCATGAAATCATTCTTTTGATTTGGAAATCATAAAAGTATATTCAGTAAATTTATCAGCATTGGGCCGGTTCTGTGTTTTATCTCTTATTGGATGATGCCTCTTAAGTCATCCCTGTCAAATGGAATGCAGCCTAAATGAGGCTTTCTTAATTGCCCAACCTCTAGAGCAAGCATATGAATCAATGTGTGTGTGTGTGTGTGTGTGTGTGTGTGTGTGTCCGTCCAGCAATGTGGAGGAGGAGGGTTCCTGGTGTTAGTCTGAAGGCAGATTATTCAACAACAGCCAGTGCACTTGAAGACACCAGCAGAAGTCTAGGGGAGATCTCAAATGTTCCAAATCCTTTTAGAAGTCAATTAAGCCCACACACTGAAATTGGTCTCTAATGTCACTGTGATAGTGTAAGTTTCCACTTAAGAATAATAACAACACACACATACACAAACACATTTGTGCACACATGTATGCACACAAGAGAGATACTTTCTATAAGGAAGGCATCATTTCTTAAAGGAAGATCAGTTTTCTCTCTCTCTCTCTCTCTCTCTCTCTCTCTCTCTCTCTCTCACACACACACACACACACACACACACAGAGAGAGAGAGAGAGAGAGAGAGAGAGAGAGAGAGAGAGAGAGAGAGAGAACAATATATTCTCAGAATGAAGTCTTTGTGGGAAGACTTCATTGTGAGTGTTTAGTCACCATGAAGAACCTACTGCATTACGTTTAACTCTTGTGTGAACATGGCCTTTTCACCTCTGGTAAATCTCTTTGTGGGACTGACCTCAGGATGAAAGGCCTTTCCCACACACTCATTGAGGTACTTATCCAGGGGAGAGCACTTAGCCATGCACTTCATGCATGAGATTGTGGGCATTCACTACTCTCTAGTGGTAGCTTGTCAGGCCTGGGTGAGTTTGACACTAGCAGTAAACACAATTGATAACATTTATTGGACATGCAATAGACAGACACTGTCTTAAGGACATATTATACATTAAATTATCTAACCATGACAGGTGTCATGGGCTGACTTACGTTTTCCCAAAAGTTCTTTGTTGAGGTGCTAACCCCCAAAGTAATGATATTTGGAGATAGGGTCTAAAAGAGATAAAAATTAAATTAGATCAAAAGGGTGAGACCTTCAGCCAACGAATTGATATCTTTTTGCAAAGAAGAGAACCCAGAGCTTGCACTCTGAATTCACAAAGACAAAAGATGATGTGAGGTCAAATAAGATGTCATCTGTAAGCCGGAGAGTCGCCTCTCCAGTAACAACCCCTGATATTACTTTGATTTAGGATTATATCACTGTGAGAGAAGTTTCTGTTGGTTTAGCTATTTGTGTGGTCTTTTTGTTAAAGCAGCTGGAGCAAACTCGTAACTTAACAGGCTGCGTACCTTCATTAGCTCTGTTTTGCTAGGAGGATCTTGAATCATGAAGTTGTAACTAGCATGTCTAAGGTTGGGTAGAAATCACAAAGGTTAGCTGTGTTCCAGAGATTCAGTCAGTGCTCCTGACATTTTGAGGAAAGGGACATCAAGTCCTTGCCCTTCAGTTGGAGCTAGTAGCTCCATTTCTCTGAGCCACCGTACATGGGTATGTCTTGTGGGATTCCTACCAGCACATTGGGGCTGTAGGATGGACATTGAATCCTATTCTTGGGCTGAGAGCTGGGCATGGGCCAGAGGGAAGCTGGAGTGTTCCAAATGAAATCCGCTGAACAAATGAATGCATAGTGCTGGCCTTGGCATCACTATTTTTGCCATCATCTGTAGTCATGGTCCACTCTAACTTACTTTTTCAAAGAAGGAAAGGAAGACTAATCAAATGAGTAAACATGGGCAAGACTAATCTTTGTTCTGCTCTATAAATTGTGCCTTGAAGTGTTAACCACCCTAATAAGAGCATTCACCATAAATGATGTGCCATTAGATTGAAGCAGGGCTGCCAGTACCAGAAGATGCCCATTCTTCTTCCTCCTTGTTTATTAAAGCTGGGGTAGCCATGGTGATACATGATGGGAGTCTTTGGGTACCATATCAATGTGAGCTTTTAGTTATATCACTCTCACTGATTTGTGGCACAGCAATCCCTCCCAACAACAGATTCTCTTTTATATGAAATTCTGGTATCCTTGGATTTATTTCTATATGCTTGGTTAACTTCTGTTTTGAGACATGCTGGTTTGGAATCACTGCTTTAGGGGAGAATTTAGAAATAGAGAAACTGAGGTGTGGAAGGCAGATGCTTCATAAACAGACTTGGAGGAAGACCTGGGAGTGCTTTCCTCTGTCCTTGCCTATTGTAGAAAGGGGCTGAGGTGTATGAGGTCTGCCATCAAAGTCCAAGAACAGGCTCTGCTGTGTTTTAAGGGGGCTGAGGACTTAGGCCCCCTTTATTCTTCTAAGATATGTTAATGATCCTAGCAATTGTATCAAAGTTCCAATTATGGTATGTCCCTGGCTTCTTGGTAGAAGGAAGCAGAGAAGCATAGTCTAGTGTGGGGAATGTCAGAAACGCTATGAAGATTTGATTGGATGACAAGATGAATTTGTGTGGCCACTGACTACACCAGAGGAAGAAAATTATAAATATCTACTGAACTCATTGAGAGGGAGATTCTGAAAACATGTTAGCCAAGAGAGACTAGCAAGTGGAAATTGCTAAAGTGGAGATCATAATTATTATATTAATATACTCAAAATTCTATTGATGCTCTTTATATGTGTGTCATTCCTATTTCAGAATAATGACTTTTTTTTTTTATAAAAATTAGACACTTCTATCAACATTTCAGAAATGGAAATATGTGTGTACATAATATGTGTAAAATGGGAAAGTGTAAAAAATGACACGAGATAATGAGGAACATGTCAATGTTAAGTTTAAGTCATCATCAATTTATATATTTATCTATAATCTATTAATCTTCATTACAGTTAAAAAATGGAAGTCATAAAGAACTTTAGAATGTGATGGTTTTTCTGCATATGTGTGTATATATGTATATACATGTTTGTGTGTGTGTGTGTGTACATGCCCACTGTAGGGATTTCTTTTTTATTTTGCAATGGCATCCTCCCAGGTAGCCCAGATTATGAAATCCATAATCCTCCTGTCTTCCTGTGTCTACTGCCTAAATGCAGGGAATTCAAGTGTGTTCTCCCATATATACCCTACTTTATAAATAAGAATGTTCTAAAAACACTGAGCCTATTATTTTGCAGTAGTTTTCTCCTCCCTCCTTCCCCTTGCATTCTCTCCCTTTCTCCTTCCCCTCTCCTTCCCTCCTTCCTTCTCTCCTTCTTTTTCTCCCTGCCTCCCCAAGGTCTCTCTAAGTAGCTCAAGCTGGCTTTGGACTTCAGTTCCTCCTTCCTTCATTCTCAGAGAGCTGGGATTACATACCTGTATCACGTGCTTGACAGAAGCTTCATATTTCAGCTATACCAATCAAATCCTAGCTAGCAAAGGTAAGGACAGCAGTACGCATCTGTTTCTCTGCTTTCTTTTCCTAGTGGGAAGCAGAGGCAGGCGGATTTCTGAGTTCGAGGCCAGCCTAGTCTACAGAGTGAGTTCCAGGACAGCCAGGGCTATACAGAAAAACCCTGTCCTCCCACCCAAAAAAAAAAAAGAAAAGAAAAAAAAACTATATTTGTCTCACAGTTACTACCAACTTTGATGTGTTTAGTCTTATTCCTGTAATTAAAATACTCCCATAGCTTTACCACATTTTCTCTATAGGAGATTCATTAATTTGACTTTCTCTGAGTTGACTGAATTTCATTCCTAAATAATCCACCTCATCCACACCTAAAATAGCTAAATAAACAAGAACCCTGAAAAACACTTGGTTACCTGAGGTCCTGCATTCATTCATTCACAGGTGGACCCGCCTGGGAACATGGGAGACCCAAGACTAGCCTGTGTGTTCCCAAAAGGTGACTGACTCTTGTCCTCTTTACTAGCTGCATAATTCATTATAATTAAAGCTGGATTGTTGGCCAGGTTTTGCCTTGGACCCTGATTCTTCCCTTATTTCTTTTTAATTTCATTTCTCATATCTATTTTTTAAGTTTTTATTAGTTTATCCATGTATGTGTGTATATGCATGTATGTATGTATGTATGCATGCATGTATGTTTTGTATATGTGATTGTGTGTGCATGAGGCCAGAGGTTGACATAGACATCAGACATCCTTCTCAATTGCTCTCCACCTTACTTTGGAAACAGGGTGCTGCCCCAATGGCATCCCCCAATTTGGGTATCAAGTCCTGAAGCATGCTGTTGTCTCCTCCTCCTCCTCCCCAGTGCTGGGATTACAGGAGCATGTCACCTGTGTCCCCACACCTGGTTTCCCATGAGGGTGCCTGGGATCTGACTCACACTTGCGGAAGGCGCTTTACTGAGCTGGGTCCCAGCGACCCCTCTTCCCTTAGCTTGCTCTGCTGTTCCTTCAGCTTGCTCAGGCCGGGCCTCTCCTTGAGGGACAGCAGTTGGCCTCCACACTTTTCCTTTACTGGTGACTCACTTTTCACTTATTTCGTCTATGCCAGTAATTCAATTCTATAGTCATTTCTACCTTATTAGTTTTATAATATTGCCCGTTTGATCTATAATTTGTTTCCTTAACTCTGAAATTCTCTTTTAAATTTTATTCAGTTGTTTTATTGTCTAGTTTTTGAGCTTTTGTACTATTGCATTTTGAAAATAAGCCCTTGTGGATAATTTTTTTTTTCTATTTTGGGTGCTATATTTTTTCTAGCCGTGGTCTTTTTCTGTCTCTTTCATGCTACATTTTCATATTTCTCCTGACTTTCGAGCACGCGATAATGAGCTGGCCTCATTGCCCTGGCGGTTATCCCCCTACCATACATACTTAACAAGGCCAGTACTGCGCAGACTCCTGTGGGCTCTGCTGTGGAGCAGGTCCCTTCTCTTCAGCTGTCCACTCACGTTACCCAGGGCCCAGGTATCTTCATACCTCAGCCACCGCTTCATTATCCCAGGCACACACCTTTCTCTACCCTAGGAAGTGGGTCCAGGAGGCTAAGTTGGTGTGCACAGTCTTTGATATTGATGGGCTCCTCCCCCCACCCCGACCCCTCCCATCTATGTGCGTGTCTGTGTGTGCGCCCATGCGTGTCTGCATGCCTGCCTGCATGTCTGTCTGTCGGTCTGTCTGTCTCTGTCCCTTGGAGGTTTCAGAATGCTCCCTACCAGAGCTGGGCCTTCTATAGTTTGGGATGGGTTGGGATAAAACCTTTGCATTTTAATGGTTTTCCTAGTGCCAGCTGGAGGCCTACAATTTATACTTCTCTAGCCTTCGAATTAGAGTGTCCTCAGGGAACTCGCAGGCCCCTGACTCACCTGTTCTGCTAGGGGCCTTTAGATCTGAATGGTCCCCTCCCCCAGCCTCTTCCTTCTGCTGGGCTCCCCTGCTGCCCACAACTTAGTGACCCTTGCCTGCCTCAGTCCTTTCTTCAACTGGAGGCCTTTCTGGTATTGATCTCTCTACCTAGGTCCTTCCTCCTTTCTCGGCTTCCTTCCCTAAGGCAGATTTCAGCTCAAATGCCAAGTCCCTGGGGAGTGCCACTGACCTCTCCAGCAGGAGCCAGGCTCTGAATTTGTTATCTGCTATGCACTGCTCTGCTCCAGACCCAGCCCCTTCTGCTTTTCAGGACTTTGCACAGGTAGTGGCGAAGTTAACAAGCCCTCCATTTCCAGAGCAGCTTGTTCCAGTGATCTTCTTTCTCGGACTCAGCCTCCACCTTTTCCAGCTGCATTTTAGAAACTTTAATCTCAGGTCACCTGTGAGGACAAACAGGATTTCCCATTTTACTTCTTTAAAGGTCACTCTGTAAATGAGTTCGATGTTGAAATCTAAAAAGTGGCACAGGACCATAGAAGTGATGCTATGTGGCCCCAGGGACATTGTTCAAACATGGGAGGAGGGTGCTCAGGGTTGCTGTGGGTGAGCTGAGGCTGAGTCTGCTTTTAGGGCCTGCTTCTTCCAGGATGTCGCATATCAAGCTGAATACTGTGGAGACTTGGCCTTGCCTCTGCATGCCGGCCTTTCTAGCTGTCTCTGGGCAAAGGGTAGATGCTGAGCTACCCCTGGCTCTAGGATAGTGCTGCCAAGCTTCCATTCAGAGTGGGGAAAGAAAGCCTGTTTGTACTCCTACTTCATGAGAAAACAGGTTTAAACAAGATGTGATTCCATAGATTTTCACAGAGCCACTTGTGCATGCCAAGGGCTGCCCTGAGCATCTACACATCACAAAATGATCCCTGTACTCTGGAGGGATCTGTCCTAAGGGGTTTTTAGCTCAAGTTCTCTGGCGAGCGTAGCTGTGGCAGTAGCTTCCCGAGGGAAACTGAGTCAGTATGGCACAGAAGGGCAACGCTGTGAGAGGCCTCCCCTGTTCACATTCATCTCTAAACCAGCCAGGTGATCTGGGGACAAAAACAGATTTCTGTTTTTAAATTTGTTTCCCAGGAATGCTGGTCTCGTGACCCAGGCCACACTGGTTTTGCCATGATGGTCCCCAGGCTCTGAGGATGTGTGGTTCTAGTTCTTTCTTCATCTCCAGTTGTGCTTGGAGTTGACTGGCAGACTCCCTGCCATGGCCCTGGGTGATTTGGAGTGGAGGGCTGTCTGATGGGATTGTCCCTTGCCATGCAAGAATAATTTCCTGCTAGGTTGAAGAGGTCTCCCCTCCTTCTGCTGAAGCAGCATAGCTCTGGAAACTTCACTGGTACCTCAGAGGGGAAACACATCACTGGTACCTCAGAGGGGACAGCTGAATCGGCAGGTAGCACACTACCGGGAGGCGCGGGTTGCACAGTATTCGTGTGTTATAAATGCCCGGCACCAGAGAGCCTCCTAAGTCACACAGAGGACAACTTTATGATCTAGAAAGTAAAGAACTGGAACCAGATGAGCTTGTGACACAGAGCAATTGATCAGGAATGGGCAAGTGTTTGGCCCAGGAGCTCAGAACTCCATAAACCATAGCAGCTCTGTACTTTCCTAAGGCCTGATTCCCACGGAAGCCCAGGAAACTTAAGGGTTTGGAGGATGAGCCGCCTTGGCCTAGAGGACAGTGGAGTAGGACTTCCCTGCCCCTCCTCAGTTCACTAACCGTCACCATGATTTGCCTGTAACTGATTTTGATGTTGTCTTCCCCTCAGAGTGTCTTTGGTGCCTCACCTTATCAGTTATCTATCAGAGTTGCCTATATTCTTAGCTTGATGCTGTGGGATCCCAGGTTGGATTCACACCTCGTTCATTTTCTGACTCTATGTTTCAGCCGTGTTAAAGTCCTGATATTCTAGGACCATAATGTCATCCTTGCCTCTGGCTCCTTTGTAAGCTCTTGATTCCTCTTGCCTTGAAGTCTCTTCCTGGTTGGAGTAGGAAGACTTGCTTTTTATCCGTTAGCCTGAGGGCTTACTGCAACCAATATAAGTCCGAGATAAGAGAGAATTAATGAATATATGATATGATAAATAAATGACACTGGGTTGGGAATGGAGTCAGATGTTCTTACTGTACCCCTGCTGAGGAGGATGCTTCTGAGGCTCCAGAACTCCATCTCAGGGTCTCAGATTGCACCCTGAATCTCCTGTCCGTATGCACCGGTTCCTCTAGAAGGAAGCTCTACTCAACTTCTGGAGGGGCAAAAATGGTGACCACACAAAAATGCTACCACACTCCTCTATCCTCAAGTGTGCTCTTAGCCCTATCTCTGTGTGTTTGTCTTTTAATGCCCTCCATCATTTATGTTGAGTTCAGTGTAGTCTTCTGAAGCTGCCGGAGAGATGGCTCAGGGTTGAGAAGGCATATTGTCTTCCAGAGGACCAGAGCTCTGATCCCAGAACCCACACAGGGCATCTTGCAACTTCTTGCAACTCCAGTGATTCTGTGCTCATACCCTGCCAGACCTACTTGCATAAGTGAAATACAATAAAATAGTTTTGTAAAGAATAATACAGACTCATGCACTCATTTTCTGGTTTGTACCAGAGGCAAAATTTTGCATAATTTAGGTGAATTCACACCTGGTAATGACATTGACAAAATTGATTGTCATTAGATATCACCAGTTTTTGTGTGTGTGTGTGTGTGTTGTGTGTGTGTGTATCACTTCCTGTGTGTGTTCATGTGTGGGTGTGTGTTTATATACATATATGTGCGCGTGGATATAGAGATCAGAGATCTGCCTTGGGTCTTGCTCCCTGAGGCTGTTCATCTTGTTTTGTGAAACAGGATCTCCCACTGGGCTGGCGTTCCACTATTAGGCTCATCCAGCTGGTCACTGAACTGAAGGACCTGCCTTTACCTACCTCTGCAGTGCTGCAGTGCTGGCATCAAGTATATACCACCATACCTGGCTCGATTATTTTTTTTTCTCATGTGGGTTTTTGGGAATTGGGTCCTCACAGTTGTGCAATGCGTAGTCTAGACAGACTAAGCCATTTCCTCAGCCCTGGATTTGTCAGCTGTGTGGAACTGAGTGTCCACCACAGACCAGAACCTTAAGCATCCCTAGTGATGCTTTTTATATAGCTGTGCCAAATTCTATATTCCTTTCTTCCTCATAGCCAGCAACCAGTTATTCCCCCATCTCTAGAGCTATGTCATTTCAAGAATGGAATCACATAGAATATAGCTTTTAGGCATTGACTTCTTCCTTTTGTTTCACACAATATTATTACTTAATGATACACATAAAGGAATGAGAATACATGCTGTGTGCATTAACAGTTTTGTCCTTTTTATTGCTCAGTAGTATTCCATTATGTGGATGTACTAAAGTTTGTTTAACCATTCATTCAACTTTTAGAACATTTTAAGGGCATCTGACTTATTTACAGTTTGAGAGAAGTTATAAATAAAGTACTGTGGACATTTATGTGCACAGTTTTTTTTTTTATGACTATGTTTTCACTTTTGATATATAACCAATAAGCACGGGAACAATGTCCAAAATCATCAGTCACTAGGAAAATGCCAATAAAGAGCAAAATGAGGGATCAGGTCCCACTGTTGAGAAACACTAGTGGGGTGCAGAGAAACGGGGTGCTGGTGGGGACAAAAGACAGCAGGGCAGCCACTCTGTGACAGGGTGCCATAGTGGCTCACACAGCTGAGCTGCTTCTCCTGTGACTCACCAGTTGAATTACTGAGCATTTTAATTATACTTTAAAAGTTTAATCATGGGCTAGGGAGATGGATCTGTGGGTACGAGTGCTTACCATCAAGCCGAACAACCCAAGTGTGACTCCTGGACCTACAAGATGGATAGAAGAAATGACTCCCAAGGGGTGTCAACACATGCATGTGTGCATGAACATACACATGTACACACACACACACACACACACACACACATACACATATGCACACATGCACACACATGCGTACCACACCACACAAATAAGTTAATTTATGCCTTGATTGGCATGTATGTCTCTTTATCAGAAACGGTACCATATGTTTGGTGCATTTCTAAGCAATCTGCTGCCTCTCCCCCACACACTGCTGACTGGTGCCAACCAGTCATGTACACCTTCTCAATTTTTATACCTTGTTATAATCATACCTAGTGAGGTCTCTGCTCGTGTTTTTTAGTAATTTAGTGAATGATCTTCTCAAGATAAGTTCAAGAGGTTTGATTTGGGGGTTAAAATTTCTTCCATTTTAAAGGCTTTTGATAAAATATGATGACATGCCATCCAGAAGTGATGTGTTGTTGTCCTGTATCCCAGACACAGGTGAGGATGGCAGGCTGGTGTTCCCTAGGTGTTTCCAATGGTGGTTATTGGAATTGTTCTTAGTCTAATAGTTTCTTAGTTTCTAATAATAGTTTCTAATAATTTCTTAGTCTAATGATTGAAAATGCTATGAGATTATTCATTTAAAATGCTATGAATATATCAGCATGTATTGTTTACATATTCATACCCATGTATATACATCTCTGTGGAGGACAGAGGTCAACCTCAGGTGTCCTCTATTTTTGAGACACGGTCTACCATTGGTCAGGAACTCACCAGATTGTCTAAACTGACTGGCTTGCAAGCTCCAGGGATCCACTTGTCTCTGTCTCTCTCCAACACTGCTGTTTCAAGTATGTGTCACTACATCCAACATTTAAAAACATGATTCTGGGGACTGAGCTCATGGCCTTATACTTGCAGGAGCATTGTTTACCAGCCAAACCATCTTCTCATTCCTCAGTCACTGTTGTTATTTAATGCGAATATATTTTATATAATATATATATAATGTGTGTGTGTGTGTGTGTGTGTGTGTGTGTTGTTTGTGTGTGGTGTGGTGGCGTGTGTGCTTCCATTGTGGACTGTGGACATATTTTCTTTTACTACAATATGGGTCGCAGGGATCAAACTCAGGTCATCAGGCTTGTTGGCAAGCACGTGCAAAAGAGCCAAGACAAGATATACACCCTAAAACTTAGGAAAGTAGGACTAAAAAGTTTTCATGGGTTTCTTCTATTGTGAATGCCTGTTATAAAAAAAAAATACATCGTTACAGTCTTAAATGCATATTATTTATGTATTTTGCTAACCGACTTCAGTGTTTTATACTACCGTTGTATTGATTTAAGTTTTTCTAATTTGAAACATGTAGGGTAAAAGTTGACATTGCTGTGTGTATTCTAATCCTCTGTTTCGTCTTGTGTGGTTTTTTTTTTTTTTTCTTTTTGCCGTATGTCCATTCTTTTGAGGTTCTTAACTTTCTGATGTTACCTAAACATTTACTGCAGTGTCTGTTGTCCATTGCAAAATCTTTCACAGCAGGGACTTCACTTGGACTTTCAGTACAGAATAGGCTTCACTTATTTTTTCAGGAGCTAAGTTTGTCTCTGCCTCCTTCCCTAGCAGTGATCTCTCATGCCACGCCCTCCCTGGGAAGCTTGTGCCTTCATTAACACGTTGCTTCATCAGCTGTCAGATGACTCTATGTCCCGGAGACATCTGAAAGCACCTTATTTCATGTCCAAATACATTCTCTCTCTCTCTCTCTCTCTCTCTCCTCTCTCTCTCTCTCTCTCTCTCTCTCTCTCTCTCTCTGTCTCTCCTTTCTTTCTGATATTATTGTTCTTATTTTCCAGTGTGTGTCTTGTCTTGGCTCTCCTTTGCTTGGCTGCCTGGTGAGCCCATCTGTCTGCTCACTAAGTCTCTATCTTCAGCTCCATAGTGTTTTATTACATTCTCTCTTCCGTTTCTCTTCTGCTTGATTTGTGGCTGATATTTTAGAAACTCTAATTATCTCCATGTGGCTTTATATCCTCTTATTTCCAGATCTTCCACCTTCTGCCCCATAGTCGACTTGTGGTTCTGAACTTCAGGGCAGGTCTTTCCCGCAGGAGAAGCGGCTTTGTCTCTGTGTTCACTACAACTTGCCTAGTGATCCATCCGTTTTGAATCTGTCTTCCCTCTCATCTCAGCCTGTTGATCTTCCTTTCTAGTCACTCCTTTGCTCCTCTGACTCAGAGGCTATGATGGTTCGGTACACTTCTAAAATAGTAAACAGCTTGTTGATTTTTTTTCTTTCTCAATTCTACAGTATCTCATTTGTAGCGATGACCCCATTCCTCTTACGGTCGGCATCTTCCCCTTTGCTCTGAGCAGGATGGGCTTTGCTGAGATTCACTGAGGTGAGCAGCTTGCCCTGGGACTCTATTTCTGCCCACTCAGAGAGCCTTTAATTCCATCACTGTTCTTTTGAACCAGCTGGGGAGATGGATGTGTTCAGGTGCCAGGCCAATTTCTCATATCTGGATGGTTTTTCACTTGATGTATCTCTGTTCTGCTCGGGTCACATATTCCTCTGACCTACAGCATCTGCTTCTTCGGTTTCTCTAGCTCAATGCAAGGTGTGAAAAATACAGCTCCTGGCTGGATCCACGTCTCAGTGCTGTTCTCTGTATCCCCACACTGATGGTCCCTGGAGACTAAAGGTTCTCAGAACACACCACTCCCTTCCCGCCATGTGGCATCTGTGCTTGGTCTGGACATTTTCTGGAAAGGCATATGAGTTTAAGGGTGACCTGGATGCTTTCTGGACTCACCATGTGGTCAAGTTCCCCCTTAGTAGGAGCCCTAGGTCTCCAGGGCCGGAATGTGCTAATGCATGGACATCTTTTCAATATGTTTTGTTGCCATAGAATCATGGGGTGTATGTGTCTTTCCACCTGGCAGTTTCTCAACTCATTTCTGATGCCACAATCATCTTGTCCCATACTATCACTGGGTAAGTTGTCAGTATTGGTTTAAAAGGGGATGGTTATAAATGTTTAACATTTTTCTGATATAGTGAGTAATTTGGGTCTTGTGATCCCTATTTTGGGCCCAAATTTTCTTCATATATTGTATTGAATTCTGCCCCCCATCCTTCCCCATTTATCTTTGAGTTTTTAGAAAGAACTGTTATTAACCATTGCACTGACAGATCTAACACATTATTAGAGTCATAGTGCTTAACTGACATTTCTTTTAAAAATTTGAATTGGTATGTTACTATAAAAAGGGCGAAGGGAGGGGGTAGAGATAGATAAAAAGATAGATATGATAGATAGATAGATAGATAGATAGATAATACATACATACATACATACATACATACATAGTGCCTCCTGGGCTCTGAGGGACTTGGCAGCAACAGAAAGAGGAAGGCAAGCCAGTGAGGGAGATGAAGGGCAGGAGAGCAGAGCAGGGAATTTGAGGCAGATAGAGCTGGAGGATGAAGTAGGCTGGCCCGACAGTGTGAGATGTGGCCGTGAAAGGTAAAGAGTCAAGTGAGTCTGATGCAGATTCATCTCTGGTGACCCTTAGTTTTAGAAGCTCAGCTGAGAAAATCCCCTCTTGAGTTAGCAGGCTGAGCAGGTTGAAGAAGGGCAAACAGGTAGAGTGTGAATTCAAGAAGGAAGAAGAGAGGTGGATGAGAGGTGGATGGGAACCAATCAGGCACCGGAAGAGAAACTGTGCTCTAGGGGAGGAGGTGCTGGAAAGGAAACAATGTCCTGGAAACAGCATGTTGGGGGAGTGAACATGGGGCACAGCAAAGAGGCAGCAGGAGGGAGGCTTGGGAGACTTTTGTTTGTTTGTTTCTGTTTATTTGTTTGTTGTTGTTGTTTTGGTTGCTTTCTTGCTAGTGCTAAAAAGGGAAGGTTTAATGAGCTCTGTGTTCCAAGGGAGAGAAAGTGTTACTCCAAGAACAACTGGCCAGAAGGAAGGTCTGTCTGAAACTGAGGATAGGTCTGACCAGCACAGGATGAGATCAGGTATGTTGAAAGAAGGGACAGTCTCCAGGCCCCAGACCACCATTGATTGTGACCAGCCATGTTGCTGGAAAGAAAGTGCAGCGCCTTGTTGGGTCGGGAGAAAGATGGCTTGTGATGAAGTATCTAGAGATGTGGGGATGAATCACTCTCTGGGATCTGTGGCTTCCTGATGTGGAAGAGCCAGGTGCAGGTAGGAGAATGGTAAACCATGGATCCAGATCTGCAGGAGGTAAGGGAAGGGTGAAGGGAGGGCCCGGGCACCCCTAACTCAGCCTAAAGTATAAGAAGTTTCTCTATGAGCCATTGGGCAGCTCCCCCAGAACACTTTTGCTTTAGGCAGCCTGCAGCCTACTCAGACAGTGAGTGCCCTTTGAGAGGACTAGGGGAGCGTGGCCTTGGGCTGGGAAGATGGCTCAGCAGCTAAGAGCATCCTGTACAAACATAAAGCCTAGACTTGAATGCCAAGAGCCCATGTTAAAAAAAAAAACACCACTAAGTGTGGTCAAATGCATGTATGACCTAAATGCTGGGAGAAAGGGCATAGAGGGGACAGGAGGAACACTGCTGCTGGCCATCAACCTTGCTCCAGGCTCAGTAAGAGACCCTGTCTCAAGGAACAAGAAGGTGAGTGATAGAACAGGACACTTGACAACCTTCTGTGGCCTCAGGGCATGTGAATACCTGCTTACACACAGACACACAGACACACACACACATATATACACACAGAGACACACACAGACACATACAGATACACACATAGATGCACACACAGAAACACATATACAGAAACACACATAGACACACACACAGACACACACACAGACAGGCACACATACACACAGACACACAGACAGACAGACACACACACACACACACACACACACCACACACACACTGTCACACACACACGAACACACACTAAATAAATAAAATGTTTTTTTAAAACATGGCCTTGATTAAGCCCAGCGTGAAGCTCCCCCACAGTCTATCGCCCACTCACTTGTCCCTAGCCTTTCTGGTCAGGGATTGTTCCATCCTGTCCCCAGATGTTAAGTATCCAGGCTGCTGAAGCTCAGTAAACTATAAACATTGCCCTCGTCCAGGGTCCCTAATCCCCAGATAGGTACTCTCCAGAAACCGGGATAGTGCTTTTGAGTCTATTCCTACCTGTTACTGAAATTTGGGGACCCGTTTGAACTGGACAAGAGAGCTGCATGTGAAAGCTCTCAGTCTGAAGCCTCAGCTTATGATGTACATCTCATGTCTGAGAGCGAAATGTCACTTAATTAACAAATTCATCCATGAGTCGATACAGCACCTTCTGCCAGCCTCTGGGGTGTCAGATATTGACCTTGTTGAGGTGATGGGATCATCCTGGCGGATGAGAAGTGTACCTGCAGATCAATGAGGGAACTCACATAAAGTCCTTTAAGGAAGAAAAGTTTTATTCAAGGGTCTACCAGTCCATTAAAATGAGAGGCAGAGGGATAGATTAAGTGACCTCTGGAACCTTCCTGGGCAAGCCCTGTCATTGGAAAGCAAGAACTATGCATCGCCTTTCCGTTTTTAATATTCTTATTTGCCGTTTCACACAAATAATTAACCATGCAACATTAATGCGGCGTATTCTAGAACTCAATTCTTGTTACTACTCTCTAGAGTACTTGAACCGTGCCCTGGGGTTGGCATTGTTACAGGAAGCTTTTGATGAGAATAATGCGGGATACTGTGCAATTGTGTGAGTTGGCCCTCCTTGCATGGCACATCAATTATCCACATTCGGTATAATTTGTCTCTTTAAAATCACACCTTCTATTTCACCCCAAGAAGATAAATGGATCCTGACTTGGTCCCAATTCCATTGATTTTTTTTTTTTTTGTGGTCCTATGGTGAAGCTATTATCAACACTAATCTCTAACCCTGCTAGGAACCAGGAAGGCCTTGGAATATAGAGCGACTATTTCAGCAACTCACACCTTCCGTCTCTCTCCTCTGGCTTTTATTGCTTTCTCCCTCGTCAGCTCATTTTCACATATGAATCGATTATCATCCTGGGATGTCTTTCCACTTGGCTCCCAGCAGACACCTTTTGGATATAATCAGCCTGGAAGAGGACAGCAGAGGCTGCTCCTGAGGTAGAGTGTTGACCTCCATCAGGGCAGGGCAATGCTGGAGCTCTGAAGCTACCTAACACTCCACAGCTTTCCTCTCCAGCAGGCGAGGCACCAACAGGCCGAGTTCCCATACTCTCTCCACCTTCCACCTCTCCACATGACTTTTCCAGTTAACAGCAAGAAGAGACGAAGTGGGGGTAGAGAAACTTGGCAGCATCAAGGAGGCTATTGGTGGCGAGCTGTGCTTGAAGATGCCACTGGTAGAAGTTACATTGTAGGGCTGGTAGTGACATTACTCACAGTATTCAAAAGAATCCTGCCAAGCACCCATCAAGAGAGGAACACATAAAATGTGGTATGCAAATTCAATGAAACATTATCCAGCCACAAGAAGCAATGAACTATTGCTATATTCTGCAACAGAGGTAGCCCTTGAAAAGACAATGCTAAGTAAAAGAAGCCAATCATAGTAGGTAATATTCCATGATCCGACTTTTATGAAAAACAAGCAAATTCAGTGTGATAGCAGCATACATGCTACCAAGGGCAAAGAGGAGGAGACACAGGGAGTTAGTGTTTATAGAGATGGATTTTCATATTGGCGATGATGGAAATATTTGCGAATAAAGATAATGGTAATAACTGTTCCATAGTGTGAATGAATTTCATGCCACTAAATTACACACCTACAAGTAGTTAAAATGAGAAATATTATATACACTTTACTATCACAAAATGATAATACAAGGCAGGAATACACTGCTGAAACACAAAGTAAAATGCATGGTATAGTTCAATAAAACATCCTGCAGGAATGTAGGTATATCTTGCCTTTTTTAGAAATGAGGGTGTGGCATGGGAGAGGGTGCACACTGCATCTTTTGATATAGTCACTGAATTCCCACCACAAAAGCTTGTGCTATGTTGAAGTAACTATTTAAAATCGGCCACTGGTCAAGCGGACTATCTAAGCTGCAGCGGCTCTGCTGAGCTCAGCCACCATGTTCTATGGCCAGAGTCCACGTGCGCACAACAGCTAGAACTGGTCAGCCAGAAACACCAGCCCTGCCACCCACGAGATACCATCGTGGGAGATGGCTCTGCCAATCTTCCACGCTGTCTCCCAAGGCTGGACATTGCCCAGACTATCCCGCCATTCATGCGGGCCCAGTAGAAAGATGAGACTCTAATGTTTAAAGATTAATCAAAGGCTTATATATTTGGTAATGATCATTAACAAGATACCCATACAATCAGAAGTGTAACCCAATACCCAACCTAGATATACCAACTACCTTTGACTGCTACAGACACGTGAACATCTGCCTCCATCTCCCTCCTCCTCTCCTAGCTCCTCTTCTTCCTTTTCTTCTTCCTCTCCTAACTCCTCCCACCTTAGCTTCTCCTACAGTGCTACATAATGCTGTGATTCATAAGGATTGAAGAGTATTTGTATCAATGTGTGTTCATGTGGGATATGTATGTGTACATGTGGGTGTGCAGATTCTGGGAGCCATTGGTGTTTTCTTCAGTAGCTTCTCCATGTCATCATTAGAGCTGTGTTTTCTCATTGATGCTGAACCCTCTTACTAGGCTTCCCATGAGTTTGAGGGATCTGGCTGTGTCTTTGGGATTGCAGATGGGTTGCAGTGTGCCCAGCTTTTTTGTGGGAGCTAGGGACCCTAAACTTAGCTACTCAGGTTTGCACAGTAGGTACCTTTACCAACTGAACTATCTTCCCAGACCCCGATCATTGATGTTTACCATCTTGAAAACTAAAACAGGGTGTGTTCATAAGCTCACTCTACAATTCTTTATGTGCTTATGCTGCTCACATTTGAGCTGAGACTCTATAGACCAGAGTCACTTTGGTCTCAAGTCAAGATAGGAACAAATAACAGATAATCAATCAGTCTACAGGCAAAAGGGAGGCTGACTGGCTGGGGTTGAAAGGATCTCTGACTCAGTCTGCTTGCTCCCTTCTCCCCTCTACCTGAGCTAGTGACAAGAGCCCATCTCTTCCTGTTTCCTACAAAGGGTGTGCTCTATTAATTTACCCACTTGGTGCATTCTAATCTCTCATTTGAAACATTCTGAAGCACCAGATGAAATGTAGTCCTCTGTCAGCAGTTCTTAGGCCAGTGACTTGCAAAGATAATGCTTGAAATAAATGGTAAGTGGGTCCCTGAACCGCCTGAGAGAACCTGAGACCTATGAATGCTAATCCCTGACATTCTTACTTCCCAGAAAAGGATCTTTTGGAAGGTTAAAAGCTGGAAGATGGAGGAGTGCTCAGAAATGTCTTCTAGATAGGATTTGGTCTTTGCACTCATGAACTCAAAGCAGCTGTGGTACTGGACCTGGTGGGGGTCATCAACATTGCATCAAGGCTAGGGGAGGGACTTATGAGGCCACACCCCCTCTTAAGGAGCTTTTGATATTTATTGTGTGTTGGAGGGGTGGGGAATCACTTTCCTGAGTGCTGCAGCTATTTGTAAACTATTCTTGCTCCTGAAATAACTTCTCACATATTGTTAGGTCTCAAACCCCGGACAAAGGGCTAACAGGTTTCTGTTTAACATACCAGAGTGGACCAGTCTCCAGGGTCTCCCAGCATCCCTCAGTCCCTACCTGTTTCAGGGTATGGCTGGTATATCCCACCTCCTGCCCTAAATTTCTCCAGCCCTTCCCCCAGTTGCCCTTCCTATATAATCTAGCCATTTTGGTTACCTAGCTCCCTTCTTCTACCTTTTACTCTCCTGGTCACCTGGTCTCCTGCCCCACTGCCTTCATCTGCTCCACACAGATGTGAAGACATCACACAGGCTGACTCAAGGTCATGTTCACTCTGGACTCTCCCAGATGTCCCTGCTCTGGCTGTGCTTTCCCTTTTATCTACAGTAAACCATTTTCTCCACCATACCCAGGAGTATTCATGTCTTTTCATTTTACCAATCATATATACTCATGGAAACAACCCTAATTCAACTTAATAGGTAACAAAGAAGAAACAAAAGGCAGGAAAACAGGAGGGAGCTTGTGTGCGGGGTGTAGGGTGGAGGGAAGTTCAGCAGAAGTGGGAGGGGCATGAGGGGGTAAAAATATGACCAAAATGTGTACATTTATGAAACCGTCAGATAATAATTATATGTTTTAAAGAACTCAAATTCTTTAAAATGAATTCCTTCTAAATCCAGAGGACGGTGGCAGGTCCTTCTGGGTCACAGCCCCTTTCCCACCATGGGTTAATTAAAAAGGCTTAGTGACCACCTTTGGGCTTCACTTTGCTCCCTGTAGTGGGCTATAGAGCCAGCATTGCCCCCCCACACACTGGAAATTTATGCTTGTCCTGTGTAAAGAACATCTTTTCTTGGCCCCAGTCCAGAATTCCAGTCCCCAGAGATCAGTCTGGATATGAACTCTCCCCCTGGCACTTGGTCATTTCTTCCAGCTTTCTGTCATATCCCGATTTGATATACATCCCATTATGTATTTCACCTCCATTTTATGGATTAAAAAGTTGATTGGGTCAGGACTAAGGGCAGTGCCAGGTGATGCCATCCCATTTCTCAAGACGACAGGATAGTTATTTAACAGAATTATTACTAATGGGATGGCTGGGGATTTGGCCAGCCTTCGTGTCCATGACGAAATCATTAGGGATTGAGAAGTTGTATTGAGAGTGGGGTGATGAGAGCTGTGGGGTGAGCTCAAAGGACAAAACAAGGGAGGAGGGGTTAGAGTCTGAGTGCCACCTGAGGAGGGACCAGGGGTCAGAGTGGCAATAGGGAACACATGGGACAAAGTGGGATCTTGGGTGTGGAACGGAAAGAGGAGAGAAGCTAGATGGATTCAAACAGCTGATCGAATTTGAGACTTTAGCATATTCTGTGTTAGAAACTGCCCATTGTCTCTGTACACTTACAGCATAAGCTCATGTAGATGTCACGAAGCTCTGTGATGGAGCCATGGTGATTGTCCTCAGGTGAGAAAAGCAAGGTAAGAGAAAGGTGAAATAATTTTCCATGAGTTGTAGCAGATTAGACCCAAGCAGGTGCCTCCAGATCAGATGCATTTCCCCAGTGTACAACCCCAGTGTAGGGATCCAAGCTAGGACCTGGAGGACGGTAGGCAAGCACTCTGCCATTGAGCTGCATTCCCAGCCTGGAGAATGTGCTCTTAACCACTCTAGTTTGTGGCCTTAGAGAGCTCAGCTCAGTATCTATCACACTAGGAAGTAGTTTCCCAAGACTCTACTGCTGTACATAGCTGGAACAGGCTTCGGAAGTGGAGTTGGAAAATGCCAGGGATCCAAGATACTGCAGCTCTGTCTCCAGGATCCATAGCCCTTGAGGAATTTCCTCCCAGCAGAGTTGGGGAGGCCACTTCCACTGTGAGAAGCTGTTGAAGAATTCACCTGGAAAAGTGTCTTATATGGTTCTGAATGAGTGCCTAACATTTTCTATAAACGTGGGAATGGCCAGGGAACCAGCAGAGGGAGACCTGATCAGTACCTGGCCTAGTGCTTCTCAGTTACTTTATCTTTGAAAGTACAAGTCTGGTTTAAAAGCAGCTTGAGTGAAGACATTTTGCTGGAGAAGTTCACTGTCCCTTGAGGTGGGTGTGTCTGGGTTTCTGTATGTTAGGTGCACCCCATGCCTGTGGGCCATTTCCTAGAGAGGTGTAATCACACGCATGGCATTGGCCTGCCTTTCCCATCTTACTAGGCTGCTGAGTCACAGGGAGTGGATTGCCTTCTGGAAGAGGGACAACATCATCATACCCTTCCTTGGCTGAAGACCTTTGTCTCAGTAACAGATAGGAGAGGAGGAGCCTGTGGCCCGGCAGCTGCAACTAGTGTCACCTGGTCCTCTGACATCTTGTTCAAGTCCAGAGTCTGATTCAGTTCTTTCCAAATCAACCATGAGCTGCTAAAGGGTACAGGGCACAGAGCCTCTGAGGAGCCCAGAGCCTGGGCATGCACCCCTCTTATCAGCCTCCCCAGGGGTGAGTCTAGGAAAGAGCAGTTTGAGCCAATGGTGTGTCATGTGACTCTGAGGATCCTTTGGTGCTTTGTTGTATAGTAAAGGTAACAAAATTCGAGGGCTTTTCTGCACGGGCTGTTTGAGATCATGAGAACCTCATAGGCAGGCCTTGGATTGGCTCTAGGAAATACTGAGGATCGCCCCAGCTAGGGCCACATGCAGTGGGTTTGGGAATCTCTGCTCTGGAGATGTTAGGGTTTACAACTGCAAACATCTGATTTCGTTTTTAGTATGTATTGTATGCATATGTATGGGTGACTGTGTATGTGTACATGTGTGTATGTATATATATGTACACCATATGTTTTATATGTACACATGGGAGGCCAGAGGAAAACCTTGGTGTGTATGCCTGTGCATATATATGTGTGTAAACCACATACCTATATAGGTACACATAGGGATGCGAGAGGACACCCTTGGGTGTTTTCCTCAGGTACATCTCTGCTTCCTTTGAGACAAGGTTCTGGCTGGTCTGAAGCTCACTGTTTTCAGTTATGATGGTTTGCTGTTAAGGGAGAAGGATCTGCCTGTCTCAACTTCCAAAGTGTTGGGACTGGAAATGCAAGCCACTGTACTCAGTATTATTCCATGGGTTCTGAGGCCTGAACTCTGGTCACTAACTTGCATAAGGAATATTTTGCAGACTGAACCATCCCCTAAGCCTGAGAGAAGCTCCTCACTGAAGCTGAGGAGCCTTGCTAGACCTGTCTCCCATCCTGAAGGAAAAGTGTTTAGTGATGAGAATGATTATATTACTTCCAATTTATCCTTTAATTTGGTTTCTCATATCTTTATTTAAATAGTTTTGTTTTTCAGATTTATGGCTATAATCACTATGGAGAGCATTATTTAAATCTGTTATTAGAAATGGACCTTTCTGATTATGCATTTAAGGATTTTTGTGAAAATAATATATGCTATTTGTTTTCTAAAAATTAAGTACTAGACCAAAGTAAACACATGCATGCAGCACACACACAAGACAAAATTAATTTCAACTATCTAGAAGAAATCATTACCATTTGGTCCATAGCCTTCTGATAGAATAATAGCTAATTACATCAATTTAAATAGTTTTGCAAAAATGGAATCAAACTATATACATTTTAACTTGAAAGCAGTATGTTGAGTTTGATTAGAATTTAATAGACAAGAATTAAAACAATACTGCAAAAATATGCTGAATTTCAAGAAATGTCTTCCTTGATTATACCCCCAACCCTGCAAAAAAATTAAAAAATCTGTTTCATCTTTAACGGGCAGACATGCTACCTCACTCCTAGTTTTGAATTTTTTCAGCTTCTTGAGCTCTGCACCCCATCTCTTGTTACTGTTTGGGTTTAACCAGGTTAGGCACTGTTGTCTTCTGTTCCCTGCCTCAATACTTTTGCTGCTATCCACTCTGTGACCACTGGATGCCCTTCCTCGGTGCTTTATCTATTGCAGAGAATGGTTCTGTTCAGAGTTTAAAGTGTGTGTGTGTGTGTATGTGTGTGTGTGTGTGTGTGTATGTATGTGTGTGTGTGTGTGTATCCACTGGATATTTCCTTGAAGTGAGGATTCTAGTATATTGGGTTTGAAGTGGAGCTCAGGGGTCTATGGTTCTAGAAAGTCCCCTGTGATGTCAGTGCCTCTTCTCTTGGATGGAGAATTGCTATACACAGTCAATCAGGTTCCATCTGTTACAGTCCTAGTTAGTTTTTTCCCCATAATTTACTCATTTTACTTCCCAATTGCATCCCTTCCTTCCCAGTCCCACCCTCACAAACGCTTCCCCCATAAACCCCTCTCCTCCTCAGAGAAGACAAAGTCCGCCTTGGGTACCAACTTACCTTGGCAGTAACTTCAAGTTACAGCAGGACTAAGACATCCTCCCCCACTGAGGCCAGACAAGACAGCTCAGCTTGGGTAAGGGAATTCAAAGGCAGGCAACAAAGTCAGAGACAGCACCCATTCCTATTGCTAGGGACCCACATGAAGACCAAGTTGCACATCTGCTACATATATGCACAGGGCCTATGTCTAGCCCACGCATGCTCTTTGATTGGTGATTCAGCCTCTATGAGCCCCCATGAGCCCAGTTTAGTTGACTCTGTAGATCTTCTTGTGGTGTGTTTGACTTCTATAGCTCCCTCAGTTCTGACTCCCACTCTTTCACAAGACTTCTGAGCTCTGCCTGGTGTTTGACTGTGAGTCTCTGTATCTGTTTCCATCAGCTGCTAGATGAAGCCTCTCAGGAAACTTCTATGCTAGTCTCCTGTCTGCAAGCATAGCAGAGTATCATTAGTAGTGTCAGAGGTTCGCTCTTTCCTATGGGAGGGGCCTCAAGTGGACTAGTCATTGGTTGGCCATTCCCTTAGTCTCTGCTCCATCTTTATCCCTGCATATCTTGTAGGTGGGACAAATTTTGGGTTGAAAGTTTTGTGGGTGGGTTGGTGTTGCCCTTTCTCCATTGGAAGTCCTGTCTGTCTACAGGAGGTGGCCACATCAATCTCCTTATCCCTAGCTGCTAGGAATCTCAGCTAGGGTCATTCCCATAGACTCCCAGAAGTCTCCCTCATTGCAAGTCTCAGGCTTGTCCCAGAGATGGGCCCCCAATCAATTACCATTCTCTCTTCCAAACCTTTCCTGACCTCTCCATACTACCTCCATGTCTCCCCACACTTGACCCTCACCCCTGCTTATCCCCTCTTTCACACAGTTCTTTCCCTCCATTTACCTCTGATGTCTATTTGTTTTTTATTAATTAATTCATATTTTTATTTATTCACTTTACATCCTGATCCCTGCCTCCCTTCCTGGTCACTCCTTCCCACAATCCTTCCCTCCATTTCCCCTCCCCTTCTCCTCTGAGACGGTGGAGATTTCCCCTGGGTATCCTCCACCCTGGCACATCAAGTCTCTGTGGGGCTAGCCACATCCTCTCCCACGGAGGCCAAACAAGGCAGTCCAGCTTGAAGAAAATATCCCACAATCAGGCAACAGCTTTTAGAATAGCATCTGCTCCAGTTGTCAGGACCCACATGAGGACTAAGCTGCACATCTGCTAATATGTACAGGCCTAGGTCCAGCCCCTGTATGCTTTTTCGTTGGTGGTTCAGACTCTGAGAATGCCAAGGGTCCAGGTTAGTTGACTCTGTTGGTCTTCCTGTGGAGTTTGTATCCCCTTTGGAGCCCACAATCCTGAAGGGGATTCTGATGTTTATTTCATGTCTCCTTCTGAGTGAGATACAAGCATCTTCCTTTGGGCCCTCCTTGTTACTTAGCTTCTTTGAGTCTGTGGATTATAGAATGATTATCCTATACTTTATGGCTAATATCCACTAATAAGTGAGTACATACTATGTTTGTCTTTCTGGGCCTGGGTTACTTCACTCAGGATATTTTCTAGCTCCATCCATTTGCCTTCAAATTTCATGATGTCTTTGTTTTAAATAGCAGTAGTATTCCATTGTGTAAATAAATGTGACACATTTTCTTTATCCTTCTTTGGTTGAGGGACATCTAGGTTGTTTCCAGTTTCTGGCTACTACCAATGATGCTGCTATGAACAGAGTTGGGCAAATGTCCTTGTGGTATGGATTGTCCTGGTTATTTTTTCATCAGCTTAACATAAGCTAAAGCCATTTGGGAGGAAATACGTCTGTCAGATGGCCTGTAAGCAAGTTTGTAGGGCCACTTTTGATGAATGATTGATGTGGGAGGGCCCACTCCCACCTTACTGGGTCCAGTTTCGCGCCCAAGCATAAGTAGCCTAAGAAAATGGGCTGAGCAAACCATGGGAAGCGAGCCAGTAATTATCATTCCTCCATGACCTCTGCCTTCAGGAGTCTCCTGCCTCCAGTTTTCTGCCTCCAGTTTCCATCCAGACATCCTTGGATGATAGACTATAAACTCTAAGCTAAAGTAATTCCTTAGTCCCCAAGCTGATTTTGAGTACAGTGTTTATCACAGCAATAGGAAGCAAACTAGGCCAGTCTTTCTCGGTTCCCCTCTCTTCACCTTCTCACAGCCTCCTGCACTGAGTCTCTGGCATTTCACTTCTTGGATCTCCTTCCCTATTAGGGCACACAGTGAGGTGGAAACCTGTCTGGGTTGAGCGTGCGAGCACGTGTGCGCACTGACACACACACACACACACACACACACACACACACACACACACGGGTCACACTAGTGCCTTTGTTCAGAATCTGTGGACACGGAGTTGGTATCTCTGCAGGGTACCAAGCACAGGCCATCAGATGTTGCTGTGTGTGGTATGGAGAAAGCTTCATTTTTATTTTTTTTTAAGTCATTTGCCCTTTTCCATCTGGATGTCCCAGGACTCCTTTTTTCCCTTGATGTTTACTAATTTTTCCAGGATGTGTCTAGAGATGCAGTTTAACTTTTCTGTGGGGCATTTTCCAGCCCTGCCATCAAGACACCCATCTTTCATTTGTCTCTTGAGTGTTTTAGGTGGTCTCTTCTCCACATACTGACATATGTGTCTTGTCATGCACATGAGACAGCCTTATGTTGAAGATTCTGTGAGTCTCTTCCACTGAGGCTATTTCTTTGCCTCCTTCACAACTCTTCTTGAATTTTCATTCAGTTATGAGGGGAAGTTGGGATAGAAACAGAAGTAAGAATTCCCTCTGACTGTCCCACAGATTGTGTCCTTTCGCTACACTCTCAGTAGGCTACATTCATATCTATAGAAGACCAGCCTTATCCATGATCTGAGGAGGTTTATAAGGCATTCAGTGCTCTCCCATATTTGGCTATATATATTTTTTGCTATGTGGTCTGTTATGG
Organism: Mastomys natalensis; assembly: GCA_021653895.1. Taxonomy (NCBI): domain Eukaryota; kingdom Metazoa; phylum Chordata; class Mammalia; order Rodentia; family Muridae; genus Mastomys; species Mastomys natalensis. The sequence goes on from JAJTUV010000231.1 coordinate 516,380, forward strand.
TTAATTTCTGTTGTCACCTTGATGAGCTCTAGAGTCAGGAAGTTGGGGGAGACATGGACCTCTTAGCTCTATGTGGGGGATTATCTTTATTATGTTAATTGATATGAGAAGGCTTATTTTAAGTAGGTGGGAGTAAACCCTGGGATAGGAAATTCTGGAATGTATAAGCAGGAAAGTGAGCAGAAGCCAAGCATGCATGTGTTTACTCTTCTCTTTTTGATTGTGGAGTCAATGTGAACAGCTGCTTCAAGCTCCTGCCATCTTGACTCCTGCCATGATGGATTATGCCCCTGAACTGTGAGCTAGAATAAATCTTTTCTCCCTTAAGTTGCATTTGTTAGTGTATTCTACCACAGCATCAGGAAAAGAAACGGTGTCAGGTACTGTTGGCTGGAAAGTGTTTCAAAGTGACCACAATCCCCTTCTCAAATACACTTACAAGCCATGATGTCAAGGTAGACTTGGCACCTGTTCACTTGAGAATGAAGATTTTCTTCAGCAGGTCCTTCCAAATAGTTCTAATTTTGCCCCATTTTTCTTTGGGCCAAACATTGTATGTGTGTGTGGGAAGGTCATCTTGGTTGGTAAGTTGAATGCAAGGATATGGTCACTGCTCACCTTGCTTAACTTCCAAACAAGAATGACTGCTTTGGTGACATCATCCTTTAAGGTGTATCGAGGGCTGTGGGAGGGGCAGAGGGTGGCCATAGTGCAGAGTCAGTGTGTGGCCAGTGATGACAGTGCTTGCCTTAGAGTTGATGGATGGTGTTCACATGTTTATTGGGACAATGTGGAATCAGTGTACCCACTAGAGGATAGAATGGGATCAGACTGTGGAAGCCCAGCCACTGTGTCTCTACTCTACCCAAGAGTCCGTATGTCACAGGACAGGGCTGAGAGAGCTGGGAGGTTAAGACAGACACTCTGAGAAGAGAGGAAGGCGTAGGAAGAATAGTCAAGCCCTGGGATTCTCATCCCATGGCCAAGGTGTGTTAGGAAAAGAGGCCATTTTCACCTTGCCCTCACCCTCTGCCTCTATGGCACTGCCCTCCCAAACACTCAGCCACATGGCTTAGATTCATTTAACTTTGGTAGGGTGCCTATCTTATTTTCAAACATTTTCTTCTCCCTAGAAACTGCCCCCAGCTTCCCTGGTAACCAGGAGCTAAACTTACGTTGGGAGCAATATTTCTTCTTGGGTGTGGATTTAGCACATTGTAAACACTAGAAGTTAACATTGACTCAACACCATATCAGGCAGGAGAGTTTACTTCTTCTACCACGTGTGTGTGTGTGGTGCGTGTGCGTGTGTGTGTGTTGTATATGTGTACCTATGAATGTGCACAGATGTCAGAGGAGGACTTTGGGTTTCCTGTTCTGTCAGTTTCCTGCTCTGTCAGCCTTACTCCTTTGAAATGGTCTCTCAGTGAACCCAGAGCTAGGATGGCAGCAGCAAAACCTAGATATTCTCCCGTGTCCACTCTTCACAGTGCTAGGATTATAGGCATGCATGAGGCCATGCCTGGTTTTTCACACAATGCTGGGATTTGAACTCAGGTCCTCATGCTTGCACAGTAGTGTACTCCTAACCACTGCGCTCTCTCTCCAGCTCGAAATTCTGCTACATTTTAGTGGTCTGGTGAATAAAACCATTCTGGGAGTTGGGGTGGGTGGTATGTCCAGTAGGTAGGGGAGAAGATACACAGAACCAGGGTACCCTTTCTGCTTACGGATAGAAATCAGAAAGGAGATGGAGGTATTGTAAAAAGGAGTGAAGCCCTACCCTAGGGAGAATTGGAAAGATCTGGGGATCTTCCTCTCTCTTTTTGGCAAAGGAGGGCCTGACCTCTGATTTCAGTTCTATCACTGGAGGTTCCTGCTTAACCCTCAGCTATGTGGTCTGCAGGGGAGGAGTGAGACATTGGCAATGTGAGCCCCATAAGGTATAGTTGGGTCCGGTGATTACAAATGGAGGAGGGGGGCTGCAAAGAAGCCACTGGGAATGGATAACGTGGTTCACACGACCTTAAGTTATGGCTTAGGTCTACAGACCAGCTTGCCTTGAACTTTGGAGAACTGTGAGGCTTCCCAGAAGGGAGTCTTCCTGTTCTGTCTTTACTATAACCAGTGATGCTGACAAGACACAAGGTTAATGTTGAATATTTCTGAGGGAAAAGCTGCTTCTGGTAAGAAAGCCTCACACCCTGGGTGGACTGAGAAATGATCCTGTCACACTCCACAGTGACAGCCTGTGTAGGCCCCAGATTTCACATAGGTATAAATCACCCATTCTTTTATAGGTTATTACAACTATTTCTTCCAGGCTTTGCTTTCTGGTTTTATTTTCCTTTCTTTTTATTTAATAGGCCTCAGGAGAGTGGGAATTGCTGGTCATAGTCAATCACCAGGTTTATATCTCTGTCTTCAGGGACCAAAGGACCTGGGCTGCTGCGGGTGTATGTGGGAGTGGGTATGGAGTGTGTTAGAAGCTTCCCTTCCAACCCCATTCATTTTATGCACGGTCATCCATGCCTGCCCCTTTGCATTTTGCTTAAAGAGCCCAGTAGTGTCTTTCTTTGGGTTGACAGCAGCTCTGGCTTCCAGTTTCCATGCTAAACTTGGTGTGGTAGGGGGCCTGCACCATCCTCCTTCATATTGCTAAGCATCTTGGTCACTGGGAGCCCCAAGATCCCCGGGGGCTCACTCTTGACCCAGTGGCTTTTGACATATACCCTACAAGGTAGGCAGCAGTCCTAGGAAGATGGTGCACATTTCCAAAGCTGTGATCTTTCAGCCGAATGAACTTGAAAATAGCCTGGAGCCTTCATATTTTATTAGCATATATTGATTTTTTTTCTAAGAGTCTGGCTTCATAATGAGATTTTCTTATAAGTATATCATATTCTTTGGCCAAATCACCTCTTCCCACTTTGTCCTTTCCTCCCTATCCCTCTCCTCATAGAGAATGATGGGAAAGAGACTGCCGGAGACTAGAGGTACTTTAGAGAATGATCAAGGAAGAGCTTTCTGAAGAGGTAACACCTGACCTGGTCACTTTGAAATGCTCTTGGCTAAGAGTCCATTTTCAATAAAATGCAGATATGAAGAATAGAAGTGCGAACTCCAGATGGGGAAGTGGGTGGGTTGGGCTCAGACTCTCTCCTGGATGATGTCTTACAATTAAACTGGCATTAGAAAACTCAGTGTGGGCTGAGGTTTACTCATGGATCAGGGCATCAGTGGCTGAAATGAAGCAATGGTACACATGATAACACCCACCACTGCTCGACTGGTGTGTGTGCCAAGTGCAATGGCAATGGATTCAGCTGGAAGAGGACCAAGGCTGAGGAAAACCACCACCTCTCCTGTGGTACCCAGGGGCTGTAAGAGGCAAGATCAAGCCAGCAGCAGGCTGCTTTGCAGATGGCCCAAGCTAGTCCAGTCAGACTCAGTAACTCAGCTCAGTAGTACTGTCATGGCTACTGAGACCCAGGCTGCATAGCCTCTTACTTGTTAAGAAGACTGTATTTCTTTTCCTTCAAGATCAAAATATGACTGCCCCTCAGCAAAGCCTCTAGTCACTGGTTGGACTCTTCCCTTATAGATGCCGGACAGACTCATTCCTTAGGACGCTGGCCAGGAGGATTCTCTTCCTCCAGAGATTCCCATACTGCCTTCCTACTGGCCTTTGCTTCAGCCCCCACTCTCACTCCCAAACAGCATCCTTTCTGTCTCTAAGCATCATCTGGAAATTAACAGGAGAGACGGAGGCAGAATTGGCAGCCTCCTTCCTCAGGCAGAATGGGAAAGATTGTTTAAATTTAGGCCTCACCCTCCCAGAATGAAAACAAGTTATTTTTATGCGAGTCAGTATTTGTTATTGAATTAAATATAAGTACAGGGCACTTCTCCTAATTTATAACACAGTGTGGGTGCTGAGGGCCTGCGTCATCCTGCCGCCTGCGCCGCCATGCAGCTTCTCGGCTTCCCACCCCTCTGTGCTCATCTGTCTTGGTTGTCTGTCCCAACTTTGTCAAACGTAACGTGAAAGAAAGGGAAATTAAAGGAAAACAAAAGATGTTTTTTTTCCAATGGCAAAATCAGATTTATCCTAAGGTAATTAAATGTGTAAGAACAAAGATTACAAATAGTGTGGATATGTGTGTGCGTGTGTATAGTGAAACAGAATAAATCATTATTTCACAGGCAGCCAGAGACCTCTGATGAATCTTAAATTCAGGTGCTTATGTGGCAGAGTAGGCAGGGGAACCATAGGGAGCTTTGTTTGGCTGGGCTTGTTGGCTCTGTGCTTTCAGCTTAGCACCTGTTTTTGAAGCTCATCATTTTAGTGCTGGAGATAGGGGAACAGGGGAGGCCACTCCCTGATGTGACTGGTAGAATTCCACATCATTTTCTGTCTACTTTCCTTTCTGCAGAACCCCACCCCCCACCCAACATGGTCTCAGTAGCTCAGTTGGCAAGGTTCCTGCATCTGGATACTTACTAATCTTTTTCATTTTCTGTCCCACCTATTGGAAGCTGAATACACTAGGGTCAAGGATAGTCTCTTCATTGTGACATTTTCTGATGTTTGCCACAGGGCCTTGTCTACTGTGTCAGCTCATCAGTGTTTATTAGATGAGATGGAGGGAGGAGCCCAGCAGGGCCGTTATACATCCATATGCATTTAGGTCCTTTACTTGGCTCTGTCATTACTGTTGATGTGAATGCCAAGGACACAAGTACATTTACTTGTGGACCTAATGCCTAGGCTTTGAGGTGGGTGTCTTGAGAACCCCAGAGAGATGGGAGAGCATGAGAAGCAGTGAGGTAGTAGACAGTACTCAGCCTGAGCCATGAACATGGGTGGTTCTTACAGGCGAATGCCCACCTCTTAAGCAGGTCCCCAGGGGCTTAGATTCCAAGGGGAGCTGGCTATCATCCCATCTTCCATACTCTGTCTCTTTTAGACCCATGGCAGTACAGCTATTTCAAGGTACAGTTCTGCTGAGTGCCAAGGGAAGCATGTGGTACTATCCTGAGGATATTGAGCAAGGGCTAACCTCTAGGGTTTTTTTCCTGGACAGGATGCTCAGGGTGGCCTACTGCTGCTCCTCCTACTCTTCTGGGACCTTGCTGATGCTCTGACGTCATTCAGCTTTGGCCTCCCCTCATCTTTGCCTTCCCCTTTGAAGGATAAGCTCTCACGTTACCTTCATCCTCTTCTGGGCCCACAATGATCCCACCCTCCTTTGTTTATTTGTTGTTTATGTCTTGCAACAGGATCTCCCTCTTTTTTCATCAGCTGACCTGAAAGTTACCATATGGGCTAGCCCTGAAAGTGTGGTGATGCTTCTGCCTCTGTCTCCCAAATGGGATTGCAAAGCATAACCTCACCCAGCTCCACTTCTTGAAGGACCCTGACTTCTGTGATATCTTCCCAGCTTCCCAAAGACCTCAGACTCCCCAACATATCCAGCAGACTCTGATCTCCTGTTTACACCAGTAGCTATGACCCCATGCAGAGGTCCTTCTTCATACAACTTTTCAATCCATGAGCATCATGGGGCATGGCCATCATCTTATTCCCTTGGTGACAAGCAGCCTGGCTTTGTAGCTGTTGAATGGATACAGGGACCATGTCTCTGCAAAAGCAGTTTACTGACCTTCTTTGTGATACAACTGACCAAAACCTACGTGTGGAGGCCTCATTTGCTCCTCATGGCTTGTAGGAATGGGTCTTACCAGATGATGGAATACAGGGTCAGGAATTACAGGCTGAAGAGAGGCCACAGGAAGAACAAGGATGGAGGCCACAGCGGGAGGTCTGTATACAGACCGTGTGCATTCACAGTGACTTCCGATCAGTGGCTTCACCATCACAGCCATTAACTGGGCTCTGAGTGTCACTTTCCTCCAGCATAAGAGGTGTTTCAGGTGGGTGTAGCATCTGGAGACATGAAGTCACACCTATCTTTTCTTCCCATTGGATTCCAGGAAACTGATAGAAGAAAGAGTGTGGGCTTATAGCTTCAGAGGGTCCATGACTGTCATGGTGGGAAGTGTGGCAGCGGGTAGGGAGTCTTCAGTTTTCCTCGCTAATATAATCACCACATTGTACAGAAAGACCTTCAGCTCATCTATGTTGTTGGCCTTAGTAGTCTTCCTGGGCATGTAAAATCAGCTTAAATCAGCTGCAACATTTAGGCAGCTGTGGATGGCTAAGTGAGAATGGCGTCCATAGGCTCACATATTCAAATATTGGGTCCCTGGGGTAGAACATTTTTAGGAAGGATTAACAGGAATAGTTTTGTTGGAGGAGGTATGTCAAAAAGGTTTCAAAAGCCCATGCTGTCTCTGTCTCTGTCTCTCTCTGTCTCTCTCTCTCTCTCTCTCTCTGTCTCTCTCTCTCTCTCTCTCTCTCTCTCTCTCTCTCTCTCTCTCTCTCTCTCACACACACACACACACACATTGTCTCAACATGTAAACTTTCAGCAGCTGCTTCAACACCATACCTGTCTACCTGCTGCCATGCTCTCCACCACGACCGACAGTCATAGATTCACTCTCTGAAACTATAAGCCCATAAACTTTTTACTCTATAAGCTGCCTTGATGGATGATGCCTTATCACAACAATAGAAAAGTCACAACAGAAGTCCTTGGTAGGGCTTGAACTAGTGAGAGGTTCCCACAGGAGTTGGGGGCCTTTGAAAATGCCTCCCCAGGAGGACACGGGCAAGGCAGACAGCAGCCTTTCAAAGAATTGTGTTGTCATTATTCACCTTTTTCTGGCCAATATTCATCTTCTCTGTTGATGAATATTTCAAGAAAATACTATTTTTCTAATATAGAAGTGAAGCAAGCCTGTTGTAAGAAACATGGAAAACATGGGAAATATAAAGCATAGAAACTGCCCTGAAGTGCCACCCTCTGAATAATGTCTGCCAGCCCTTTGTGTGTATTTCATTTCAGCTGTGTGCATGGGATCATATTGTCAGCAATTTTACATCCCTCATTCACTGAGCATTACACTGTGATCATTTTCCCTGTCATTAAATTTATTTGAAAACATCATTTTTAATGGATGCATAATATTCAATCTTGTGGCTGATCCATAATTTATTTAGTCATTTCTCCCTTTTTGAGCATTCCATTTCTTTCTAATTTGTGGGTATTACAAATATTTTCAGATAATGGTGGTATGAGCCTCCTCACAGGTCAACGGGTACTTTTGCTCTCAGTTCTGTAGGACTTTGAATCCTAGAAGGGAACTGGAAAGGATTTGAGAACAGCAACTGCCAAGTTGCTTTCTAGGGTGCACAGATGAAGATGTTGTCGCTACAGGAGATGAAAGTGTCTCTGCTCCCACATTTACACTAAGAATACTGTGTCTTAAGCCTCTGCTAACTCAATAGAGTGAACCCTTGCTAGTCAGTTTTTGGTCATTTATTGTATGTTCATTGACTTTTGCCTAAATGTTCAATGACATATCAGTATTTCTCCCAGTTGGTCATTTGCCATTAAATTTTTTTATAACAACTTTATTGAGGAGTAATTCATATAACATATAATTCAGCCATCAAAGTGTACAATTCAGTGCCGCTTAATATATGTACAGGGCCTTACAACCATCATTACACTCTACTTTAAAGCAGTTTCAACCTACCCAGAATGAATCCATACCCATTAATAGTCACCCCTCATTCCTATTGAACCCTCCCCCACCCCACTCCCATCCCTAAACAGCTGCCAATCTCCTTTCTATCTGTATGGATTTCCCTACTCTGGGCAATGCATATAAGTAGAATCAGACAATTTAGGGTCTTTTTAAACTGTTTTGTTTTATTTCAAGCTATCTCATACCTCAGAACTTCAATCTGCCTATTTATATTTTCTGTGGTGTGTGTGTGTTTGTGTATGTGTGTTTGAGGGTATGTGCACATGTACATATGAGTATGGCCAAGTGTATGCCTTCCACTTTTCTCTCTGCTGCGTGCACCATGCCAGTGGGCCCAGAATCTTCCTCCTATGTCTCCCCGTAGGAGTACTCAGATTAAGGATGCATGCGCTACTTCATCGAGCCTTTGAGTGGGTTCTGGAGATTTGAACTCAGAATGTCAGGCTTGCAAGACAAGCCCTTTATTCACTGAGCTATATCAGAGTCCCTCCTGTGATTATTAATAGCAGAAGTTTTGACTTTTTTAAGTCCTGGCTGTTTTGAGCATTCCTTTTGTAATCTACCCCTTCTCTGGGCTTTTAATGCTTAGTGTGTTCTTCAGTTAAATTTACAACTCTACTTTCTGCTGTGCTATAAAAGAAAAGCCGAATGCTTTGTTAAAACATTAGAATAATTAAGTCACAAAGCCATGCATGGATACAGTCCTATTTCAAACGGCTTTAGCTTTTGCTCTGACTCCTCTGCCCACCTGGCATGTGTATGTAGTAAACAGTAGTAGGGTGAGAAACTGATTCTGTCTATTCCCCAGAGCCAATTGTCTTAGTACATTTGCTTCTACTGCCTTCTTTGTAATTTATTAAGTTCTTAAATGTGCCTGGGTTCCTTTGGAGACTTCTGTTCCAGTACTTCGTTATCAGCGATCCGCACAGGGCCAAGCTTTGAATTGTAACAGCTGTAAAGTAGGAAAACAGAGCTTCTGCTGAGAGGAGCCTCCCCTCCCTCTCTCCCTCACCCCTTCTTCTGTTTCAGCCCTGGACCATTCTTTTCACCTGATCTCAGGGATCTTTTGCCTCGGCATCCTTTTGCTTTTTTTTTTTTTAAGACATCTTTACAAGTAGCTGATAGTAATTTCACCGTGTGCTTTAAAATTGTATGTTCATTTGAGAGTTGATTTCATTCAGTCTTCCAGTAAATATGTGTCTCATTTTTGCCAAACCTCATTTTCTGTGTTTTATTATGTTCTTAGCTTTTTTTCATTTCTGCACCACCATGAGGGGCGACGTGGGTGCCTTTGATTGCTCCTGGTGTCTTTTATTGCTATTGTGAGTGGATTTTAAAAACTATATTATTTCTGGTCTTACACAAAGTCCCCTCACCCCCATAACAGTTCATTCTTCTGAACTCTATTTTCTAATTATAAGGTATTTCCAGGCTGGTTCCTTGTAGTTTCTGTGTCTCTAATCATACTGTCTGAAGCGATGATTATTCTTTACATCCTTTCTAATGGTTCCGTCTCTCAATTCTGTTCCGTTTTGGATTGCTTTGGCCTGATCTTCCCAAAGAAGGAAAGGCATCAGTGAGAGGGGAAAAGCTCATTTTCTCTCTGATTTTAGTGAAACTGCCTTTCACGGTCTCTCCATTAATAATGGTATATGTTTAAAAGAGAAAACTAGGGGAAACATACATTCCTTGAACAAATAGTGAAGAAAATCATATTATGTGTGTTTTGAGGTGAACATATTACTTTCTTGTTGACCAAGTGACAAGAATATAAGTATTTGTATTTGTGGAACTGTAACTTCAAGTTTTAGAGTTGCCTTTAGCTCGTTAGAGTTGATCAGTTTGTGCATTGTGTTTGGCTCACCGCACTCATATTTAGATGTACACATATATACTCATATGTAAACATTGCTCCTTCCTTAGTCATGTTGACACATTTTGGTATAAGATTATGTATCAACAAGAAAGTGAGCTAGAGAAAAATTTATATTCTTTAGTGTAGCCAACAGTTAATATAGCATGGAGTTATCTGTTATTTAAATGTTTGAAAACTCCCACTTGTAAAGCCAGCCAGCCTTGGGTTGGTTCTCTGGTACATATGGTTTGGTAGGTCTTGTTTTGCCTTCAGAAATGACCTCTTAAGGTTTTCATTTTTTCTGTGTCACACTTTGACATTTTTCATTTATCCAGAAAATGGTTAACGTGGTTGAGATTTCTCACTATTTGTACGAGCTATGCAGAGATGTCTTTAAACTCAAGAGAGAAATACTGTATTTCTGGTTGCCTTCCCCTTTCTTGCTAGCTGTTCGTTTCTTACTGGCTACAGTAATAATAGAAAGAAGGTTGCATTTACATGGAGGTTACCTCTTATCTTCAGCTGGCCTCTGCTCATATCCTTCATGAAGATCCATCACTGCACGGGGTGGAGTGTTTCTTCCAATGCTGTTACTGTACTGTCAGGATCCATGCATCTTTTGAAATGTCTTTGTTGTTCCACATATGAACTGTGTTGGTTGAGCATAAATGTTTGGGCATTGTTCTTCTGCAAATCTAGTGGACACGGTCCAGACTCTTTTCTTCACACCTTTGTGTTGATCCACGATGAGAAGGTAGTCCATCTCTGGTTGTTTATGACTCCCCCTCCCACCCCCATCAAAACAAAACACGAAAATCCAAACAATAAAGGACAAAAATACCAAAGCAAAACAAAAATTTTGAGCCAAGGTCTGTCTCTGGAGCTCACTGATTTGGCTAGAGCAGGGACAAGCCAAGAGTCCCTGGGATCCTCCTGTCTCTCTCTGCCTCCCAAGCACTGATTACAGATGTGTGTATTCAATTACTGATGTGCATACTGGATTACAGATGTGTATACCCATTTACAGATGTGCACATACAATCACTGATGTGTATACTTGATTACATACTTAATGTGCATACTTGATGAACATTCCTGATTTTGGATGTGCATACTTGGCTTTGAACATAGGTACCAAGGATCTGAATCCAGGTCTTAGGCTCCGATGTCAAATACTTTACCTGCTGAGGCATTTTTCCAGCCCTTCATTTTCCTTTTTCCTCTTATCTAGATACTCACTGATTTTTAAGTCCTTAAAACAAAACAATATTACAGTGTTCCAACTCAGCGTATTACATTTTGTTTCTCTCTCTCTCCCTCACCCTCACACCCCCTTTCCCTCCTCTGTGTGTATGTGTGTATGCATGTGTGTTTGTGTGTGGAAGGGGGAAGGCAGAGCCACTAATACATTTGATTGTGAAACTGATGGAGAAACACATTCATATTGTCTAAAATAGAAACTGAGTCCTGTGTAGTGACTGGGTTTTCCTATCGTCAGCACTCCTGGGCTTTTGTCTGGAGAAGTCTGTTCTAGATAATGCCCTGCACATCTTAAGATGTCTAACAGTGTCTCAGACCTCTACCACTAGATGACACTAACTTTTATGCCCTCAGATGAGAGTCAAATTATCTCCAGACATTCATTGTCAAGTGTTTCCAGGGTGGGGTAGGATTGGAGGAGTTTTGCCCAAATCATCCTTTTTTGAAAGTCAACAATAATGGGAACAAGGTCTGAGGGAGCCTTTTCTATGTACAGCTGGGACAGCACCAATTTTCCCCTGATTGACTTTATGTTCGAGGCCAAAGAAAAAATAAAGGAAGAATTGGACGAGGAGGAAGAGGAAAAGGAGGAGGAGGAAGAAGAGGAGGAGGACGATGCTCTATGAAAACTGCTCCCTGTGTTTTGGGGTTCCACTCAAGTGGCTTTATAATTGGCAAAAATCCCTCAAGATTTCATCATGTGTCAAGCTATATAGCCTTTGTAGTAGCTTTTGAGGTTTTATTTCCAGTTTTTACTGATGTGTTAGTGGGAATCTGGGAGACACAGTGTCAGGCATTACTGTATAGCCACCGTTTGCTATCAGTCTCCTTTGTTGTGAATTTTCTTACCCTGCACCCTTTTATACTGGGTCTTTAAACGACAATCCCCGTTTCTGTGGGGAACTTGTTTTTAATGTATCTGTTGGTGTTTCTGGTCATTCTCCCAGGCACAGGCCATAACTCAGAATGCCCAATGAAGTGGTTTATTGTGGGCTGTCCTGTGAAATGGCCTCTCTGCAGCCTTAAATTCACGTGGTCAGCACTTCTGGTTGCCAAGCTATGCCAGACACATGGTCTCAGCACACAGTAAGATGAGCTGAGCCCTTAGGCTCTGGTCTGCACCTAGTCCACTCCAGAACCTAACTAGAAATCCTCTGTAAGCACAAAATGTAAGACAGATTCCACTGGGTGGTATGGTGGGAAGACCCTGTGGTTGCAATGATCACTTTGTTCAAATTCATCAGAGAGACTTGGGAAAAATATCAAAATGGTTCCTTTCCATGACTGTGTATTTTTTAAAAGTGCCCTAACATGGCTGTGGTTGTACCAACTTCGACTTCTATTTTAACCCCAAACAGGGATTTTCTAACTAACCCACTAAACCTGCTATCTATGATACCTTCTCTACTCCATTCTGTAGAAAAGGAAACAGACAGCTGTCACCCCCTGTACAGGGCAGATGTTGGTGCCCAGCCAGAGTGAAGCAGGTGTCTGGCATTCCCTTTAACCTCTCTTTACCCTATGCCAAGGGGCTGTCTAGTGCTCTGCTCTTTCATGTGAAGTGGGCCTGCTTGTAGGAATAGATGCTTTTTCTTTATTATTGTTCTAGTAATGGATTAAAAGAATTCCGTGAGACTTTTTTTTTTAAAGGAAAAGACAACAATAACAACAAAACAGTTTCTTGATGCCTTTCCCAGCCCATCCTATTCCTCAGCCCTTTATCTGGTCCTTGTGTCTGTAAGCATCTAAATTGTGTGACAACAATGGGCATCTGTTTAAATGCTGGTGTCTTCTGACTCCCTTGATGGTGCTGAGTAGGGAGGGATTCATTCCCTTAGTTTGTCCTCCCTTCTCCAACTATCTATCCCTGTATCCATTATTCTTATTTGTTCTATTATTTTTCTACAATATTTTTATTTTTACATATGAGTTTCTGACACTTATGTATGTGTAATACAGAACGTATATTCATTTTGTTTGTCAAATGTGTATAAATGTATATTTATAGATTTATATAATTGACCTTGTGGTTAAATCCATAATTATCTTGAGATTATCATATCCATGCAACTATTTTTCATTACTGAGCCATGTAGAGTTATGTGGTTATTTGCTTTTACATATACTTCCATAAAATTGAGTTAATTATTTCCTACTTTTTTTATTCATTTAATTTTATACTTATTATTATTATTTTTATATATACAAACTCAGTTGGTTCAGAAATAACCAATGTCATCTTCCAAGTGCCTGGATGGTTCAGAAGAGTCACCTCAGGTGACCCATCCCCGCCATCAGTCACACTTGGGCTCAGATCTCATTTCCTGTCTTGCTGTATGTTATAATGTGGGTTAAGATCTGGAGGGAGGGCACTGTCATATCTGCCTTCTCTTTTCTCCAGAGTCCACGTCTTCATCCTTAATGGCTCATTCCTCTTTTAACTTGAGTGCATCCTTCAGGGATTTTTTATTTTAAGTGTGCTTGGAAGGTACAGTCTGTATGTTCACCCGTCTGAAGAGCCCATTACTCTGCTCTTGTACTCCAGATATCTAGGAATGAATTCTAAGCTAAAATCCCATTCCTGGGAAAGTTGAAGGCACTGCTATGTTGGTGCTGCTGTTGGGATGTCCAATAATAATCTGATTTTCCTGATTTTATGTTCAATTTGGCTTGAGTTTTTTCTTTGAAAGATTTTAGTTCTCCTTGATCTATAAGATTTTTACAAAATGTACCTAGGTACTTCATGGATAATTTTAGTTGAATGTCTTTCATTATGTTAACATTCGTTGTAACTACTTTTGGGGAAACTGATTCATTTTATCAGTTCTTTCTTTTGCTTGTTTAGTAGATATGAAAATATTTAGACTAATTTAAAAATCTCCCTTTTTTAGTTTTTAATTTATCTTAATTTTATTTTGTCTATTATTATTATTTATTATTATTATTATTATTATTTTGAGACAGGATCTTATATAGCCCAAGCTTTGGACTATGTAGCCAGCTGAGAATTACTATGAATTCCCAATTCTCTTGCCTGAATCTCAGAGAGTGTAGGCAAGCAGTATGCCATGCAGCAAGGTTGGGATTTATAGGCTGTTTGACCGTCTTCAGCTCTACCATACAATCATGGGCTGCTGTGTTCTGTACTGGCTATTATCTATTTGCCTATGTCTGCTTTCATAAAACTGTTCTCTTTTTCATGAGTGTAACATCTCCCTACCTTTCAGGGAAATAGTTTCTCAATTTTAGGTATATCCTTCAGTTATCTGCTTTGACATTTTCCATCTAGAACTCCTTCCCACTTGCAGAATTGCCTATGTCTTAAGGCAGGCTTAAACAAGTCTATATGAGCATCCAGACTGCTGGTTGTGCATGAGGCACTGCAAGGTGATCGAAGGTCTATGTGAAGGAATTGGAACCTATGGATGGATAGATGCCACAGACACTGCTGGGTGGCGGGATGGCAAGATGACCCATGACCATTCACCCATGACCCATTCACTTATGACCCATTCACCTATGACCCATGGCCCATTCTAGGTGAGAGAACCTAGAGATCTTCCCTCAGAGGTTTTCCACTTCTCTGATCTCTCCAGTCATATGAAATTTTGTGTGTGGTGCTCCCTGAAGCACAAGGCACTGTGGCCATTCTTCAAAGCCCCTGTCTACTCTACTCTTCCATGTGCTGAGTCTCCTACTTCTTTTTGCCTGGGAAGTAATTTAAATCCTTTCAACTCTACACTGTCATTTTAGTGAGGGTCCAGCAACAGGGAGCATGTTTGAATGTAGCTGATACTAATGGCAAATTTTCATCTTCTGCAAGATGGAGGCTGAGCCAGTGAGGCAGGGAAGGGAATCCTTCCCTAACCACAAAAAAAAGAATGAGAGTTGCAAGCTTGGAATATGATGTCTTTCTTCTAATGTGATAGTCAGGGATTGTTTACTCTGAGTTGACATAAAGGCAGAGGGACAGACTGAGAACTCAAAGCCAAGGTCACCTTGCAGAGAGGGTAGCATAGGCCCTGAGAAAGGTTACCTTTCCTTGGGAGCCCATGTCTTCCATGCTTATAACCATTGGAATCCCCCACCCCACCCCCATTACCCCAAACCCTGCAAGAGCCATACTAGGCTCATTCACTAGTTCTCCATCCTCCTGACCCTAGAGACAAGGTTTTCAGCCTCCTGAGACCTATGTCTGAGAAAAACAATGAACATGAGCTTTTAGGGGAGGGGAGGCTCTAGGAAAGAAAGGAATCATCATTGCCTGAGAACCTACTGTGCACCAAGCTCACACAGCATTAGGCATGCCACACAAATCTATCCTTCACTGTGGATTTTAATATCCTCCTAGGAAGATGGAGGCAGTGAGCCATCCTTGAGGATATCTAGGGAAATATACTTTTAAAGAGAAATTGCAGTTTCTGAATATGTTGTTTGCAAATGGGTTGAGAGGAGGAATCAGGAAATGAAGACCAATAAATCAACGATTTCCTGTGGCATCGAGACGACTCCGTCCAAGTTCAGTGCTTGTCTGCTCCAGCTCCCCATGCACTCAATAATGCGTCACAGATTCAGGGAATGTTGTTGCTGGAAGGGGCCCTAGAGGTTCTAGTCCAGCTTCCACCTCTGCCCCCTCCCTGCACATCCAGCTGCAGAGGCGCTACTGTGCCGAACACACTCCCTCACAGTATTAGTGTCAAACCTTCGTCAATATTTAAACATTCATTATTCAGGTCTCTCTCTCTCCTCTTCTCTCTCTCTCTCCTCTCTCTCTCTCTCCTCTTCTCAACCCAGCAAAAGAGAAACAGGTTAGCAACTGTATCCTGCATTCCTGAATTTCTGCCGGAAAGAAATGAGCCACTTCAAAGCTGAGATGATTTATTGGATAAATATATATTTAGGTATTTGGGGACTTTAAATGTATATGATTTACTAGAGAAATAGGGGGCATCTTTCAGAATCCACTATACAGAGAAATATTGACACAATTTCAACTGTATATTTATATCTCTGATAAGTCAGCCTGCCTCCTTCAGACCTTCATGCTCCACTGGACATAAAATATGCACCTCCTGTCTGGGGAGGGCAAGGGGCAGTGGGCTTAAAAGTCCAGCCAGGTCTATCAAGACACTCTCAGAGGGGAAGCGCCTATGTGCCTCTGAGGCTGGATCAGGCTGCTGTGTGAGGCTGCAGCCTCTGGACTGTGTGTCTCTATAAACAGTTTCTGAATGCTATGAGAGACGTGTGCTGTCAGCTAGGAGTGGGCATGGGGGAGTTGGAGCGGGGAGACCAGAGACTGAAACCCTGCTTGAAAACATGCAGCAATCTGGGTAGATGGATTCTGGAGGAACTGATAGTCAAGTCATCTTGTACTTTCCTGACTAGGCAAGATCTCAAGTTGCAGTAGCCACAGGGACCCTGGACAGGGAATCTGCCAAAGCATCTGTTGTGATTCCTCCTGGCAGCAGGTGCTTTCTGAGGTCTCAAGATGGGAGTTGTAAATATGGGGGCAGATGGGGAAGGGGCACCCCCATGAAGGTGACTTGTAAGTATGATATCATGTTACCTGAGAGCTTTGGGGAAACCTCTCTCAAGTTAGGTCTTTGTCTGTAGGGCTTGAGTCATGAGAGAAGGAAGGAGGGTAGCTAATAGATTGCTGAGCACAGCTGAAGGCTGCAGTTTCTCTGTGACATCTGAGATTGAGAGACAGTCTCAGTGCTCAGTAGCAACTAGGGCTAGAGTGAGACCCCCTGGGCTTATCCTCAGCCTGCTGCTAGCCAACCCTGTATATTCCCAGAGCCAGTTCTGGACTTGTACCTCTGCTTCTGTATTCTGAGCTCATTCTTCTCACCCCATTATGGTTTGGAGTCGTGTGGCTTTTTACTGGGGTTGGGGGAGGGTCTGCAACCCACCTGGAGCAGGAACAGGTTGTTCCAAACAGTTCTTCTGCCTTCTGCATTTTTCTCTCCTCAGAGAGGCTATGTGGCAACCCACCATCATCCTGCTCCGGGCTCTGGGGTGTCCTTTATCCACAGGGCTTTGTCTGCTGTCCCTTTCCCCTGAGAGGAACTGGCTTTTCACCTGCAGAGCTGGAAGTTCACTGCCTAGTGCCATAAAAAGGGAAGCCAGGCTTGTAGAGGAAAATAAGAAAATGCTCCTTATTCTAAGCCAGTATTTACAATAATTACATATGATGGTAAATGGAATTGGGAAAAGTGAATTACCTTTAATCAGGGGGTCCTTTATTCTTAAAGTACACCCTAGGGAGTGCGTCCTTGGCTAATTAGAGAAGCCAGCTGAAATCCAGTGTGCTGTGTGTTTCAGCCTGGAACCCCACTAGGACCCCATTCACCAATGCAGTCCATCTCATGACCACTCCCAAGGGATCTGGATCCTACAGCTGGGAAAGGCCAGCAGCAGGGACTTGCTGTCCACTGGTCTGTATTTTCTGCCACAGTAGATGTCCTTCCATAACGGATAATCATCAGACATCTCAAAAAGCCTCCCGAGCGTGTGCAGGGGCCAGGCAACCAGCCCATGAGGGCTCTGTGTTTAATAAGAGACCAGCATTCTGCTTGGCCACCAACTGAGAAGTCTGGCAGCAGAAGCAGTTGGTTCATGTGACCTGCCAAAGTATCTAGTCTGGCTAGATTGAAAACTCCGAGGGAAAGAGTGTATCCAGGTATACAAATCCTTTGTGCACTAAAAATGCATTTAGATACATCTCCGTATCTCCATCATAATTCCCCTGCTTCCCTCCCTCTTTATGTCCCTTCCTTCCACTTTTCCATTTAGTCACTGATTTCATAGCTGTCTACCAAATACTTCCCAATAGCTGCCTGAATTTAGGGTAACTATTGAAGACAGAGCTGAGAAGCTGCTTCTGACACCCCAGGGGAACAGGCCCTGGATGTGGTTGGCACGAGCAGCATGGTGAAGCTGGTGGAGCATTCTCTTAGGAGGACTGGAGCCTCCCATTCATACTGTAGCTCATGGTTAATGGATGACATCAGGCAGAGCAGGCCAATGCTGCCCAGCTGCAAAGAAGAGATGGAGAAAGATTGAGAGAATCTCTGTAACCTTGCAGGCTGAGCAGCAGTCTCAGGACATTTATCTATCATTCAACATTGATACTCTGTAATAGGTTGAACTTGCCATAGTGATACTTGATCAAGGAAGAAGAGAAACCAGTACATACTTGTCCAAACTGGTCAGGATGGAGAGTGCAGATCCCGTGGCCGATGGCCATTTTTGCTGTTTAGCATCGTGTTCAGCAGTCTGTGGGTATTCTGCAGTTTGTAGGTTATTTTGCCCTGAAATGACACGGAATGGGTATCCTCAGGACTGCATAGCTCAAGTGCTACTGTTTCCAACACAGGTTAGGTTCTCCTGGCTCAGGTCACATGGCAGTTGATATCTTGGCCCTCTTTTCCTCAGAATTGCTGCTTGGATAGGTCTTCCCACCTTTCTGATCAGTAGAGTTCCATACTGACTTAGGACCTATAGAATTGTAGACTGTGCTGGCACATTGTGCATCCAGATCGAGATACCCAACTGTGAAGCCACAGGTGGGATTTAGAAGATACAGGCTTGCAAAGGTGACCAGTGGGTACAGTCGTGATATGGCCATTAGGGTAGCTTTCTGTTTCCGAGACTGATCCATTCAGACAGATGAATCCAGGCCAAGTGTCAGGAACAGACCTTAGGGAATGGTAAGTAGACCACAGACAAGAATATGAATTGATACTCTGTAATTGGACCTTCTCAAGATGGGAGAAGCAAGGAGAGGATGGGGGCATCTTGTCATCGGATGCAGCCATCCTCAGGCCAGGCTCAGCAATAATAAAAAACATTGTGTATGCTAAGGGGCTAGACCAAGAGCCGAGGCCTGGAAGCAAAACAAAGATTTTAAGCACAGCAAATTGCTCTGAGACTCAATCTCCTTACTCCAGATGTAGGGAATGAGACATCTATCCCATGTTTCAAATCTCCAAAAGGCAGGAGGGATTCTGGGATTAGACTCTGGCCTCTAGGGAGGATTTGATAGAATACTCTCCATGGTCAAAACTTGGGAACAGCTCCAGCCAGCAGGGAGCTGTCCCTTCGGGACAAATGTTTAGTGGGAAAAGAAAAGCACTCCCTCCCTTCAGGTGTGTAAGAGAGAAAATGACTGCTTTTGCATGAATTTGACTTTTAAAGATTATTGGTGTTACTTTCCAACATAAAAGATTTAGAAATCTTGTAGACCTAAGCTATTTACTAACAGGGAAATGGAGTTCCAGACGGTGTATGTGATCAGTCCATCTAGATCTTTCTGTTTAGTGGGTGTTCTGCAAACTTGGTGAAAAGGGGTGGTTGAACAAGTCAGAATGTTGTATTGTGTCTGTGGCACACTTGAGCTTATTGTCTCATTGTGAACAAGCCAAGAGGCAGACAGGTGAAATATGGATTTCATACTTCCTGGGTGTGTGTGTGTGTATGTGTGTGTGTGTGTGTGTACATGAATGTACGTGCTCTTATGTTACAGATGCATTTGTGGAGGCCAGAGGTCAACATCTGGTGTCTTCCCCAGTCATTCTTCATGTTGTTATTTGAGATAAGGCTTCTCACTGAACTTTGAGATCACTTATTCAACCAGCTGACCAACAATCCATAGGGATCTTCCTGTCTCCACACCTCAGATACTTGGATGACAGACATGCTTAGTTGTCCTCAGATTTTATGTAGAGCCTAGGGATCCAAACTCAGGTTCTCATACTGGTATACTTTACTGATGGACCCAACTCCCCAGCTGAATCTCAGGGATTCTGAAATTAAGGTTAAAAAAATTTGATGTTCTCCTAGTCAGTCTTCACCCTCTTTAGGTCGTAGTCTTTGTCCTGGCTTGTCACAGACTTCTCATATGCCTTCCTACAGTCCTGCTTCTCTTATAATCCTCCTGAAACAAGGTGTGAGGGTTGAGTTAGTCGTCTGCAACCCTAGCCACTAGTCCCCACTTGGGTGACCTAGCCATGGCCAAGCCATGGTTATAAGTAGCCCTGAAGCAGGAGCTACAAGCACTCAGAGAACAATGTCACTGCCCTAACAGGTCACTGCTCTGCCCAGCCCCAAAGATAATGCGAAGGAGAGCTCTTTCTAAACCAGTAAGGCACTCTATCTATATTCGAAAGGCATTCTTCTTAGTAGCGTGACGAGGAGAAATCCGCCTGAATCCTCACGATAACAATTTTACATCTATGATTCCTTCCCTTCCTACAGCATTGGAATTTGATGGGGATTAGCAGTGGCTGGCCAGCTGCAGAATGCCAGAGCCCCTTAGGAAAGGCTCAGCCAGGAGTTTACTTAATGAATACCTTCATAGGGGATTTTCTTTTGTGACAGAAAAAAAAAAAAAAAAGTCTGCTGCTAAGAGATGGGTTCCACTTCCTGAGGCCCCTTCCTGGGGCTTCTGGGGTTTAGGCAAATAAGCAGTGGGAGTGGGGCACACGCTCATGCCTTAGTGTTTTGAAGTGCTGAGTATGCTTTGTATGGCCAGTGGAGAAATGAATTGTGGTACTAGGCTTCATCGTCTTCACTAAAACTATTTCCTCAGATGCAAATCTCCCTCCTGACTATTTTTATAAAGATGATGTTGCCCCCCCCTCTATCCCCAAGCAGGCTCTAGGAAGAGGATGAGGAGGGTCCCAACTGTCAAGCTCTGCAGGCAAGAAGCCAAACACCTGAAGCATCAGATTTGAGATGACAAGGAGAGGCTTTCAGATCAAATCCAGGATGTCTAGTTACACTAACGTTTGGGAGTATGTCTGTCCCTGCCTCTTCCTGCTTCATGGTGCCCTAACAGAACAGCAGAGACTGGATCAGCTATAATGAATAGAAATTTATTGGCTCAGAGATCTAGAAGTTGGGACATCTTGGATAGAGGGGGAAGCTGCATCTGGCCAAAGCCTTCTTGCTGTGTTTAGTGACTTACGTGGGAGGGAGAGGGAGAGCCAATGGTTCCTTTTGAAAGAATCTAACTCCCACAATAATACCCTAAATCTGATCTGGAGGACAGAGTCCCTCAAGGCTGAACTGTCTCCGTTCAAGCTCCTCTGGACACTTGCATTAGGAATTAAGTTCCCAGCTCAGGATTTGGGGGTGCAGTCGAACCATGTAAGTGCCAAGTAGATTTCACACAAGGAATAAATTTTTGTGTCTCCCATGCAATATTTGGAGCACACATAAAAAGGGGAGCTCTTTATGGTTTGTCTGAAATTTCCATTAGACTAGATATCCTGTGTGTTTTCTAGTTAAGTCCCACATCTCTGGGACTTCATTTTTGCTGTGCTGGTTCAGGGTCTTGTTCACTAAACTGCATTTACTGAGTTTGCCTTTTCTGTGGTGATTGTTTACTCAAGAGCAAGTCACTTGCACCTAAGTGGGCAAGGTGTCCTCTTGTTCCCCCCCCACTCTGGTTCACCCAAATAGCTAGTGCATTCCCCCAAATGATGGAGAGAAGCCTTGTGACCTATGTCCCAAGGTTTCTTGTCTAATCGTTTGGACAGCTTCTCACAGGAAGCAAATGCTAGACTTCTACATCACATTTGTAAAGCCAGCCCACTTGCAGGATTACATCCTCTTGCTTATTTATACCAAGAGGAGTACGGAATATTTGAGCCCCTAATTAGAGTTTGGTAATTTTCTCTCTTGTCTTTCACAAGTTAGTTGTAAGAGTAAGCTGAGGCTAGAGAAGGGCTCTCCACAGTGGCAATGGCCTCTCTTAGTGCACGGTGCCCTTGAGCCTGAGGCTTGCCTGAAGACCCACCATCTTCAGCTGTCCTTCTTCCCTAGGCTCTCACATACCATCTCCTGATTGGCCCCTTCTATAGGAGTCCTCCCTAATCACCCTGTCTGGAGAGGAACCTTTCTGTGTGTCTGCTTTGTGGATGGCCTGAGGACTCCTTGTTTTGATTGCACCTTCCTTCTCCCTTAGAAGGTCCTGTTCCAGCTCCATTCTGCACAGGCATCCTTTGCATGGCTTCTTTTGATGGAAATCTTTTGTATTTATATGACTTTACCTTCCTTTGGCTGGATCATGCCTTCATGTTAGCAATATCATTCCTTAGACTGCTCAGGTCCTTTCTTGAGCTAGTGCTTGGGAATGAAGAAGCAGGAAGAGTCCGGTGTACCTATTCCTTGATGCTAGATGTAAGCAGATAGTGTGGTAGAGGTTCCAGGTCAGGCTATGGTGGCTTCTCAGTGATTCCCATGCCACCCTGCTCATGGTGTCTTCTGAGTTCTTCACTTAGCCATGGTTTAACTATCAAGGCTGGGCTCGTGGGAGCAAGTGGCATAGTAACTGATTGACAGGTAGAGTTTGTATAATGCATGTCCAAGCAGTGAATTCATCAAGAAACTGATTCTAATTAAAATGGAATTTGGCTCACTTTCAAATGACTAGCAAGGGAGGAGGGGGTAGGAGGGAGGAGGTGGGAAGGAAGGGGAGGAAGGAAGAGAGAGAAAAAGGGAGATCCTCTATCCACCTGCTTATTGTAGCTCCCAGGATGTCAAGGGGCAGGAATTTCTATTTATGTCACAAGCAGAATGGTTTGTGGGGAGTCGTTGTCACTATTGTCAATGTAACAAATAAAAGGGAGATGGAGCATCTCCTGAATGGTGTGCAAGTGTGACCAAGCTGTGCTTTCCTGGAGATGAGCAGCTCTACCTGCATCCACCAAGTAACCAGTCCCTAAGGATAAGGACAGTATCGAATCTTGGCTCACAGAGCTATCTCGGCATGAACTGTGGAGTGAGCAGCACTTGGTGTGCAACAGAGCAAAGGTTAAGAGCACAGTTTCAGGACTACAGAAATAGTTGCTAACACGCTTAAATCAGGATCTGAATTCAATCCATAGAACCTCCCTCAAGAAAGTCCTTCATAATGGTGTGCATGCAATCCCCGAGCTGGGGAGGTGGAGACAGTACAGATCTCTAAGGCTTGCTGGTCAGCCAGCCAGTCCTTCTTGGAATCCTCTCTCAAAAAGTGAGACATGGACGATGGTGTTCTGGTTAGTTTTATTCCACTTGACATATGCTGGAATCATCAGAGAAAAGGGGACCTTAGATGAAAGAAATGCCTCTTCAGATTGGCCTGTAAGCAGGCTACAGTGCATTTTATTAACTGATGATTGATGTGGAAGGGTCCTGGCCATTATGGACAATGCTGTGTCTTGCATGTGGTCCAGAGGTATGTAAAAAGGAAACCTCACAAGCCAAAAGAATCAAACCAGTAATAGCAATCCTCCATGGTTTCTGCTTCACTTCCTACCTTAGGTTTCTGTCTTGAGTTCCTGCCCAGCTTTCCGTTCAGAATGGACTACCAACAGTAAGCTGAAATAAACAATCTCTTCTCCGAGATGGTTTTGGTTATGGTGTTTTATCACAGCAGCAGAAACCAAACTAAAAAATATATTTACCTTTCTATGGCTTTGAAGATACACCACGAACAAAGTAACTTATAAGAAAAAGTATTTAATTGGGAGCTTGCTTATAGTTTCAGAGGATGAGTCCATGACTATCACAGTGGGGAGCATGGCAGCAGGCAGCCAGACATGACCTAGGCCACTTAAAGGGAAGGCATTTAATTTGGGGCTTATGATTCCAGAGGGGAGCAGGGAGACCATGATCATCACGTTGGGAGCGTGGCAGCAAGCAGGGAGATGCAGACATGGCACTGGAGTAGTAGCTGAGAGCTTTTATCTAATTAAGGAGAGAGAAGAGAGAGAGGAGAGAGAGAGAGAGAGAGAGAGAGAGAGAGAGAGAGAATAGAGACAGAGACAGACAGAGAAAAAGAGAACTATGAGCTTTTAAAATCTCAAAGCCTCTTCCAAGGCCACACCCCTAATCCTCCCTAAACAGTTCTACAACTGCAGAATGAGTATTCAAATATATGAGCCTGTGGGGGGGGCGCATTCTCATTTAAATTACCACAGCTGATAAATGCCACCATATGTCACCTCTGGCCTCAACAGATATGAACACTCGGCTGTACATGCATACACATACACATGCATCTGCACACACATGCACATACAAATGCAGAGAAAACACATGGCTTTCTGGCTGTGTATAACCAAGGTTTCAATCTGAGATCTGCCTCTGCATCCCTCTTGATTAGTATGGGCCGCTTTCCCTCACTCCCTCCCCTCTGAGTCTTTGGAAATTCAGGTAATTGTGCTTGTTTCCTAGAGTTGTTGAAAAGATCAAACAAGATAATGTAGGCAAAGGTCTTCTGCACAATGCCTAGCCCTTCGTGAATGTTTGATAAATGGTACTGATTATTACTAGAAAACATATTAATTAGGTCTGTAATGTCTGAACACATTTGGCTGTTTTTAAAGTGATGCCATTTAAGCTAAATTAAGCTCCCTGTTTAATTCGACTATATTCTTAGCTCATGCATTACAATACAGAAATGGGTTTTCCCTAAATGTATTTTTTCTCCCCCACTCTGACCTTTGTGCTTTAATATTTTGAGGCATTAAACAAGCTAAGTGGTTGTTCAGGAGCTGCCTGAGGAATGCAGAGGAATGTAATGTTCCCATAGCATAGTGGCTATGAAAGACAGCTCCACGGAAGCATTGGAGAGCCTTTCAGGAGGTCCTAAGGACACTTGGAGGTGCCCTTTGCTGATCCTTCTGTGCTCATATTTGTGTGGATGGTGCATAATGCACCTAGAGAAAGCTTGCTGTGGCTGACTAGGATCTAGTCTCCAGTGGCATCGAAGTGTCTGGGTTGTCATCATGTCCTCTGCCTCCTTCGACTCAAATAAAATGAAACAAGATAAAATAAAAGGCACAATCACTTAAGAATTTCTTTAATGAACTGCTCAAAGTTGGTGCTTTTTATGGAATCCCATCCTGAAGCCTTTTAATTTTCTTCATGATAAAATGTTGAATGCTGATAAGGGCCTCCACTGCATATTGGAGTGTCCGGGTTGCTCAGGCCGAGCACTTGAGGTGCCAGGCGAACATGTATATGTGTGCGCGTTGTGTGTATGTGTCTTTGTGTGTGTGTTGTGTGTATGTGTCTTTGTGTGTGTGTATGTGTCTTTGTGTGTGTGTGTCTTTGTGAGTCTGTGTGTCCATGTGTCTGTGTATGTATGTGTGTCTATCTGTCTCTGTGTTTGTATCTGCGTGTGTCTATGTGTGTCTCTCTTTGTGTGTTTCTGTGTTTAAGTATGTGTCTCTGTCAGTCTCTCAGTCTTTGTGTTTATGTGTGTGTGTCTGTGTGTGTGTGTTTGTCTTTGTGTGTGTCTGTCTCTGTGTATGTATCTGTGCGTGTCTATGTGTGTCTCTCTGTGTGTCTCTCTTTGTGTGTTTCTATGTTTATGTATGTGTCTCTGTCAATCTCTCAGTCTTTGTGTTTATGTGTGTGTGTGTTTGTCTTTGTGTGTGTCTGTCTCTGTGTATGTATCTGTGTATGTCTGTGTGTGTCTGTGTCTCTCTCTCTGTGTTTCTCTTTGTGTGTCTCTGTGTTTATGTGTGTGTGTACCTATGCCTGTACATGCATGTGTGGAGGCCAGAGGAGGACATCAGATGTCTAGCTCTTTCTCAATTTTTCCTCTGAGACAGGATTTCTCACTGAACCTGAAGCTATGCTTGTGGCAGCAAGTCCCAGTAAGCTTCCTGCCTCTGCTCCTTAGTCTGGGATTATAGGTAGGCATGGAGCCGCATCAGCCCTTCTCATGGGTACTGGGGATCTGAACCCCTGTCTTCCTGGTTGTATAAGAGCTCTTACCCAGTGAGCTATCTCCCTAGCCCTAGAATACTACCTATCCTTGAAGGAATAATAAAACACAAACTATCCTGATTTACAAATCTTTTCTTGAAAAGTTAAAGAAGAGACACTTCATTACAAATGATTACATTTGAGGCTTAAAATAAAAGTTTGTGTTTCAGTAAACCTAACAAGCGCTGTTACTTTTTGTGACTGAGTCTTATGTAGCCCATGCTGACCTATAACTCTATATTGCCAAGCATGGCTTTGAATTTCTGATCCTCTTGGCCCTCCTTCTCAAGTGCCAGGATTAGAGGTGTGATCCACCATACCCAGTTTATTCAGTGCTAAGAATCAAACCCTTGACCTAGTGTGTGCTAGGCAGGCACTCTGCCAACTGAGCCACATCCTCAGCGCTATAGTTTTACAAAGTTATGTGTCAGCATTCAGAAGATCTGCAGAACTCAGAGTTCTGTTTATGAACTGACTTATATACAATGTGACCGAATCAAACACAAGTCAAAATTGCATCAATGTTCAAAATGGATGGATGGACTTAGAACTATATCAATGCAAAGGTTTACTTGGTTTGCCTTAAGACCTTTATTTCAACTCAACTCACCAAGTTTTGTGGCAACATTGAAGAATATCCAGGGTGATCTGAGGAGGCTTCCCAGCTCCTTTCTGTTTGCTACCTTTACATCTGTGAGGTAACCTTTCTTCAGATAATTCAGTCATATAATTCATATATGGTCAGTTTGAGTGCAGAGACAGTGGAGATCTATCTTCCCTCTGTTGATACAGGCATAACATACTACATACTTGCTTTTGAAAGACAAAATTATGCTCATTAAAGCTGTGTGTGTTTATGTGTGTTCCTATGTGATGAATCAATTATTAGAGTCATCAAAAATTTCAAGAGTCAAAAGTAGCCACAAAACTAAAAGTGTTTAAGAACTATTGGCCTACTCCTCTATGAACGGACCACCATTCTGTATGTAAACCATACATTTTTGTTATTTCATTGTTATTATATATCACAATATATAGGTGCTTCATTTCTAGCTAGCTATATGTGCTCCTTAAATGTAGCTTCCCTCCTTTGTGTCCTCATGAAATAGGATATGGCTGGGGAGGTGGGGCTTGCTTGACACATATTTAATGAGTTGGATATTAGATTGCCTTTCTGTCTACAAAAATTGAGGTCTTCTGTCTTAATGGTTCAGATCGTAGGTTCTGATACCAGAAGTCGGTTGCTCCTGGTCTACCTCCTGGTGTCTATCTGGTGAAGTCTTGCTTTCTGTTCTAAGGCACTCATAATCTAGATGAGCAGTGCTGATTTCCTGACACCAGGCTAGACCTTCTGAGTCTGAAACTTTGGTGTATACCCAACAATCTGTGTCTTGACAAGCCCTCCAGAAGACCCGAGTCCCCAAAGTTCAGGACCTCAAACTATCTTTTGTTCTCCTCTAACATGGAGACTATCACTCTGAGTCCACAGGCTACTGACAAGCCATGTAAGACTCCTCTCCAATGCTTGGCAGTGAGGCATAGATACTTAGGAAGCAGTGTGTCCCTCATTTTAAATGGAGGAAGATTTGGTTGTGTCCTGTCTACTTTTCTTACCCAACTCTCTCTTACCTATGGGCACAACCCTCATCCATATTCTGTGACTTTAAGCTCATGATAATGAATATGGCTGAATCAGAGGGAGTGGAAAGTCACACAGAGTTGTGGAAGGACAGGGTAGAGCCAGGTCCCCAAGGCCTTTCATTTCCTTTCCCCTCCTTTGTAGAAGTCTGTTGACCTTTATTTCTGAAGCCACACTGAATCCGTCTTAGGATAGAGCAGTACACAACAGCCAAGTGGACTAAAAAAATTAAAAAAAAAAATTAAAAAAGGCCTTGATGGGGAAGAAGTGAAGTGACAGTTTTGTGAAGGGTCAAGAGAGGAGGAATGCCAGGCAAATTAGAGCAAGTGACCTTTGCAGATGGCAGCGGGGAGACAGAAGGTGAGATCCTGTCAGTCCACATTGAGCCGTTGACAAAGAGACCGAATCAGCGCCTTGGCAGACAGGTGCTTGAGCTTCCTGGTGTCACACTCACAGGCCTGGCTTATCAGCGGACCCATTCCGGTGACCCTATTAAAGGTCCACTGGCATCGGCAAATCTTCTTGCTAATTGGAAAAGCGTCAAACTGCATAGCCAGCAAGAGCCATTGAGGATTCAGGGCCTTTGGAAGACTGGCTGACCCATAAACTGCTTCTTCCAGCACGAACACCCAGAGTTCGAGGGCAGGTGCCTGTCTCCAGTGCCGTCATTCATTCATTCATTCATTCACTCCTTTTTTATCTTCCCTTAACAAACATTTATTTATGGAAACATTTTGATGCTCAGAATTTGAAGATGAGGGGTTGGGAGGTAGCTCAACCAGGAAACTGCCTGACACACAGACTTAAGAAC
The DNA here is from genome assembly GCA_021653895.1 of Mastomys natalensis. Lineage (NCBI taxonomy): Eukaryota > Metazoa > Chordata > Mammalia > Rodentia > Muridae > Mastomys > Mastomys natalensis. Next base: position 544,394 of record JAJTUV010000231.1, read on the forward strand.
CTGAGTTTGATTCCCAATGTGTAAGTGAAGAATTTGGGCACTGCAGCACATGTTTGGAATCCCTGGTCTGAAGAGGTAGAAGAGAAAGGCTCTCTGGGGCTTCCTGGTCAAGCAATCTAGTGGAATTGGTGGGCTCTAGGTTCAAAGAGAGACCCAGTCTCAAGAAAGAAGGTGAAGAGTGATTGAGCAAGACAGTGTTCATATCTCTCTGGCACACACACACACACAAAACACACACATGCATGTGTACCTGCACACATGTGTTCGCATATGAGTGCCCCCACACTAACACACATGTGACAAGAGGGTACAATATTGTTCATATTCCAAGGAGCAAGAGCATCCCTTCCCCAAACAAGGCATTCAGCTCCAAACCTTAACAGTGGCAGAGTTGATAATCCTTGGAGTAGGTGTAGTTGAATATAAGGGGCAGAAGGACCACCTTGTCACCACGTCTACCACTGTGCTCCAATATTTGGGGATCTAGTCCTGGCATGAAGTGTCAACTGTCTGTCAGGGGTCCCAGCAGCTTCTGTTTCTTCCAGCTTTCTTGCCACTGGAGTGTGTGTCTTAGGAACAGCTCACATGCCTAACCACCCCTTGGCTCATGTTGACTTGCTTTCTCTGTAAACTTTATTACCAAGCACACATTTCTAGCAGCTATGGACCCATGGAGCTCAGCATTCCAGCCCTTTGTTTCCATGGGGATGCTGAAGCCAACTCTCTACTATGACTCTAAAGAGGCACTTCTGGACTTCATGGTCCCTGGGACCTTTAGGGTCCAAATGGAGTAGAACCCTATTAATAATTTTATCTATACTTCTTCTTGCCTACCAGTGGACAGCTCTTGGGCTCAACAGCTAAGTTAGATGGGGCTAAAATCAGATTTTATTTTTGCTATTATGAAAAGCATTGGCTTATCTAAACCTTTGACTCATATTACAGCTTTAGTCCCTTAGTCTGTTTCGATGATCTATTATACAACACAGGTATTATGGGGCTGAGAGTAGTGCCGTGATTCTTCACTGTAGTTTGCTGAGCTCAGCTCAGCACTTCTTATTGACTGTCCCTTATACAACTGCACTCAGATGATTGCTTGAGCTGGGGTAATCATGGGCATGTCTTCCCTCACAGGTCTGGAACTTTTTTCTGGCTGTTAGCAAAGAAGTCAACTGGGGCTGTGTTCTAGGACATGCCCTCTTGCCCTGGGCTTCTGTACTGTGGTGGCTGAATCTCAGGAGACAGTAATTGAAAGAAGATGGCTTCTGAAGTCCTTGGCCTGACAAATAGTTTAAGATACAGGCTATCATATAAAATTGTTTAACAGTCTCAGTGTCTAAATGCTAGAGAAGACCTAGACTCCCATCAAAGGAACATCAGGTACTTGGATTTTGGAACCCTACATCCTAAGCTATGGTCCTAAAGGTGTGGGTATCTGTCTGTTCATCAGATTGTCCTGAGTACTGACTTTGATTTAGGCTCCACTTGAGCACAGAGGTGACTAAGCCAGGCTTCCTGCCCATGAGGAAATCATGGTTCATGAAACTAACTTCTAAGTCTTTGAATTCTGTGTTCTGGGGGTTCTTTTTACTTGAGAACTTGACAGAGGGCAAAAGCTGTCTTGTTCATGATATGGATCTCTTGTGAGCCTCCAGAGTAACCCCAGGGTAAGCACCCCAGGGAGTCTCACCCTGAGAGTGAAGCCTGTTTCCTTCCTCCCTTTTCCTTTCATAGTCAGTGCCTTTGGAATGAAAGTTTATGGCAGTTGGGTTGCCATTGCTTGTATTCACTTTGATATGAATCATTATCAGGTAGCAGATTATAGGAGAAAATACAGAGCTATAAGCAAGCCATCGTGGATGCATGGTAGTGAGCTTCTCATACATGCTTATTCTTTGTTTACCTATTTGAGAGCCTAACCTAGAGTTAAGAGTGACTCACATATGAGAGTGCTAAAAATATCAAGACTGTCTACAGAGAACCATGTTAATCTGTAAGGAAAGTTACTTAACTCTAACTCAGGTATCAAGAACATAATGAACAAAGGAAGCTAAAAATCAACTTGTATTTATTAAAATCATACTGCATCTTTAATGTTTTCATCTCTGTGTATAGGTGTACAATGTATGTGTGTGTGTATCTTCACACTGTGATCAGAGGACCACCTCAGCTGTTGTTTTTCAAGGTTTGAGACATGGGTTTCTTGCTATTGGCGACTATTACACCAACGAATGGCCTGTGACTTCTGAAGTTCCTCTGCATCTGACTCATCTTAGGTAGGACACTAGGGTCACAGACATACACCATGGATCTGGCCTTTTGTGGATTTTCAGGATCTGAACTTAGGTCCTCACACCTGTCTGGTCAATACTTCTCCAAATGAGCCATCCTCTCAGGCAACATTGTTCAATTTTGGATAGTATAATTCAGATGTCTATCTTTTTGTCCTAGCTAAAAATCCATCTGTCCTTGATTTTCTGCGGCTCTGCAATCTTCATTTTGTGAATGGCTGAAAGGAAGGGAAGGAAGAAACTCACCAAGCTCTATGGGCAGGAACATTTCAGTCCAGCTTATGCTTGCTCTGAGTTGGGGTCCTAGCCACCTTCTAAAATCTATTCATTTATTTTAATAAATTCAAAGCAACACAAAGGACCTAAAGATGCTATTTCCTAATGATAAATCCAGCCCCCCATCCATCCACCTATGATTCTTGTAATGACTTAGTGCCTGGGAGGTTTCTGACCTGAATTTAGGAATGGCTCCAGCGAGCTGTCTGCCTTCCAAATCGTTTCCGATCCCAGCGTCAAGATTGATTAGCACCTCTTCTCCTATTTCTCCCCACCTAAAGGCATCTTTGAGAGCGCATGCTGGAAAGATGACAAGAGGAAGGGACCTACGGAATTCATAAATGGCTTTGACTGTGTGGGCTTTGATGAGGCAATATGGGAAATGATTGCATTAAGCATTGCTATTTATTTACTTGACTTTGTGCAGGACAATCAATCTTCCCACGTTCTGGGCCTCCTGTCAGGAAGTTAAACGGCAGAGAAGGAAGTCTGGATGCATCACCTCATTGCTCTAAAAGATGCTGTCACTTCTCAAATCACTTCTGAATGTTTATAATAAGGCCATCTTTCACTCCCATCCATGGAGAGGGAGGAAAATTCTTGTGGAGGACAGAGCACCAGGAAAGGGGAGATCTGGACAAGAAGAGATAAACTGATTTCTTTCTTAAACCATGAGCATGCAGTTTCTATATGTTATATATATGAATGGTTTCAGATGAGCTAACCTCAGAGGTGAGCACATGCTGTTTGCCAAGACAGTGTTAATCTGTCTTAGGAAGGCAAGGGTAGGTTCTATTTGTGCATCTAGAAGGAAAACTCCAGATCATTGTATAGAGAACTGAACAGTATTCAGACCAAGTCACGGAGGAACTCATAATGTTCTTATGAAAAGTTCAGAATGTGAAGCGGGTCAACTGGGCAAGCGTACTGGGACAGGCTTGCTTCCCCAGTGTGTGGAAAGAGTATTTCCAGGAACGCTGCAGAACGGCTGTCGTGATGGATATCTTTTTTAATATGGTCTCTGACCTGGGATGTGCTCTGGAAACCTCTGGGGCTGAGTAAATGGGCAAGGAAGAGAAGGAGAAACTGAGAACAACATTTGCTTGTTTTTGACTTAAAGGGAGAAGAGTGGAAAGACAATGGGTTCAGTCACAGGACTTCAACTTGAGTGTAGGCTTTGTCAGCTCTAGAGCAAAGCAAGGGATTGCTGAAGATCATCTTTCTTTCTCATAAAGAAACCTTATAAAAATATAATAGTGGGAGGTAGCTAACTTTTTTTTTTTTTTATCAGTGCTGCAAGTGCAGTGTCCGGATATTCTGGTCAAATACTATTCTGGATATTTCATGAAAATATATTTTATGTGAGAATAACGTGTAAATCAGTAGACTTGGATAGAAGCAAGCGATTTCCCAGAATGTGGGTGGATCCTAATCAGCTGTAAGTATAGTTTTATAAAAGCAAGAAGCTAGGCTAAAGAGATGATTCAGTGGTACAGTGATCACTGTGTAAACATGCGGACTCAAGTTCCATGTCTACACACATGTACACACACATGTATATGCATGTACACACACATGCTGGCACATGCACACACATACACACATGCACACATGCACACATCCATGCCCATAGACACACATGCACACATGCACACATCCATGTCCCCCCATCCACTCATGCATGCACATATACACACACATGCAAGCATATGAACACACATGCACACATGCAATCACACTACATCCACACACACACACACACACACACACACACACACACACACACACAGACTGGTCATGGTAGTGCATAAGGAGGGCAAGGACAGGTAGAAACCTGGGGCTAGAATTGGCAAATTGCAGGCCAATGAAAGACCTTTTCTTAAAACAAAACAAAACAAAACCCCCAAAAAAACAGGATTCAAAAAACCAGCATCCTGAGGAATGACACAGGAGGTTGTCCTCTGGACTGGAGATATGTAATCACATGATATACATTTGTAGTATACACATGCACAAGCACACACTCACATGACTGATTTCCCCATAAAGGAAAAAGAATTGGCCCACCAGTGATCTTCCTGAGTCTTTGGCCTGCAGGACCGCCTCTCCTCATAGCCATGGGATAGCCATCAACTGCAGTGGGGGTGGGGGAGAAGAAGAAGGAGAGGGAGGGATGTTCTGTTTTTCTAAAACTCTTTTTGAACAATTCAATTCTATAAACTAATTTTAGAGTGATTCCACCCATCACTGAAGACATGGGGTGTCTACACTGGCCATGACCCGACACACGATTCCTTGAGCTCACAGAGACGACTCTCACTGCTGGGCGCCAGGTCCCTGCACAAGGTGTAGCATGCAATTTGTTCCTGTTCAGTGACCATTTCTCTTCTTGTTTGAGCCCTAATCCTGGGGCTTAATTCTGGATTCGTTGTGGAGGAATGGGGCTTGACATGGAACTGGAGCAGAACGGATAGAACAAAGGAATGAGACGCAGCCTCCTAGAGAGCTGGAGAGTCAGGCACAGAGAGGAAAAATTGAGAGTGCTCTGATTCATGCCAAGACAGGGTGCTGCATGCTGAGTCCCTCGATTCACTGTGTCTGCAGAGCTTCAAAAGCCTGTGCAACCCAGCGGAGGAGGGAGGGCAGCTGCCTCCAGCACAGGCACAGCCCCCTCTTTGTTGGATGGCCCTTGCTCACCTGTAGACAGCTCAACAGACCTCTTGGCGTGAGCTTGCATGGATGCTAGCTCAGAAGATCTTCACAGATTTATTATGAGATTTACATCATATACATATTTATCGTTCCCCTTTTCCAGACACAACACGATTTTCACCAACACTTGTATTCATTCCTCATAGACTCAGATTTATCACAGGACTCGATTTTCCTCTCGGCATGGGCTTCATCCCATCCCTGGAGGTGCTGCTTCCGAAGGTCTGTGTTTGTCTTGATGCTTCTCTTTCCTCTTAGCCCCCTTCTACTTTCATTTTTTGCTCAAATACATTAAAATGTTAGTCTGGAAATAACAGTTGATTCCTGCCCAGAATTTGAGAAGTTAAATGTAATAAAGAAATGGACCAAAAAAAAAATGTTTGTAATTCTGTCAGTATTCTGGTCTATTTGTGCTCACTTGTAGACTCTTCATCTTGTTGATGTTAATTTGGACCTAACTTCTCTTTTAAGCATGGTGAATATGAAAAACAGAATCCAGAACCTTCTTTTTAATGGCTGCCCATTTGGCTGCCTACCTTTGGGTATTATTATACCATTTGCTGAACAATTTCTCTAACGTTGGACATTTGGCTTGTATCTGTTTTTCCCAAAATGATCACGCATAACACTTCAAAGAACATATTGTACTTACATTTCAGCCTGCCTTTGGGGTTGTGTATTTGGGGAGCCTGTTAGTCACAGCACTGGCTCATAACTATCAAACGTTCCCGTGTGGCGGGGGGCGGGGCACCTTTCTCTGCATCTACATGGTTGTTTTTGGCTATAACCTCATGGAGTTGATACCATTATGCTTATTTTCTTCATGTGAGAGCGCTGAGGTACAGACCTGTCCACTAAGCACCCTGTGAGTGACCAAGCTTGAATAAAGCCAGTCTCTTTCCAACCCAGTCATCCATCCATTCTGCTGGCATTATCCATCCATTACCTGGGTATCTTCCATGACTTCTCCTATAGACTGCCACGTTGCTTTGTGAAAGTAGTCCTGCCTTGTGCAAGCCTGTCTTCCATGTATGTAAAGGCCCAACATAACCTGGCATACCCAGAGGATGTTTGCCCTCACGTGTATGGTTCAGACAGATGCCTACTGCTCAGATGACTATCTTTGGGCCCGTATGTGAGGCTCCTCTGCACAGGTCTGAAGCAGAGAGGCTTGTGCAGGGATGCACTGTGGGCAGGTCCTGGAGAGACCTAACTTCTATCCTGCACCCAGGGAGACTTTTCCTTTTCTCTTGTTAAACTCTTTTTCTGAAGCCCAGAGGACAGGAGAGTAGATAGTGTCACAGTGCTTCTCTCTCTCTCTCTTCTCTCTCTCTCTCTCTCTCTCTCTTCTCTCTCTCTCCCCTTCCCTCTCCTCCCTCCCTCCCTCCCTCCCTCCTCTCTCTCTCTCTTTTTCTTCTCTTCTCCCTCTCTTCATTCCTCTCTCTTTCTCTCTCTCTTTTCTTTCTTTCTTTCTTTCTTTCTTTCTTTCTTTCTTTTCTTTCTTTCTTTCTTTCTTTCTTTCTATCTGGGGTTCTCCTCCCCACTCTCTGGTCTGGCTTGAAAATTTTCACTCAGGCTGCCCCCCAATCATACAACTTATTCTCAAGCTGCTAGTTGTAGTCATTGTGCCAATAGGCTCACACATTAGAGGAACATTTTGCTCCTCAGCAGATCGAGTGGCTCAAAGGTCTAGCTCCATCTATTGGGCACGAAGAAAGTAGGGCTCCGTCTGCAGCAGGAGACCCAGTCACCCTCCTCTATGGGCTTTTGAAATCTGGGAGAACCCATTGCAGGAGAGGGTATGAAACGCTTTCTATTTTACTCCCAAAGCTAGGTTTATCTGCCACCACCAAAGGGCCAGAGCTGGCATGAAGGTGAACTCGGGTCTGCTGACTTTCATCCAGTGCACTTTTGAGCACAAAGAGCTCTGCCCACTCGCAGGCTCCCTGGAGCAGCATCAAAGCCAGTACTACGAGAAAGAAGTTGAATTTGTCTTTCTTTTTCTATTCTGGTCTCATTAGATTTCCAATAGATTTCATGCTTTCTAATGCATTTTCCTCACAAAGATACTTGGGGTTTCTTAGAGCCCTCACAGGCACAAATGAGACAGGTGGGCAGTGGGAAGTGGATACGAGGTAGAAGGCTTGGCTCTGAGATCAGGGATAATTGCCAGCACAGAGTCTTGGGTATAGAGGAGGCAAAGTAGGGTGCGAGCCCCAAGGGCTGCTGCTCTGGGAGAAGATTCCTGAAAAAATGTATGATATTCAGGGTCACCTGCCAGTTCCCTGCTCTGCTCAGTATCCACCTGTGTGGACTGAGGGGGGAATATCTGCTTGTTCCAAGCAGAAGGAGTGGAAGTGCCCTTTAGGCCTCCTTAGTGACCCTGGATAAAGCAGTACCTGTGTGCAGAGCCTCACATGTCATACCAGGAGTATCCTGATACCAGGAGTAAATGAAGCCTGGGAGAAGGCGGAGCAAAAAGGGGTGCTAGGATAGAGAGGGGCCAGGGCAGAGGAGGGGCTAGGGCAGAGGAGGGGGCCAGCACAAGTTTCCAGACGGGTGCAAAGACGAGCTCCGGGTGCCATGTGCTGCTCAGGATAACTTTGCAAAGTGTCCATCCCAGCAGAATACCTTGCCTGAGGACTGTTCAGAGGAAAAGGACCAAAGGAAGCAGAACAGAAGCCAGAGGCAGGTGAACGCTGTGGAAGGAGCCTCCACGGGAGGCAGAGGGTGACCTAGAGCCCCAGCATCTAGCACTGAGGCCCTCCAGGCTCAGGGCACACCTCACTCCACACCGCATGGATGTCTCATTTTTCTCTCTGTCCTTTCCTCTTTCTGTCTCTATGATTTTCTTTGAGCACTTTCTGGTTATATTTCAATAATTAGTTCTAGTTATCAAGTCCCCAGGTTTCTAATGCCTGAACTCCTAGTTCCACAGGCTCCTTAGAACCCTCTGGTAACCCAATGAAAGGGTGGCATTATGTCTGGGTCTTATGTTTGTTCTGTCCCATCTCTCTTTTTTCTTCTTTTCCTTCTCCCCTCCCACTGTGTGTTAGAGACACAGGGGTAGGGGTAGAGGGAAAATGATGTGTGGTGTGGTGTGGTGTGTGTGTGTGTGTGTGTGTGTTAGAGAGAGAGAGAGAGAGAGAGAGAGAGAGAGAGAGAGAGAGAGAGAGAGCATGAGTGTAGCTCAGAGGCTGATACCAAGTGTCTTCCTAAGTCATTCTCTCCCTTATGTTTCTTTTTATTATTTTTTATTGGATGTTTTATTTATTTACAGTTCAGATGTCATCCCCTTTCCTCATTTCCCTTATGTTTCTGAGACAGGGAGCTCTCTGGTTTTGCTAGACTGGCTGGCCAGCAAGCCCCAGAAATCTACGTGCCTCTGCATCCCCTGAGCTGGGATTATAGCTGTATGCCTTCTGCCCAGCTTATGTTTAATGTAAGTCCTAGGAATTGAACTCAGGTCTTCATGTTTGTGCAGTAAGCACTTTACAGAATAGCCCCCTCCCCAGAACCTCTGTCCTCTGCTCTTAAGCCATTCCCCCTCTTGTCTCTTCTTATCTTCCTCACTCTGGAGTGATCACTGATTCCCTCCTATCTGACTTTCTTTCTTCCTCAAAGGACTAGGCCCTCCTGGAATTGGTTCCCCTGTCCCTCTATTCAGAGGGACATTCTACCTTCCTAGGACTTTGGTCACTCTTTCTCACAGGTTCTCTGAGTGTGGTGACTACATTGTCACAATCAAATGCCCTGACATGTATGCACTGTGTCATGCTTGCATGTGTCTACACATGTACTGTATGCATCACAGGTACAGAAAAGCATGCTCTTTCTATGTATCTCAAGTGTACAAAAGCATGTCCTTTTATGGGGCACCCCAGAAAATGGAGCTCCTACCTGCTGGGGCCATAGTGGGCATCCTTTGTCTTTTAGGTTATTGGCTTCCATTTAACTCTCTCTCTCTCTCTCCTCTCTCTCTCTCTCTCTCTCTCTCTCTCTCTCTCTCTCTCAGTGAATTTATTTTCTCTCTCAACTGGAAAATCACATTTGATCAACTGTAGAGAGCAATCATATACTGAAATATTGGATTTTGCCCACAATGTGCCCCCTCCAAAGGCAGTGGTTCTCTGGGTGAGACCTGTGGGGTTGGTTAGAGGGGTAGGCCAAGTGAGACATGCTAGCTGGACCACAAACAGCCAGATTGGGAGATAGGAATGGATCTGCAAAAAGCCAGGTAGTGCTGAGCACTGGAGCCCTGAGCTTCTGGGTTGGAGCTGGTGCCGCTGTCTGCATCAACCGTCTTCCTCAGCCCTCTGCTCTTTCTCACATCATTCACTTGATGGATATGGCAGAAGGTCTATGCATGAAGGGCCCTCATCACAACACTGATGTCTGGTCCCTGTAATGGCTGAGCTGTAGTCAGTATGGGAATGGGATGGTGGCCCACTGGCCTTCCTGGAAGACACTGAGTTCTGCCCGCCTTTCTTCTGTCTCTCCCTGGGTGCCAATAGAGTCTTCATGCCCTGTGCAGGAGGGTCAGGCCCCACTAGGGGCTTGCTTGCTAGCTTAATTTTTTTCTTTACCACCATTGCAGATCTTGGGGATATGCTGGGCTCTCCCTCCTGGAGGGTATTACTGCCATCTGGAAAGCATCTCTTGGGTTTTTCCCCATGTTAATCTCTTGAGGTAGGTATCATTCTATCTCTGTGAAGATTCTCCCACCTAGTCTGCCTATCTCACCATCCTGGGTAAAGCCAGAGACTCCAAGAACATTTCACCTGGGTCTGCTGCTCACTGGACCCCAGTATCAGAGGCAAAGCATGCTTCTTCAGTATTGGCTTGACTGTCTTGTCCCACGAACCTGTCCCTTACACTTGGAGTCCTGTCACAGCATCCGAAGCTCCACAGAGCTCAGACTCCTAGTAGATGCATAGGCGTTTCAGAGGGGAGTTCTAATCAGCCTGACTCAGGATGCAGAATACAGGATGCAGGATGCATATCACTTGCAGGATTTCTCAGAACTTGCATAATCCAGTGTGCTTTTCAGCTTCCAGTAGAGTTTAGTGGAGAGACGCTGGTGACAGTGGTCAGCCAAGCTGGCTTTCAACAGAATTTAATGTGACATTTTCCCAGGACTTGTTTGATTACAGGAAGCCTTTCTTTAAGAATACCCAGTGACACCTGAGCAGAATGCAGTTGAAAGGAGACATGTATGAAAGATTTCCTCCTGTTCAAGTCCACGAAAGTCAAACTATATGGACCCTATGAAACCAGTTGCATCAGCCAACATTCCTCATGTACCCTCTCCATGTCATCCATCAGGCTTGTCTCCTATGTCCAATAGCTTCTTTATTCCTATTTCTATGTTAAGAGACAAGGAAACTCATGTCCAGCTTCTCTAGAGGGTTTTCATTGGAAGTAGGAAAATTTTCATTACTGAAGGAGTCACCTCTGAGTGGAACCTGATCATTTACTACTCCATGGCCGCTAAGCTGACATTAAGAATTCCAGTGTCACTGAGAGTACCTGAGTACCACATTTCCCAGGATAGTGTGACATGGGTCAATTTTCTCCTGCAGGACTGCACCCTGGCAGCTCACACTATTACAAGCAGGTCTTCCAATTAGCTACTACCTGAGGAGTGAACTCTGCCTGCTTGAAACAACTAAAAAAAAAAAAAAAAAAAAAAAAAAAAAAAAAAAAAAAAAAAAACTAAAAGCAAAACAAAACAAAACCTCACAGGAGCGGGGAGAAAGCAGGAAGGAGAAGACAGAAATGATGGTGGTGACAGTAACGATGACAAGAGACATGAGAATGAGTAGGCAGCCCCTTACACCTGCTAGGACTTAGACTTAGGTGTGGTTGTTACATAGCCTGTCAGGTGTGTCCCATGTATGTGTGTGTGTGTGTGTGTGTGTGTGTGTGTGTGTGTGGTATGGGATGTACCTGTTTTAGGTATGGCAGATCCATGCTTCGTAATGGGTTTGATAAAGGTGATGACATACAGTCAAAAGATGGCAGGCCAGGGTCTTAGGTCACCAGAGGATCTAAAGAACCTTTCAACATTCTGAAATTTGGAGCTATAGATTCTGTGCCAGCCTCTGTCACCATGTGACCTTGATCACATCTCTGTGGCTTTAGAATACCCATGTGTGGGCATTAGTATGCCCATAGGCTCTTATTTGCTGGGTCAAGGCCCTCAGAAACTGACTGCTTTCGATTTCTGTCTCCTGAGATTCCACCACCATGGTATAGAAGCCCAGGGCACAAGGATGTAAGTAGGTGTTCTAGAACGTAGACCCAGTTGATTTCTTCACTAAGGGCCATAAAAGGTTCTGGGCCTGTGAGGGAAGATGCTCCCATGTTTACCCCAGCTCAAGCAATCATCTGAGTGCAATTGTACAAGGGACAGTCAACAAGAAGTGCTGAGTGGGTTTGGGAGGTCAGGGTAGGAGTGCCAGGGTGTGCTTCATGCTAGTTCACAAGCCTTCCATGGTGAAGTTTAGTTCACATATAAGGAGAAAAAAAGGGTTTAAAGGGTTTTCATAAACTCATGCAGCTGTCTCTACTATCTTATTTTAAAATATTTCATCATCCAAAAGAAGCCTGCATATATTCACCTGCCATTCATGATTCTCAGCACCCTTAACCCCGGGGAGCCAAGACTGTCTCTGTGGATTTTCCCACACTCAACATTTTGTAACAAAGGAGTTGCATATGCATGGCTTTTTGTGACTGGCTTTGCTCACTTAGCGCATTTTAAAGCTCTCCAGGTGGTAGCCTGTGTCTACAGAAAGGGACTTCATTCCTCTATGACTGAATAATATCCCATTGTATAGATAGTCCAGGTCTTGCTTATCTTGCAGATGAATATTTAATTTATTTCTATTTTTTGACTACTCCAAATAATGCTGATGTTGACATCAGAGTACAAGTTTTTGTGAGGATGTCACTTTTCTGTTTTCTTGGGTGTATGTCTGGGATCAGAGTTTCTGGGTCACACACTCAGTCTATTCTTAGCTCCTAGAACTGATAAACTCCTTTTCAGTATCATTGCCTCCCCACCAACAATGTAAGTTTCTCTACATTCTTGACACTTCTATTGCCTGTCTCTCTTATTATAGCCATCATCCTGAAAGCAAAGTAGTATCTCATTGAGGCTTTGATTTGCATTTCCCTAATGATGCTGAATGTATTTTCATGTAGTTATTGGGACCATTGGTATATCTTCAGAGATGTTTAGACTACACTTTTGCCTATTTTTAAATTGAGCTATTTTTCTTTTTATTGTTGAATTATAAGAGTTCTTTAGATACCCCTATCGGTACAATCTTATCAGATATATAATTTACAATTTTTCCCTCATTCTGTGGTTTGTCTTTTTACTTTCTTGATAGTGTCCTTTGAAGCATGAAAGTTTTTGATTTCGATGAAATCCAATTTACCTATTATTTCTTTTTGTTGCCATGCTTTGGTGTCGTAGCTGCGAAACTCATTACCCAGCCCAAGGACATGAAGATTTATGCCTAGGTTTTTTTCTTCAAAGAATTTTGCAGTTTTAGCTTTTTAAATTTGGGTCTTTCATCCATTCCAAATCAATCTTTATAGTGCACGCTCTTATATGGTAATCAATTCAATTAGAAACAGAAAGGACTTCAGAACTGGGCCATTGCAAACCCTTCCTTGGGTCACTAGTTGTGCAAGCTCAGAGCAGGGTTTTTGGTTGATGATGTTCTTTCAGGCTGCTAGCCTTGCTAAAGAGTGAGGGGGCCCTCAGAATCAAGGAGGGGCCCCTCAGAATCAAGGAAAGTGGGCTTGGAAGGAGAGTGATCAATGGGATCTACCCAAGGGCAGGAGAGTGTGTCTGGAAGTTTGCGGGGCATGGGGAGTGAGCAAAGCACCTTTGAGCATCCTCCTCCTCAAGAGCCAAGAAGACCACTCTGCCTTCCTTCGATGCTGTGACTTGGCTTTGCATGGCTCATGGCTTTGACATGATCTTCAACAGTTCAGAAGGATTTCTGACAGAACTACAAGGGAACCCAGGCTCTAAGCACTTGTTTTCTTCAACTGAATGCAAAGATGAAGTCAGCTTTTGGGAGTGACACAGTCCGGGAAACCACATCATTAACTGAGGGCGGTACACTAAGAAACTCAGATACAATGTTGGGAACCCAGAGGAGAGAAGGGCCATCCGTGACTAGGCTGAGACATGTGAAGGCTCATAGGAATAAAATGACTCGTAAAAAAGGTAGGATTTGAATCGCTAAGTAGAAGAAAGAATTTATGAGGCTTCTTCCCAGCATTCATAAAGGGAAGCTACAGTTCCGGGCTGAGCTGTTGGACCTAAGGATGAGTTCTGCACCCTGGGCTTTGGGTTTGAAAATTGAAAGCAGTTTGATACCTCCTTCTGTTCCAACCCATTTCCTTGGAAGTTCTGGGGACCTCCTCTTAGTGCTTTAGTTTGGAAATGAGTGGGAAAACTCATAGCTCTAAATGCCATCTATATGCTAATGATTCAACAATTTGTGTCTCCAGACCAGCCCACAGTCATATATCCATCCACTGGTGAACCAGTCAGCTCCCCAGATAGCTGATAGGCATGTCACACTCAGGATAGACCACACAGAACTCTGGGATTTTCTCCTCCTCATCTTTACTCTTACCTGGACTCCATGGTTCACTGCCTCAGTACATGGTACTACCTACCACAAGTCCAGTTTGGAACTCAGGGAGAGTTAGGTCATTTTTGATTCTTTCCTTCAACAGCTTCCTCACCCTGTTTCTAATTAAACTGCAAACTTTAGGGCTCCATCTCCAGAGCAATAACCAATATGAACCTAGCTCCCCCTCTTGCTTTTCCCTTTGCCTCCGCTAAGGTCCACTGCTTGCAGCCATCAGACGCTGGCCTCAGAAACCAATGAGATCAACTACACTGACCTTTAAAGAAGTCTTCTCTCATAATAATACCAAACTTTTTTCCCATACTCTGTCTTCTGACTGATTCTGCCCATTCCCTACTCCCTAAGCTACTGTTACCCTAGCCTCCCTGCTGTTCTGAAACATTCCATAATCATGCCCATCTCAGGACCTTTGCACTTGCCACAGCTTCCATTAGACAAGTCTCTCTCTCTCTCTCTCTCTCTCTCTCTCTCTCTCTCTCTCTCTCTCTCTCCCTCTCTCTCTCTCTCTCTCTGTGTGTGTGTGTGTGTGTACCTCATATGTAGAAGCTGGAGGAGGGCATTGATTGCCCTGCTCTGACACTTTCTGTCTCATTCTTTTGAGACAAAGTTCTTCATCAAACCTGGAACAAGGCTGGGGGGGGCGGTCAGCAAGTCTCAGCAATCCTGCCCTCCTCCCCCACAGTGCAGGGTTTGTAGGCTCAAGAGAGCAGGCTTGGTTTTCTATGTAGATTCTAAGGATTTGATCAGCAAGTAAGCTCGCTCACCCACTCAGCCAATACCTCCGTTCTAGTTGGTCCTTTGTGTGACTGCTTCTGACCTTCCCTGAGCTTACAGTCCATCTGAGCTTATAAAGGACCATCTCCTTTGGCACTCTTTTTTTTATATCTATCTTACTTCAGTTAGTCCTGTTTTCTTTAAAAACAATGTTTTTATTGCATTTATCATGGCTTTATTTTTATGTATGCATGAGGGAGGGATAGGTGCACACATACATGTATGTGTTTGGAGGTCAGAGGTCAGCTGATGGGAGCAGCATCTCTCCTTCCACCATGTGAGTTACAAGGATCCAACCTAGGTTGTTGGGCTTGGTGACAAGTGACAAGAGCCACCTCCAGCTGAGCTCTATTTTATTTTCAATGGAGAAAAAAATCACTTTATGAATTTTTCTTGCTTGCTTATTCAGCCATTGGCCATCTTCTTTCTTCTTATTCCTCACAGCAATGACAATTCCATGAGAAGGCTGGTCCTTCTTCACCCACCATCTGTTTTTGTAGAGCATCCTCAGTACTTCTCACCGAGTTGGATAACTTTTGAATACAGTCATAATGGAAAATTTAAAACACGCACAAAAGCAGAGAACCCACTTCCCTCCCATCATTCAGGCATAGCAATTATTAACCCAAGGCCAATCCATTTCTATCTCGTCCTTATGTGGAAGCACATCCAATATATCATTTTATCAGTAAATATTTCAGAGTGTATCTCTAAAAGATAAGGGCTCTTTAGAGAAAATCACCACCAAGCCATTATCATATCTAAGAAAATTTACAACCATCCCTGGCTGCCATCAGATATGCAGGGAGCCTTCAGAACTCCCTAAATACCCCATCTTTTCATTTTCATCTCCTTGCATCTGGTACCTAAAAAGGTCCTTAAATTGAAATTGGCTTGTTGTACCTTTTGAGTATCTTTTAATCCGTTTTCTCACTGTGACTCCATTAGATTTTCTTGAAATCTGTCCCTTGAAGAAACCAGGGTGTCTGTCCCAGGAAGCACCTCCTGGCCTGGGTGGCCAGCTGCAATGTTGTCTAGTGAGTTTATTGGGCCTCCTATCTCCTGTAAAGAGGAAGTCTTGGGCCTGTTGGGATTGGGATGTTTCTTTGGAAGTAATCCTTGAGCCTTGTTCTCTTTCATGGAGCCACAATGCATCTGTCTGTCCGTCTGAGATGTGGAGGACCTGATTCTCATCTCAGGATTCCATCAGGGTTTGTTTGCAAAGTGTGAACATTCCCTGTTGCCTGCCATTTCTTCCTTATGTAGTAACTGGAATATCTTCATTTTAAAACGTAGTCATGTATTTAACATGTGTGTCTTTTGAATGTGTGTGCACATATTTGTGTGTGCATGTATGCATATGCATGTGCATTCGTGGAGGTCAGAGGTCAACACCGGCTACTTTCTTAATCACTATGTATGTATGTATGTATGTATGTATGTATGTATGTATGTATTTGTTTATTTAGACAAAGTCTCACTGAACCCAGAGCTCCCCAGTTTGTTTATACTAACCGGTCGGCAAGGTCCCAATGCAGGGGCTGCAGAAGCACGAATGAGTGCTAGGAAGCGCAGCTTGGATCTAATGCTTGCATCGCAGCACTTTATGAGATATCTCCCCAGCCCTGAGGTATTTTTTTCAAAGAAAAATGAAAAAGTGAACACATGCAACTTCAGAACTTTCCACAGATTGCACGTCTTTTCTTTCTCCAGATTTTTATATGCAAAACCTTGAGTGATTTTGTTTTAGGGTTAATTCTATTCCTTAAATATTTCCTTAGTACTCTGGGGTTTTATTGAGTAAATACAACCCAGTCCCTGCTGTTAGGAATACTCTTACCCATCTGCTGCTGAACACAACAGTCTCAATTAGATCTTGACTTATTTCATTACTGAAAGCAACTGATGTGGCTGTCTCCCAGGGAGACACTGGTCACCAGTTCAGAGTCAGTCCTGCTGACCTGGGTGCCCCAGAATCCTCTGCAGTGTTCTTGCTTCTGTTTATTTCTTAGGATTTGTGTAGTGTGTGATCGTGTGTGCGTGCGTGCGTGTGTTAGCATGTTTGTTGATGTGGCAGGCACATGTCATTTCCTTAGAGGCCAGAGGTAGACAGTGAATGTCTTCCCTGGCCAGGATCTACTTTACTTTCTGAGACTTTCTCTTATTCAGACAAGAGCTCACTGGTTTGATTTGACCAGATGGCTGGCCAAGAATCCCCAGGAATATCCCTGTCTTTGCCTCTTCCCCAGTACTGGTTTACAGATATGTTCCTAGTTCTTTGCTTTAATGTGAATGCTAGGGATCTAAACTCATGTCCTCAACCTTGTGTGGCAACACTTTACCAACTGGACTATTGAGTCCTGGTTTATAGGTTTTTTTTGTTTGTTTTTTGAGACAGAGTGTCATACTGGAGCCAACACTGGTTGGAACTTACTGTGTGCCCAAGCTGCCCTTGAATCTCATGGCAATCATCTGCCCCAGCATCTTTCCAGGTACTAGGATTATAGATGTGAACCACTATGTCAGCTTTGTGCTGTGGCTGTGGGCTACTCTCCTCACCCTCTGAACCTGTTTTGCCACTTGAATAGAAAGAGATGGCACTAGGTCATATCAGGTCCTTTCTGAACTTTACATGTTGGAGTCCAGTACCTCCTTGCTTCCTACTACATGTTACCTGCAAAGGTCACAGGGGTAACGTTAAAGGGTTAAGCAAGACAGAGAAGCAGGGTATGCACAAGGAAGATGGAATGATACCCTCAAGATAACCCACCAGATAATTCTAGACAGCTACTCACAAGGAGCCATGGTGAAAATGCAATTCTCTGTGTGTTTTCCTTAATGTATTCCTGGGCTTCGGGGGGAAGCTGAAGTGGCCCACTAGATTAGGAAAGTTCTGTAGGGGTGTCTAATGGCCTCCAAAAGAGGATAGTCTAGGAGCTGGGTATAGGAAGTTGTTTGGAAGTCTGGGCTCACAGCCTGTACCACTCTCCATGGGGCCAGTGATTCCCCTTAGGACTGTACCACCTTCAGTAGCTGCCCACCTGCCACCACTGCCCTCCCTGGAGGCTGGGGCAGCTTTACCAGTGCCCTGGCAGCACAAGCGTCTGGGAATTCAGACATCTAGACTGCCAGACTCTGCTGGCATTTTCCTTTTGTCTGACAGGGTTAGATTGCCTGGGAATGGATACCAGCACTCTGTGGGCCTCCTGATGAGCAGGCCTGCTGCTGAGCGGTTGTCTGTGCTCTGCCCTCCAGTTTCATAGCCCTGATTTCCCCATTTCTGTCAGCATGTGGCTCCAGTCCCTGGGGAGAAAATCCGTTTATCTGATGCTTGCGTGAACCTGATGAGGTACCAAGGAGAGGAAGTGGCTTTTCCCTGCCCCTGCCTCTCCCCTTCCAGTGGCTGGAGCAGAGGGAGTCTGTGTTCTCTTTGGGACAGGGACTTGACTGCCAATGGGCTATGGTGGCTTATAGGACATTATCTACTCCTCTCAGACCTAAGGTTAGCAGCTGAGCAGGAAGCTGCTCTCCTGCTTCTTCCTCATTGACCTCCCGTCTTCCCATCCGCCCACTGGGCTCTTTCTTCATTCTTGATGAGTATGAAGGATGGGGCCGGTCACACTGTGTGTGTGGATGTTCTGTATCTGCAAGGCCCTCACATGGCAGGGAGCCCCAGGTTGTTCTCTTTGGAACCTGTAGGTAAGTTCTCTCTCCTGTTTGAGAGATGGCTAAGAAATTCGTCATGTAAATGGTTGGAAATAATCCTGAGAGGCAGACCTCTTGTGGAGAAGGGAAAATATGGGGTTGAGTGGTTACACATATGCAAGAGAAGAAGACCCCTGTGTCACACTACACACTAATATTCATGCCAAAAGAAGTAGAGCCAAACAGAATCAGGAAAGCTTAAAGATTCTATGGTCCATTGAAGTGACTCAGCAGAGAAAGTACCTACAATGCAAGTCTGACACCCAGAGTTTGATTCCTAGATCATGCATAAGGTGGAGGAGGAGAAAAGTCCAAGAAATTGTCGTCTGAACCATTTAAGCATGATACAGCACACACACACACACCACACACACACACACCACACACACACACAAACACACACACAAACACACCAATACTGGCTCCTCTACAAGAGGAATACATGATCTTAACTGTTGTATCATTTCCAGCAGTAATAATAATAATAATAATAATATAATACCAACAACAACAATAATATATATTTAAAAGTTCTGTAAAAAAAATTGTAACATTGGAAATTATAACTCCTTAGCTATGACTCCAAAAAAGTGCAGTGCATAAGAAAACTTTGATAAATTGGATTCTATCAAAGGGAAATTTGAGTTTTTCTGAAAATACCATTAAGAAAATTAGGAGACAATGCCCAGACATGAGAGCATCTATTTTCACAAAATATGTCTGATATGGAACTTGTGGTTAAAGTAGACACTTAGATGCAAGAAAAAGAAATCAAACAACTCAATTTTAAAATGAGCCAAATAGACATTTCTGCAAAAACAGATGATTAATCCATCCATGAAAAAATGCTAAACAACATTAGTCTGCAAGAATGTAGAGTCAATACAACAGCACACCCCTCCACTGGAATGCATACAACTTCTGAATTCAAAAAATCCAAAGTCGTCTCAGATAATCTTGGTGTGAATGCAAGGCTTCGCAATCTCTTTGGGTAAATAGTTTGACAGTCTCTTAACTCAAACATAAATTTACTACAGGACCCAGCAATTCTACCTCCTTTTGCTACTCAAGAGATCAAAACACTTGTTCAAATAGTGACTTG
The DNA here is from genome assembly GCA_021653895.1 of Mastomys natalensis. Taxonomy (NCBI): domain Eukaryota; kingdom Metazoa; phylum Chordata; class Mammalia; order Rodentia; family Muridae; genus Mastomys; species Mastomys natalensis. The sequence goes on from JAJTUV010000231.1 coordinate 563,938, forward strand.
CATGCAAATGTTCACAGCAGCATTATTTATATAGGCAAGAAAGTGGGGCTAATACAGCTGTGAGCCACAGGTAAGGCTGACAGGTGAGCTTAGCTGACAGGTGAGATTGTGATATATCCATTCAAGTAATGAATGGATAAGGAGATTGTGGTGTATCCATTCACGGGAATATCATGCATCAGGTAAATGGAACTATGGTATGGAGAAAACTTAACTATATGGGATGTGTGAAAAACTGCAGTAAAAAGGAATAATTTATTTTTAAAATCCAGGAAAAATAAATCTTTGGAAACAAAAAATAGGTTAGGGATGCCTGAAGCTTATGTTTCAGATGGCAAAACCACCATTTAGGGTGCTTGAGGTGTTCTAAAACGGTGTCATGGTGGTTGTATGACTCCACAAAGTTACTAAAACCCATCACACTATACATTTACATTAAATTTTATGATATTCTAATAATTCCTCTATAACACTGTTTAAGAAAGATGGAATTAAGAGAAAAGGGGAAAATAGCCCCAGAACCCTTTAGGGTAAGTCTCAGCCTCCTGGAAATACTGGTGGTTTCCTCTCTAGTGTGGAGCCAGAGATGAGTGTGGGGACCTGCCACCTCATCTCTATAGCAATGGCAACCAGATGCAGCTTCCAAGTTCACCTGTCAGCCTTACCTGTGGCTCTCAGCATCCTTCCTAGGTGTCTTCTGCCTGTCACTCACACAGCAGAGGTGCCCCCTTGCTATCCTTCAGCCACTGTGAACCAGCTTCTGTCCCAGCAGTCATGTCCTCCCACTTAGCTCTCACGTTAGCACTCTCCTTCATGGATTAGGAACTTGTTTCCAGAGATGGGGATGCCTGCTTTCTAGTGTTCACTGCTAGGCCATGGGATGGTAGGGCTGGTTGAGAAATTGCTTCACAGTGAGAGAGATGTGCTAAGAGAAGCTGACAGGCAGATTGTGATGAAGAGACAATATGAAGGATGTGATATGGAGTAGGCATTAAGACTTTGGCAGGTGACATATTCCTGGTACCCTACAGGGGGACCTTGGCAGATTGTTGGGACTCATCTGAGGGCTATACCAATAACTACAGGAGGAGGCTTTGGAGAGGTAGAGGTCTTTGCATTTGACTTGGTGGATTTTGAGAATAGAGACACTGCTGCTTTTTTCTGAAGGCCGACCCTTGCCGTCTGTTTAGTCATCTGCTTCTGAGTATTGACCATCCCCTCAGAATCCTGAGACCAATTTTGGAGTCTTTTTATGTGGTGGGCTCTATAGGAAGCACGCTGTGGTGTCAATTCCTTTAATCCTTACAAAGACTTTGAAGTAGGCACTATTATTGTCTCTCCATTTTGCAGGCGATGGAACTGAGGCCTAGAGGCCAAAGCCAGGTATCCAGGCCTGAAAAGCAATTAGCTCTGAGCCTGGATGGAAGCCCAAGCACTCACTGTTTCCAGGTTTCTTCTGAGAGTTCATCTGAGTGGCTTAGCATGAGTCTTCCAGACAGACTCAGCCATTGTGCCCAACTAGGGGAGGAAATGGAAGAAGTAAGAGACACAGGCATGCTCTAGGGCAGTGTGTTCTCAGAGCTCTGAAACTACCTGTCTTCTAGACCTAATCCTGTGTCTTCAGTGTGCAGTAGTAGACAGCTGAGATCAGCAGCCAGGGCCCCTGTGTCCTGCACCCTACCCACAGAATACCTGTTTCCACCATAACCATCTAGGTAGAGACATTTGAAAGGATCAGCAGTGTGGTGATGGACAAGAGGACAGAGGAAAGTTTTTCCAGTACCACCTGTGTGAGAGAGGCAGAGCAAGGTAGGAGCTAGCTTGAGCTGTCCCCTAGGAAAAGCTGGCCATACACATGTGCAAGGCACTTGCAATAGCAATGAATGGGCCTGAAAAGATCCAGTGAAGGAAAGGTCCTGAAGAGCGAAGACATTTACCTTCTTAGTATGGTTTTAAAGATAATCATGCCTATGATCCCAGTACTCAGGAGCCAGAGGGATGGGGATTGCTGATAGTTCAAGACCAGCCTGGTCTACACTACTAGTTAAGGGCCAACCAATGCTATGTAGTGTGACCAAACAAATAAAACACTAATTCAATTTAACCTTCACTCTTTGTTTGGTCTAACATGGAGACTTTCCTGTAGAGTTTTGCCAGCTCCATTCCTTCTCTGTATCCTCTCTCCTTTTCTCTAGTTCCTCCAGACACAGAGAAGGTCCTTGTGGTAAGAGGTCTTATTATCAAAAGCCACACTGCTCTAGATATAGCACTCAATGTCTCAGTGCTGAACTGTAGGTAGTGGTAGGGTTAAGAATGAGACTTAAGGAAAAGCAATTGAGAGTACCAGTGAGCTGCCACCATAGAGTCTTGTTAGAGAATTGGTGCTCAGAAGTCTGGCCATTGAGTTGACTCTATACTCAACTATACTCTGAGCATGCAGAACTGTTGTATCTTCTGGTCCTGTACTTCCACATGAATGGAATCCCTGAGCATATTCAAAGGAAGACTCCTGACTCCATCCAAATGGGACTTGCTTACCATCATATAAAATCCATGCCTCCATCTAAAAGGACCATGTTTCCATCCAGTGAAGACCCCATACCACCATCCCCAGAACCATGCCTACATGGAATTGGTACTGCGGGTAGCCTTTTCTATGTCTCTGCTGCTATAGATTCCCTCACTCCATTAGAATAGGCACTCTGAGTGGCTCTGCTCAGAAGCCCCACAGGAGAGGAGAGCTCAGTCAGTGTTCTGCCTCTTGGAGACCAGCTATTCTTTTCCATGTGGTCCTGGAGAGCTGGTCCTGGGACCCAGCAGCACAGTTCTGAGCTCCCTCAGGGAGGGCCGTGCCTCTTCCCTCTCCCTCAGCTTCATTATTATTCCAGAGGCCTCGTTATGGAAATTACAAAATAATGGTTCTGCAATTTGTGCTTGTGTGCTATGTGTACACTAATTACTGTTCCTGTGTGCCTGCTCTGAGGTACTGCGATGGATCTGGATGTAACTAACGCACCTGTCATTGAAGACTTGCTTTCCTTCTCTCCAACCTCTTGTCCTATTTCCTGTCACTCAGATATGTCCTTTCTCCAAGTTGTGGGAATAGTCCATGGTGCCTCAGCCTCTCCAAGTCCATCCACATACGTGGAACACAAAGAGGATAGAGAAGTGGTCCAAGATGAAGAGTCAGTATGGAACCTCTGAAACAAGTACAGTGTTGTAACTGAGTTCCTGTCCATTGGGAGTGTTTTGGGGTGCTGCTGAGATGAATGGTGGACTCAGGTCACATGGTGTCCCATTAGTGTCCACAAACTGGCAACTCTATTTGCCTGGCTTGGGCACTTCTCCAGACCTAGGGAATTCCTTGTAAAATTGGGAAAGGGAGGGGTAGACAGAGAGAGAAAGAGAGAGAAGAGAGAGAGAGAGGAGAGAGAGGAGAGAGAGAGAGAGAGAGGAGGTTCATGGAAGTGTGTGGGGTGTCAGGTGTACTGGCAGAGCCTGATAGAGATGTGGTGTTGTGAGCAGGGTGAAATCTTGGGCTCAGAGAGAGCATTCAGGAGGAGGCAGAGTGGCGGAAAGCCAGGAGTCCCAAGAGCTGGGGAAGTCTGGGATACAGTGGAGGAAGCAGAGGAATAAAAGAGTAGCATTGTCTGGCATCATTAGCCTGTGAAGGCTCGATTCCCCAGTGTAGCGGAACGCCAGGGCGATGAGATGAGAATGGGTGGGTGGGAGGGGGAGCATCCTCATAGAAGCAGGGAGAGGGGCAATGGGAGAGGGACTTCCAGAGGGGAAACTGGGAAAGGGGATAACATTTGAAATGTAAATACATAAAATATCCAATTAAAAAAAAAAAAGAAGACTAGCATCCCCTGTCCTGATCAAAACCAAACTCCTGCAGCTTGCTACAAGGTTAATCAGACATGTGTGAGAGGAATGCTTTCTGGGGCAAGCTAAGCCAGCCTGATAATCGGAGGTGAGTTGTTTTAATGACATCATCTCTGAGAATAGGTGGGGTGAGGCTAAGGCAGAGGATGTAGGAGCCCGTGTCTGGACAGTCTCAGGAAAGTACAGTTATGAGAACGGGGAGAATGAGAGTGAGAAAAGGCTCCAGAGAGCAGGATGCTGGTGGCAGGACAAACACCAGTGACAGGAGGTTATGGTTAGAAGCCTCAAAGATGCAGTCCTGAAACTTAAGCCAGGCTCTGGGTATTTCACCTGCTCTGTACAAGGCTTCCATATCTGTCATAGGATGACAGCAGCTGCTTCAGAGGCTGGTAGGAGAATCACACACAACAGTGAAGCTGGTCCTGAGCATAATCCTCTCCCTGGGCGAGCCCTGGCCCTGACAGTAATTAGCTACATGTTACTGTGAGAGGTCAGCGTGCTGTCTTTGAGACCAAGTGCTGTGATTTCTACACAGCATCGGACGTATCACCTCTGTGTATTCAGCACCCATTTTTATTTTATCTGCCCTCCTCCAGTTCAGACAGGTATCTTTTATTCCAAACCTCTAGCCATCTCTACCTGCAGGCCAAGGGGTGGAGCCTGTGAAGGAAGAGAGGAGAGACGGGGTTCCTCTGTACCCCGTCCCCTATCCTCACCAGAACAATGGAGTCTTTGCAACATTTTGCAATTGTACTACTTCCAAACTCTCAGAAAGTGAGGCACCAGTCTGGGGAAATGTTTAAAGATCTATTTTTAGAAGAAAACCTGTTTGTTAGGTCTCTGAGGGTGGGGAGAGAGCAAAAGGGATCTTAATAAAATATTCCAGGTTACTTCAAGTTGAACTGGATTTTTGTTATTTTTCTGTGGAAGAATTTAAATGCTCGCAAAAGTTCTAGTGTCTGGGATCAAACCCAGAGGGTTCAAGAATGCTAGCAATGGGACTAGGAGATGGCCAAGACAGGGCTCAGCAATTAAGAGCACTGGCTACTCTTCCAGAGAACTTAGATTCTATTTCCAGCACTTACTTGATGGCTTACAACTGTCTGAAATTCTAGTGCCAGGGACTCCAGTGCCCTCTTATGGCTTCTGTAGGCACCTGGCATGCACTGTGATGTGCAGATCACATGCAGGGAAAACACTAACACACTTAAAGTAAAATTAAGTAATTAAAAATATCCTAGGCAACACAATGATGCTTAACCACTGAGCGACATCCTCAGGTCCTTTGTACAACTCTAAGAGCAGGGAGCCAGAGCCCAGGCTAGATTACTAGGTTTGCTAAGGTTAGTCACTAACTTTCAAGGGTCAGTAATCAAAAGCCCCTGCCAGTGACAGTCATAGCCACTCTAGTACTGAACCTCCTGGTACTCTCTGGAACTTTCCAGATAACCCCAACCTACTCACAGTTTCTTTTTTTCTTTTTTTAAATAAAGGCTATTTATTGAGCGGTATAAGGCATAACTGGAAATCTGAATCAAAGGCACACAATTTTAGAATTCTGCCAAATTTGCAAAAGGCTTTCCTTAGGGAACTAGTCTATAGGTCAGAACCCCAAGTACTCAGTTATTGAGATATCTGACCATTTTAAGAGTATACGACTCTGCACTTCAATAATATGCCACTAGATTTCTCCTGCCTACCAGAAAATGTGAAATAAAATCCAAAAATACAATGAGAAAGTTCACGAGCAGTGAATCTGGAAGGAGACCTAGCTAGGCAACCTCAGCCACTAACAACCTGTATAACTACTTAGAATTACCCTGGCTCAAGAATTTTATATGAGTTTTGTGATGAGACCAACTTAAGCCCCCAATACTATTTTTTTTTAGATTAATTTTTTATTGAATATTTTATTTACATTTCAGATGTTATCCCCTTTCCCCATTTTCTGTCCACCCAGAAACCCCCTATCCCATTTCCCCCTCCCCCCATCCTCCTGCTTCTATGAGGATGTGCCCCCACCCACCCACTCCCACCTCCCCACCCTCGAATACCCCCACACTGGGGCATCCAGCCTTCACAGGACCAAAGACCTCCTCTCCCACCAATGCCCAACAAGGCCATCCTCCCCTACATATAAAGCTGGAACCATGGGTCCCTCCCTATGTGCTCCCAGGCTGGTGGTTTAGACCCTGGGAGCTCTGGTTGGTTGTATTGTTGCTCCCCATGGGCTGCAAACACCTTCAGCTCCTTTTGTCTTCTCTCTAACTTCTCCATTGGGAACCCCATGAATAGTTCAATGGTTAGCTGTGAGTATCCACCTCTGTATATGTTAGGCTCTGGCAGACCTCTAAGGAGACAGCTATATCAGACTCCTGTCAGCATGCACTTCCTGGCATCCACATCAGCGTCTACCTTTGGTGACTGCACAAAGGATGGATACCCAGGTGGAACAGTCTCTGGATGGCCCTTCCTTCAGTTTCTGTCCCACACTTTGTCTCCATATTTGCTCCCCCAAGTATTTTGTTACTCCTTCTAAGAAGTTCAGAAGTACCCACACTTTGGCCTTCCTTCTTCATGAGCTTTATGTGGTCTGTGAGTTGTATCTTGGGTATTGCAAGCTTTTGGGCTAATATCCAATTATCAGTGAGTACATACCATGTGTGTTCTTTTGTGATTGGGTTACCTCACTCAGAATGATATTTTCTAGTTTCATCCATTTGCCTAAGAATTTCATGAATTCATTGTTTTTAATAGCTGAGTAATATTCCATTGTGTAAATGTCCCACATTTTCTGTATCCATTCCTCTGTTGAAGGACATCTGGGTTCTTTCTAGCTTCTGGCCATTATAAATAAGGCTGCTATGAACACAATGGAGCATGTATTCTTGTTATATCTTGGAGCATCTTCTGTGTATATGCCCAGTAGTGGTATAGCTGGGTCCTCAGGTAATGCTATGTCCAATTTTCTGAAGAACTGCCAGACTGATTTCCAGAGTGGTTGTATCAGCTTGCAATCCCACCAACAATGGAGGAGTGTTCCTCTTTTTCCACATCCTTGCCAGAATCTGCCATCACCTGAGTTTTTGATCTTAGCCATTCTGACTGGTGTGAGGTAGAATCTCACAAACTGAATTCAGGAACACATCAAAAGAATGATCCATTATGACCAAGTAGGTGTTATCCCAGGAATGCAGGGATGGTTCAACATGTGGAAATCCATCAATGTAATCCACTATCTAAACAAACTCAAAGAAAAAACCCACATGATCATCTCACTAGATGCTGAGAAAGCATTTGACAAAATTCAACATTCTTTCATGGTAAAAGTCCTAGAACGATCTGGAATTCAAGGCCCATACCTAAACATAGTAAAAGCAACATATAGCAAGCTAGTAGTCAACATCAAACTAAATGGAGAGAAACTTGAAGCAATCCCACTAAAATTAGGGACTAGACAAGGCAGCCCACTCTATCCTTAACAATTCAATATAGTACTGGAAGTCCTAGCCAAAGCAATTAGAAAACAAAAGGAAGTCAAAGGGATACAAATAGGAAAGGAAGAAGCCAAAATATCACTATTTGCAGATGATATGATAGTATACTTAATTGACCCCAAAGCATCCACCAGAGACCTCCTAAGCCTGATAAACAACTTCAGCAAAGTAGCTGGATATAAGATCAACTCAAACAAATCAGTAGCCTTCCTCTTCTCAAAGGATAAATAGGCTGAGAAAGAAATTAGGGAAATGACACCTTTCACAATAGTCATATACCTTGGTGTGAATCTACCCAAGCAAATGAAAGATCTGTATGACAAGAACTTCAAGTCTCTGAAGAAAGAAATTGAAGAAGATCTCAGAAGACAGAAAGATCTCCCATGTTCATGGATTGGCAGGATTCATATAGTAAAAATGGCCATCTTGCCGAAAGCAATCTACAGATTCAATGCAATCACCATCAAAAATTCCAACTCAATTCTTCATAGAGATAGAAAGTGAAATTTACAAATTCATTTGGAATAACAAAAAACTCAGGATAGCGAAAAATATTCTCAACAATAAAAGATCTGGGGGATTCACCATCCCTGACCTCAAGCTATACTACAGAGCAATAGTGATTAAAAACTGCATGGTATTGGTATAGAAACAGACAGGAAGATCAATGGAATAGAATTGAAGACCCAGAAATGAACCCATTCACCTATGGTCACTTGATCTTTGACAAAGGAGCTAAAACTGGTCCAGTGGAAAAAGGACAGCATTTTCAACAAATGGTGCTGGTTCAACTGGAGGTCAGCATTATAGAAGAATGCAAATCGGTCCATTCTTAGTTCCTTGTACAAAGCTCAAGTCCAAGTGGATAAAGGACCTCCATATAAAATCAGATACACTGAAACTAATAGAAGAGAAGGTGGGGAAGACCTTCGAATACTTGAGCACAGGGGAAAAGTTCATGAACAGAACATCAATGGCTTTATCCTCTAAGATATCAAGAATTGACAAATGGGACCTCATAAAATTGTAAAGCTTCTGTAAAGCAAAGGACAGTGTCAACAGGACAAAATGGCAACCAACAGATTGGGAAAAGATCTTTACCAATCCTACATCTGATAGAGGGCTAATATCCAATATATACAAAGAACTCAAGAAATTAGACTCCAGACAACCAAATAACCCTATTAAAAATGAGGTATAGAGCTAAACAAAGAATTCTCAACTGAGGAAACTTGAATGGCCAAGAAGCACCTAAAGAAATGTTCAACATTCTTAGTCATCAGGGGAATGCAAATCAAACAACCCCGAGATTCCTACTCGCAGTTTCTTGCAGGAACTTTTTCATTTTCTAACTCTAGTTCATGCTTTTCAGCCTGGCATTCTGGGAAATGTAGTTCTCAGTTTCCCAGCAGTGGCCAGAGAAGGACTTTAGGCAATAATGGGAATAAGTTTGCAACAGATACTTCAGGTGAAGGTGTGAATCTTCCTGTGTGGACTCAAGGCAGCACCAGGAGGCAGGATATGAGAAGGATAGAGGAGGAGGACTGTTTTAGTGCATGCAGGGAGCTCCAAGGTGCACAGCTCCTGAAGCAAGGCAGAGGAAGCAGAGTGTGTCCATGCAGGTCCCTTCCTGAGGCAGATGGAACTACAGCAGGTGTGTGGAGATGCACACAGAAGGCCCAGGCTGGAGAGGAGGGAGCGATGCAGGCTCTACTTAGCATGGGTGATTGGTAGAGGAAGACTTAAAGAGACTTAAAGAAAGTTCTTCATTACCTCAAAAGACCCCCCCCTTTCCCCTCAGAGAAAGGAAAAGCAGAGGAAGCTAGGAGCAATGAAGAAACATGGTGGGTTCAGTAGGGAATTGTTATCATATAAGAGGACCAAAGATAAAAGGACAGTCCAACAGTTAACAGGACCGAAGACAGCCATCTGAGTTGGATGGGATCTTGAGCAAAGTAGTATACTGAGTTGACTTAGGTGAAGTCTCTACTCACTGGAGTTCAGTGAGAAATATCAAAGTGGTGATGATGATGGTGATGATGGTGATAATGGTGGTGATGGTGGTGGTGGTAGTGATGATGATGATGGTGATGATGGTGATAATGGTGGTGGTGTGGTGGTGGTAGTGATGATGATGATGATAATGTTGATGGTGATGATAATGAAACTGGAATAGGGGTTGTACTGGTCACTTGAATTATTACAATTCATCTTCAGCAGTCATATGAAGTTGGCAACCTCTATTATTTGATATTTATAGATGGGGAGCCTGAGGTTTCCAAAGGTTAAGGACTTTCCTACAGCCATTCCCCATCCCACCCTCAACTGCACATTCTACATGGCTCCGAGGAAGCATTATGGAAGATGTTCTTGCCAGCTGGGAGATGGGGATATATTCATGGAAAGGGTGGGACTGGAGGGTGGCTGTAGGGAGTAGTTATTGATGGCAGTGAAGGCACTCTAGATAGCAGGCTGTGTGTGAAGAAAAAAATATCTTAGATCCTAAGAGTCATATAACAGGGAAAGTTAAAAACAAAACAAAACAACCCCCCCAAACATGTCAGCTCTTAAAATGTCATGTATACCCTGTTGTTTGTTCATTCCACAGGAGACTACAAGCACTGCTTAGGGACTAACAGAATAAGAGGCACATGATATTCTCAGCTGATCGATTGGGGGAGGGAGCTGGTGGGTAAGCAGGCAGTGGTACCCCTACCTAGGGCAGGGTATTCTGTGGTTGAGGCATGCAGATACCTGTGACTGGCACAGAACAGAATGTGTTTCAAGGAAGAGGGCCCTAGGCAGTTTCCATTCCTTGAGTTACCTGATGTGTGGGAAGAGGAAGCAGAAAGCCTGTCCAAGCACATCCCCAGGGATCCAGTCCCTCTTTAGTGTGAGCTTTTGGCAGTGCTGAGGAAGCAAGGAGACAGAGGAGCTGCATAGATGAATGGGGCCCTTCCCTCAGATCAAGGGGCAGCACAAATCCAAGTCAAGACTCTGGGCTCTACTGCTGTGAGGAGCCACAAAAGAGGGTCTCAGTGTGCAATCTCTCTGGCAGGCACAGGGGCTAAGCTACAGCTGGGAAAATGAGAGAGCTAATGAAAAGATGAATTTCTGACCAAGGCTAGGGTGGAAAGTTGGGGAATTGGACTACAGCCCAGAAGGTAGGAGGGCAGGATGTGGTGATGGTTGGATTGGAGGGAGAGAAGTTTGGAAAGGCTGCAGGCTTTGGGGCTGGTGTTGTGAGCCATCCAGAGGACAGAGGTTGAAAACACAGGAGAGCCTGACATGATGCTGAATGTCCACAGTCCCAGCATGCAATGCAGGAGGTGGCGTCAGGGGAGTCAGGAGTTCAAATTTATCCTTGACCACATAGGAAGTCAGAGGCCAGTTGAGATTATTCGAAACCCTCTTCTGAAAACCTAGAAAGGAAAAGAGAGGAGGAAAGTAAGACCAGATAGGAAGGAGATTGTGAACATCAAGACAGACATGGTAGGCAATAGAGCAGAGTCAGTCCAATCAGGAGGAGCACCTCCCCTGTGGCTGGGAGAAAGGGTGAAGGCAATGGTGCTCCCACATGCTGTTCTCATACATTTCCAACTAGGGACTTAATTAGGTGTTTCGTAGGCAGGAGTCAGTGTCAGGTTAATTAAAAGCCTACACATTAAAAACAATAATAATACAGGCAAATGAATCCCTCGAGTGCTGTGCCTCGCCTACTCCATCCGCTGGTACCCAGAGAGCCGATGGATGATCCGTCCTGGGACCTTTCATTCCCCAGAGCAGGTGCAGAGGCAGCACCATGGGTGTGCTTGTGGTAACATTCAAGACAAGCTGCTCTCACCACTGGCTGTGTTTCTCCCTCTGCCTGATTTTTTTTAGGAAGGATTTTTCTTTCAGCTCAGAGATATGCCAAGAAAATGAAATAAATGTAAGGAACGAGAGAGACCAAATTGTCTTTAGTTTGAATGGCTTTTTCCCATGTGAAAAAGCGACCATTCATTGCAAAATATTTATCTTCATTATGCTTGGTCTCATTATTGATGGAGAAGCCCTGCAGACTAATGGGAAAATCTCTCTGGGAGGCCTGACTCTGGATGATGAGCTAAGTCTCTATTTGCCTTTACTGTTCTAGGTTGGGCTTACCCTTGGATTCCTGGGTACCTGAACTCACCTAACCTGGTAGAAGACGGTGTTCATATCTCTATTAGAGTCATAGCGGAAGGGATGGATTCCTTTGTGGCAGGAACTGCATTAGCTGGCCTCTGTGGCCTTGACTGCAGGATCGGTGATTGACAGAGAGCAACCATCTATTCAAGGGGCATCAGATCTATGAGTTTAGTCTAAGTACTCACCCCACCTTAGAAACAAATGTAGCCCAGAGAATGCAAATCATATCTGGATACTGCAATGCTAGCCTGTGGTTCTCTGTCATTTCCAGGGACCTTTCTGTGGTTCTATCTGGCCACTCCGTCCCCTTCCTTGAGAGGTGTTATGGAAGATAATTGAGAATGTGTACCCTTGCTATTTACAGGAAAACCTTGCAAAAAAAAAATCTCATCATCTTTCTGAAGATGGATGTCAGAGGGGCTCGCACAGGCAGCCTTGAAAACTGTAATTAACATCAGAGTCACACTCTGTACTGGCTCACCAGTACACAACAAGCTGGGGAGCTGTTCTTGTGCACTTTCGTCCCATTTCCCAGACAAGCCCAAGGTTCAGATTGGCTATATCAAAGCCTCCCAGATTGCAAGGTTTAGAAACAGCATCACTAACACACTGGGTCTTCAGATGATGCTGAAAGTGAAGTCAGTGGTCCCACTGTTGCCTCTTGTGACATTCTGACACTTCCTGCTTTCACGCGGCTCACCTGCATCTGCACATCCACAGGCAGGCTTGGTTCTGGCTCCTCTGTGCTCGCTACTGGCTGAGTCAGTTGTTGAACATCAGGAGGTATTGAGAACAGCTCCAACGTTGAGGAATTCCTGGAGGGAGGCTGAGTTCGTCTTTGCAAGCTCATTACTGGTCTCGGAACTTTATAGCCACACCTCATAAATTGGTACAGTGTGACATTTGGCTGTGCAGTGAGGAGATGTCAGGGGTGATTTAGAACTCCTGCACATGAATTTCCGGTCTGTGTCAACACGTGGCAAGCTACGAGTGGGAGGGTGCCTTTATGAGCCGTCTCTTTACTCTCTGTTGAGATCACCCACATTCAGGCCTGCAGTCTAGGCAAAGATAGCATCGAGAAGGTAGGGTGTGGGTGGCTACTCACTCTAAGATTCAGTGTGTCAGCATCATCAGGTGTGGCTGGGCACACACATAGCCTGCAGCCTCCAGCATCCGGCCCACCCTCCCTGCCTCCGTCTTCCCAGGTGACTGGCGTCTCTTGCCACGCGTCCATCTCCGTGTATTATTAACACTTCCCTCTATCTCAAACCACTTCCCTTCCCCCAGGGAGTGCTGTGGGTTGGAAATGATGGTCTTTAATCATTTCTTAAGTGACCAGCCCTGAAATCATTTCTTAGAGCCATACACACAAATTAAATCATAAATCCACAGTGGGCCCTGTGAAGGTCTGAAGTGTAGCCCTGATTAAGAGCAGAGAGCAGCTCTCTCCAGAAAGAAGGCATCTCCTGAGCAGGGGAGAAGGACAGCCTCGGAGAGAACAGAGCTCCTTGGTCTTCTTTGCAGAAGGGAGCTGGAACCTGGATGTTTGGGCCCCTTGCACTTGGCTAGTTCTGTTCTGGACTAAGGCGGTGCAGAGACTGAGGGAGCCATGGGAGAGGCCCCATCACAGGGCTAGGAAGGCTGGGAAACCCCGGACAAGGCTCAGTTTCCAGTGCTTTCAGAGTCAAACAGGTCCACGGGGTCTTTGCATGGTATCTGTGCAGCGGGAAGCAGCGGAGTGGTAAGGGTTAAACCAGACAGTCTGGAACTGGTGTAGGGGTGTTCTGACTGTCCAGAACCTTGCTTATCTCCATTCAAGATTCTTCTCTCTTCAAGACTTTCCAACCTATCTGGGATACCATGTATCAGTCTTCACATTAGACTCTGGCTAGTGAGAGCACTAGCCAGCTGCCATGAATCTGAGCCATTTCACTATCTTCGCACACTGTCCATGACCTTTCCTTTGCCTGGAATGCATTTTATTTTTATATTTTTATTTTACTTACCAACTAAATCCCTGTTCATGTTTCACAACATGCATCACCTAACACCTCCTCCAGGAAGCCTTCCTCTCCCAATTAATCATTTGTTCATCCTCCACCTCTATATATGCTTCTTGCGGCTCTTAACCATCTTAGTTTGCATTAGCTTTTAGTTGGTTCTTCTGTTAGAACCCAGAGAACCCTAGTTGGCCTCGAGCTCGCCTTCATCCTTTCTCAGTTTCCTGAGATCTGGTTGGTGGCAGAGATGGGGGGGGGGGCAGTGCTCTTCTTATTTCAGAACCTCTGAAGAGGCTAAGAGCTTTGAGGGAAAGGGATGTGTCAGTGCCCATTGCCTTCTTGAGACATTCTGTGTAAAATCCAGGTGTTGATATTGCAGCTATGACCCGATTCCCAAATGGCGAGAGCCTGCTCAGAAATGTGTCTGGCTTGATGAACGGGTGCATTTCGAGCCCCTGCTGATGAATTCAGGAGTTGAATAGCTGTCATTATGAAATAATTGACATGTCTTGGTGAGTTGCCTTTGTTCTCCTGATGAAATTCTGGATTCTTATTGAGAAGGGAGATACAGCCCTGTTACACAGGGGCAATATTGTTTCATGGCCCCTTTATCCCAGTCATTAACAAATGAGCATTGTGTGTAGAAATGGGAGAAGGAGGATTCAGTCATGGCATTTCATAGAGTTACAGTGATCATTAGCTTGGCAGTGGTGACATCTATGTTCAAAGACACACAGCTTACTTGGTATTCTCTTTTAGCATTCTCTCACAGAGAGGCAGCAGGCTGGCTACTCCTGTATTTGCTGTCCCATCTCGAAGTTATCTGGGAGAGCATAAACTGAGACATGGTTCATCTGGGTACCCAGACTGGGGTTTCAGATAATAATAACTGTGTGCATCATATATTACGCAAACAGCCAACGCCTCATTGTCTTGAACTTCAGCTGGCACCCATTTGAGGTGGGCCCAGCTGGTTCTGTGAACACTCCAATCCTTTCACTGCTTGGCTGCGCAAGTATCTTTGGAAGGATGGCAGCTTCCTCCTTCACTTCCTGTGCTTCTTGCCCTTCCTCCTTCCTTTGTCCCAGAAGCCACTGGGAAAATGAATTTCCATTCCAGAGCAGGTCTCTGCAGACTTCTGGTGACTCCATCCATGCATCATGATTTCATACTTGGTCTGAAATCCAGGCCAACAGGTCTCAGAGGGGAAGCAGGAGCAGCTTATGTCATGGGTTATAGGAGCCGTGTGTTGTGTGTGTGTGTGTGTGTGTGTGTGTGTGTGATGTGTGTATGTGTGTATGTTGTATATTGTGTGTATATGTGTGTGTTTATGTGTGTATGTGTGTGTATGTGTGTATGTGTGTGTATGTGTGTGTGTATGTGTGTGTATATGTGTGTGTAGTTGTGTGTATGTGTGTGTGTGTGTGTGTGTGTGTGTGCATCTTTCCTTTTCAAGGCAGAGAAAGAAGGGCAAGATGCCCTGGTGATTGGAAAGAGATGCTCCCATGTCCAAGCCTCTCATGTGGGCCCAGATGCACTTGAGCTGGGGCATTTCCAAGTCTTTTTTACATATGCATGAATAAAGAAAGCCCACAGACCACACAGATGACTTTCCACAGAAAATAATCAGAAAGGCCATGAGTTTGAGTGTCAGACGGCTTTGAATTCTGATCCTCTGATGGATCATCTTGTCAACTTTCAACTCCCAACAAGGCTGAGAGTCACCTAGGAGACAAGCCACTGGACATACCTGTGATGCCTGTGGGACTATCTCCAGAAAGGTCTAACTGAGGTGGAAAGAGGAACCAACCTGGGTGTGCAGAAAAGTCAACCGATGAAAGGAGCAGAGGAGAGACCAGAGAGACAGAGAGACAGAGAGACGAGAGAGACAGAGAGGAGTGAAGGAGTGAAATGGGAGGGAGGGAGACAGAGAGACAGAGGCAGGGAGAGACATAGAGCGAGCAAGCAGAGCACCAGCCTCCACCACTCCCCTCCCGATTCCTGATTGAGGATGCAGACGATCAACCACATTACACTCTACCCTGATGGACTGTATCCTACAAACTGTGAATCCAAATAAGACCATCTTCCTTAAGTTGCTTCTTGTCAGATATTGGTCACAACAACTAGAAAAGTAACCAATCTCTATCTGAGATTAGCTGGGAAGACTGAACAATTGTAACCTCTTTGAGCCTCAATGTTACTTTAGCAAAATGCGCTTGCTCTTCTCTGTCTTATACAGCGTAGCTGAATAGTGGTGTGTTAGTTATATTTTCCCATGAGAAGCAACAAGAAATAGGACAAGATGATGGTGTTTTTAGGAATAGTGGTTGCCAAAGATGTTGCTCAAAACCACATACTTGCTTAACAAGGCACAGATCTAGAAATAAATAACTAATAATTACCCAGTCCTAGGTTAGAGTGTCTTATTGGCTTTGGTCTAAAAACACAGCAACACACACACACACACAACACAACACACACACACACACACAAGAGAGAAGAGAGAGAGAGAGAGAGGAGAGAGAGAGAGAGAGAGAGAGAGAGGGCGCATTAGGTGGGACCTTGGACAAGCTACTAAACTGAGCCTAAGTTTCCTGTTTCGGAATAGTACAACAACCAATGAACCAATGTACCTTAGGGCAACTGTGATGTGGTCTTGATGTCATTCTGAGCAAGTGACCTGTCTATGGTGACAGTGACCTGTCATGGTGACAGTGACCTGCCCATGGTCAGAGCTGGCCATATTCCTTGTAAACTGTTGTCATTGTGTGAGATGGATCTCATGGAGTCTAGGCTGCCCTCCAAAGCTGAGGACAACGTTAAACTCCCAATCCCTCTGCCCTGTCTCCCAGGTATGCACCACCATGTCTGGCTTAGTGTTATTTTATTTTGCTTGTATGTGTATGTGGTACTTTCACTTGTTAGTATGAGTGCACACATGGAGGAGGTGGAGGCCTGGGGATGGTGGATATGGGGTGTCGTGATCATTTTTAACTTTTATTTTCTATCCCCTCTTCATGTGTGTGTGTGTGTTTTCATGTGTGCATGGTGTGACTGTGGCTATACATGGGCCACAATGTACATGTGGAGGTCATTGGGTATCCTTGGGTACAGTTTAATTAAGGCAGAGTGTCTATGCCAGGCTAGCTTTCAAGCTTACAGGGATTCTCTACCTCCTGTTTGCTGTAGTAGCACTGTAGTGACACGGATATGGTATCTGACTTCTGCATCAAGTCCTCATGCCCATGTGGAAAGCGCTTCACCCACTGAGCCATCTTCCCAGACCACCATCTTTAGTACTTTGGGTCTCACTGACCCAACGCTCATTGATTCTGCTAGGCTGGCTGTTGCTTGGCTTCAGGGTATCCACCTATGCTCATCTCCTGCCTCCCAGCACAGGGGTTACAAGCATGCTCCCCATCCCTGGCTTCTTACATGGATGCTGAGCATCTGAGCTCAGGCCCACGTGCAGGCACCTTACCAACAATGACCATCTCTCCAGCCTGCTGCTACATTAAATAAAACAACTTTTGCTAATATCAAGGCAGTTTTAGAGCTGATTCCCACAGGACTTGAATAGCTTAGGACAGATCTTACACCCAAGAGTCCCACCTGACTCTACACCTGTAGAAGATGTCTGTTTTTCATATTGATGAACTGGTTACAAAAACTGTCCAAGGGAAAACAAGGCTCTTTCTTTAACAACAGAGGGACTGGTTTCAAATCTACCTGGCTGGCTGGGTGTTAGTCACTCTTTTAGCTCTGATCTTGTGAGGCCTGTTTGCTTCTTTTAAATCTTTCTGAATTCATAGCAGCTCAAGGCCTGCTCCCCATTTCCCACTCCCACAGGACCTGCACTCAGTGTTCCTCCTTTCCTTCTCAGCCTCCTGAACAGGCCCTGTGGAGTTAAATGAGTTTTGCTTCCCTAAGTGCACATCAAGTCTAAGCCTGCAAGCACCCTAACACTTCTGATCTTTGGTATTGGAACCTCCCTTAATAACACTGAACTGGCGTCCCTGAAGACAGTAGGTGAACATGTCCATCCAGGAAGTTCCAGACAGGGAGGCCATGGGCTCACTGGAAATTACCTCTCAGCACCTGTGGATAAATGGTCAGACAGAGAGCCTAGCTACCCGTTCTTCCCGTCTCAATCACCCTTCTCAGGCTGCCATGGTCTGAGATCACATCGCTCCTATGACAGCATCAGAGTTAACGAACTAAGAGTTGGCCTCCCAATGCTACTCAGAATGGGTGTGTCTTCTCCATCCAACACCTGTAGGTCTCATTTCTATTGCTCACAGGCCCTGTGCAAGCTCTGTGGTGTTGAATGGCTTTTGCTTCTCTTATGTATGCTCATATCTGAGCTTGCAAGTGTACCCTTAACACTTTTGATCTTAGCTGTTGGTGCCTCCCTTAATAAGGGAGTAGGTGGCAGTAGGTGACAACAACCCTTTGGGTTGGCAATGTCTAGAGTAACACTCATAGATCAGGAAACGGCACTGGCCAAATCCCTTGCCTTCAGCCTCTGGATGAAGCTCAGGCTAGTGTGACTTGCTCTCTGCAAGAACCTGAGGACCGTTGTACTTGGGTGTGTATAACGTTATTATCACAGCAGCAGTCTGGCTATGGGTCATTCATTCCACTTTCTCAGAGTGACTTTGAGATCTCCAATGAATTCCATTCTCCATCCCTGTGCTTAAAGATCCAAGACACCACCAAATCGACAGCTTTCTGAGGTGTTTGGCACTGAGCCAGCTGGCCTTGACTTCGATGCCTGCCCACTCTTGCCTGCTTGCCTGTGAAGCTCTTCTCTGCTGGCATTCTGCTAAATGGGTCCACAGCCATGTCTGTTCTGCCACACAAGCAAGGTCAGCATGGAACAGGCAGGGCCGCTATCCTGTCCCTTATCTGTTCAGACAGCTTTGATGACTCAGCACGAGTGTTTCAGCTCCAAAGCTTTTGTTCTACCATTACCACAAAGTAAAAGTCATTTATTTTTGTCTCCCATCCTCCTTGAATACTGTATAATATCATTGGCAGATTTATATGTTTGTGGCTTGGTGACCTGGGGAGAAGCTGCAGACTCCATGGTGCCCGTTTTTACTCCTGGGTTTCTGTAAAGGTCACAGCAAAATTATTTTATCAAGTACACCACAGAAGGGGGGAATCTTAATCTTCCATTTTACTTATGCAGCACTCGACCTTCTCTGGAGAACAGCTCCTCTTAGCACACTCGCTTCTACATGATGACCTCTCTCACTGATGCACACCGAGTGCATAATTAGATGCCTGGCTTCTCATTGGAAAGGAGGCTGCGTCATGAGGATGACCTCAAAGAGGAGAGAGAGAAAGGGTAGAGTGAATGGGGTGAGGGCATGGGTTAGGTCCTGGGAGGTGTGTTCGATTCATCCCAATGACAGGGCCCTGTAGTTACCATCTGACTACCTACCTCAGGCCAAGCCACTGCCTTCTTTTCCCTGTCCCAGGTCTGGGATGTAGCAGATGACTTTGAGGAACAGTAGCTGCCTCTGTATTGTGTTAAAAGTTCCAGAGCTTATCCTGGCATGGTGGTATATCCATAGATCCCAGCATCTCTGTGAGTTCAAGGCCAGCCTTGTCAACATAGTGAGAACCTGCCTCAAAAATAAATAAATAAATAAATAAAATAAATAAATAAAATAAATCAAGAAGTAAAAGTTAAAAAAAAAAAAAAAAAAAGAAGATCCAGAGTTCTACTCTACATTGGTCAGGAATGATACAATGATTGATTAGTGATGTCTGCTGTGGCTGTCAGGGGTAGCAGCCCCTTTGCTCCATATTGGCTATCCTGATCTAGGAAATTTTGTTTCAAAGGGCTTTTCTCACAGTGTCTGCCTATGATTTGTGAGTTCACTGAAGCCTCAGGGTGATGAATTCTGGAAAAGGAGGGCTCACAACAACCTTCCTAAGAGAAAGCCCTATTTGCCTTGTCAGAATCTGGAGAGAAAATGAGATTTGTGTGATACACCCAAGTATAGTGGCTTTTTCCCTTTTTCTTCTCTTTTCTTTCTTCTGTTCTTCCTTTCTTTCTTCCTTCCTTCCTTCTTCCCTTCCTTCCTTTCCTCCCTCCCTCCTCCCTCCCTCCCTCCCTTTCTTCCTTCCTTCATTTCTTTTCTCTTGGTGTATGCCACCATATACAGCTCTGGTGTGCATGGCTGTGTGTGTGCTGCATGTGCAATGTGTGTGTGTGTGTGTGTGTGTGTGTGTGTATGTGTTATTCTCACTTTTTGCATTTGAGTTCACTCTGTGGAAGGCAAATGTGATGTCATTCCTGGCAACTCACCACAGGCTAACCTGCTATGCCGAGGCCTGGGTAGGACCAAGCAGCTACGTCCAACTCATAGACACAATGAGAACTCATCTTCATTCATCAGAAGAACTTGTTTAGACATTATTTGAATCCATTAAGGTGTTTGTCAGGGGAAATGCTTAAAAACAAGACTTATTTTTTTTCCTCTGATGGCAAACACTGCAGTTTGAAAACATAGGAAGCTGCCTGATGGCCAGCATATGTCCTGCTTGTCCATGGTGGGCACAGAGCCACCAGACTGATGGCATTTTTAGAACATTGACAGCTGGGCTCTGCTGGGGAGGGGCTTGAGGTACACAGGGCTAAGGAGGGGGTGGCTAGGGATTCCCCTACCCTTGCTGATACAGTGGGGGCCTAGGATGGCTTTTGGGAGAGCATAAGGACAAACAACTGTGACTGCAGCATGGAGAATTCTGTTTGGGCTACATGACCATTGGTCACGTCCTTATGCAGGGAGTGTGGTCACATGTTCCAGGCCAGGAATCTTGGCAGGGAGCAGGGAGATGCCTACTGTCCTCAGATGGGTGCCTGGATGCCTGGGTCTCTGAACCCATTCAACCTTACCAAGTTTCCTGGCACAGTTCACTGCCCCACAAACAACCTGGGGCCCATTACAAATGGCCAAACTGATCTGGTCCTCATCCTCCTCTGTCTGGAGTACTAGAGACCCAGTGTAGCACCTCCTTATTGGTTGACAGGGAAGCAGGTGAGGATGCAGTCCCCTTAAAAGAGGCATCTATCCTGCAGAACATCAGTTCCTCCACTCCTAGCATAGATCATTTCCTTCTTTATGTGCTTGCCTAACTGGCTTGTAGCATCACCTCCTTAAGAACTCTCTACTCTGTATGTGTGTTCACCAGTGTGCATGTATGTATATATGCATGTGTCTGGACAAGCTTGTCTGTGTGTGTACACAAGGGTTCATGTGCTTATGTGCATGGGTGTGGGTGTGTGTGTGCGTGAGTGCACACAAGGGTTTATGTGTTTATATGCATGTGTGTGGACAAGCTTGTGTGTGTGTGTATGTACACAAAGGTTCATGTGTTTATGTGCATGTATATGTGTGCACAAGGGTGCATGTGTGCATGTGTAGGCACATATATGTCAAGTTGTGTCCTTACCCTCTACCTTGCCTTAGACAACAAAGTCTCTTGTTTGTCTCACACTACCATGTCCCTCTTGGGTGGGTTCCAGGGACCTGACCTCTGGTCCTCATGATTTCATAGCAAGTACTTTTTACCTACTGAGCCATCATCTCCCATCTGTGAAGGGTGTTGATCCTGCCCTGGAGACCTTGCTTGAAAATTCAACATCTGACTGAATCTCTGTCAGATTTTCTGTGCATAGCACCTACTTAGCCAGTGTAAAGGCCATGACATATAGGAAGGGATTCTTAGGACATGTACCAAATAAATGGCAGTGTATATAAAGAAAACGGGAATTTTTCCCGTGAAATGGATTTGGAGGACAATGGGAGTAGCTGAAGGGGTAGAGTTAAAGATATGGAGATGCAGGGGTACATGGGGGAACTAGATTAAGTGGGGGTGTTCTAAGCCAACCTATACTCTGCTCACACCCCAGTCCCCACCTCACATCCCACTTCCCACCTCACACCCCACTCCCCACCAAATCTGCCTTGTCCTGCCCACGCTGCCCCTGACTCGAGTGGCGTTCTGACATTCTGCTATTTGAAGAAGATATTTGTCTATATAAAGAAGCAATATAAATTTACTGCAGAAAAATGGGGAAATATAAATCAGAAAATATGAAGAACCCACCCTCCCTCATCTCACTATTATATATTTAAAAAGTTATAAAATTGTTATTACTAGTACTGCATAATACTGTTTGTTCCTGTTATATGTGGTTATTTTTTTTAGTCATTAATAAATAACCAGTATTTATTCAGGTCACCAAGCCTCACAATAGAGAGTAAGTTAAATCATGGTGTACCCATTTGTGGTTTTTAGGTTGTCCCTTTTCCATGTTATAAACTGCCATGAAAATCCCATAGTTCTGTTTTGAATCACCTGTGATTATCTCTTTAGGATGAATTCTATAGAAAGCGGCTTAAACACAGACTATTTGCCTTTCTGGGTCCCATCTTCCCACACTGATGAACACTTACTAATAAAGGCCCTGGGACTGAGCAGGACACCTTACAGAGTCAGACAGACCCTGCTATGCCATACCCCATCTTCTGACAACATTTTCAAGATTGTAGAAATCCAGGAAGATGCAGGACTAGAGTCTCTCTCTGCCAAGTATTTGCCTGGCAGCCACTCTTCTGTTGACTGTTATTGTCTCCTGCCCCATGCATGGGTACCAATGTCCTGTGTGCAGACTCCAGGATGTCCACATGGGAACCAATTCAGATGCTTACACTGCTCCTCTGAGGCCAGAGATGGGCATATGAAGGGCCTGCCAGCTGTCCCCAAGAATTCCTACCATTCCTTCCACCTTTCTCTTCCATCCAGAGGTAGGCTGCAGCAATGAATAATTTCAATCCCACTCACTGGCTAGCCTGAGAAAGGTCTCAGCTCCCCTCTGTCGAAGAATGTACAGCCCTTCCTAGCTCAGCCCTTCTATGTGTCTCCTCTCTTCTTTTCATACTGTATTTGTCTTCCTGGATGCTCCAGCCCCACCCCCATCCCCTGTCCTATATTGGGATAAAGCCAATCTGTCCCTTGAGGCTTTGGGGAAAGGTCTACTAGTGCTGCATGTGCAGGGACAGTGGCTTCCTCTCCACAGCTTTTTCCCTGTGACATCCTAGGGTCCTCGAGGTCTCCCTGCCACTCTGAAGATGTGCGAGTCTCAAGAATGGCCCCTTTAGTTCCATCTGCTGGTTAGGGGATAGGTGTGGGATAAAGACACAGCCAGCCACTAGAGGAGCCAGCTCAGTCCTGGTTTCCAAGTGAATCCCACTCTGACTGCCCTACTATAGATCATTTCCTACTTTGACCTCTGACCCTATCAAAACCACAGGGATAGTGAGCCACTTATTTGATCACTAGTGACATTTCATATTTGTGGCCCAAAAAACAGCTTCGAGTCTTATGTGCTGAGGTCTTCCTGTACCATGTCCATCTCCAGGTGTGTGAAAGACTGTCAGTAAAGCATTCAGCCTGGCTCCTTGCAGAGAGCAGCTTGTTGATATTTCTTAAGGCAATACTTGGATCTAGGACTTTTATAAACATCACACAAATCTCTACACTAGCTGGAGGGAGGGGGTAATTCTGTGCCCTTTGTTGCAGACAGGGCTTCCAGGATTGGAGAAGCGAAGTGGCTTGCTCAGGTTCATACTCCAGCAACCTGCAGCTTTGCATGACCCAAGGCTCAATGGTTTTGTTTTCCACACTTCGTCAGCATGGGTGTGAGGACTTGGCATGGACCCCTGAGGTAACTCTTCTGGATCAGGGCCTAAGACCCTTTGTGTCTGCAATTCCAGGAGCTGGTGATTCTCATCTTAGTCAGCTCTGCTCTACTGCACATCGCAGAAAGTGAGCTGCCCAAGCTGCAGACATTTATTTCTCACTGTTCTGGAAGCTGGGCTGTCCAAGATCAAGTTGCCTGTGCATGGCATCTGGTGAGGGCCTGCTTTCCCGCTTTGCAGATGGTGCTTTCTTGTGTGTTCACATGGCAGAGAACAGAGAGAAAACAGGCTGCCTCCCCTCTCTTGTGAGAGTACGAAGAGACTCCATCCCCAGGATCTAATCAGCTCCCAGAGACTCCAGTTCTAAATGCCAATGTTGATTTTAGGGGATACAGGCATCCAGTCTGCTGCATTAACACAGACCATCAGAAAGCACCCCAGTGACCTGGATCCCGGGTTTCAGGTCAGTCTTGTACTTGCTTTGGACAGTTTTATGTGTCCTGCTACTTCCTAAGAGCCCCAGGGCCTGTCTTTCATCCTTGGGACTTTATTGGGACCAAATCACCTTTTGGCCCTGACTTGTGGTTCTTCCATTGCTTTGAGGCAAGGCCTTCCACCCCACTCTATACTACATCTTCAGCATCTTCCTTGCTAATGAGTTCCCTGGCTTGCTACCCCAGCAGCTGTGTTAGTAGCTTAATGGCACTGTGACTTACAGTTTGTGTCAAGATGCCTGCAGAACACATCAATTTCAGCAAGTGTCATCATGAGTGACAAGAGTGTATGACACAACTAAGTATTCCAACTGACAGGCCATTACAGCTGGCACTGAGCCTAGGGAGGGAAGACCTAGAAGATCTGTTTGGCTTCACAGGCACTGGGTAATGTAGTACGTTCCCTGGCCCACTTCCTCCAGAGAACCCCTTAACTACTCCACGGTCCTGGCCACTTCTGCAGCTTCTCTAAGCTTTCCCAGGCAAGCAGGTTCCTGCTTTGTGAATCCTGGTACTTCTTTTCTCCTTGTTCCATCCTCTCATCTCTGCATCTGCTTTAACCCTTCCTCTAATTGTCTGCACAGGTGCTAGCTCCTCAGCTCCCATTCACTCCCTACTTCCCATTGAGAGAACAAAGCACATCTACCTCCATGATAGAGCTTTTTCTGGCTAGCTTTATCCTGCCTTCCCCAGCTCTCCTTGGGATCAGAGCCTGTATCTATACTTCAGTGTCCTCTGGGAAAAGAAAGAATGAAATGTAATTAATACATGTCCTTTTATTAACAAAGTGTGTGTATATCACAAAATACTGATAAAATATCCAAAGTAATAATTACTTACAATGTGAACTCCTATTTTTCATTTTAGCTAGTATTATATGTATTATATATATTACATATAATATACATATATATATAATGAAGTTCTTTCTATGTGATGATAGTCTTTATATATAGTTTTACTTATAAGGTATTTTCTAAAATACAACAGTAATGACTGGATTGTATTCCACTACATGAATATTTCCTATTTACTTAGTTAATATTTTCCTATTAGAATTTTAAGTCCCTCTTCCCTCCTTTCCTTCCCTTTCTCCTCCCTTCCTTCCCTTCCTCTTCCCTTTCTTTCCTCTTCCCTTCATTCTTTCCTTCCCTTCTCCTTTCCTTCCCTCCTCCCTTTTTCTTCCCTCCTTCCTTCCTGCCTTTCTTCCTCCCTTTCTTCCTTTACTCTTTCCTTCCTTTCTTCCTTCCTTCCCTCCCTCTTCCACCTTTCCTTCTCTCCCCCTTTCCTCCTCCCCTCTTTCCTTCTCTCCCCTCATCTTCATTTCTTTCTTCTGCCTTAGAAGTTACACTATGATGAATGCTCATGAACAAGTCTTTACCCATTTTCCTGCTTTTTCTTTGGAAGTCTTTACCATTGAATGAAGGCTTTGAATATTTTGAAATCTTCATCTAAATAACCCTCCAGAAAATCTGGAAGAATCCCTACTGTATGGTGCTGCTCTCAATTCCTTCCCTCCAATACAGAATCATTTGTTGCAGTTATTATCATCATAGCTTTGATCTTTGGGGCATTATTGCAGTAGGCCTTCAGTGAGCATCCATTTTAACCAGCCATAACATTTGGAAGGCCTGTGCCATTCATAGAAGAAAGGAAAACACAAACATGAGTCAGATTTCAGAGAGCATTCAAACTACTGCCATGGATGGGTGGAGGGATGAGTGGGTAAATGAATCATTGTTTGGGTGTATGATTTGATGGATGAGTGGGTAGTGAATGGATGATTTGGTAGGAGGATGGGTGGACGGATGGATGAATGGATAGTTGTGTGGATAGATGGATGGATGAATGGGTGAGTGGAAGGGTGGATGGGCAGATGGATGGATGGATGGATGGATGGATGGATGGGCAGAAGGATGAATGAGTGGGTAGATGGATAGATGGATAAGTAGGTAGATGGATGGATGAGTGGATGAGTGGGAAGGTAGATGGGCAGATGGATAGATGGATGGATGGATGGATGGATGAGCAGAAGGATGGATGGGTGGGTAGATGGATAGATGGATAAGTAGGTAAGGTAGATGGATGGTTGAGTGGATGTGTAGGTATATTGTGGGTAGGTAAGATGGATGGGTGGATGGATTGGATGGGTAGAATTACTGATGGATGAGTGGGTGGTTTGATGTATGTGTGAGTGAGTGGACTGATTGGTGAATGAATAGGTAGATAGGTGGTGGGCGGATGAGTAGGTGGAGTCAGCATTCTTGGTGTAAACCCCCTGGGGAACTCCAGGCACATGATCTGTGTGGGAGGAGCCATGCAGAGAGCCAGGCATGTTCCTCACTTCCACAACTACCTTGCAGTTCTGAGAAGCTGCAAAGAGAACAGTGCAAGCAAGCCACAGAGGTAATAGGGAGGGGCTAGGGTGATGTGCAGTGAACCTCTTTCTTCCTGGGCAGGAATGTGCTCAGCTCCTTCATTGTCACCCCACGAGGCAGGCAGACCTCCCTGAACCAGCTGCTGAGTTAGACCTGCCTTGAGAAAGAGGTGCTGGATCTTAAGCAGGAAATGAATATTCATTGGCATGAACCTTTGCAAACTCATTTGGGGAAAAAAAAATTAGATCAAGAGAAGTAATCAGATTATTAAAAAGAGAGTGCAAGGACAGAAGGCAGTGGTAGAGAGAAAAAAAGACATTTAAAATGCAAAGAGAGAGTCTCTTCCTGCCGAGTAGCGCTGACCTCCTGGACTATGCACCAAGAATAGTTAAGCTCTCCTCCATTTCTGTTGCATAGAAATGTTTTCCAAGGCCTCCATTGAGAAAGGAGGGGACAGAGGCAGTGGGCACCCTCCACCTTTGGAAAAAATTATCAAATAATATTTTGAGGTTTCCGTCTTATCTTCCTTAGATATCGGGAAAAAATTGCGAGAGCTAAAGAGGCTCTGGTGAGTGGTGAGTGACAGGTTAAAGGGCTCCAATAAAGATTAGATGGTCCACTATCTCCTGAGGAAATTGCATAAAAGTGGTTATTCCCTCTTGCTTCTATTAATTTCCTCTTCCTGGCTGCTTGGAGAAGCTTCATAACCTGATGCTGCAGACTGGGGACGAGAGGCGCTTTCCATTATCTCAATCACTGCCCTGTTTATGAGACACTTAATCTGTTTCTTTATAAAGTAATAGTACTGTAGGTGATGGATTCTGTGTCACTGCAAGGCTTCATGCAGGGACGGGAGGAGAGGGGCGTTCTCAAGAGCATTGTAAGCAGCGGGCAATTTGTTACAGCTCTGAGGTGCTGAGACATGGGGGGTGGGGGTAGCATTCCAAGGTGACCTTCTGCTAGAGATGACACGTGCCAGCCTCCTTGTGTTGTTTAAAGGGGAGGGTAATGTGCATTTTGCTTGGAGGATGGGAAGTGTGTATATGCTTAGGAGTAGAACACTCAGGTCTCATCCCCTCCCTCTTCTGAAGCCAGGAAGGAGAGAGGATGTAAAGGGTATGCCATCCCCACCTCTGTTCTGCCATCTTAGCCTTTGTCTGAACCTGGACACTTACAATGAATGAGAGAAGCCTCCCCCTTTTTAAAGAAATAAAGACAACTGTGGTCTGCTCCTGTGTCAGAAATGCAGCCTTGTTCGTGGTGGTGTCTTGTTCTACTCCAGGAATACAATGGGAGAGTGCAAGTATCTTCCCACCCACCCTTATAATTATGCTCAGATGATCCTTGACCAAGTCTTCTCCCCACGTCTCCCCCTTTGTAATTCCTGCTCTGTCATCAGCCCTGCTTGTGAATCTTTTTATTATTGCTGTTGTTGGAAACAGTCTCCTGTAGCCCAGGCTATCTCTGAGCTGAGGATGATTTTGAACTTCCAGTCCTCCTGCCTTGACCTCCCAAGTATTGAGATTACAGACAGGCACCACTCTGGCTTATGCAGGTCTGGGAACAAGCCAACAGCGTTATGTGTGCTAGGCAAGCATACTACTGACTGAGTCTCATCGCTAGACCTCCCTTTCTGAATCTTGCCTCTTAGGAAGATGCTTCATGAGGTCCTCATCTTAGAAGGCTGGATTCCCAAAATGTGCGTGTCTGTCTGACTGGGCCCTGATCAGCAAAGTTCTGCTTTAGAAGCAGCCTTCTACTCTGCTTCACCCCATAAGAAAGGGAGTCCCCAAAGCCCAAAACTCTTTTGGCACGCACAGTGCTATTCCTCTTAGCGTGTCTCCTGGCTTCCAGTAGGTCCTCAGCAAACAGTGGCTGAGTGGAGACGCTCATCATAATAGTGGTGGCTGGACCAGAATTCTCTATAGGGAAAGAAAACTAGATTTTGAAATATTAAGTCAAAAAACTGTTATCTACCTCAAAAGTATTTGCATGTGGCTAACAATATGTAACCTATTATTTCTATAAATCAGTCACCTCTCTGTCTCTCTGTCTCTCTCTGTGTCTCTCTGTCTCTCTGTCTCTCTGCTCTCTCTCTCTCTCTCTCTCTCTCTCTCTCTCTCTCTCTCTCTCTTTCTCTCTCTGTGGTGTATGTGAGTGTTTATGCACATGTTCATGCGAGGGCCACACACATGCTGTGGTACTCATGTGGAAGTCAGAGGGTCATGGGGTAACCTAGGCTATTAGTCGTTAACTTCAACTTCATTCAAGGCAGAGTTTCTTAGTGTTTTCCCACTGCATATGTCAGGCTATCTGGCCTGTGGGATCCTGGGAATTCTCTTGTCTCTGCCTTTCATCCCACCATAGGAGCTCTGCGATTTTGTCCTGGGGGCCCAAGCTTAGATCCTCACACTTGCACAACGAGCCCTTCACATTCATTTCTTTGAGCCATAGGTCTATATATTCTCTGCCAGAATTGACTCAAATGCTCACTTATCACTTCTAATTAAAGCTATTTTTTTTTCTCAAGGGAAGTATGCTTTTCTTACTTATTTTTCTTAGTAAGAAACAACAGTGTCAGCATCTATTTCTGATTAGTGGAATCTGATACAAGAGGAGTTTAAAAGGTTTTGCAGACTAGCCTGTCACTTTAACTGTTATTTAAAGCATAAACTATATGAGAAAACATTGTGCTGGCATGATTGCACATTACAGTCTCCAAGTTCAGTGCAGGAATTTAGAAAGGCAGTCCTTACAAGTTAGAAAATGTCTGGACACAGATTTTATTAAAATATTAACACATGGAATGGACCTATGTTGCAATTATAGGTGAAATGTATCTTATAAATACAATGGTTCACCAACCATTAGACAGAAACAGTCTAAGCAGAAACACATTTTCCCATTTGTTTCTAAGACTTTAATGCCTTCTTGGCGTGGGGGGAGATCCAAATGTCTATTCCTACTTTCAATTGTAGTCATTTCAAAGAAAACTCAACTTTCAAAAAGGGTATGTAAACTGGGTTGAGGGGAACTATTCTAGTGTGGTACATGTGAGTGCAAGCTATGTCACATATTTGGGTTTTTTAAATACTGCTAACCTGTGAGCAGGCTAGGTAAATAGTTTATATAATGAACAAACTGAGGTTCTGAGTGGTGCTGTCAATCACAGATGCTTACCTTGGTGGGAATCAACAAATGCAGAAGTGAGAGGAAGGATGCCGCAGCCATGGTCCAGTTCTTACTTCCATGGGGACTACAGAGTTAGACCTCTCTCCTCCAACTGTTTCTGGACGTCTCTCTAAGGACATGCTTGTGAGGTTCTGGGGAGATAACTTAGTAAGAAAAGTGCTTGTTGTGTAAGCATGAGCACCTGAGTTCAGATCCCTAGAACCCACCTAATAAAAAAGCAGGGTGCAGTGGTACATGTCTGTAACTTCAGTGATACAGGTACATGAAGTGGCAGGAGGATCACTAGAGCTCATAGGCTGATCAGCCTAGGAGAATCAGCAAGCTCTGTGTTCAGCAACCTGTGTCAAAACACAAAGTGGGCAGTGATTGAGGAAGATACCCAATTTTGACTTCTGATCTCCACTTGCACGTGTGTGCACATTAATGTCCAAATACTGCATTAGTACCTGCATACACACACATATGCAAACACACACACCATGAGCAAGAGGGACAGAGACAGAGAGAGGGAGGGATGGAGAGAGACAGAGAGAGAGAGATGAGAGACAGAGAGAGAGAGAGAGAGAGAGAGAGAGAGAGAGAGAGAGAGAGAGAGAGAGAGAAAATGATATGCCCATAATAAATAAGAAATTGTTTAGCTTCTAGTTGCCCTCCTTGGAAACCCAGTCACCTAGAACAGAGACCTTCCATTCCTTCATCAGAAATCTCAGAGAAAGGCGTTTCCAAACCCCACTTCCACTTGTGGATATCAGGCTGACTGTTTATGCTGTTAACTTATTAAATGTAATATGAGGTGGCTTTTAAGTGCTGGGAAGAAAGTGAAAACACTTTGTTCTTCTTGGACCAGTACATTAAGAAAATTACAGCGTGGCAGGGACTGGATATGAATGCATGAGTAGTCACCAGCTTCCCTCCCCTTTCCAGGAAGGCATCCTGATTCACGGAAGCAGCAGAACCCAGCAGAGTAGGGATGCTACAGACTCAGTGCAAAGGGGCGAAGACTTATCCAAAAGAGAAGACCAGGATGTAGAGACAGGAAAGGGGCAAGACAGAGGGAGAGAGCCCTGAGTGAATGGGCTCAGAAAGGCAGACTAGGGAGCCAGATTTTAGGCAGCCTCATGTATGACAGTCGATGTTTTTTGCTTAGGGTTTTATTGATTGATTCTTTTGTTTGAAAAATTCCAACTTATTCTTTTTCTTGCTACAGAGATTTTCTTCTGTTTTCTTTAGAATGTGTTAACATGGGTCAGTGAGTGGCCCATTTCTGACGTGTGTTACAACGGCAGTTATTGTTTGCCCAACAGTTGTGAAACAACAGTGTACCCAGTGTGTCCCAGGGAATGTGAGTCTCAGGGGATGCACTGCAGTGGAGGCCTGCTTGGGGAAAAGAAAAAGGAAAAGAAAAAGAATACTGGCATTCAAGACCTTGCTTTTAGAAGTTCTGAGACATTCTGCAGTAAACAATGAACTTTATTTTTTATTTTTTAGGCCCATATTTTCTGTAAGTAATGGACATAGAAAACTCAAAGAATTTGTATTCCATGAAATGCAATTGGGTTACACCATTCCAGAATTTTCCATTTCATAGTTTCCCTCTAATCTGTGATGGGCTCCCATCCAGGGTACATCCAATGTAACTTTAGACTGTCTCCTCACTCAAGTGAGCAGCGGATGGAAGAATCCCGGTGTAGGAGATGATTCTTTCTTCTTGTCTTGGCAGGGAAGTGGTAAATGTTTTGAAAATAGCTTATGTGTGTACCATTACCATCATCTCTCCCACTAAGTGATCCTGGGAATGTTTTTAACCTTTCCATGTCCCGACTTCCTCATTAGCAAAATGGAGATAATAATAACTACCCCATAGAGTAATGTGCTTAAAACACTTATGGTGAGGTAGCAGATGGTGGCTACTGCTATTATTAAAGAATCCACCATACTTCAGGAGAGAACAGTGTATTTGAGAAGATGAGCTTTATCTAAGTGGAAGCCTTTACAACAGCCCTGTTCAGGCAACAATCACACCATACTATAATAGTGTCCTGGCTAGTTTTATGTCAACTTGACACAAGCTAGAGTCATCAGAGAGGAGGGAGCTTCAATTGAGAAACTGTCTCTACAAGATGGGGCTAGGTTCTATAAGAAAGCAGACCAGTGTTTTCTTAATTAGTGATTGATAGGGGGAGGGCCTAGCCTACTGTGGGAGAGGCTACCCTGAGCTGGTGATCCTGCATTCTCTAAGAAAGCAGACTGAGCAAGCCTTGGAGAACAAGCCAGGAAGCAGCTCTCCTCCCATGATCATTGCATCAGCTCCTGCCTCCAGGTGTTTGTCTGGTGTGAGTTTCCACCCTCACTGCTTTTAATGATACGCTGTTACATAGAACTGAGAGGGAAATAAACTCTTTCCTTCCAAATTGCTTTTGGTCATGGTGTTTTATCACAGTAATAGTAATCCTAACTAAGACAATAGTGTGGCCTCAATAGATCCAAGACTCCTCAATGGCAGCTTGTGACCCTTGTGGCAGGGTCTCAAAAGATGCACCGAGAATATTTGTTAAATGGATTACTGAAGTTTTTAGGTAGTCCAAACAAGTTGACTAGGTAGTAAGTTTTACCTGATCTCAAGGAAGGATTAATCAGAGCTGGCTTTATGAGAATAGGAAGTAGCAGGGAAGGACATGGTAGGGGCAGCCCTTGGGGAAATAGGGAAGATGGGATTCTAGTTCTGGGGGCTACAAGGATGCCATCACATGTCTCAGGTCTTAGTAGATAAGACATGGCCACAGCTTGTGGGACACTATGGAGACAAGCATTTCAGGACATGATTCTTGATAGCCTGGCTCTCCAAGACATTAGACGAGATACCCGTAAGTGAGCACATCCTGAGTAAGCACCAGGTTATACTAGCTCTTCTCAGGCTTCCCTATTGTGTGTGTATGAAAGGTGACACAAGCTTCCTGTAGAGCCCCATCTTCTTCTTGCCCACTCTCAAAAGCGTATCAAGATGCAATTAAGGTAGAATGGTGCTTTTAAGGCAGTGACCTTGAAATCACTTTAATTTTTCAGTAAAGAATTGCTGTGAATACTAGTGCTTTAACCATCAATCATAGCGAGTGCTAATGAGCACACCCCAGTGCTCCTTGTGTTTGTTGCATTATGACATTTAAGAATCAGAAGTCTGGTCATTGCCAACAAATACCCCCTTTTATCTGAGACTATAGGCTATGTTCCTTCATCAAGGGCTCAGAGGAAGGCCATGATTATTAAAATAGGAGGAAAGAATAGACATTTGTGTAGCAAGTGCCCAACTACACAATTAGACTCACCAATAAAATCTGTTGACAAGCCTGAGAGTGGAAAAATCACTTTTCACATTGTTCAAATGAGAAGGGCCATTGTCAAGATGTTTGAAGAACTGAAATACTAATCAGATTTCTCTCCTTTTGAGATGCTCACTCTGTGAATCTTGGTGTGAGGAGGGAACTCAGCCTCCTTTTGTTTTAGAGTGACAACCTTCATTTTCTATTTCCAGGAAAGGGTGTCTGGTTACCATTCTTCTATTAACTCTCACATGATCTTTGTGTTGTAGCCTGTCCTGCGGGGACCTTCAAGGCCAGCCAGGAAGCTGAAGGCTGCTCCCACTGCCCCTCCAACAGCCGCTCCCCTTCAGAGGCGTCTCCCATCTGCACCTGCCGGACTGGCTATTACCGAGCAGACTTTGATCCCCCAGAAGTGGCGTGCACTAGTAAGTGTCTAGTAAGGGCTGTGGGCTGGGCAATCTGATTCTTTGACTGTGCAAATGGTGGACCTGGAGCAGGGAAGAGACCAGGTCACACCCTCCCAGGGAAATGCTAAGTGGAGATGCTGGCCATGGTGCTGAAAGAGAGGGCTCTCTGTTCTCAGCATCAAACTGTTGCCTAAGATTGTCTTGTTTCATGCCCCTCTTTCCAGATGGAAGGATCTTTTTCTCACACACACCCAGGGAAACTTCTATCCACCACTACCATCTAAATTTTAACACTACCCATCTAAAGAATTGTTTGCATGCAAAATCAAGATCTACTTATACATTGCAGTAACTGGTAAATCTTGCAGTTCCCTCCTTCAAGATGCCCCTCCCTTCTGGTCCCTGAAGTTGAAAATCATTCATCAGTGCATCTCCCCTATTCTTGCTTCCCTTGAAGTTCTCATAGTTTTATTAATTGTCCATTTACTCTGTAATTGCCTTAGCTACTAAATGAAAGTCCTTGTGTATCAAATCTCTACATTTATCTTCTATATTCCTTGTAAGTGTCCAACATCTGATCTCCTGCCAAATGACAAGACCAGGAGCCTGACTACAGTGTCCATCTGACTGTCCCAAATTCTAGAGTCTGAGGGTTAATGCATGAGCTATACTCACTCATCTATTATCTGAGGTGGAAGGAAAAGCAGCCATTCTTCTGAAAGCAGAGGAACAGCTATATTCTCTGAGCTGGGAAAGGGTAATTTCCTCCTGGCCTTCTTTCCCATAAGAATGGAAGGCAGAGAACATGGTTCTCCCTGAGCAGCACTTTATATAACTTTTCCTTCTCTAAATGTTAAAGCCCTGAAGCAGGAATGCTCTCTCCTCTCAGTATTCCCATTGCATTCTGGGATCAATACTGCAGGTTAGCCTGTAACCAGACTAGAACTTTCTTCTGCACTAGATGCTCTGGATCACTGTGAGCATGCATGGTCCCATAGCCAGTTCCCTCTTAGTCCAGGGAAGAGGACCACAGAGGTATATTTCATACACACAATTTGATAGAGAGAAAAAAATAACTGGTCTGGGTAGAAGAATTTCTCAGTCCTGGCCTTGTAGCATATATAACCTTTGCTGGGTACAGAGGAGAAATGAAAGCATCTTCTAGATCAAGGTCCTGCGCTCAATCGATGCTTATAGATTTGAGCTGAGGAAAAGCTCATCGTTTTGTAAACTGATTTTCCTAGCCTTTCTTTTCAGGTGGGCGGAGATTGACAGAAATGATTCCTCTCTTGCTGCCCAGAGTCACTGGCTTTCTGTGGTGTTGTCTCCTCTTATGATTTCTAAGGGCTCCTTGGATGGCAGTCTTCCACGAGCCTAAAAAGCAATATTGAATATACTTTAGATTCCATTAAAGATGCTAAATCACTACCTGGGTGCCCATACCAAACACCAGCCTGCACAACAGGCAAAGCATCTATCCAGCCTCTGGCCCTTATTCTTCTACTCACAGATCTTCCCTCTGGCTAGAATCCATCTGCAGATCAACTCATCCATATACAGGCCCTTAGCTTCCCACTTCAGGGGGAAAATTGTCAATGCACCTAGCCTCATGATAATGTTACCTGGAAGAAGTTAGTCCAATGGCCAGAGGGTCAGAATGCCGATGTGTTTCTATTTTCTGCTTTATTTACCAATGTTTATCTTCCAGCCCTCCTACCTGACAGACTTGTAATATCAGTTGTTGGAGAAATATGGATATTCCAATGCCTCTGATTTGAGTATGAAAACTCCTCACTCCATACTACTCATATCCTGAGACCAGCTTTAAGTTAGACCACGCAGGCTTTCCCCTCCCACCTCTGGTCCAGCTAGCCCTGGAATACTCACCAGTGGGGTTCTGCTATACTGTCCCCTTCTAATCTTGATGGGAGAGAGTGTGCCTCCCTGGATAATGCACCTTCACACACACCCTTTTCTCGTACCTCTAGATTAGAGAGGGAAGGATCAGACTAGAAACTGCTAAATCAAAGCACACTTGACTATGGCAGGCAGGACCAAGAACTGCTCCTGGACTCATGGTCCTTCATCCTAGATGGGGGCAAGCACTTGCTGAAGAGACTTGGGGAGCAGGGCATGGGTACAACACAATGCTAGGCAAAACATGTATAAATAAAGCTACTATTTCCCTGAGCCTCATTATATATTTGATTTATTGTGTGCCAGGGAAGTACTGTATGAAAAAGTCAATTTGTTGGCTTTTATATTCTCATTAGGGTTTCCTTTAAAAGCATTCTAATTGGAGGTGCCATCTGTTCTCTTAAAAAGGCACGGCACATCACCACAGTAAATAATTTTTCAGATTCATGGAGAATCTATAGAGCTGTTGAGGAAAGGCACAGCTCTGCACTGTGGCCTTGGGGCTCCTAACTAGCCCAGCCAGTCAGTCTACGGAGACAAGTGTGCAGGGTGTGAGCCCAGCCTGAGGGGCTTGTGGAGGCCTGGAGCGGGGATAGTTGGTTCACCTTGTGAAATGAAGGCTTTGCTTGTCCTATCAGAAAGCAACTGTAGGCCACTGGGGCAGTGAAGACGAAGAATCTATATTTATAAATGTATGGGGACAGTGAGCATCTGTCATGCCCTACTGCTGTCATGCCCTCTGTGAACCAGAGGACAGAGCAGACAGGAGAATCCAAGAGCCAGCTGAGGCCTCCAGTGTTGGAGGACCATGAGTCTAGCTTCTGGCCATTGTATTGTGTTCATGTGAGATTTTGTCAGCAGTTTATTCCTTTCTATAAAACATTTTATAAATATATTTATAAAAACTTTATAAATACGAAACATGCCCTTTGCATAGTTATAGCACCTCTACTACACTAGGGATTATTAATAGGTTTTCAGTACTAAGGATGGAACCTATGGGTCTTTTTCTTACTAAACAGACATATTACCTCTGAACTAACATCTCAGACCACGTGCCCTGGTCTACCTTTATATTTTA